>JANUYF010000002.1:135605475-136805475 GCA_026167975.1 Phrynosoma blainvillii
GCTTTCATGAACTAGAACATTCGGTAAAGTCCATGAAATTGTATGGACCACAATAAATCTCTGTAGGTTGCCACAAGACACTTTGTTGTTTTTATCAGTACACTGGTTTTTACCGTAACATTGAAGTTATTCTAGTAAAAAGAAAAGGAGAAAGAATGAGATGATGAAATGCCATCCATTCATCCACAATTGTTCTCATTCTAGGTTCAACATAGTTATGAACATTTTAATATGTGTCATTTAAAAAAAAACAACAGAAAAAATGGCTCTCAATTACAATTTAGCACAAGTTCTATTCTGTTGATTCTCTCGGATTAAAATCCAGGATCACATTTATTGTGTTTGTGTGGACTTTAAGCATGCTCTGCTGTATTTTACAGAGTTGTATTAAACTTGTAGACTCTTGGAACTATAATATAAACAATAAGATAGATTACTGGATTGATAGGTTAGCAGTCATACTTACATCCTACTTGCAGCAGAGAGTCAAGATGTAGAAAAAAACAGGCATACAATATGAAACACAAACACACACACACTAATTTCATGTATGTTTTTTGGCTTGAGTAGCCCATGTAGGGTGGATTGATTCTCTGGGACATTTTCTGGAAACTAATTTCTATCTAAGTAGGTTTGGATGAGTTTTATTTTCTGTTTAAAGCACAGTAGCTGAAATGTTCTGTGATAAAAAGCCATGCTAAGATACAGATGTACTCTTTTATAACATTGTTGATATTTATAGAGCCAGTGTAAATACAATGGCTAGAATATTGGACTATTAAGACTTGGGAGGCCTTTATCTCAAACCTCTGTGTCTATGAAGTTATCTAGAATACCTTGGGACATCACTATTTCTCAACCTAAAATACCTCACATAGGGCCTTTGCAGACTGCCAGAAATAGTGCAAATTGAGTCCACTTTAAGGGTTAGGGTTAGTGCTAGGGAATCATGGGAATTGTTTTTCCCCCCTGAGACATTGAGCCTTCTTTGTCAGAGAGCGCTGGTGCCACAATAAAATACAGTTCCCATGATTCCCTAACCCTAACCCTAACCCTTAAAGTGGACTCAATTTGCCCTATTTCTGGCAGTCTGCAAAGGCCCTATATAGTTGTTGTGGGTATAAAATGGGAGTGGATGGGTTTACAGATTATATGGATTTTTATCCAAAGGAAAGGATAAGAATATAACGAGTGCATTAATATACCTATTAGAGAAATATCTTCCTCCTGCACTTTCTTCATTCTGCATGCACCTTTGGATATTCACAATTGTTTCTTGTAGCTGAGTTCATAATAGATCAGAAAAGCCTGAGCAGTTCTACTGGTGCAGATAATATAGCTCAGTATTTAGATGTATGTAAAATATAGAGCTCTGCTTCCAACATTACTCATTTAAAATTCTGTCATTTTGCAGTGCATCTAAAATAGGCTCATTCCCCACAAGGCTGACAACTACAGAATATATAAGATATTATCTTTTATCAGATCAGCTAATGAAAGATATGCTGAATTTTGATTTATGCTGAATTCTTTGTCAGGCAAAGAGAACATTAACAGCATTAAAGTCTGGCATAGGTCTCTTATATGTTTCTGGTTTCATCCCCTGTTTAACAAAACTCAGTTCAAGAGTAGCAGAGAACTAGATTACTTGTTTTCTAGTGGTAGATAGCTTTCACTAGTTGCATCTTTACAAAATTTAATGGAAATCTGGGGGGGGGGAGCAACATGACACACATTAATTCCTATCCAAAATTTTCCAGTGATTGCAGCTGATGCAAATTCTTTTCATGAGTGGTTCCTAACCTGTGGTCCACAGACGCCTGGGGGGCTGTGAGTTCCTCACAGAGGGTCCGCAAAGACTTGAAGAAAATGTTAAGAACTTTTACAGTTAAAATAGAATGAATGAATGAACGGAATGAAGAAGGAATATTTACCCAAGTTATCTTTGTGCCATATTTCAGCATGATGTGTCAATTGTACTAATTGTACTAACTTGCCGCCTCCATTAAAAATAAGCAAAAATAAAAATCGGTTATTAAAATAACTGCTTGATAGGGGAAAAAAATGTACTTAGCACTTACTACTTTTGCCCATGGTGACAATATGCAAGTGAATTATGCTAAATGGTTGAGAGAAAGCATCTGACTTTTTTGTTACTGCGCATACAACCAGAAGCTGACTTTGTAGCAGAACCAAATTCTAGTGCTGTCCACTTTTGTGCATCACATTCTCAGAATATCAATTGCTTCCCAGAATTTTATAGTTGTGTCAAGAATTCATTCATTCATTCAAGAACAAAGATATTCTAGAAGAAATGAATGTACAAAGGGAAGACCATATTCATGGGAAGAGAAAGTCGGAATCAGTCGGTGTGAGTGTTCGAACTTCGGAATGATAATTGTGGATTATTGAAAATGATTTCTTCTTCAATTTCTGCAAATAAAAGAGTTTGGTTATTATTGAGTAAAGAGATTTTTCAATGAGCTGCAGGGTGAATTGGTGGTTGAATTTGAAATGTGAAAGTACTAATGATGCCAATGAGGGTGCATCCTATTCAAAGCAAAATTAACCCTCCAGTCATCTTTAAAAGTGTTGCAGTTCTAGCAAGGAATATCTATCAATCAAAATTGTGAAGACATCTCAACGTTAAACACAAAGAATATGCCCCAAAGAGCTTCAGTTTTTTTTTTTCAAAAGTAAGGAGCAGGGCATTGGAAAAGTAGGAAAATGGTAAAGAAGACTGCAACTGATGGTTAGAATTGAAATGCAGTGAGGGCCTCATTTGAAGTTTCTGAACTAATAGCAAAAACCAGAAAACCAAACATAATAGCTGAAGAATTTATATTACCTGCTGCAAAAATAACTGCTTCTGCATTGATCAACGAGAAAGCTGCCAAGGACCTTTGTCAAATGACACAGCTAAGAAGCAAATCAACAGTTTATCAGCCAATATAAAAGAACAGTTATTAGAAAGAATTCGCATGTCCCCCTGTTTTGCTCTGCAACTGGATGAAAGCACAGACATAACAAACAAGACAACCCTATTGTGCTACATTAGATATGAGCGCAAGATAAATATTTTTGAAGATTTACTGTTCATCTCCTTGCCAATATCTTATGACATGGATTGGTTGAAATATGTTGGAATTGGCACAGACGGGGCATGAGGAATGCCTGGAAATCTGTCTGGACTTGTATGGATTAAAGAAATCATACCATCAGTGACTTGGTACCATTGATGAATACATAGGGAAGCTTTTGTGGCTAAGATGATACCAGAAAAATTAAAATAGACATTAAATGAATCGGTCAAAATTGTCAGTTTTATAAAAAGCAAATCCCTGAATTCAAGACTTTTTGAATAGCTTTCCAAAGATTGAACACCATCAGCTTTTGCTACACTGAGAAGTTTGTTAGCAATAACAATGTATAAAGTTTTGTCTCATTTTTGGGAATTGAGAAACAAGATAAAATTATTCCTTAAGGAACAGCAATTTCACTTACTATTCACTTAAAAAGTTACTATTTTAAAGATTTTTTTCGGGTTAGTAAAATTAGCATATCTGTATATATATCTTCGCCTATTTACATATGCTCAACTTAAATCTTCAAGGACAAAAAGTTACAGTTTTCAAATTGAAGACAAGACTGAAGCAATGATGAAAAAACTGGAATTGTGGCATCATTGCCTAGCAGACCAAAATTACGAAACATTTCCAAACTTCACAAATATTCTTGCTGCTCTCGACAAAGAATTGTCTGAGGTGGAGACATCACTTATTCCATGATATTTGAAAGATACACCGCATCTTTTCTTGTTCCTGATACAAGCAAAAAACAGGATCAGAGATCCATTTTCGGTTAATACCTTCTTTGTTAGTCTGGAAAATCACTTGTAAGTCTGCCCAGAAATTTGGAAGAAATTTTTCCTTGAATTGCAGTTTCAGAGCACCATCTGTGGATTTTCTTGAGCTCAAGTTCGTAGATGGGGTCAAAGCAGAGGAAGACAAGCTCTGAAACTCCAGTTTGGGGAAAAGTTTCTTCCAAATTTCTGGGCTGACTTACAAGCAGATTTTCTGGAACTACTGAAGAGAGCTATGAAAGTATCGATTCCTTTTGTAATGATATAACTTGTGGGAAAAAACATTCTCTGCTCTCGTTTATTGTAAAAATAAGTATATAACTGTTTGAGAAATGTAGTCAGAATTCAGAATACAAGTTTCAGTTATTAAGCCCAATATAAAGTGAAATTAAGCACAAGCCTAATTAATTAATATTAGGCCATAGTTTGGTGTTCAGGAATTATTATTATTATTATTAATGGAATCATTCCAATAAAATATTATAACAGGAGTGTGTGCTTTTACTTATTTTCCCCTTCTCTCCAAATTTGAAAATCCTTAACAAGCAACTTTAAATAAACATTTGATGCATTTTAGGGTTTTAAATCTTCAGTGAAGTCTGTGGTGATCTGTGGCAACAAAATATATTTAAAGGGGGGGGGTCAATAGTGAAGAAAAGGTTAAGGATCACTGCTTTAAGCCAATCCAAACTTCTGTAAAATGTGCTAGCAAATACAGTTTTGTGTTACTTTCACAATACGATGTATGTGACAATGGTTTTAAATGTAATATCAGCGGTAACTGGGAGAATCATTTGTCTTATCATTTCATATCTGGTTGTGATCAAATGTATTTTATTAAGATTTGCTTTAAAATTCTTCTTGATGTTACTTTAATTGGATTCTTCAAAGCAGTACTGCAATGAATTTTAATTGAGTATAATGTTGAAAAGCTATAGTAATGTGATGCCTTGGTTGTTTGTGTGTATTAAAGTCCTAGTAGTCACAGAAATTCTAGGGCAAGATTCAGTCATTATTAGTTGTTTCATAAATTACACAATCAGGATTTCTCACAGGAATGTATATACTCCTAGCAGAAGAATTGTCCAGCTACAGATTTCTGTTTGTGCCTGTGTCTGATATATTGTTTGCAAGCATGTACTTTCACATTTACGCTTTCACACATTTCACATTTCACAGCATATTAATTAATTGATTGATTAATTAATAATAAAATTATAGGCCCTATCAAGTCAAAGTTAAGCGCTTGGAAGCAGTTTCCATTGAAATTAGAGGCACTTAACTTTGGTTTAATTGTGCCTGATGTTTTTATCCTGTATTGAAAGAATAAACTAGCCTCTTTCTTTAAGTTGTCTTTAGTTGTCTAAAGACACTGTCCCAAACCCTATGCATACAATGACATTGGGACAACAGTTAATTTATCTATAATTCTATTGACCTTTGTTCCAAAATATTGGTTTTTGTGGGTTTAAAAAAAGCAGTTGGCAGTACTGAGTGAAGTCTTTTGTAAGACAGAAATTATAGTGTATCAGTGTTCTAGTATGTTTCCTTGGTAACAAATATACTACACAGATTTCATAATGAGGTTGTTAGTCTGCTAGCAACTATATGTATTGCTTTGCTCAGTAATTGTGTCTGAAGTGAATATGAGGTCTTGTTTATACGACTATTCAAACACACACTACCCAAGATAAATTACCACCGAAAAATGAAAATCTTCCACCTATGGGAATATATTTCTTTATACACAGAGTGATATGCTGCATAAAAGCATTAGTGTAAATAATGCAAAATATTTATTCTGCTTGAGAGGTCTTGTGTCTGAAGGTATAAGATGTATTGCAATTTGTCTCCATTTGTGTGTCTTAAGTGTGCAGTACGATAAGCTTGCACATTCACTGGGTTATTTACTATTAGCTCTGCAATCTGATCCTATGCATGTTTACTCAGGAGTAAGCTCCAGTGAGCTCTGCTCAGTAAAATGGTTAGGCCAGGGACTGGTGGTGCAAAAAATCCCAAGCCTTTCCATGTTAGGGATTATTACGAAAGAGACTGCAAATAAAGCTTGTCAATTTTGTAATATCATTATATAAATCTATAGCACCTTTTGAATGTTCTTCACTGTTCTGCTTGGCTGATCTCAAAAAGCATGTTGTATGGCTGGATAGGGAATCAAAATAATAAAGATGTTAGAAAAGCTTCACAAGAAAAAAAGAGCAACAGTGTTTTGGGACTTTTTAGTGGTGAGAGGGAAGAATACTGATACGTTTGTATAGAAAGTGAATAGAGGGAAAGGAGCAGGTTCAGGGACCACTGTGAGAATGTCCTAAGTCTGTGTAAGGATAGCAGACGATGGTGGGCAGGATAGGGCAAGAAGTCATGTGGGAAGGTGCTGTCTTGTTACACAGGTAGCAATTAGGTTACTTCCTGTTACCCAAAAAAGATGGGGGACTTGGGGGCCCCACCAACTATGTCAGTGTCTTTAACTGTTTGGGGAATTGCTTAGCTCAACAGATGGCAAGAGGCTGGGTAACCCAAGGAGCATTTTCACCTGTGTATACCAGTACTAACTGTGGGAGGACTCCAGGTTTGTTGAATAGAAAAAGTTTTATTTTGACATAGCCAAAAGTATGACTCACACACAGGATAGTAATTCAAACAGGCACACCATACAGAGCTAACCAAAAGAGAGGTATGGATATTGGATAGCAGAGGCTGAGGGTTGTAGAGGGGGTGATATTTACTGCAGAAGATTCCACAGAAATGCCACAGAAAGCATCTGAGGGCAACACAGCGAGTGAAGGGGACCCTCTGTGTGCACACAAGGCTAGAGTTGGGACTGATACTTATATATGATTTCTAGCCTCAAGGGATAATTGGTGATACCTTGCAGTGTGGCAAAGTCCTGATGGTCTTTACATGGAACCAACAATGGGCTTCTGGCATGACTGATGGCTTTAACTTCAGATTAACAAATCAGTGATTGGATTCAGGACAACCCCAAAGTAGATGGATAGAGAAGTTGGCTGGGGGCATGGCAGGGGGTAGGTAGGAAAACTGGTCTTACTCATTTGGTGCAATGAGACCTCCTTTGTCACTTATTGCAAAAGGGTATTCAGAAAGCCTGGGAGAGGATGGAGTGATCAGCACACCCATTTAACCTTTATCTTGATATTACCTAGGTCCTTCACATGTATTTGGGGCCATGTTCCTATCCCAATGGAAATTTTCCTGTGTTTCAAAGGTCACTGTGATCTGTTAAACATACCAGGCTTTCGATATGAAAAATAGGAAAATATGAAGAGCCCCGTATACAGCATGGGGTTGTTGGGCGGACATGGGCAAGCCACACTCTCTCATCCACAGAGGAAGGCAATGACAAATATTTTTTGCCCCCGTCAGGAAACTTGGCTAAGAAAACTCCATGATAAGTTTGCCTTACAGTTGCTGTAAGTCAGAAATCACTTGAAGGTACACAACAACAACAGTTTTACCCAGACAAGTACCCTTTTTGCACTTTTGATTTCTAAAATACAGAACACAAAAAGCAATAAGTAACTTATTTTAATTGTTATGGGAAAATCATCACAGATTTCCCACGATGAATGGAAGGGATGGGAAGACTCTTAGCCAAAGGTTGTGGGGGGGAAAGAAAGAGGCAATGAAAGCAGGGGACTAGGGAATGAGCTGCCTCATATTGAAAGAGGAGGTGGTTCCCTTCTGTTTCCTGGCTCAAGAGCAGCTGGAATTAGGTCAGACCCACCTGCAGCTGATCAGTGTCTGGCAGGATAGCATGGTACCTGGCAACCCATGTCTATTGTTATGCACTGGGAGAAGGAGATGGGCTGAGGGAGCAGCCTCCAATGCCTCCTGTAAATAAGCTGATGGACATATAGGCTCTGCTAGCATCATGTGGGATCTTGTCTCCTAGATTTTGAGGTCACCTGTCTTCAGACCAGTGTAGAAGAGTAGAACATGACCTGCTTTATGAGAGCTGAACCCATGATTTGCTAGGGTGGCCTTACACTTAGGACGTTATCACACGGGGAGTCGCAGGGAGAAAGTGGAAATAAACGGGCACGAGCGGAAGTCTTTAATTTACGGGATTTGTCCCGTTCTGCCTCGTCTGATAACTAAATTCAAATTTAAAAGGGGGTTAATTCGAACGAAAACCTGATCTTTTCATTTTTGGAATTTTTGAGGATTTGAAAAGATCAGGTTTTTGTTCGAATTAACCCCCTTTTAAATTCGAATTTAGTTATCAGATGAGGCGGAATGGGACAAATCCCGTAAATTAAAGTCTTCTGCTCGTCCCGTTTATTTCCACTTTCTCCCCACAACTCCCCGTGTGATAACATCCAAAGTCAGCTTGAATACTGAAGTCTCCAAAAGCAACAAATCTAGAAAATCCCAGCACTTGAATCCAGCAGCAATGAATAATTAAACTGTTCCATAAACAGTAATTAAACTAGTGGAATTTCTAACTTGTCCCTGGTTCCTAATACCATCTACATGCGTCTGAAACTGTCTACCTGTGTTTAACACAATGCTAAACAAAGGAGGAAGACTGCATGCTAGATGGATGGACTCTATTAAGGAGGTCATGGGTATAAGTTTACAGGAACTAAGCAGAACAGTGGAGGTCAGGGAGTCTTGGAGATGTCTCATCGGACTTTATCACATGGGGGAAATCCCATGCGGAAACGGGGCTTTAAATAGAAAAAAAACCCTGCAAAAGTGGGTAGATTTTCAGATGATGTTGATGTTAGACTGTTGTTAACCCAAACGGAAAGTAATCAAAAGCCGCTTCTTTTTGCTTTCAGAAAATCCCGAAAGTAAAAAAGCGTGGCTTTTGACTATTTTCCATTCAGGTTAACAACAGTTTAACAGCAATGTGTGTGAAAATCAACCCACTTTTGGGGGTTTCCCCTAGGTTTTAAATCCCTTTTCTGTATGGGTGATAAAGTCCACCCACAGGGTTACTATGGGTTGAGATTGACTCAAGGGCAGTTAACAACAACAACAAAACTAGACAAAGGAGATAGTGCCCACATTGTGGCTACTCTGGTTTGGCCCTGTCGGCCAAATGCAGTCTTTCAGCATTATCTGATCAGGTTTCAAGAATATTTGCCAGATCACTAGGCTTATCCTGAATAAATCCGGATGGCAGATGTCTTGTTTGGCAAGATATTATTGTATTTCCATGATAAGGTAAAGTTGATTGGAAAATATTTGCTCATGTACTCTAAGCAGCGGTATTGATTAGGGATCTAGTGTGGGATCTGAATGGCAGTTTGCTGACTGCTTTTCCCCAATCCAACAAGGTGTAGGTATCTTTTGTAGTTTCAGTGGAATGTATGTATTCTTCTGATTTTGAGCTCATTAAATCCTACCTAGTGCACCACGTTGCCAGCTATGCTGTGTTTCTTCCTGTTGTAAATATGTTTGCAGTTCCCCCCCTCACCCAATTATTCTTCCAAGCAGTGTCTTTGTTAAATAAGTCACCCCAAAGTGTCATATAGCATCCTAATATGCCAGTTTGTAGCAACATAGGGTTGACTACCTTCTGGGTGCAATCAAAAAAGAGCTGCCTGGCATAGGAGAATGTACGAACGAAATGTTATTTTTTATATTTCCTTTTGGCATGAAAAATACTTCATTATGCCAAGCGTGTGTTTTCTAAACTAGCTGTGCATGACAGCAGTGAATTGTTGCTCTGATACAGAAACAGACCATTTGTATGGGAGGTTGTTATTCAACAGGGCCTTAATTTACAAGAAACATGTTACACTTTAATTGAGCCCTTTTAAGCAAGCTGCACCTGCTTTAATAGACCCATCTTGTTCTCTGCATATGTACAGTTTCTGAAGCATAGTTAAAATCTGTTTTGCTTTAAAGTGCAGTGGAGGCAATACTTGAGACAATAGGATAAAGATAATTTTATGACTGCTAGGTGACCATCCTTTATTAAACAGATTAGTTGCTTAATAAATCAGGGATGATTGCTTGTTCTTCTGTTAATGAGATCTAACTGAACTTTTTCTCCCTGCCTCTGAAAGGTGATATCCTTCAGGTAATGGGAGGAGGTAGACAGGTGATGGTGTTAGGGATGTATAGTATTGTTCCACTTTAAACTGGGAGACAGAAATGAACATCCCTCATACTATGTTGTCCCCTCCACTGACCATGCTGAAAGCTTCCAACATACGGGTTAGTCATGATTCCCAGCATCTGTGCATTGTTGATCATGAGAGTGGGAAACAGACATATTATTATTATTATTATTATTATTATTATTATTATTTTTATCCGCCTTTCCTTGCAGCTCGAGGTGGGTTACAACATAGTTAAAACACAATTGTTACATAATACACACATATTAAAAATGCAACTCTACACAATATTTATATGAGAACACATAAAACAATGATTAAGTATAAAATTCATGTTAAAAATTCACAATTAAAACTTCCTGGGTAGTTTTGAAAGTATTGAAAGAAACACATGGCTTGGGGGAATCCTAAATCAGTCAGGATGGTTCTTTATCTGTTGCTGCTGCCACACTGCAGAATTAATTAAGTTTGTCACCACTTTAATTGTCATGGCTCCATTCTGTGGAATCTTGGGATTTGTAGTTTGTTGTGGCACCAGAGCGCTCAGACAAGAAAAGTCTATGTACAACTCCCCGAGTTCCATAGCACTGAGACATGGCAGTTAAAGTGGTGTCAAACTGCCTTAATTCTGCAGTGTAGATGCTGACTGAGCCAGAATGTGCATTGGGTTCCTTCTTGTGCCCTGTGAATGAGTAGCAGTGTGTCTGTGTTGAGTGCAGCAACTAGTTGCAATTGAGTTGTCATGTTCCCATTAGAGCTCTGTGTCCAACCATTTTCTCAGGCTCATTTGGTGGGAACAAAGGAGTAGGCCTTCTTGGTGGTTGCTCCCAGACTTAGGAACTCCTTCCCTAGAGAGACCAGAATGGCCCTGTCCTTGCTCTCCTTCCTGCGGCAGGTCAAAGACATTTTTGTATTGTCACTTTTACAAACTGATGCGGGTTGGGCTTTTAAATGTTGCATGATTTGGATTTTAGGGTTTGTATATAGTCTTTTATTACATTTTAATGTTTTTAATGTTTAATGTTTTTTTAATTCAGAAATTGTTTAATCATTTATTAAAACCTTACATTCATCCTGTACTTTAATTTTTTTTTAATTTGTATTGTTTTAAACATGTTGTTAGCTGAGTCCCTATAGTGGGAGAAAGTTGGGATATATATGAATAAAATGATCATCATCATCATCATCATCATCATCATCATCATCATCATCCTAGCAACTCCTAGTAATGTTGCAGGGATGGACTGTGGTCATTTCAACAAACATGATATATTAAGCATCAACTGCTTAATAAACTACTGTTCAGAACATGTGATTGAAATAAAAAATGGTTGGAAAGTAAGTTTTCCAAGCTGTGCAGTGAACATGAACCTCCCTCCACAAATGTTTCCCAGCATTGTTCTTTTTATACCTTTAAAGGACTGCTTTTAAGATCACTTCGAAGCTGTAGTTCAAGCAAAGAACAATTTCCAAACTCTGCTTTGAACACCACCCCATATTTCCCTGTTTTTAACACCTTTTCAGTTATTGCTTTTAACAGCAAATAGGGGTTGTAGCCCAACCAAAGAAATATTTCCAAGTAAAAATGCAATTGTCAGTCTTTGCTCTTAATGGGTTGTTCCCATTAACCAATGGCTCTCTCTGGCTACATTTTTTAACAGACAGATTGTGGAACCCACCTTCATCTCCAAAATACCAGATGGTCATAGTGACAATAATGCAACAGGGGAATTTTACCTGTGCATACCTATTCAAAAAGCAAATCCTCCTGAGTTTAATTGGATGTACAACTTTAATATGCCATATGCCAAGACTCGTACGGTATCCCATTTATGGTTTCAAGTCTTTCTTGGAGCAAAGGGAAGAGGGGGCAGAATAACCAACTAGAGAGGCAGAGAAGGAGGGAAGATCATGGAAGATGATGAGTGTAGCAAGGGAAAGTGCTTTGGACAAAGAAAGAGGAGGAAACCAAGAGGTGAAGGAATGGAGAAGAAAGGAGAAAGCAAACTTAGCCTGAACTAGAGAAAGGGAGAAAGAGGAAGGGAACAAGAGAGAGGAATGGACAGTAAGGAAGGAGGGAGAAGTTGAATGCAACTAGAGTGTGTTGGGAGAAGATAGTTAGTCAGCAGTTGTGGATGGGGAAAGGAACTAGGGAAGAGGAGAAGACATTTAGCTAGGAGTTGAGGAAAGAGAAGCTATGGAACAAGGGATGAGAGAAGGTGGAACAAAGGAGAAGATGAATGTAAGCAGGAGCTGAGGGGAGGAGAGAAAGAGGATCATGTGGTTGAACACTTAGGAGTTTATCACATGCACTTTTCAGTCCGATCCATGCACGGGACGGGATTGGGCTGGAACAGGGGGAAACAGGTTTTGCTGCACATGAAGTTGCTGCTGTGCTGCTGGCTGACCATCACCCGTCCCCAGTCTGGCCTCTGCTGGCCGTGCACGGATTGGGCTGAAAAGTGCATGCCATAAACTCCTTCGATAGTAATCTGTTTTAATTATTGTAGTAATTCAATTCTGTTTTTAATGTACTATTTTTGTATGTTTTTAATTGTATTGTTTTTTTAATGTTGTAAGCCATCCTGATATCCCAGTCCTTGGCGAAGGGTGGGATTATTATTATTATTATTATTATTATTTTGAAAGAGAACTGGACCAGTTCTTTAAAGCTGGTTTCTCTACAGGAAAAAGGTTACAGTGTTTGGGTCTTTTTAATTTTGAAAAAAAACAACAACCATAAGTATGAAGGAGGACATTTATAGAGGTTTATAAAATTATGCACAGTATGGAGAAAGTTGGGAGCCGTCGTGTTGTAGTGGATAGGGTGTTGGACTACAACTCGACTCTGGAGACCAGGGTTCAAATCCACACTCAGCCATGAAATGTCACTGGGTGATCTTTGGCAAGTCACACTCTCTCAGCCTCAGAAAAAGAAGATAATGGCAAACCCCCTCTGAAGAAACTTGTCAAGAAAACCTTGTGGTAGGTTTGCCTTAGAGTCAGAAACGACTTGAAGGCACGCAACAACAACATGGAGAAAGTAAACAGGGCTATTTATTTCCAGTGGCTGCCAGCTACAATGAACCTATGTTGCCTCCAGCATATCAGATGAATATCAGTTGCTGGGGAAAGGAAAGTAGGAAAAGGGCTCTTGCCCGCATGTTCTTTTTGTATCTCTGATGACCAGGGAACAGGCTTCTGGACTAGAGAGATCTTTGCTCTGCTAGCTTTCTTGTCTTCTTACGGTATATTTGTCACATATCCTGTCTGTCCCAGTTTGGCAGGGACAGTCCTGATTTATTAGGAAGATGATGAGTGTATTTATTTATTAGGTTTATTTATTTATTATAGATTTATTATTATGTTAGGTTTGCCTTAGGGTTGCTTTGTCATCGCACTTTCTTCAGCTGCCTTTAAAATATCCCAGTTTCTTCCTTCTCCTACTTTCCCCTTTCAAATAACGTCAATTGGTTCAAACTGAATTTAAAATGCAAGCACAGTTGGACTTCGCTATTTGCAGGCTTGCCATCCACAGATTTGAGCATCCATGGACAGTCCCAAATGGTGGTGCATGCATGTGGACATGCTAGCAGCTGTGCACACGTCACCCCACCATTAAGGACAATGAGACTTGAGGTCCTGCATTTTTCCGTTCTGCGGGGTGGTGTGGTGGTGGTAGTGGTCTGGAATAGATCCCCTGCAAATATAAAAGTCCAACTGTAGATTGCTCTCCATTCAGTAGGGAAAGAGGAGTGGTGTGTTGAGAGTCTTGCAACTCCCAGTAGGCTCAAGCAAAAGCAAACTGCTGCAGCCTCTCCTCGCTTGTGTGATTTTTTTTTCTCATTAATTACTTTTGCCCTCTCGACCACACTCCGAAGTTGCTTGGCCACAGGCATCTCAGTTTTCATCTGTGAAATATTGGCGGCTATATTGTTACACTATATATAGAGATATATATGGCACGTTTCCTGCCGAGATCTTTAAGTTACAGTTTGGGATTGTTTTGAATGATCATTAACATAACACTCAAGTTTCTGTGACAGAAGCCAGGTGAGTATTGCCTTGTCATGTAACATTCAAGTCTTGCTCTATTCTATCCTTAATTAGCCACTCCAGCTGTGATAATGCATAGTAAATCCTGAAAGCTAATGCAACAATATCATTTCCTCCACACTCATAAATGTACGGTAGAGTTTCATAGGCTACCCGAGCAGCAGAAATCATGTTGTGTTATATAGTACCAACAAAACAGTTGCTTTGTGTCTTTGGACAAGGTTTTTAGGGGATCTGCAAATGAAAACAACATTCATTTTCACATAGTTTGACCCATTCCAGCAGGTTAGTGCAAAGTATTTGAGTAGGTGACATACTCTATTGCTTTTACATTTTCCAGATACTTAGGAGAGGAAACTGAAAAGGCAGTAGCAGATAAACAGTCATCACATGCAATTGCATTATTGCTAAGGAAATTTAATTCATCCTTCAGTTATGGGTTTGGACAGATGAGTTGCATTCAGTTTGAGATAGGCTAATACATGCAGTGTGGTCTCAAGTAAGCAGATACAGAATGAAATGGATTTTGTTAAAACATTAGGTATGTATTATTTATTGTATCTGATGTACAAGTCCAGCAGACATCTGATATCACCACCATCTGCATGCAACCAGATATATACTCTGTATAGCAGAAGCAGAATGGATGCTATTTTAAGTTTCCCCACAAAGGCAGATAGTAATCCTGTTGCTTTGGTGTATTTGCTCATTGTAAATTGGTTCTCTGGGATACAATTTAACAAAAAAATATTATTAATTAAAAAAAAATATTAAGATCAGCATTTCTCCTAGGGAATGTGTGATAGATATGAAGTACCACTGTAAAAGTGTTACTCAAAAGTGATTCCTACAGACCTCAATGGTACTTGCTTATTACTGTGCCTATCTGTGTTTTTCCCCTTCCTTTTCCTCCTAAAAAGCTGTTTAAAAGGACTCATGGCTCATGGTGCTAATTTTCACCTCTGGTAAATAGAGTTAGCAGGCTTCTGTACTGTATTGACCGAAGGTAGATAATAATGAGAAAAGATGGACAACTGTTGAATTTGTTCATGATCAAGCCTAGGAAATCTGTCTCCTTGGTCAAAATAAGCTCCTTTCTCTCTTTTTTGATGTTACACACACACACACACAACTACATGCATATGTGCCCACATGTAGATGCCATGCACATGAATTCACATTACAGTATAATGTAATTTCAGTCTAGCTATACTCCAATAGCTCCAACACCTACTATTAAGGACAGAAAGTGAGAGGGAATGTATACTGTTCTGAGCTGGTGAACATAGTACACCAGGGGTAGGCAACCTTTTTGAGCTCAGACAATTGGAGGGCCGAAGCACCCAAAATAAATAAATAAATAAATAAATAAATAAATATTTAAAAAAAATTAAAAAAATATATGCATGCACACTCTCTCAGCCCCAGAAAAGCCATGGCAAAACCCCTGTGGAGATTTTGCTAAGAAAACCCCAAGAACAAGTAATAACAACAATAATCAATATCATCATGGTGGGTGGGGGGTGGCGGTGGCGGCGGCAGGACCGACCTGGGGCCGGTCCAAAGGCCTCAGGGGGCCGCATCCGGCCCCCTGAGGCCTTAGGTTGCCTACCCCTGTAGTACACTACCTGTCCCTACAAATTACACATTCCCCATAGGGAGAGAAACAGTTGCACCTGTGATGTGAGAACAGGGTTGTTAACTTGTCCAGTGATAGAGATAGCCCTGACTAGATACTCAAAATTCTCTGTTAGGCCAAACCTTATTTTAGCAGAACTTTGCTTTTGAAACTGCAGTCACTGGGTTGTATTTTTATTTGAACTAGATTTTCCAAATATCTGTAATCTCAGAGATTATTCTGTCCTCCAGATACTGGCGCAGGGGCCAGAGCTGTGCTTTTTGTGCTTTAGACAACTATCTCAGGAGTGATCACTTGATAAAATGTGTGCTATACAGCAATTCATAGTTATGGAGTCCATGTGCTCAGACACTCCTTCTGCATTAGACAGAAAATTAAAAAAGAGAACTTCAGTATCAGAGTGTGGAATACTGTGATCTATTACCAATTTATTTTTATTTTCTTCTTTCTTACAAATGAAACTGTGGACAAATTTTGATTATAATTTTCTAGTGCTATAGGGTCCAGATTTTCTTCTTGTGTGCCTTCAAGTCATTTCCAATTTATGGCAACCCTAAGATTAATCTATCACATGGTGGTTGTTTGTTTTTTTTTGGACAAGATTTATCCAGATTAGAGCCATACAGTATGTTTATATAATTTATTAAGGGCAGTAGGGGCCACATTTGCCCTGTAGTCTGTCACTTAGCTATTCCTCATCTAAGGAAAAATAATTTTGAGCTAGTAACTGAGTACAAATCCCTGCTCATCCATGTAGGTAGTTAAGATCTTGATCAGTGGTTGCTGGCAAACTCTTGGATGAAATTTTTTATCTAGGTCTGTTTCAGATAGGTGCCTTACCTGGTTTGAGGAGAAAGTCTTCTTTGGTTGTCCTGCGGGATGACCTTTATAGAGAAAGTCATGGTGAATGCAAGCTTGTTGATTGTCTTTAAAGTCTTGTAGCCTTCTGATCCCACCAGACATTGTGTCCTCCTGAGTAGGCTATCATGGGTGCTTTCATATTATAAAATTATAACAATATGATTCCTTTTAAACTGCCATGGCAATATCCTATGGAGTCCTGCAGTTTGTAGTTTGGTTATGTACTTGAGGAGCCCTCTGGATGAGAATTAATGCTCCTTCCTCAACTGCAAATCCCAGGATTCCATAGGCTGGATCCATGGCAACTAAAGTAGAATCATAGTGCTATGATTGTATAGTGTGAAAGGTCCCCTGGTTGGGTGTAAAATGCCCTGCTCACCTATGATTCCAGTCATGCTGGGACAGCCAATTCCTGAAGCTGGTGGAATTATATTATGGAGATAAAAGCTTGGTCCCTTTGTAGCCATTCTTTGGAGTTCTGCAAAATTCTGCTCTCCCTCCAATGATAGTTAACACAGAGCTTGGGAAAGTTACTTTTTGGGAGTTATTCACAATGTGAAAATAATCCAGGATGAATCCGGGTTGAATCTCTGTTGTTCACACCCATCCCGAATGCACCCAATTAAGTTTTGTGAGGGGGCTGTCAAAAACCCACTTGATCTGGGATAATCAATATCAGATTTTCCTCCAAGTTTTTAAAAAAGATCTGCATTGTTGGTGGTGTGAATAACCAATGTGAATAGGCCCTGGGATAAAATGCTGCATGCCTTGAACATGTTCCGAATGCATTTGCATTGTTGACTCCATCTATATTCAAATACTTGCATGTGTGAGCAACTGAACTCGCAGAGATGCACATCAATGCATTTCCATAGTGTGAATAACAAACCTGGAATGTGTGAGTGAGATGATTCGCATTGTCACACTAAAAAAAACACCATGATATTTGAATGACTCCTTGGACAACAGTTCCAAGGATACTGGCTGAGGGTTCTGGGAACGTCATCCAAAAAAGTAACTTTTTAAAGCTTTGGTTTAACATGTTCATGAAAACTCTGGGAGACATTTTCTAAAGATTTCATTCTATATGATGCCCATTTCAGATTGTGTTGTGTCACCCCCAAAGATACCATCAGGACTGAAGTATCCCCCCCTTGCCCCAGCTGTTTGCACTGGACAGGTAGCCAACACTGTATAGACCACTTTGTGAGAGACATCCAAGCCAACTCAGAGACTCTGCCCTGTTCTTGAATCCAGACTACTCTTCCTCATGCTCCCCTGCAGGTTTTGGTTTCCCAGCTCCTGACTGATACCCTGGCTCTCAACCTCATTTCCCCAGGTGAAATAGGACAGATCAGGGTCTGGAAAAGCTGATGGACTGGCCATCTTGGTTTTGGGATGCTATAAACAGTAGCACAAAACAGTAACATTCCTAAGTTTTGCATAAGAAACAGCTGAGTCTGTGACTATCCTGAATCAATGCTTGAGTGCAGTAATAGACTGAAGGAGGGCATGCAAACAGATACTCGGACAAGATGGAGGTATTTGTGATTCATCCGTCTGACTGAAAGATACGTATCCTTTTCTAGTTGAGGTTCACACTCCCCCTAACAGAGCAGGGTCACAATCTGGGGCTGAGTATTAATCTGGCACTACTGTAAGTGGTCTGGATCTCTGTGGCTTGAAGCATCCAGCTGCAGCCTTATTGCGAGGCAGACACAATTGTCCATGATCCAGTAACAACCAATTTAGATTACTGCTATGCTATGCTGAAGGTAGGGTCCTCTTTAAAAAAAAAAATTGGGAACTTCAGTTGGATCAAAATAGGATTACAGGATTGCGAGTTGGGACTGGTTAGTTTGATCATGTAGTGCCTGTGCTGTGTAAGCAGCTGTGGCCTCGGTCTATTTCCAGGCCAAGAGAGCTTTGAGAGAACTGGTTTTAGCCTCTGAAGTCTTTCAGCACTCCTGACCGTCACATCTACCTGGGCTGACATTTGGAGAAATGGATCCAGGAGCACTCCCAAGCTGTGGACACAGTCATTCAGGAGGAGTGTAACCGCATCCAGAACTGGTTGACACACCTCCATTCCCAGATTTGGACCCTTGATGGCAAGCACCTCTGTTTTGTCTGGATTCAGTTTCAATTTGTTTTTCTACATCCAGTCCATTACCTCCTCCAGGCATTCATTCAGTGGAGAGACGCTATCTTTAGCTGAGGCTATTTTGGAAGGCATGGAGAAATATATTTGGGTGTCATCAGCATATTGATAACACCCCGCCCCATGCCTCCAGATGATAAAAGACCCATGTGTGTACATACTCAAGATCTTCAGATGCCTTGTTCCAAGTATAGTTGTTGTAGGCCTTCAAGTCATTTCCGACTTATGACAACCCTAAGGTTATCATGGGTTTGCTTAGCAAGATTTGTTTGGAGGAGATTTGCCTTTGCTTCCCTCTGAGGCTGAGAGAGAGTGACTTGCTCAAGGTCACCCAGTAGGCTTTCATGGTTGCGTGGGGATCTGAACCAAGGTCTTCAGAGTTGTAGTCCAATGCTCAAGCCACTACACCACTCTGGCTGCCCGTACCAAAATGTGAGATTGGAAACTGTTGGAGAAAAGGCCTTTTCAGGACTGGCACCACAGTTATTGAAACCAAGAGAGGTTCATCACACTCTCTCTCTGTGTTGTGTGCCTTAAAGTCATTTCCGACTTAAGGCGCCCCGAAGGCAAAAACAAACAGATCAAGGCTATTGCCAAGAAACCTATATAAATGGTTTACAATCCAAAGTGGAATTCAGATTTCAGTGAAAGCAACCCATTGAAAGCCTACCAACCGTCAGGCCCATGGCTAGAAGATCCTTTAATTTCCTGCTCATGTAAACAAGGACTACTGACTCTGTGCACTGACATTTCAGTGAGCCATCTCTGAAATTACTAATGTTTCTGACATTGCAAACAAGATGAGGCTTTGTTTTACTGAGCCATGTGTTAATAAATGGTTTGAAAGATGATGTTTTGATGTATCTGACATTCAAAATCTGTTTCCCCCCACACTCATGTGGGATCCTTTTTACAGCAAAGATGGGATTGCAGTGAGGGAAAGATCTTTATTTTCAGCCAGTGCAGGGGAACATGATTCAGGTGTGTCAGCTGGAAACATTTTGTTGTGAACTGCCTCAAGTTGACCCTAACTTGTGTCAGCCTTGTGGATGAGACATCTCCAAAATCCCCTGTCCTCCACTTCTCTGCTTAGGTCCTGCAGTTTCATGTCCGTGACCTCCCTGATTGAGTCTATCTATCTGGGGTGCAGCCTTCCTCTCTTTCTACTACCTTCTACCTTTCCTAGGATAATTGTCTTTTCTATTCACCCATGCCTTCTCATTATGTGGCCAAAGTACGACAGGCTCAATTTGATCCTCTTGGCTTCCAAGGAGAGTTCAGGCTTGATTTGTTCAAGGACCCATTTGCTTGTCTCCTTTGCAGTCCATGGTATCCTAAGCACTTTTGTCCAGCACCATATCTCAAATGACTTGATGTTCTTTCTGTCTGCTTTTTTTACTGTCCAGATTACATATTAATAATTTCCCCACTGGATTAACAGTTCCTTACAAGGCTTGTTTCTTCTCTGCTTCCCCCTATAGATAGATAAATGGATGGTTATGTGGTTAAGGCTCTGGTTTATACCTGAAGAGATCCATGTTCAAATGTTCAGCCTGTGTTAGACTTCCCGGGTGTGGTCTGGTAAGTCTGTTTCTTCTGTATATTTCCAGCTGCAGACTAGAAGTGATGAAGGGATTTTTATCTTTTAAAATTCTATAAATCCTTCTCTGTCCAGCTGTCACACCTGCCTTTGTACTACATGATCCAAGGTTAGAAGAATGGGCAATGGAGGTACTAAAATAGCAGGTGTATCACAGGAGAAAGGGAAAGGAGGCTGGCTTATAATTATTTTCTTCACTTTTCCAGAGGTTGATAGATAATGTCAACAAAATTTGGAAAGAATAGTATTTTAGACTTCACCTCCCAAAAGACACCACCTGACTCAGCATGCCAGAAAATTCTGGCATTTTTAATTTGAACCAGGTTGTGACTATGGGCATATCTACACTGGCCATAATAATCTGGGCTACTCCTGGAATATTTTGGCCCCAAAGCTATCCTGGATCCCTTCCCATTGTTTCTGCACTCTGGAGTGATGCTGGGCTGCTATTTACACATGCCATCTTGCACCACTGCTGCAAGCTGCTCTCTCTGAGATCAGAAAAAGGTGTCCAATGTTTGATCACATGGCTGGGCTCCTTGCTGTGACTTCAGAGGGAGCAACTTGTGCCAGTGGCGCCGCTGCCACGTGATACAGCAAGACATGTGTGTAGATAGCTGCCCAGCATTGCTCCAGGATGCTTTGGGCTTTCCTGGAAAATCCAGAGCATAAAATAAGTATTTTAAATCTTTTTAAAGGCAGAGATGGGGTGGATTTGGTGTAAAACTGACCTTTTGTCATGCAGACAATCTGCGTTTTGGCTCTGCGTCATGAAGACAGAATGCTATCAGGGCACAGAGAAACTGGTTCAAATGGCCCATGTAGACATGTCCTAAATTGTTCATTCTGGTTTAAATAATGCATCCTTTCTAACTGGTAACCAACTTGTGCTGTGCAATATGCACACTCACCTGAGTGTTAAGATCTTTGAGGGAGAGTTTTCTCTGAATTCCACCATAATCGTAGGCACATTTGGTGAGGACATGAGAGAGAGTCTTGTCAGTGGCTGCTGCCAAGCTGTGGGACTCTCACAGGCAGTTTGATTTGCCCCCTCTCTGCCCTTTTTCTTCCAGCAAAGACCTTTTAAAATTTTTTTAGATAGCCCATTGGTTCTTAAATCATATTCCAGAAGGGTGTTTTCAGTGTGGAGTGCTATGCTTTTATTTTTTTATCATTTAATTTCTGTGTTGAATGTTCTTTAAAGTGTTTTAAGCATATGCTTTTTAAAAAAATATATTTGTTTTTCTAACATTTGTAAAATTAGATTTTAGCTGAAATTTGTTTTAAATTATTGTAAGCTGCTTTGGGTCTTGCATGGGAGAGGGAAGAAAAGTGAGATATAAACAAACAAACAAACAAAATAATTGCCCATTAAGACCCATTTAGCAGCCATGAGACATTAATTTACGTATTTCTTCATGTAAGGAGCACTCTAGTTAAAGAAGAGAGCCAAAGACAACTGCTTCTGACTCCAGTCTCTGGCAGAATGTGTTGGCTAGGTAAGAATGGAGCAAGCAGAATGTACTGTTCTTCATACCAAGCAAAGGAATAAAGTCTGGCTTTTAATCTTTTTTATCAGGCCAATCCAAACCAGCAATTCTAGTATGCTAGGTGACCATAGGACAGTGGTGGTGAACCTGTAGCACGTGTGCCAGAGGGGGCACTCAGAGCCCTCTCTGTGGGCATGCATGTCATTGCCCCAGCCCAGAGGTTGCCACAGTTTTTTACTAGAAAGCCAGAGGGATGCAGCATTTTGCGATAAATTTTTAGGTTGCAGTTTGGGCACTCGTCCTCTAAAAGGTTTGCCATCATTGCCATAGGAGATGATGTTAGACACCTCTCTGTTCTTCTGAATCTGAGAGGTCTCTCTTGCTTTGAGTGAAAATGAGATGTACACACCCTCCATAGTAGCTCCAGTTTACTAGGCTGAGTTCAAAGTCCAAACCCTGAAGGTTAAGCCCTAGATAACTTGCCAAACACAGGAAAAATCCAAAGATGGATATGTGTGTGTGTGTGTGTGTGTGTGTGTGTGGTCTAAATACCCTAAAGGCATCAGGTCCCATCTGATCTTGGAAGCTAAGCAGGCTTAGCCTTGGTTAGTACTTGGTGGGACAGGTGTTGTTGCTTGTCTGATTAACCATAGCTTAGGCTCACCAACACATGAGCCTAGAAAAGATGGTCATTTATTGAGGAAATGCACACTCAGATAATTGACTAAAGGTTGCAAAGTGGGACTGCTAGGATGCTAGAAAGAAAAGTAAACATGCACATATCTCTTTTATCATGAACATGTAATGAAGTACACATTGCCTGTTCAATACAGATGCTTGTGAGGGAAAATGGATTTCTGTTTACATTTCTTATGAGCAGATGAAATAGACAGTGCAAGGAGAAATGGATTGACAGGATACAGGGGCCCAGAAACTACCCTAAATCACACACACACACACCATATCTGTGTGTATATGCTCCAAGTCACCTGTCGATTTATGGCAACCCCATGAATTTCACAGGGTTATCTTAGGCAAAGAATACTCAGAGGTAGTTTTGTCAGTTCCTTCTTCTGAAATAGTGCCTACTTGTGGGTGGGGTAGACTGCTCCTGCCACCCTGCAGCCTTTCCAGATCTGACAAAGTTTCTGGGCAAGCAGGAGAGAGAGGAGACTTGCTTTCCTGCCTGGTCAACAGAGCCACCAGACCCAAAAGTGAAGCCCCAGGTTCCCATGATACAAAATTGTCCCTGAGCCTCATTGCAATTGTCCAATCTATTATATAGTATGGCACATTGGCTCGCTAAACCGTTGCAGTGCCACAAGCTATGTGACCTTGGTATGGCAATAGATCTTCCATCAGTTGATGACAGAGCCTGGAAAAAGTACTTTTTCCCTGTAGGTCCCAGAATCCTCCATCTGTGCTGGCTGAGGATTCAGGGAGCTGTAGTTGAAAACAGTAATATTTCCCTGCTCTTACTGATTGACTGCTTTGGTCATACCTCACCTGGAATACTGTGTCCAGTTCTGGGCACCACAATTAAAAAAGGATGTGGAAAAGCTGGAGCGTGTCCAAAGGAGGGCAACTGAAATGGTGAAATGGTCTGGACACAATGCCTTATGAGGAGAGACTTAGGGAGCTGGGTATATTTAGCCTGGAGAGGAGAAGGTTAAGAGGTGACATGATAGCCCTGTTTAAATATTTAAAGGGGTGTCATATTGAGGATGGAGCATGCTTATTTTCTGCTGCCCCTGAGAACAGGACTCAGAACAAGGGATGCAAACTACAGGAAAAGAGATTCCACCTCAACATTAGGAAGAGCTTCCTGACAATAAGAGTTGTTTGACAGTGGAACAGGACTCGGAGGCTAAAACACCCTCCCAGAGAGTGGTGGAGTCTCCTTCTTTGGAGGTTTTTAGAGACTGGATAGCCATCTGTCAGGGGAGTTTTGACTGTATTCCTTCATGGCAGGAGCTTGGACTGGATGGCCCTGAGGTCTCTTCCAACTCTATGATTCTGTGACTGATAGGACTGAGCCAAATGAGACAAGAGAATTCAATTTACTTTTATTTTTCAGTCCTTCACTAAGACATTTATTTGACTATGATATTCTTTATAAGAAGGAATGATAAGACTGTGGGGTGGATGAGCAGAAACCCTAGTAGAGAATTTACAAAGCATCTACATCGTCAGACAGCTTCAAAAAGGCTGTCAAGACAGATCTCTTCTGACAGGCCTTCCCAGATTAATCATCCCGGCCTAGGGTATTATGACCCGCAACTGTTCCTCACGTGGCCCCATCTTTAGATGGACGAGGAACACTGTTAGAGGCTAAAATTGGGTGTTGTATTTTGTTTTTATTGTTTATATTGTAGTTTTAATTATTGTGGGATTTAATACTGTTTTAAGAGGGGGAGGGATTGCTTTTTTGATATTTGTGATTTTAATTCTGTAAGCCGCCTTGATTGGATCCCCAAATAGGCGGGTTATAAATACATTATTATTATTATTATTATTATTATTATTATGATGTCTATTTGGGGTCCAGTGCTAAGCTGCTAATTCTCTGTCATGCAAAAGAGTTCTTTTCTTGCCTCTGTGATGGCCTTGAACTAACCAAACTACTTGCAGTCTCTTTAGCACCTGTTAAGTTGGCAATAGTAGCAGCAGAAGCCTAGCCAATACTTGGCAAAACAACTCCCCACACATTGCAAAGAACTTGCCAAATGTTGGAGAATGATGGTAGTTGACTAGATGGAATGTGGCACTGCTGTGCTGGGACCTAAGCAAATGGAAAACAAATTCCTTCATTAAAGCACTGTAAGCAGGGAAGAAAAATTGTTCACTGTTTATTAGATCACCTGCTGGTGATGCTGCATTGTTATAGCAGTCTCTCCTGATAAGAGGTGCAGGATTAATCCCCTGTTCAGAGAATGCCATTGCACTGTTGAAGTACATAACTTACAAACAATTTTTAATTCCTCCCTTGTCACCTGCAGTTATGTCTGTGTTGGGTATAAATATAGGCAAAGCTAATTTTCAAACAGATCCTGCTCTCTGTATGAACTAATAAATAAAACGGAGCTGGAAAAGTAATGAATTCTCCAAAGAGAGAACATTAAATAAAATGCAGTCAGGAGGCTTGGCAAATGGAAGAAGGGAGAAGTTTCAAGCAGAGTGTTTTGGATGAGCATTTTTTTTTTAAAAAAAAGAAAAACACTAAACAAAATGGAGCAATTCTCTTCTATGGAAAGTATGTCCTCACTAAGATAGATGAGATGTGCTCAGAGAGAGTGAGAGAGAGAGAGAAGTGCTGCATATTGCAGAGGTATTTGTGGAAAACATAGGGTGCAAACCCACACATTGTGCCCACCTGTGAGGTTTCTGTCAATAGCAGTATGCCTCTCAATGCCAACTCCTGGGGAACAACAAGCAGGAGGATACTGTTGAGGTGGGGGATTCCCAAGAGCATCTGATGCACCACTGTGAGAGCAGAATGCTGGCCTGGAATAGTCTTTGGTTAGATCAAGGATGGAAATAATTTCCTAGCATTCCTCAATGTTGGCTATGCTGGCTAGGATTACTGGGACTTGCAGATAACAGCTGGAGGGCTACATAATTCCCACCCCTGGCTTAGATCTGTCAGGGGGCTTCCTATGCTCTTATGAAAGCTAGGCCTTGATTGGGTTCTTGAAACAGTTGTTGTTGTTGTTGTTGTGTGTGCGCCTCCAAGTCATTTTTTACTTATGGAGACCCTAAGGCAAACCTATCATAGGGTTTTCTTGGCAGGTTTCTTCAGAGGGGGATTGCCATTGCCATCCTCTGAGGGTGAGAGAGTGTGCGGTCACCCAGTGGGTTTTTGTGCTTGAGCAGGGATTCAAACCCTGGTCTCCAATGTAATCCAATGCTCGAACAACTACACCACACTTCAGAACTAATCCTTACTTTGTTTTACTCACAACTAAAGGTACCCATGACCATATCCTCCGACTTTCCTAATCTGGCCAACCCAGCACTGATTAATCCTCTATCATCCCATTTTTCCAGCTGCTTTTAAAATGTCTTGGTTTCTCTCCCCTCCTTCCACTTTTACTATTTGCTTTCAGCTTACTTAAGTTGTTGCAAACTCATTTCAAAGTGCTAAAGTAGTTTGCACTCAGTAAACTCAGCAGTGGGGACAGAAGAAGAAGGGGAGAAATCTTGCTCTTCCTTGTAGACTCAGCCAAAGCAAGCTGCTGCAGTCTCTCCTAGCTTGTGTGTTCTTCCTCATTAATAACTTTTTTTGCCATCTTGACTGCACCTGTTCTGGCTTTCATTTGTGAAATGTTGGTGGGCCTGCAATTACATTGTTAATCTAAAACTTCAATTTGTGTTTTGCAAATTTTGGCTCCAGTATGAACCTTTCTTCTCTTTCCTCTAGGATCAAAGGCACTGAGGCTGTACCATGGAGGACTGCCTTCACACCTCTTCTGAAAACCTTTCCAAACTGGTCAGTTGGGCTCACAGTCATGGCACCATCTGCAGCCTCATTCCAAATCTGAAGCACCTTCTCTCAGAAGGCTCTCATGGAAACCTGACGGCCATGTGGGGTTGTAGTGCAGGCCATGCCTACCATTGGCCACTGACAGCAACTTGTAGGGCCGGCTCTCAAGAAAGAGTTTGTTTCCAAGACAGCAGGAGCTTCAACTCAGACAGCCCCAGTATTATAGGTGTTCCCTCAGACGCCCAGACAAGCCCAGTGGAACGGTATTCTGGGAGGCCAGGAAAAGCAAAGCTGGACTGTAACAGAACCAGAGACTCCTGCGATTTCTCCTATTGCAGCGAACCTTCCGAACTGGATGAAGCCGTCGAGGAATATGAAGATGAGGCAACTCTTTTTGACATGGTTTGTGAGTCCTCAGTGACAGATGAAGACAGTGATTTTGAAACTCACCCTCAGAGATCTCAAACAAATTCCCGAAAAAGGCCAGGCCCAGGTCTCTCTTCCTCATTTCATTCAAACTCCCGCTCCCAGGGCATTGGTGGAAACAGCAATGATGTGCTGGTCAAAAAAATCAAGCAAGAACTCCCTGAGGATTATTACATTGTGGCTAATGCAGAAATTACTGGTGGCATTGATGGGCCGGCATTATCTTTGACGCAGATGTCAAAACCCAAAGCTCATCCCGGAGCCCCCTACCCTGTGGCCTCTAAGCCCACTCCTCATGCATCACCGTCACTCAGTGCTGAACCTGATTTGCAAAGTGTCTCTGCTTCTTCACCAGTCATGTCAAGGCCAGCTGCTCAGAAGCCCCCCAAAGTAACGCTGTCTTCTCCCAGCAGAGTGCCCAGGAACACTACCACTGTCAACCCTCAGGTAGCCCTACAGATGCCTGCTAGCACTTCCAATGCTGGCAAACCGATAAGCATTCCTTTATCAGCCTTGCAGCTCCCTGGGCAAGAAGAGCAAGCAGTTTCAGAAGAGCTCCCCCAGCCTGTGCCAAATCAAGTTCCCAGCGATGTAGCATTATCACCTTCTGTTAGCATAGAGCCAGAGGTTAGCTCCAGCCAGCAGCAGCCAAGCACAGCACCCATCATGCCCACTGAGCCAATGGCACAGACAGTACCAGGTATCAATACTTGGAATGCTTCTCACAATATGTTTGCTTTGGAAGTTTTAAACAATTCAGTGAATATTCTGAAGGTCCATGTTTTAATGCAATGCATAGAAATACTGACAGGTTGCTAGTGAGGATGTGGGTGTAGATCACACTCAAAAATAAGTGTGCAAGAAAGTATTGAGCTATCTGGAAAGAATCAATGTGATTTGGAGGCAAGATGGTGAATGCAAAGGAAATTCATTAAGAAACCAGCTAGAGTGTTTGTTTACTTTAGAATTTGCCATGATACATAAAATACCCATCTATAGTCCAGCCACACTTGGAACCAGATGTTCAGTTCTGGTTATTGTAACACAAAAAGAATATTGCAGAATTGGAAAAGATGCACCAAAGGGCAACTGAAATGGTCAAGAGGCCGAAGCAACTCACCTATGAGGAAAAGTTACCATATTTAAGGATATTTAGCTTGGAAAAAACAAGGCAAATAAAGGGACATGCTGTATGAAATTATGCATGGTGTGGAGAAAGTGGGTAAGGAGATATTTTCCTCCCTCTCTCATGATACTAGAAATTGGGAATTATTCAATGGACCTGAGGAGTGGGAGAATCAGGAGAGATAAAGGGAAGTACATTTTCATATAGTGCATAGTTAAACTATGCCGTTTGCTATCACAATGTGGATGGCCTTAAAGGGGGATTAAACAAATCTGTGAAGGCTAGGCTATCGGTGCTCCTGACCCACACTAGCTACAACTTCCAGTGGTTACAGGTCATGTGAGATATGTCTCCATATTATAGTTGCTGTGGAACAAAGTGAAGTGGCTATCGGGCTAACATCCTACTTGTAGGTTTTCCATAGGCATCTGATTATTTTCCATAGGCATCCTGTAGTATCTCTTTCCTATGCGATACCATTCTTCCCTGTGACCCTCTTTTTGTGTGAGTCCAGAGGAACTGTCATCTGGGACTCTTCCTTGGTAATTTGTCCTTCCTTTCATTTTTTAGACATGCCTCTTTTTTCTTTGCACTTCCTCCCTGAGTTTACTGTGCATCCACACTGGCTTTTTCAAATTATTGCCATTTTTCTTCATCATGGAATTATTTGTGATTGTGTTTTTAGCAGTTACTTCTTCATAAAATCCCACCCATGCTGGGATTCTACCTAGTATTTCCTTGCGCTTCATAAAATCAGCTTTCTTGAAATCCAAGTTTTGCATTTTGACTATACTCTTCTTTGGCTTGTCCTTCAGTCATGAATTCTAGTACTGCATGATCACTACCCCCCTAAAGTACCAATTGATTTGATTCCAATGATCAACTCCCCCTGATTGGTTGGGATCAATTTCAGGATTGTTGATCCCCCTGTTCCTTCCTCCAGAAAATTATTTGTGTGGTACATCAGGAATTTGTTGGAGAGCCTATGCTTAACAAAGCTAGTCTCCCAGCAGATATCAGGATAGTTGAAGTCCCCCATAACCAGTGGCATAATTAAGGTTGGCGTCCCCCATCTGGTAACTCATGGTGTCCCACCCGCCATTGACCTCCTCCCATACCACACTATACACAATCCTTAGTAATATTTTTTTTCTATTGATGCTACCCATAAATCACAATTTCTGTATATCACTGAATAATGGCAAGAGTTGTGACGTCAACAACTAGCAAAATTAAAATTACACCTTTTAATTACAATATCATGCACACAGCCTAAAGGTATTTACATGTGCATAGTTTTGTGTGGCGAAAGTGAAAATATGGTAAGATGTGAAGTTTTAAAAAAAGATTTTAAAAGAACATATATAAATTTAAATATTATCTTAAAATTTGGTTAAATGCCTGTACTGCAGCCACTCACTCATAGACCACAAGGTTGCGAGTTCAATACTAGCCAGGGCTCAGGCTAGACTCAGGCCTGCATCCTTCCGAGGTCACTAAAATGAGTACCCAACTGTTGGGGGGCAATGAGCTTACAGTTGTAAACCGCTTAGACACCCCATAGCGCGGTATGAAGCGGTATATAAATGAAGCTGCTTTGCTTTGCTTTTCTCCTCCCACAGAGCCTTGTCCCACTCACACCATCTCTTCATTGTTTTGAAGTGATGCAAGCAAACATCACAGCCCATAGGCAGATGTTTGGGAAGCAGTGGTATCACCAACTCTTCAGTTGTCACCTGGTGCAGCCCACACACCCCTAGTGATACCCTTGCCCATGTCTACCAGTTCTTACTTCATAAAGATTTCTGAGATTTGTTTCAGAAAATCAGGATGAAAGTGGGCAAGATTCCAGGCCCATTTACATAGTAGGGTAGCTAGAGTAGCATAATGCCCTTTAGGAAGATGTTCAAGTAGTGATGCTACATGGTTATGCCTCTGAGCTTACACATTCACTTTCCTCCCTGATGGTCCTCCCCTTGCTCTTTCTCTCTTGGTAAGTCTTTTTGCAGCAGGTTTTGCAGCTGGATCATTGCTGATAGCATCAGATGAAATGAGTTTTGGGGGTGGGAGGAAAGAGGCAGATGTGGGAGACAAAGAGAGAGAGAAGGGAAAGAGGAGAGCAAGAAAGAGAGAGGGAAGGGGAGAGCAATGGAGATAGTAGGACAGATGGAAATGTGAGTGAATGGGTGGGAATGTATGTGGGAATGGACAGATGGGAATGAGAGTGTGAGAGTGGGTGGTTTTGATCTTAGCTTAAAATCACAATCGCCTCACATTCTTTCTTTTGGTTTATCTCTTGGGGAAGTTTTTCTCAGAAGAAGCACTGCAAAATCATGCAGTGTTAATGGTCTTGGGAGAGAAGGTATGGTATGATACGGGACTTGCTCACCAGCCCATGACCCCTGAAAGGTTTCCCCTGAAAAACAAAAGGTTCCCACCCTTGCCTTAGTCCTTTGAAGGTGAAAGCCAGCATGTTGAATGACAGCCACATTGGAATTAAGTGCAATCCAACAACAGAACTTAATGGTTGCTGTAGCTGACATAATTCAGCATTGCCTCTCCAAACCAAGTGGAAATATATTGAAGTAAAGAAACCTCTGTCGATGAAGAAAAAATAGTATTGAAATCACTAGGACTAATATCAGTAGTGACTAACAAGTCCCATTCATTTCAATTGACCTATTATTTGGCACTAACATTGGATTTAGTCCTTGAGTCTTGTGTTGTTGCACCCCTTCCATGTGTTTATGTGCTGTTGTTCTGTTGTTAGGAATCAGTAGCACTATCTAAAGTAAGGAGTTTATTGGGGGAGGGAGTCTGCTTTTAGGAAGTCTCCCCCCACTCCCTGATGTCTTAAAATCAATTTCAGTGGCATTAATATAGTATTTCCTTTCATCCCCCCCCCTTTTTTTTTTTGTGATGTTGGTGGGCAGAATGTCATGGAATGAAAATTGTTTTTTGTTTTATTTTCTTGTGTTAACATTTAAAGAAAATGTGGGTTACATAATACATAACATTATCTTTTAACCAAAAGGGTAGTGTTTGTATTTTTAATTATTTCATTTTGCAGTGTGATCCCTATGTTGCAGAAATACAGTTAAGTTTGAAAAATGTGAGAAGTTTACAAACAGTAGGTGCTTTATCGAATGACGAAAGAGAATGTTCACTTAAGACTATTTGTTCTTGGATGCTGCCAAGGCTTAGATTTTGTTGAACAAAAAGTTATTCATTTTGAATGGTGAGTGGTTTTATATGAACTTTGGAATCCTTTAATAGCAAAAGAAGGTTTATTCATTCTACTTGGAAGCTTGGCTAGCCAGAGTCCATTATAAACCTTTTAATGCTGAAAATAAAATCGTCCTACTCACCAGTTTTATAACCTTGGTTATCTCAGTAGCTATGCAGTAAAAAGTCTATTAAATTTGAACACAGGTTCAGATTCTGTTCATTGTAATCCTCTCTATTCAAAATGCTTCCCAAATCTCTTGGGAATGCTTAGGCCTCCTTAAGTTTTGCACAGACGTTAACCAGAGACAAGTGTTGCAGATTGCAGTGGAAGAGGCAAGATTCAGCCAACATCTACAAGGCTTCTTTTTGATGCTTTCAGAGTTAAATTATGGAAAAGCCATGTACGTGAGGAGCAATTCTTGTGATTACTCTGTCCTATTTCATGCCTCCCAATACTATAAACATTTAACAAACATTACCATTTTTGGGTGAAACACAGTAGTTTGCCTGCTAACTCTTTTATATTAATGTACATGCAGTGTGTAGAACCATTGAGCTGGTCAGGCTCAATTCACACTACAGAGTTATAGTGCTATTATTCCACTTTCACTGCCATGGCAACATTCTATGGGATCCTGGGGTTTGTAGTTTGGTGAGGCACTAGAGCTCTCTGGCTGGGAATCTTAAATGCCCCTCATTAAACTGCCAATCCCAGGATCCCATAGGTTGGAACTATGACACTTAATGTGGAATAATAACACTATAATTATGTAGTGTGAATCTTTCCTACATTTGTGCTTTGGTGTTTTTTTTTATCATATGTGATTATTAGACAGTTAATACACCAGTGGTTCCCAACCCTTTCTATGCTCCACACCCCTAGGAAATGTTGGATTAATGTTCGCACCCCCTGCAAAAGTAATATCACATTCGAAGATGGAGAAGTCTATTTTCTAATTTTTGAACCATGTACAATTAGATTCTAATTTATCCAGAAAAAATTGTGAACGGTAAAATCAATCCCAATTGTGATCATAAAACTCAATGACTTCTTTGCTTCTCCTACTTATTTTTCATGATTTTGTCAAAACTTGGAACTTTCTCGCTGACTGTGATCCCTAAGTCTGTTTGTGGATTGCTGAGTGATGGTTCGTGACTCAAGAACACAAGCCATTCTTTGTCACATCCCCCGAAATGTTTTATCTTCGAACTCCTGGGGATATGGGCACCCATGGTTGGGCACCCCTGTTTTAGACTCTGGACTTGCTGGTCTTGGGAAGGGGGGCTTCTTTAGGCAGTAACATGTATTACATCCAATGGGCCCTCTTTGGATAGTATTGTAAGTCACTTAATTCAAAATGTGGTCAGCCAACTCAGCTGTTTGAATGATTATTCTGAGCTGAGCCCAGGACCACTGTCGACTTACGAAATAACTTGGAAGCATTTTTATGTGTTATTTCCAGTGTGTGTGTGTGTGTGAGAGAGAGAAGGTATAACTAGTTGAGATTCCTTTTTCTGTACAACTACAAAAAGTACAAGAGTTTTGTCTTCCATGCCATCTAGTTCATCTGTTCACAGTGGGGAAAGTGCCATCACTGATTACATGTGATGTGAATATCTGCTATCTTGCTTGTGCATCATATATATATATATATATATATATATATATATATATATACTGGAGAGTTCTTATAACTTTTCTTTGTATAAGAGTATATTATCTGTCTTGAGGCCCCATTAGGCCATAAATCTTAACAAATGATGTGATCTGGAAAATCCTACAGAAGAAATGGAATCAGAATTATTCTGAATATAACCCTATTTGTGCACAGAAATAGCAGTGGCTTATATTATTGCAGGGTGATCCATCATGCAGGACAGAGTTATGAAATTTTTATATAACATTGTCCCAGAACTCTCTCTTTCTCTCTCTTTTTAAATCCACTTCTGCCAGTATGACTGTCCTCTACGATTTTACACAGCAGGATCTGTGGCTCCTGGCTATGTCAGTTTGTGGAGATAGCCTGTAGGGTCATATCCAGAGGGAAGTGATCAAATGAACAATTAAGTCTCTGTTAAGGATTAGTCCACTGTGCACTCTATCTCTCTCCTGCTAGAAATAAAGAGTTCAGAGGCCACCAGCAATTCATTCAGCATCACAAAGTGAGCCTAGCTCTGCTGTTGAACTAAATATAACAAGATATGCCAAACTGAGCAGAGGAAAAAGTCTATTTTAGTAGACATCAGGCAGTAAAGAAGCAGAAAAGGAGTATTTGTGTTAATCAACAAGAAACAATATATTCAAATTTAGCATCCTCAGTGCTCTAATAATTAGTAGCAGTATTCAGGAGCAGTGCCATCACTAGGGTTATCTATATCCATTTCAATCTGGCTTCAGACCAGGCTATGGCACAGAGACAACTTTGGTTGCCTTGGTGGACAACTTGCAGGGAACTGGAGAGAGGGAGTGTGTCCCTGTTTGTCCTGCTAAACCACTGGTATCCACCATGGTATCCTTCTGAGCCACCTTTCTGGGATGGGAGTTGGGGACACTGTTATGCAGTGGTTCCAGTCTTTCTTGAAGGGGTGGACCCAGAAGGTGGTGTTGGGGGACTCCTGTTTACCCCTCTAACCATTAGCCTGTTGGGTCCCTCTGGGTTTTCTGTCCCCCATGTTATTCAACATCTACATGAAACCTCTGAGAGAGGTGATCCAGAGTTTTGGGGTGCGGTGTCACCAATATGCGGATGACACCCAACTCTGTTTCTCCTTTCCATCTGATTCCAAGGAAGCTGTCTCTGTATTGAACTGTACTGTACTGCAGTCAGTAATGGACTGGATGAGGGTAAACAAATTGAAACTTAATCCAGACAAGACAGAGGTGCTCCTGGTCAGTTGTAAACAGATTAGGGAATAGGGTCTCTGCCTGTGCTGGGTGGGGTTACATTTCCCTTGAAATGTCAGGCTCACAGCTTGGGTGTTCTGGACTGAATTCTGAGCCTGGATGCCCAGGTTTCAGCAATGGCCAGGAGTGCATTTGCACAGTTAAAACTAGTGTGCCATTTCTTGAGACATCGGATCTGGCTGCAGTGAAACATGCCTTGATTATATCTCATTTGGGCTACTGTAACACACTCTACATGGGTCTGCTTTTGGAAACTGTTCGGAAACTTCAGTAGGTTAAAAATGCCACAACTAGAATGCTGATTGGGGTTAGTTACAGGGAGCATATAACTCACTTGTTGAAACAGCTTCACTGGCTACCAGTTTGTTTCCGGGCACAATTCAAAGTGCTGGTAAATTTAATTTTTTTAAAATTAATTTTAAAAACAACAACAACAGCCTAGGGCTTTTCCTTTCTTCTCCCACTGAGAATGGCCCCACTCAAACCATCTCTTCAGCATTTTAAAGGGATGCAGGCAAATGCCACAGCCCATTTCTGCCAAAAGGTTGATATTTGGGGAGCAGTACTGTCACCTTCCCTTAGAGTGGCACCTGGTGCAGCCTGCCCCCCCAGTGATGCCCCTGTTCAGGACTTTACCACATGAGGCTTGAAAAATGGAATTAGAGCAGGATAATAGCATCGGTAGCTGTACCTTATCAGGTGACACTGTGCCTGTCGAGTAGCTGGACATTTGTAGCTGGAGTGCTCCTCTTCATTGATGGGCAAAATCCATCAATGTCTCCGAATTGTGCTGCTTTTGCAGTGTTGATTCAATTGTGTTGAATTCCTCCCAAAGCCATTCCAATATGCAGGCAGCCACATGGTTTGAATAGGCATGCTTCTGCTCCTCTCCCCCTCCCTATTCCCAAGCAGGCTGTTTTTCTCCTCCCCCCCCCCCCAATTTCTTTTCTTTTAACTGAATGGATTGTCATGATTGTGCCATTGCACTAAAAATAAATAAAAACAAAAAGGGCATAGGACAGGGAGGTGGGACTATGAATGCTAGCAAGAGGAAGGCAGAAGCTGGGACAGAAGCAGCACCATGGGGATTTGGAAGAGCTGTGTGATAATGACTGTCCCCAACTCAGGTGTTTTATCACACGGTGGACAATTGGAAGTGAGTAACCCACGATAATCCTGCAGTTGCGCTAATGATTTTCACACCGTCGTGTTGAAATTGATATTATGCCGTGAATAACCAGTTATTATCATGCAATTGCGCTAGTGGTTTTCACACAATATTGAGGTGAAACATGATTAAAGTGCCATTAACCCATGAATAACCAGCAAGAAACAGCAGCAGATCATTCACAGGATTTTCCCATGAATGACTTTTTTCTGTTTATTCCCTGGTTATTCCCTGGTTATTCACAGGATAATGGCTCTTGTGTCAATCTCATTTTAATTGTGTTTTAATGTCAATTTTCTCAGATTAATCACTCTTTAAAGTCCCAATTTCCCCTGTGTGATAAACTCCTCAATATGTTTAGATTTCCTAGATTGGCATGATTGTGGCACCTTACGAGTCTAGTGTAACAAAGTCCTTTGTATGATTTCTCCACCCACAAATGCTGGCACGACTCAACCATGAGCTTTCTCCAGATTGCCTCTGAGTCACTTCTGTAAGCTAGTTATTTAATAAGCAGTTCATATCTAAACTATTAAAAATATATATATATATTTTAAAAAATATCATTACCTATGCAGAATCTTTGTGATAGGAAAGGCCATGGGTTAGATCAAGTCAGTCAAGGAAACACAGATTAAAGTATCACTAAGGGCCTAAGCAGACGGGCGGCCACAGGCCTCAATCTGCAGCTTCTCAGGCCCTGGAAGGAGCACTAAAATAGCGCTCCTTCCGCAAGACACCGAAGGTGCGCGCAAGAGGCGTTGGGCGCACCTTCGGCGTTTCTTCTGTCGCAGCATGTGCGGACGCTGCGGCAGAAGTACGTTGTCGGAGCACCGGTCGTGCAGAGTGATGGGCACTCCGATGACGTGTTTGGGAAGGGGTTGGGGCGCCCAGCATGAGGCTGCCCCTCCCCTTCCTTGCATCCAAGACGGTGCAAAGCGCCATCTGCTTCCCCCCTAAGTTCTGTTGCTTAATTGCTACTGAAAAAAACTACAACAGATCTGTTCACTAAAGGGCTAGTAACTAGGGATATCTTGACTCTGTTCTCTAAGACTGAAATGGACTGAATCAAGGGACAACCCTATGCAGAATAAGCAGGAGCTTTTTTTCATTTGTTCCATATCACACAGTTTCCTTTGCAGTAAACCTCTAGATCAGGGGTAGGCAACCTTTTTGAGCCGGGGGCCGGGTTGCTGTCCCTCAGACAATTGGGGGGGCTGAAGCACCCAAAATAAATAAATAAATAAATAAATAAAAATATTTTTTTAAAAAATTAAAAAATATGCATGCACACTCTCTCAGCCCCAGAAAAGCCATGGCAAAACCCCTGTGGAGATTTTGCCAAGAAAACCCCAAGAACAAGTAATAACAACAATAATCAATATCATCATGGCGGGCGGCGGCGGCAGCGCTGGTGGCAGGACCGGCCTGGGGCCAGTCCAAAGGCCTCGGGGGGGGCACATCCGGCCCCCCGGCCTTAGGTTGCCTACCCCTGCTCTAGATGTATGTTTCTGCCAAGTGGATAGACCTGGTAGATTCAATCTTTGGAAAAAAGAATTTAAAAATAGCATTTCTGTGTCCCATCTCAGCTTCAATGATCCCTGCTCGATTGCTACCCTCCAGTCTGCTGCCAGTTCTGCTTCTGCATCTGTTTATACGATTGCCAGCAAGTTCTAATTCTGACAAAGATATGTAGCAATGGGTTCTGGCATTTCCTTATGGGACACTGGCAACTGTTTTCTCCCATACTTGGGAATCTGAGCATTAATCTCCTTACACTGTGTTATTTCCTACATATTTTTCTGTGCCAAGGTTCAGTTTCCTCACACTGGCTCCATAGAAATGCTAATGGACAGACTGCTGCAAACCTGCTGGTTGTTTCTGGCATGTCCCTTGTAGCTCACTTGATTTAATTGGAGCTTTGGGAAAACAAATTAAGAGGCAGATAGGCTGGTCTTGGCATTCCTCTTTTAGCTCTGCATGCATGTGCTGTTTATCTGTTTTGGTGTACATGCACAGATTTTTACATTACTTAATATATATTACCTAGTTCAGCTTCACCCTGTCAACAGTTTACAATCGCTCTCAAGCAAAAGAAGGATTAATGAATAAATAGGCCAGCTAAGTGTCTAGATCAAGGGAAGTAATAGTGCCACTCTATTCTGCTTTGGTCAAGCCCCACTTGGAATATTGTGTCCAGTTCTGGGCACCACAGTTCAAAAAGGATGTTGAAAAACTGGAGCATGCCCAGAGGAGGGTGACTAAAATGGTGAAGGGTCTGGAAACCATGCCCTATGAGGAATGACTTAGGGAACTGGGTATGTTTAGCCTGGAGAAGAGATGGTTAAGAGGGAATATGATAGCCCTATTTAAATATTTGAAGGGATGTCATATTGAGGAGGGAACTAGCTTGTTTTCTGCTGCTCCAGAGAACAGGACTCAGAACAAGGGATGCAAGCTAGAGGAAAAGAGATTCCACCTAAACATTAGGAAGAACTGTGGGGTAATTTAAGTTTCCCAGGCTTCAGTCCTTTTTAAAGGAAACAAAAGTATACAAATATGAAAGCTAAACCTGTTAGAGTCTGGCTTTCATTAGCAGAACAACAGAAATGTGACTTTGCCTAACTATGGGGCGTTGCGGGTGGAGTTGGGGAGGAGCAGCCGCACACTGGCTGCCCCAACCCCAGCCTGATGCCGTCCTAATGCCGTGCAGCTGTACACATTTTGGCATTTTGGAAGGATCAGGGCTGCGGCATGCGGTTATGCTTAAGTAGGCAGACACATAATCCCCTCTGAAGAAATTCTGCCAAGAAAATTCTATGATAGGTTAGGGTTACCATAAGTCAGAAATGACTTGAAGGCACACAGCATGACAGGTTATATACAATTAGTTTGTGTCTTAATACACTATTTGCATAGCTGTTACTTCTCCTACCAATCATATAAACAAGGTATGGAGTCAATTAATGGGGCAGGATGGAATAGGGCTTGTGTCTGATTTTGACGGAGGATGCTTCAGTGGCCTAATTTGGATTATAGGTTTTATGTCGCTCTGAGATCCCATGATGTAGAGCAAGATTGAAATGTTTTATTTAATAAATAAAGACTATTCTGCTCCTTCTAAAGCAGGGGTGGAAATTGTATGGCTCTCCAGATGATGTTGGATAGCCACTCCCAGAACCCCTTACCACTGGCAATGCTAACTATGGAGATTATCACACATGGGTTTTACACTGCGATTTCATTGGGAGGGAAGCGGCATTGGCAATGCAGATCGCATGGCGCCACTTCCTTCCCATAGCTACTCTGTCCCCCACCCATCTTTTCATTCATGGGGGAAACCAATTGTGCAATGCCTTGGATGTGAAAAGCCATTCCCGGGGCACTAGCAGGATTGGCAGTCACATGGTGTCACTGTCCCCCTCCTTACCCCTTTCCCCCTTGCTTTATTTTATTTTATTTTATTTTATGTTTTCTGTTTTTCACACAATTCTGGAGCTCTGAAGTCCTTTTAAAAAGCTTAAATTGGGACAGCAGAGCTCTGGAATTGTGCAAAAAGCAGGGGATGGGTGGAATACTTAGAGGCCTGTGGGGCAAAACATAAGGGAGGGATGGCAGGGTTAAGGGAAAGGATGGGAAGAGAGTGTGATGGGGCCAGCAGCCCCTGTCGCATGAAGGAAAGACATGTGGTGGTAGCTGCTCCTCAATTGGTATGTTCCCGTTTTATTTTTGTAGCGGGAAAGAGTTGAGAAAGGGACTGGAGTGATAATCTCTTATGCTGCTGGGAGTTGTAGTTCAGCATCATCTGAAGGGCTGCACAACACCAACTCCAATTCAAAAGACTTCAGGAGTCTGGCAACCAAACAAAACATATATTGAAGAAAGAGGAGGCAAATTGTGTAAAAGTTGGCAATGGGCCTTTGCAGACTGCCAGAAATAGTGCAAATTGAGTCCACTTTCAATTGAGGCACTGCCCTGGCTCAGTGCTAGAGAATCATGGGAATTGTATTTTTTTCTAAGACATTGAGCCTTCTCTGTCAGAGAGCTCTGGTGCCACAATAAATTACAGTTCCCATGATTCCCTAGCACTGAGCCAGTGCAGTGCCTCAATTTAAAGTGAAGACAATTTGCACTATTTCTGGCAGTCTGCAAAAGCCCAATGTGATCAAACTTGGAAACAAAAAGTATGAGTTCTGCAAGAGCAGGTAGCTATGTTATCAGGTTCATTCAAAGGTGAGAACATCATGGGAATGAAGTTATCTGGGTGCACAGATGGTTTTCTATGCTCTGTGAGAATCTGACAGCAATAGTTCACTTCATGTGTTGCATATTTACATCTCCTGTGGATATTAAAGATAAATCAGAACAGGGTGCTGGATTCACCACCTTTTGGTAATATAATAATAATTAAAAGAAAACTATTTGGGACTAAGGGCCTTATGGTTCTTCATATAAGCAATATTTCAGCTGTGTGTTGCCAAGTTCTAAAGAAAACTCTAGAGTGTGATTTACTGTATTAATTATAATCTTATAGCTTTTTGCTGCTAAGCCTGAAATTAGAATAATATTCTAAAGTTGATTTAAGTATATTCTGTGGTTAAGACAGCAGTAAAGCTTATTCTGATTAATGTAATAAAATATTTATTGCATTTTCTCTTTCATCCCTTTGTCTCTCTGTTTACTGGGAAGGCCTGTGTGCAAAAGCTGTGATGTTACAATTAAAGCCAAAAGATAGCAGCAGCATGTCACCTCCAGGGATGGAAAATGTAGCATATCTATATTTTATTTCAAAAGAGGCTTGGGAGTAAGGGCAGATAGGCTCCCTTCTTCTTGATCTTCCCAAAGTCTAGGGATCAGAAACATGTAGCCCTTTCAGATGCTGCTGGACTGCAACTTCCATCAAGCATAACCAGCAAAGACTACTAAGGCTGAGAGATGGTGGGAGGTGCAGTGCAACAACATCTGGAGGGCTGCATGTTCCCCATCCTTACTGTAGTTCATCACTCAAATTCTCCACCATCTGCAGCAGAAGTCAAACACTGGGATTGATAAAATGAGCCTAGGTAGGAGAAAATTATTTGGGGATGATGGCTTATAGGGAAATAAAGTAAATTGTAATCCTCCTTTCTCTGTTTTTATAAATGAATTTATTTTTATGTGCCTGTTTCCCTCCTTCACTTTTACAAACTGGAGGAGCCTCAAATCTGTCTCAGAAGATCCGCTCTGGAGAGGAGGAGAAGTGACTCATTTGATATATCAAAATATTTCCACTGAATCTTCCTCTTTCTACTTGTTTCTTTGTCAGGGGTATTGGGAGGGTGATTTTCAGTAGATATAATGCTGACAAGGAACAGTAGAATAGTTTCCTGCATGTGGATCTTTTGAAACAGACTGGAGTGTCATTTGCTGCAGAAACAAGCAGACCAAAACCTATGGGATGGAGTGGATTAGATATAATCTGATAACATGTATGCTTTGGCCTTGACTGTGCCTCTTAATTTAGAGATGTCTATGCAGCTTATCTACCCAGAAAAGGTTATAAAATGTCAGATTACAATGTTTTAAAATATAATCCTAATACAACAACAAAATACAGTGAAATGCCACAAAGGCAGTTGGTGCAGGCACTGAGAAGGCTCTCTTTTATGATTTCATCACCCATGCCTTCATCCTTGTTGAGACACAGTGAGGAACCTTTCCTTCTTAGGGGGTAAACGGGGGCATGAGTGGGGAATAAGCCTTCAGATGTCCTGCGTCCAAGTCATTTAGGATTATAAAGTTAATCACCAACACTTTGAAATTTATGGGGGGATGCAGACGAGGGCGTCCAAGACGCCCTGGTCCGCAGCGCCGCGGGGCCAAGGCAGCCTCACCGCGGCGCTTCCCCGCCAAATCTAAAAGGAGCGCCCTAACCCTAACCCTAACCCTAACCCAAAAGCGGCGGGCGCACTTTCCCTGACTCAAATGGTGCGGCGAGTGCGGTCGCCGCGGCGTGAGGTCAACCCGGAAGTGCCGGCCGTGCGAATGGCCGGCGCTTCCAGGGGCGACCTCAGGAAGAGGAAGGGGCACCAAACGTGCGGCTGCCCCTCCTCTTCTGGGCCCGGAAGACGACCCAATTAGTCGTCTGCCGAGGCCCTAAGTCCAGAAGGAGACTGGTAACCAGTATCGTTGTTGCAGAATTGGTGTAACATGTTGGCATGGACATGTACTCATTAACACCCTTACTGCTACATTCTGGGCCACTTCTGTCTTCTGAAGACTGATCTGTATTTAAACCAAGCCTAGAAAAAATGAAGAACCTTAGACATGGTTCTCTGTTTTGAGGACAAATGGGTTCTTTTTTTCTGTCACACTTGATTCAAGCCCACATCCTTCAAGATGCATTCCATCACACGTTTACCTGGGAATACATCTTGTTGAACTCAGTGTGGCTTGCTTTGTGTTACATGGTTAGATTCTAAAACTACTATTGTTATTCTTTTGATGGGAAAGGGAACGGGAGACAAGTAATGGGAGACATAAGTAACACCAAGGACAGTGATTTAGGCAGTGAATCTGTGAGTACCAAGTGAGCCTTGTACAGCAGGCTTCTAAATATTCTCTTGGTTATCTGTGGACACCAAGCATGAGAGCTTTGCAGAAAGTGTTTCTTTTCTTCTAATCTAAACTATGGAGAACTACTGTAGGCAAGTATGGGGCTGGTAGGCTAGTACAGTGGTCCCTCCACATTCACTTGGGTTAGGGGTGAAGGACCCCCATGAATGTGGAAAAAGCGCAAATACAAAAACGCTGTTCTTTTTACCCGAGAGAACATCTGTCTAGCAATCTCCAGATCCTCCAGTGCAACTCTGTGGTCAACATCTGCCAGAGGTTGATCATAGAGTCATGCTGGAGGACCTAGAAATGCCTAAAAAAGTGTTTTCTCTAGGAACTTCTAGGGTTTCCAGCACAACTCTGTGGTTAGTTTTCAGCAGAATTGTGCTGGAGGAACTAGAGATTCCTAGAGAGAACACATTAATCAAAACCACAGATAATCAAATTCATAAAAGTGAAAGCCACAAATGTGGAGGGCCGACTGTTTCTTGGGGCAATGGCTTCATTGGTTATACAGTATTTTCAGTATATCTGGGCTTGCCATTTAATGCCTTGATTTTTCAAACATATATACAGGGTCAGATGGAAGTGATGGGTCTCATAGTTTAAAAGTTCCAAGGATCCTTGACTATGCATTGCGGGGGACTTTCCTTACTGTTCTTCCTAGGAGGACCGGGTTTAGGAGTCCTCCTCATAAACCACAGGTTCCCCAAAAGAAAGTTGCACATTTCTCCCCCTCACTTTCTCTTTTTCAATATTATGATAGCTCTTTCACCCATGTTAGTTAGTGAGGTGGCACCCAGTCTGTGGAACACATTGACTTGACCAATGTTCCTGAACAATGCAAGCTGACAGCATTGCAATGGGGGATTAAGGGCAGATGGGTGTTTGTATAATTCTCTGGATATAAATTTCTACATTGCCATTTAAAAAATATATCATATCTATATATTTAGCTTTTTCTTCTAGGACTAATCAATTTAACTTTTAAAATTACTTTACAGTGTTTTGTTTCTGCTAATAGAACAATTGTACATCTCATCAATGAGTATGCATATATGGCAATATTTCCGTGATATATCAATACTTAATCTATAAAAAGATTAAAATCAATACCATTCCCTCTGGCTGCCTGTCTGTCTGTATTAATAAATTCATGGGTTAGTGTGAAATAACAGAGTGGTCTTGTGCTAATATTGGGCTGGAATTGAAAAGATGTTGATGCAGCTAAATTGGCAGAACAGCTGCCATATACAATATGTGCTTCAGTGGAGAGGGAAGTGTGGAAAACTATATGTAGCTAGACATTTAGAAAATGGCAGACACCCCAACCCCACATCCCTGGAAACATTGCCATAGCCCATCAGTTAGGGACTGTGCAAACATCTGCATACAACTTTCATATAGATACAGCTGGTGAACTAACTATAGTAAGGCATGCAGTAAATTCCATACGTCACCACACATAAAACACATAGGATGGGCACCCATCAATGGCGGAAGTGGAGTCAGTGACCATGGGGCTGAAATCTTAGGGGTTTTTGATCAGCAAGGACTATGATGTGATTTGCCACCACTCTGGACCCTCATGTTCCCTCTGCAATCCCCCTAGTAGATGTGGGGGCAGTGTATTGTTAAGAACTGTCCATGTCATAGTCCAAACTATTTTGAGGCAGCTTGGTCTTTAGCTGGGGATGGCTATTTTTTTAAAAAATCTGTCCTCGTGAAGTTATTGAGAAGGAGATTTTGTATGTTTCAGCTGAGGCTGATGCAAAATTGTGTCATTGATTATTTGGATGAATATAGGATGCTATGTGTGCTTTTCCTCTGTGCTACCTGCATGGTGAACACAATTCAGTCCTTACTCGGTTCTTCTGGTGTCGTATCTTCAGTGGTGTCATATCTTCAGAGGTGGAAAACTAAATGCTTCTGTGGGGATGGGGTACTCTGCTGCCTTATCTACAAGTGTCTCTGGTATTGCTGTTGTATTTGTAACCATCATGTCTAGTCTTCCATTGGCATAAAAGAGCTTCCATTTTATGCTACACCTCTGCAGCCGTGGGTCTTCATATATGATGTATACTGACTCAGAGCTTGGAGGGTGTCATTGTTGTTATTTGCTGTCAAGTCAGTTTTGACTTATGACCACCCTATGAATGAGAGACCTCCAAGACCCCCAGTCATCAGTTGCCCTGCTCAAGTCTTGCACACTCAATACTGTGGTTTATTTGATTGAATTAATCCACTTTTAGTGCCATCTCCTTCTTTTCCTATTGCCTTCCACTTTACCGTGCATTATTCTCTTTTCCAATGAGTCACATCATCCCATGATGCGTCCAAAGTATGACAGCATCCCCTTGTTCATATTCACTCAAAGGTATTTCATAAGAAATAGGAAATTACTTGTTATTCATTCAGTAATTATGTCAGAACTGTTTGCTGTTTTAATGAGGGATAATTTCACTTCTTTTGTGGTATAATGGTAGCTTTTAAACTGCTTTTGTAGTTATGGGGAAGCTGTATGAAATGATGGAGGAACAATATCCCAACATTCAAGAACCAATTCATGCTAATTTATGCTGCTGTCTTATGCTCTGTCATGGGCATTGATGAAGTTATCAACAATTTTAATTACTTTTTTTAAAAAAACTGGAAAACAAAGAGTTACTTGTTAAAATGGAGATGAACTGGGAAGTGTATATCAGAACCGTTTCCCACATCAAACCATACTCTTCTTTATTAATTGAAACAAGTCAAGCAAGAACAAGCATGGTTCTTAAAACGTGGCTTTTAGGGCTGCATCTGCGCTGCGGAAATAATGCAGTTTGTTCCACCAAACTACAGATCTCTGAATCCCATAGCATTGTGCCATGGCAGTTAAAGTGGTGTCAAACGGCATTATTTCTGCAGTGCAGATGCAGCTCAAGAGTCAAGCCAAGTTCCCAGTAAATGCAAACAATTGTCGGGGAATCTATACCTAATGAAAATTTGAAGTTTGGCCCATTGTCTTATGCTTTTTTCCTCCTCAAATGCAAAATAGCATACCTGAGGAAGAAGTCATACTTTTGTAAATATAAATATTATGAACATTGGACCATTGGATTCCTCAAATAGTGCTTAGCAATTATATATGTGTATCTCAGAGTGCATTATGGTTGCTGGGGCCAGAGATATTGAGGGATTTATCATTACCAGAAGGGCTCTTTAATTCATGAAAAGCATTTTAATTGCCTCATAGCAGATATTTCATTCACTTTTGTCCAGCAAAAACAAGCAGCATAGATTGTGACAAGAAATGTAATGACTCATTAATGTATTTTTCACTGATATCTAAACAGGAGCACTGGGGAGAAAATGACAGGTTGTCAGTCAAAATTGTGATGACATTAAAAAACCCTCAAATAATTGCTGGGTGTCTGTGAAATTATCTGAAGACATTCCAGACAGCAGAGGTGTTTATGCATAAAACTATATTCACCAGCATAATGTTTATTTTTGCTGATATAAAAAGCATCCTTTCCTTCCTATTGTCTAACAAATAGTATGGGCAATCTAGACTGATGGGGGGAAAAACCCAAGTATGTAGTGTCTAATTTTGTCCCTGCCCTTTCTGATTTTAGTTTGGAGATCATCTTTTGTTCATCCCAGAATATTTCCTCTCAGTTCATGGTATGATCACAGACTTTTTATACTAGCTCCCCATTTTCCAGGAGGGAACAGATTGGTTTAACTGGCTGTTTGTTTCTGCTCTCTCGAACCTTTCACCTCCATGGGGCATTTGCTCCATGAGGTTTTCAGTTGCGGGAAATGTATTTTCCAGTGGCAGTGGGAAGGAGTATGGCGATCAAGGAAAACATACCCATAGACAAACCAAGCACAACCCTCTAAGACAGGGGTAGGCAACCTTTCCCCTTTAAGGGCCGAGGGACTTCAGCTCCCAGAAGCCTCAGCCATGTTGGCCAATAGTCCCATGTTAGCCAATAGCTCCTGGGATTCTGGGAGCTGAAGCCCCTCGGCCCTTAAAGGGGAAAGGTTGCCTACCCCTGCTCTAAGAAGAAGAGGGAGGGGGGATGAAACGTCCATGTGGATCTTATGTCGGGGGGGGGGGGAACTGCCCCTTTGAAACAGAAAACTCATAGTGTCTCAAGAAATGTTTGATATTTGAGAATGACATGAAATTGAAACAAAAAGCCCTGGAAAAGTCCTGGAAACTCTTGATATCTGGACTGTACTTTCATCCAGTCCAGATAGGCCTGTTGGCACCTACGTAGGGTGTGTTTTGTATCTGCATTGTCCAAAATTCTACCATTATTTGATTCTTTATTCTTAAAATGTACCCAAATGTTGCTTTTGAAAAAATAACTTGTGGTTGTAAGGACTGTATTGAGATCAATAGATGACACTTAGACCCACTGATCACCAAAGGTTGGTTTTTCAAGCCAAGGGTCATCAGACTGGGGACATATATTGTATTTATTAATTATATTATTGCATAAATGAGGGTGGTGGAATATGTGGCCCTACATATATTACTGAAGTACATGTCTCATCATTTCTCACCATTAGAAAAGCTGGCTAGGATTGATGGGGAACAGAGGCCAGCAACATTTTGAAGGGCCAGATATTATGTGGTACTCTGGCATAAATGGTTCTTCCAAACCTAACTTTTTGGGAGCTTGAAACACCACCACTTACATAAAGACAGTGACAACAGTGGCAGAAGAAACAAGAATAATGTAATCCTATACACATTTATTCAGAAGTTAGTAGCATTTACTTCCAGTTAGCATGTACAATCCAGGTGAGCAGTGTGCAGCCAACTTGATGTTGTTGCATTGAAACTTCCATCATCCTTGGCCACTATAATAGGTGGTGAGAAACACTGAGTGCTGAAGTCCAGCCATACCCTGTATATCCCTGATGGACAGGATTGCAGCCTTATTGTGGCAAGATGGGCATCACTAGTTAGTTACTTCCTAGCAAATTGTAACTGGGGGAAAAGAATGGAAAGTGTGAATAAATAATTTCAACAGCATTATTGGCTGTAAAGATGCTGAGCCAAGTCCAATTATTAGTTCCAGCTACATGGAGTAGACTTACTCATTGAATGGCACTTCTTAAGCTAACACTTTGGAAAGTCTTATTGATTCAGTTGGCCAATTAAACAGTATAGAAAATTGCAGCACAGTCTTTCTGCCTGTTTACTTGGGCATAAGTTACCCTCCATTCTCTACAGCTTTCTCCCATGTAAATGTGTATAGGCTTGCAGATGTGTTGCACATCAGCTCTAACCCTATGCATTTTTTTTGGAAGTATGTCCCACTGTAGTTAGGTGAGGCTAATTCTCAAGTGTGTGTAGAATTACATCCTCTCTATCATAAAATTGTGACATAAAATTACATAAACTTGGGTGGATGCTCCCAGCAGTAGCAATGAAAGAATGGAAAATCTGAAAAGGTTTCACAAGAAGCCTCAAAATATGGAATGGAGGTATGGATGATCCCTGGAAGTAGAGGTGAGAACATCCAAAGACAGGGGTGAAGCAGAAGTGTTAAATGGGTAGATAAAGGGCCAGAAAGATTTTTCAGTTTATCTCACTACTTTCATGCTGCAATATTAAAGCAATGGCTTAGGCAGCAAGCCCCGACGAGCACAATAAGACTTCTAAGTAAATATGCATCGTCTTTGTGGGTCAGTGTCTATGATGAATATTTCAGAAAATAAGAAATTGTACAGCCCCATGTAATGATTCTGGGAGACTATTTTACATTCAAAATGGAATAATAAAACTGGAGGTGTTTTGCTTACAGCCTTTGATAATAATTAATTTATGTAGGGCTAACTTGCTTTTAGAAAGCACGTAGTCCTTGTCACAGTGATCAACACTGAAGATGATGTCTTGTCAAAATGGCTGACATGAAAATTGCATGCCTGTCAGCATTTCACAATGAGCAGCAAGTAAAGTGCAAAGAAAGAAAGGCATCCCTACAATTATATTTTTGCTTGGTTCATGGCATTCCATGGATTGTACACACAAACCCTCTTTCTCCTATCATTGCCTGAGTGAGTAAATATGTGCCAAGAGTGAAGAACTGGCTGGAGTGGTCCTTCCTGTTTTGTAATACTGTCTTCATGGGAGTTGATGAGCACTGTACATACTTCAGGAACATGCCAGGAACCCCTCAGAGCAAAGTTGGAGAAAGCATGTGATTTCCACATGGTGATTTCTTAGAGATATCTCTTGTTGAAATGTCTTCCGTACTTCCAGAATAGCGTCCCATTGATCTGCTGGTCAACTGTTGTGGGAGTCTCAGTTGTATGTGTATGGGGGAAATGCATTTAATCTCCCATAAATAGGTGTTATAGTAATTCCTTGCTGGCTACCATAAGGTTATGGCCACGAAAGGTCTCCAAGGAGATTGAGGGTTGAGGCTCTTTTGCCTTCTCTTCTGCTACTCTTCCAGAATCTCTGGACCAAGGAAATGGTAGTTTGTGGACTGAGTAGGGGAAATAGCTCACTCTCATGAATGGCCCTTGAAATCTCTTCCAGTTCTATGATTCTGTGATTCAAATGGAGTGGTGATGATGGTGGTGGCCATTCCTATGTGGACCACAAGCCACCTGCAAGCCAAGATCTGTTGTAGCAACACTGTATAAGCTTCCTAAATTCTTCATCAGACAGAACAGAGCAATAGCTAAGGGTCTGTTTGCATAGTCATTCTTGGTGTGATACATGCTCAGGGATGGAATCTACACCCTTTCCCTTGAGGATGTTCATTTGTTTCAGGGCCCCATGATACATGCTATGTTTTCTGCCTGGGAAAATGCCACAGATCATGGTCACATATGTAGTTATTATTGGGATTGTTGCCGAGATTGGAGTTGCTGGAGGATCTCAAATGCCTTAAAGAAGGATATTGTCTGTGGAACAATTCATAAGTAAATTTCTTGGTGTCTTCACATTTACTGTTTGAATGTGCTGCCAGAGTACTGGGTCTGAAAAAAGTGTAAGGTGTGAACAAAACTATAGAAACCACTTTAGGTTGACCTTATCTGAAGGTCTATGTCAATTTCCTCCTTGTTTTGCAAAATCAGCCCCAGAACATTAGTCTAGCTTCCTTTGGAAGAGGGGGAAAGAAATACAAGGTAACCCACCCAGTTTGCCAAACATTTTGTAATTCTCCATTTTTTACATCTTACCACTTTCAAAGCTCAGCTGGGGTACCTCTCCTGTCGTTTGTGACAGGGCACCTAAGTGGTAACCTAAGGTCATCTTGTTCAATCATTTTGCTCCATCTTGTAAGAAGGAATAGTACACTACTGTCAATGTGCCATATCTTTGTCCTGCATTGAGGAGAAGGTTGGAGGAAATGGGAGACATTGAGTTTGATCATGTGGAAAGGTTCTGAAGGACAAACTATGTGTTATTTTAATTTCATAAAAGTATAAACAGGATTAGAACTGTGGCATGTCAGAAAGGGAATTAGACCCTTTCCCCCATGTCATAATTCTTTAGAAAATCACTCCTTTGAATTTGCTCCTTTGAAGTAGCTGCTAGCATTAGCATGGAAGTTTCCTCTGGCAGCCCATTCAAGCTTCAGTTAGTTCTGAAGTTGTTGTAGCTTTGATGCCATGGGAGGGGAGGGTGTTCATTGGCATGTCAGTGAAGTGAAGGATTATCACCCCCACCCGCCCCGCTTTCCACATGCCCCTCAGATCTTAATCCAAAGGTCCCATGATTTGGCCAATAAACATTCAGATTTTATGAATGCTATAGACCAGTGGTCCCCAACCCCCGGTCCGCGGCCCGGTACCGGTCTGCAGAACAAATGGTACCGGCCGCCCTGCTACTGCGTCTTCTGTGCAGTGGCGGCGGCAGGTCCTGCGACTTGATTTAATAATCAACGCGACACCGCAACCCCCCCCCCCCAGTGGGCTGCGGAAAAATTATCAAACGTTGACCGGTCCACGGCAATAAAAAGGTTGAGGACCACTGCTATAGACCACCCTTTCTCAACCTTTTTACCCTGGAGAAATCCTTGAAATTATGTTTAGGTAACATGGAATTCCTGCACAAAAATTATTATATCTACAGTTGAAATTTCCCCCAAAAAAATTCCAGTCACAATCTTTTCAGGGATTTTAGGGTTCCAGAGAACCCTGGTTGGGAAACCCTGCTATAGACAATTGGATGATCATGGATCTATACTGTGTTTTTGCCAGCACCTTATTTGTTTAGGTATTATACAGCATATATTATTTGCTGACAGTCAGCCTGCATGGTGTAGTGGTTTGAGCATTGGACTATGACCCTAGAGAACAGGTTTCAAAATCCTGCTTGGCCATGATACCATTGGGTGACCCTGGGCATGTTACATGCTGTCAGTCTCAGAGGATGGCAATGGCAAACTCCCTCTGACCAAAAGTTGTCAAGAAAACCATGATAGGTTCACTTTAGGGTTGCCATAAGTTGGAAACAATTTGAAGGCATACAACAACAACAGAAAGCTATGCACAATAAAGCATAGACTCTAGGTCACTAAGCATGTTGTTTCTTTTAATATATAGATGTCCAAAAATTATCTTTACAATTTCAATTGCATACAGAATTGAAATTATAAAGATATTTTTGGATACCCTGTATTTTGTAGTGTCACCTGTGTCCCTGTAGAATTATCAGCTCTTTTTTGTCACTTGTACCAAACTCTGCACAGCTCTGTGGTTACTTTAAACTTTTGCTACTTTTGCTTTGTAATTTGGCCCACACTGGTATGCATTATATCACAACAGGCAATTTATTTACCATGTTGAAAGGCACATTTTATTAACAATATTTTTGGTGGGCTAAATGTGACTTTGTTTTTGTATTTTGAATTGGAACCAGTACAGCCACTGGTTTCACAAATGAAATGGTTCATAATGATTTTACCTTTCCTAATCAGGCCTCTGCACACAACAGTGGAGTCAATATAAGTTTTTTTACTTTCTAGCTTTTCCCAAAATGCAGAACAACTCAAATCTCCATGTACTAAAATGTGTGCCAGTGACTTGAAGAACATATATTGGCTTGTTTTTCATATCCATAATAACATCATTTGTGAAACTGAAGTTGGCTTTTCAAACAGGACAGGTATGTAAAAATAATACCTTTGCGACCTTTGTAAACATTAATTTATTTCCTTTTGCTTTAAGGAAAATTTCAGTTTGGGAAAAGATATAGCTCATAAACTGATTCTTTCTCATCTCTCCTTTTACCTGTCCCAGACCAAGATGAGAGAGCTGCAGAACTGAGCAGAGAGCAAAATGAAAAAACTATACGCAGTACCCAGACAGCACTCCGTAACTTCAGGGAGTTCCTCATCTCTAAGTATCCTTCAGAAACCCGGGAGATCTATATAATTCCTTGTAAAGAACTGGATGCTTACTTAGCATCATTCTTTGTTGATGCCCGACAGAAGGATGGTTCAGAATATGAGCCAAATAGTTTGGCCAACTACCAGTGTGGGTTGGAACGATATCTCAAGGAGCACAGATATGGATACAGTATTACCAGGGACAAGGAATTCAAGAGGTCTCAAGAAGCACTGAAGCAGAAGCAGATGGAGCTGAGGTGCAAAGGGAAGGGCAACAAACCCCACAAGTCGATGAAACTGACTTTTGCGGACGAGCTTATTTTACGCAAAAGAGGTCTGCTGAGCCGATATAATCCTGAAGGGCTGCTCAACCTTGTCTGGCTTAATAACACCAAGGCATTTGGCCATTGTACAGGCTTCCATGGGTCTACCCTTAAATGGGGGGACATACGCCTTCGGGTGACAGAGACTGGATTGGAATATTTGGAATGGATGGGTCAAGATGGTAGTGATGGGAATACCAAAACAAAGAGAGTGGGCACCGACTCAAGGGTTTATGCCACACAGCATGCCCCACAGACCTGCCCTGTGCAAGACTACAAGGAGTATGCACAAAGACGCCCTCCTGCCATGAGGTACGAGGATGCCCCTTTCTACCTGTCCATTAAGCCGGTGGTGAATCTAGCCGCACTTCATTGGTACAATTGTCAAGCCCTTGGTAAGAACAAGTTGGCCAAGATGGTCAAGACTATGTGTGAAAAGGGCAATATCCCTGGTAGGAAGACCAACTTCAGTGTGTACCAGAGTTGTAGTACACTTTCTGAAGCTCAAAGCAACCAATTGGTACTGATCTGCAACAACTTAAGCCAACAGGCTGCTCAGTCAATGGCAAGCCATTCCAGCTCTGGCAACTTCATAGTATCCGCATCTTATGACTCTTCTTCAGACACAGCTTGAAAGGCCTCTGCTTGCGATCACTTTCGGACTGAAGCCTTGAGTCTGTGCCCATTGAAATGTGACTCTACACTGTCCTCCTGACTCACCCTTACCCGATGTCAATTCACTTTATTAAAACAGATAATATATATATATATATATTCTTTTTACAAATATGTGAATAGAAATAGTTTAGTATAATCTCTATAGTATTTATAGTGCTGATATTTGAAGAAAAAAAAAAAGAAACCTATTCATGGGGTGCTAATATAATGGGAGATTTTCAAAGGGGAAATAGTTTTCAGGCATATAAGGGACAGACCACAATCTTTAGGCACAATCCACATTACAAACACGAAATTAGCTTGGTTGTCAAATCTTTGCCTGGGACCCTGGAACTTTTTTTTTGGGGGGGGGGGAGACATCATTGGCAGGCAGATTGTTATTAATTTCATCTATTTTAGGTACTTGCAAGGGCAGGGCAAATTACTTTCCCCATCCATTAAATAAGATCCTTAAATAAGAAGACTCTTACAAGCACAATTTCTGTTTAGTAGTGGCTTCCATGTGTTCAGTGAAGTTTCCTCCTTATTAAGGGTGCATAGGATACACATTATTTCTAGGAGGTCTAAACAATAGTAACTGTGTTAATATTTCTTGGTTTTGATCATTTGGTATCCTCCTGATTGATAATGCTTAAGCAGCTCAATTACATAGGAGTCCTGGTGGACCAATTTTACCAGATCAATTCAAAGGGGCATTGGCCCTCCCTTACTTAAACTGTGAGAGGGATTTGAGCCCTCCTGCCCCCATGTTCCATGCTTCCCCCAAAACATGATATGGACTATAGTTTGATGCAAGTGCTGAGAGTGGTTCACTACAGCCCTCACTCCTTCATAGAATGACATTTTCCACGGTTCTTCGGTTCAGGGACATGATAATGGAATAGCTATGAAACTGGCTTAAATTTTCAGGGCAGACATATTTTGAGAAGATCCTTTATGAAGACAGCAAAGTTAAAACGTGGAAACTGGCCACTGGAACACATTTTGCATGACCTCCATGACAATGGATGGAAAAAGGTGCTCAGGAGTATTTTTATGCATCACCTATTCATTGACATTGAGCTTCTGCAGAAGACTGGTTTGTGCTCAAAGTGCCTACCTGAACATAATTTTTAAAAAGAGTGTAAGTTCCCTACAGTTTCTCATGCCTGGGAAGTTTGTTATAACTTTTCATATTATGTCTGTATTTCTGGGAGGGGGAGGGCACATTTGTCTATTTTTTCTTGCCCAAAACATGTTTGCGTTTAGCCGGATGGGGCAGGCGGAGTGAAAATGAGGTGATGTTTATTTGTTGTTTTGCTTCTTTTATCTCAGTCATGCCACTGGGGGAAAAAGATTGATTAACACAATGAGAAAAAAGAGTGGTCCTTTAAAAAGAAATATTTTTTTCTAATATGCAAAAAATGTTGAAGCAAAAAGGAGACTGTTACACAAATAATCAGGGGTATAGCTATAGGGAGGGGAATAAGGACATTGCTCCCACACTTAAGAATTCTGCCTCCCCAAATGAAATGTTCTTTCACACTCCAAATTTCTAGCATGGCAGTAACTTAAAACTTTCCTTGCACATTTAGAAATATAGTTTAGGCACACAAAGAAAAGGAGCACAGACAGTTACCCAGGGAATGGAAACAAAGCAAATAGATGAGTTCTAAATGTGAATGATTTTCAGTCTCTCAGCCTCTGCAATACTAGACATTTGGGAAATGAAGGATAATTTCATTTTGGGAGTGAAGAATTTTTATTTGGTAGGGCAATGCCCTCACTTTGTCCACCCAGAACTACACCCCTGCAAATAATCTCAACAGTTCCAAACTGAGCACTAGAATTTTAGCACTTTCCATTTTGTCATTTATTTGTTTGTGGGTTCCCCCCTCCCCCAAATGCTGTCAAAGAGTAGATTAAATGTACAAAGCAGCAAGATTAAAAAACTGACTTCATTTAGCTGAAGGTTGCCTAACACTGCATTATATTGTTACTAGAATTTATATTTCCTTGGATAAAATAGCACCTACAGTTGAAAAAGTCCCTCACTCCATCTTCCAGAATACCTAAATGATTGATAATATAGTCTCAAACCTTTTGGGTACTTTCCAGGATTTTTTTTTTAAAAAAACAGGTTCCCCTTCTCCAGTTTTACTGATACTAATAGTGCAATATTCCCATAGCAATTTCAATTTCAATTTAATTTATTCGGTCCTTGACCAGTACATATTCCCATAGCTTGGAAAAGTTATGTTTTGAACCATGCTGTTGGAGGGATTCAGGAATTATCGTCCAAAAAGTAATACATCGAACTCTAAATCCTATAACCACATACTTCATGACACGTTAGCCTTGCTGTAGAACAAATAAGGTTTTACCATGAGTAACATCATAACTGTCAGTTTGAAAAAAAAAAACCTCAATACTCACCAGCCCTAGTGAAAACTTATTTAGTTTCCAAACAACTAAATATACTTTAAAAAAAAAGAGAGAACTGAATGGGTGAAAGAGGCAGATCTTAATAAATAAATAAGTAAATAGTTTCCTGCATGAATGTATTCATGCATGCTTTTGTGCACATAGAAAGGAGATACATCCTTATGAATGGTATCATGGTCACAGGAGTCCCGTCTCAGGAACAGACTTGAGGCAACCAGATTCCAATGAGTATTCACAACAGTAGCCGAGGTTGGTTTTTGGATGAAAAACTGCATTTCCAAGCCAGAAAACGCCATGTTTTTGGTACTGGGAAGATGTATTGTTAATGCAATGCAGAGATTGTTGAGGTGAATGGGGGCCCATAGCGGCTGATTGTAGGAAATCTTAGACCAGATGCAGTGAACTGGCACCTCTCTGTGAGGACTTGATATGAAAATGATGGGATTTCTGCACTTGAGGCAGTTCTGGAAAGGCAGACCATGATAGCTGTAGGTGCCAGTTAATTCAGCTGGTGCTTCTGTACCAAGCCAGGTGATAAACAAGCTGATGGTAGTTTCATACACACTTGCAGGTGATCACAAGTAGAGACCACCAAATCTTTGATCCCTACCAGAATCGTAACCTGAGCAAAGGGAGGTGGCACTAGGGAAGCAAGGTAGCCATCTTAATTGATTTGGGGCATCAAGAAATAGGAACATCTCCTTCATGGAAAGTGGTGGGAGGAGGTGCAGAGGTGTGCCCAGCTATATTCTTCTCGCCAGTGTCTCCTGTGCCCCCCCTCCCCCGGTGTGGCAATAGCTGTTTTGAGAGACGATGGCTGGATCCGAAAATTGGGTCTTGGAAAGTAAGAGAGGACAAGTACCTTTGTCCTACTTGATAGAGTTTTACAATAATTTGTCCTGCACCATAATTTGGATTAAAGTTACAGGTCACTTGTCCTGTATCCAACCTGGCATACCTAGGGCTGATGCTAGTGTGAATCTGAATATGCACGTGCGCGCGCACACACACACACACATATCATTTCCCCCCGCCCTTCCATGTCCTCCAAAAACAGCTTGCAAGTACAGAAAACCAATAGCTGTGTTGTGCATCTATAGCTAATATGTTTGATTTTACATACTAGACAAACTGGTGTTCCAGCGATTCAAACCATTTTAGATATGAGTCTGATATTTAAGGATACCACTCCGCCAATCCCTAATTTTCCACCCTTTAAGACAGGACTTTCAATAGAAGTGGAAGGCTATGTGCGCTACTTGAGGAGCTTCATTAAACATAGGGGCACTTATTATTTGGGAGCCAGTTCAGTGTAGTTCAGTTTGGGTGTTGGACTAGGACTTGGGGAATCCTTAATTGATTTAAAAACTGTTACTGAAGTGGAATTTCATTTTTGTTCAGGACTTGCGTGTCAACTCGCAGCCCAGAAGGGAATGCCGCTTTTCCGTTTGGGTTCCCAACATCCTTTGTTGGCAATTGTGATTGGTTAGCCCTGTTTGGCTGAGACACCCTGCTATATAGTTCAGTGCTGCTTAAGGTACCTGATGTGGGGGACTGGCAGTCCCACCACCATATGCCAAGGATTAGCATTATATTTGCACCATTGGCTACAATTGTTTCTTTCCTTCCTGGAAACTCCCCCAGAACTGGCAGCCAACCAGTAAATGAAGTTGGTAATGCTTACAAATTACTCCTGGTTCAAGCAGGGATATTTTTTCTTCATTTGCCAAAAAAGTCCTAATTCAAGTCCACTTTCTGTGTTGTTGTTGTTGTTGTTGTTGTTGTGTGTGTGTGTTTTAAAAAATCTGGGCCTAAAACATCCCAGGCAAGAGGGCAAAACATGGCAAAACTGCCCCCCATATCCCCTAAGGCAGTGATGGCAAACATTTTAGGCACCGAGTGCCCAAACTAAATGGCCTTCCAGCACCGGGTGTTACCTGGTACTGGAGGTGGGACTTCCGGGGAGAATAGGACTTCTGAGGCGGGACTTGTGCCCTATGGGGGCGGGACGTCCAGGGAAGAACTCCTTCTCCCCACACCTTTCCAGGCCTCCAGCTGCCTCTCTGAAGGCCAGGGAGGAAGAGGAACAGGCACATGCCTGTTTTTCCTCCTCCCTCTGCACCTTTCCAGGCTTTCAGCTGCCTCTCTGGAGGCTGCTGAAGGCCTGGGATGATCGGGAGGAAGAGAAATAGATACACACCTTTTCCTCTTCCCTGATCCATGTGCCAGGGAAAATGGCTTTGTGTGCCATCTTTGGCATGCGTGCCATAGATTTGCCAGCACAGCCCTACGGGACCAGGAGTGTTTCTATAGAGTCTGCAAAATAAGAGCTTTGCCCCTCCATATAGGAATTCTGTGCCCCTCAAGTTTTTCTTCAGTCCCCCGATTTCTAGCAATTTTGCGGTAACTTAAATTTTCAATTGAAAATTACAATCCCCTTAAGGCCAGATTGCATCAGCTTTATGATAGACATTGTTTATTCTCATGGAGGAAAATACACTGGAGCCAACCTCTGATCATACAGAATTTTGGCCATTTTTCTTACTTATTCCCTGTTCTTACTAAAGTCAACTTTAAAAAAACACAAAACTGACATATTGAGAGGGAACAATATTTTGTTTATAAGGAAGAATTTTGTTGTGCCAAAAAATACAAAAAAATATTTCTATGCATTGTGTAATTCAGTGATGTTCCTGTTTGATAATGCATGTTTTATAGATGCATTTGTGAAATCTGTAAGATTGTTAACTATTGCTGCTATCAACATTTGTTGTCATTAAATGGGGTTGGGGTAAGACATGGTATTGTTTACTGTGCGACTGTTCAAGTTTATGTGTAACATGACTACTTGGGTCTTTTGCTTTTTAATTCATTTATTTTGAGCCTCTGTTATTGCCTTTTGTAGAAGGAAAATAATATGTTGAGGTGGACAAATCGCACTAAATTTTTGAGGTGTGCTGTTCTACACATCCAATTAAGAGATCAAGACAATGAACTTGCTAATGTACTCTTTTGGGCACATACTTTTACTTTTCTATTGCAGATCATTTAACCTGCACTTTTGCAGTGATCTTCTATACATAGCTACTCAGGAGTACATCCTGTTGGTTTCAATGGGGTGTCCTCCTAAGAAGTGGGCATAGGACTGAAGCCTTAATATAGCTTGATCACAAACCTCTTGGGGCCTAGAAACTTTGATAGGTTACAGTACTGCCCATTATACAAATGAGAGAGCTGAAGCTGGGATATTATTTGTATGAGGCTTCCCAGGCATGGCTGTATTATAGCCTTAAGGTGGGATCCAATGCTGCCTTTATTGCTTCCATCAGTAATGGAACTATGAGAAGAGTACAGAGACATAGTCTAATTAGTCTGGAATATCACTATGCAAAGGGATCTTATAGCACTTTTGAGATTGAGAATTAGAAGCTAAAGCATAAGCTTTCACTGACTTAGGGCCTCTACATGGGTCGCCCCAAGAAGCCGTGGATTGGGGCTGAGGCTGCCCCACTCCTTGGCCCAAATCCACTCTGTGAGCGGTCCTGGAAGGAGCGCTAAAATAGTGCTCCTTCCTCAAGCTGTGGAAAGGGTGCTGGAAGAGGCGGCGCACACCTCTTTTGCGCCTCTTCCGTTGCATCATTTCTGGACGCTGTGATGGAAGAATGTCATTGGAGCGCCACTGTGTGTAATGCCGGGCGCTCCGATGACGTCTTCAGGAAGGGGTTGGAGTGTCCAGCTGCCCCTCCCCTTCCTGCTGTCAGTCTACCTCCACAGATGCATGGAGTGAAGTAGTGCCTAGGGTAGTGATGGCGAACCTTTTAGGGACTGTGTGCTCAAACTAAAAGGCCTTCCGGCACAGGGTGTTACCCGGTGCCAGGAGCAGGACTTCCCCCCTCCAAGGGTAGGACTTCCAGGGAAGTCCACCCTCAGAGGCCTTCAGCTGCCTGTCCAGAGATAGCTGAAGGCCTGGGGAGGGTCAGGAAAGAGGAAGAACAGACGTGCCCTTTCCTTCTGCTCCCCCTGTGCCGTTCCCGGCCTTCAGCTGCCTCCGGAAAAGCAGCTGAAGGCCTGGGATGTCCAGGAAGGAGGAAGAATAGGCACATGCCTCTTCCTCCTCTTCCCTGCCTTCCATGTGCTGGGGGAAATGGCTTTGCGTGCCATCTCTGGCGCGCGTGCCATAGGTTCGCCATCATAGGCCTAGGGGTAAACTTTCTAAGTAGACTGTATGAATAGCCATAGAAATGCAAAACGAGTGGGTATGGTGATGAGGTAACAAGTTCAGTTTTAGAAATGGTAGCTGAGGGACAAAGGCTGGTGGAAAGATGTTGTCTAAGGCCAGAAGAGTGGTTCCTTTCCCAGGGTAGTGTCCCACATGCCCTCAAAACCTGCTCAGGATCCCTTTGGAAATGTAGCATAACAATTTTTTGGTGATGGTGGGGAAGTAGTGAAAAACCTCCAGTTGCACTATTGGCTATCTGATGGTGGGTTTGAGCCTTGGGCTGCCATCATAACCTTCCCAGCAAACAAAGGAAGTGGCCTAAGTCTTGCTGCAATGAGCAAGAATGGGTCCTGACAGTGGAACAACATTAATACTACTCTCAGTTCCCCATTGCCCTAATGGTAAGCTATAGTGGCAGAAAGTCCTAATATGGCTGATGGCTCCTGGGTTGCTAATGTGGTGAATCCACTTTGGATTTGACTCCAAATTTTAAAGGAACTATCAAAGGCTCTGGAGGCATTTAGGAATAGGGTTCAGTAACTTGGGCAGCTCTTTAAAGTCTAGAGCAGGGGTAGGCAACCTTTCCTCTTTAAGGGCTGAGGGACTTCAGCTCCCAGAATCCCAGGACCTATTGGCCAACATGGGACTATTGGCCAACATGGCTGAGGCTTCTGGGAGCTGAAGTCCCTCGGCCCTTAAAGGGGAAAGGTTGCCTACCCCTGGTCTAGAGTAAGGCCAAGGGTGGTTTCACCACACCACTGACTTGGAAGCCACCAGCTACCGATGACAAGCTCTGGCCATTATATAAAACTCTGTCGTAGCACACTGCTTATGGTCTGCATGTATGTAGAATGAGCTCCTCCAGCCCTTCCCACTGACATGGAAGAAATGTATAGTGGGCCCTTTGTTCCACTGGGGTTTGGTTCCAAGACCCCCCGTGAAAACCAAAATCTGTGGATGTTCAAGTCCCATTAAATATAGATAGTAAAATGGTGACCCTTATATAAAATGGCAAAATCAAGGTTTGCTTTTTGGAATACATATGTATGTGTATATATATACTGAATATTTTCAAACTGTGGATGCTTGAATCCATGGATAAAACATCCATGGATACAGAGGGTCAACTGTACTATTTTCATGAATGCTTTCTCTGTTTTGTTGGAGACAACATTTCACAGCTCTGAGAATGATTCCCCAGCCAGTATGGTCACTGTCAGGTATGTTTAAAGACCTCTGTGCCAGATTCCAGGAGAAATTGTCATTCCAAGTAACACTGAGCTAGAAAAATACAAATATTTTTGAGTTGGCATCCATTCACATTACACAGTAATGTGTAACAATTCCATTTTAAGTGCCATGGCTGCATCCTATGGAATCCTGGGATTTGCAGTTTAGGGGGAAATATTTAGATTTCTCTGTCAGAGAGTGCTAGAGCCTTATTGGCCTACAAGTCCTAGGATGTTTCTATGACAGTTAATATGAAAATGCAGTGCTATGATTCTGTAGTCTGAAATGGCTACTGGTATAAAGTAGCATCCTATGTACCAGAGTATTTCTGAGGCACTTGAAAGGCCTCTGAACATTGGTACTGAGTAGAGTTTAACTTATTTGTTTTGGCTGACATTTTTTCTTTTTTAAAAAGTTTTTTAGTTGCTTTCTGATAGTTTTTGTGTCCTGATTCATCATTAAAATGGGCATTCATTGTAACACATTATAGGAAGCTGTAATTTAGTGAGTACAGTGTAACTATCAGCTCTTTGGATTGGGTTTGACTTGTGTGTTTGTTTCTGAAAAAGTAAAAGCTGCTACTATTGAATCTAACAGCAAACAAGGAAATCTGTATATTGAAGGAGGGAAAGGGGCACTTCAGGAACTCAGTGGATATTTCTTCCCTCCACTTGTAAAAAATTTGGTTAAGAAAAGCCTGGACCTCCATAATATCCCAATAGCCCCCAAAACAAATTGTGTGCAATTTATTAGAAAAACAGGGAAGAGTGATTTATGTAGAAAACAATGAGGAAGGTGTTTAAAATGTAGATTAGGTATTTTTGCCCATATGCAGATGCTAACATGGTTCTCATAAGCAACATGTAGTTGCATGTTCATCTGAGTATTTTATGAGAGGTTTTATTTTACAGTGGCCAATTTGAGGTTTCAGAAATATATTTCATCTCATTGTTTGCTGCCCATGATTGTATTAAAAAGTTTTGGACAGGAGTTTTTGAAACAAGTTGATTTCCTTGCATGTACAGTGTTGGTGACTGGTGTTGTGTGGCATTTTTTGTTTCAAAACATGAGTGAGTATAACCTTAAAACACGTAAGAGTTGCACCTTAATCTTCAGGCCATTTGCATGGAAAACGAACCCCATCAAAGGAAGCTGAGGGAGTTCAAAAACATTAAAGAATCTGGGTTTGTGGCTCTGTAGCGTACTTGGTGAATAGCATTAATAATACTTCATCATACGTCTTATATTCAGGGACCACAGGGCAAGTGTGGCTAGAGTTCAAACCTCTAGATTTTGCTGTACTGGAACTCCATTAGCCTTAGCAGCATAGACAATGGTGGCAGATGTTGAATCCCAGCAACTTCTCAAAGGCCACATGTTCTCTGTTCCTAACCTAAAATCTACATCCATGAATATTTTGACCTAGTATGTTACCCAAACCTGTGATTCCTCAAACCCCCGAGTGTCATGGCCTAGTAGTTGGAACATCTACTATCACAGGAGGTCTCAAACATATGGTGGATGTAGAATATAGGGTGCGGGAAGATCTAATGCCTCCAACCTGCCAATGAATCCCATAGCAGGGAGACCCAGCAGCCAGCTACACCTTCACCTGCATAGCTTCACGGTTGCCCCCTCTGCACAAGATCTGATCCGCATGGCAGGGATAATGCACTTTGACACAACTTTAACTGCCATGGCTCCATGCTATGGAATTCTGGGATTTATAGTTTTGTGAGATATTTAGCCTTTTCTGTCAAAGAGCTCTGGTGCTAGAACAAACTACAAATCCCAGGATTCCATAGGATGGAGACATGGCAGTTAAAGTGGTGTCAAACTGTATTATTTCTGCATTGCAGACTGAAGACTCCCACACAGAAGCCTAATAATGAAGGGCAGATGTGTGTGTGTGTGTGTGTAGTGTTAATTGTTGCCTGTTGTTTTTGCAAAACAACTCATCATCATGTGCTCATTATTTCAGGAGTACATGTTATTTACTCCCCAAAATATTCAAAGACATAGTCGTGTTATTCTGTATCAATATAAAAAAGACATCAAGAAACAACCCCCCCCCAAAAAAATTATAGTGCTATGATTCCACTTTCACCACCAATAACAACATCCTATGGAAATATGAGATTTGCAATTCAGAGAGAGACTTTTTGAATCCTCAGCCAGAGAGCTTCAGGATTCCATAATGTTGCTATTGCAGTTAAAAGTGGAATCATCATAATGCTATATTTGGATAGTGTAAAAAGGCCCCAGGATGTGTACTTGGAGGAGGAGGTAAACACCTGGCAAACCTCATGAAAGGGCAGTCAGTGGGCAATGAGGACTCCTTCACTGCTCCCAAGGTTGAATGGTCCAGAAACTGAGAGCAGGTAAAAAAGCCACCAGAAAGCTACTCTTTCCTACTGATGATGTTTAAGCAAAGATGAGTGGCCTGGGCCACTCCAGACATTTTGGACTACAATTCCTATTAGCTCTATAGATACGATTGCCATTTGTCCCAGAAAACCTGGGAAATCCCAGATTGAAGGGATTAGAAATGTCCCAGTCGGCTTGTCCAATTGAAGCAGAAAATCCGAGATTTCTCCTTCATCACAGGCTGGTGGGTAGGTTAAAATGTGGCAGTGGCGATGAAGCAAAAACCCTTGCAACAAGACCGGAACTGGCAGGAGCCTCATCCCATCCTGTTGGCTGTAGCTGCTACTGCACAGGCGTAGCATTGCCACCTTATTCTTCCATTCCCTCCCCGCTCCCCTGACAGGCCCAGAAGGTAGGAAAGGAAAAGAGGCGAAATGGGATGGCCTTGTGTTGTATGGGGATTGTGTCGGGGTTTGAGCCTAGGGCTAGGCAGCGCAGGGGAACTTCACTTCCAAACAGCCTTGAGAGAGTAAAGGGAGTCTCTTTGCTCTCTGGGACTGTTTGGAAGCCTCTCTCTCTTCATACCAGTTAGGAGAGAAAAGGAGAAAAAAGGGAGCTCTTGGCTTGGTACTGGTACTGAGGTTGAAACCTAATGATAGAAAAACTGCAATGATTAATGCGTTTAATTTGCACAATCAGAATGCAAATTAATAATATGCATAATTATAACAATTTGCATAATATGCACATTAGTTGCCTGGATATGTGGGACTGGAATATGGCCATCCCAATCTGTAGAGGGCATGTTCTTTAAGACAGCCTTCTAGAGCTGTTTCAAACTGGAGGTGCACTGGGAACTTGTCACATGGTGAACTTGGTCATCTGGTGGTTTCATCAATCACATCCCAAGGCACTCTGCACACAACCCCTATCTTCAAGATGCTAATTTGGTTCTGCACTTTCAAAGAGAGATGCATTTAGGTCCCTGGTTTTTAGAATATCATACTGAGAGTAAACCCACTGAGACAGTCCCTCGTGTCTATGAGAAGTGCATGCTTTTAGCCATAGTATCCTATCTACATCAAGGTAAGGTGACACCATAATTTAATAAACTCTTTCCTATAAAGCTGGCTGCTTTCTTTAATCACTTGAGAAAATGCTTATGCTTTTGGAGTATGGAAAAGGCTTTCTTTGGAAAGAGAAGGAAACAGGGCAAGACTCTCACTGGCACCTCCCAATGATCTCTGCTTTGCCTGCCTGTCCTGCCATAAGCTTGCAGGGCACTGTAGTCAATATTACTGCTGAATGTCTGCTCCTTACTACAGTCCTGTTTTACAGTCAAAGCCACATACGATTTTGAGAGAGAGAGAGAGAGAGAGAGATAGACAGATAGAAATAGACTTATCCAATGTCATCCAATGAGGCTCCCAGATAAGCAGAGATGTAAACCTTGATTTCCTATATTCAGGATTAGGCGTATCTACATAAATGTGTGTCTCAAGGCTAAATGGCACACAATTTAGGGTCATTTGCTTTTTTACTCTCAGGAAAGGGCATGGTCCTCTGACCCAGACAGGGACAATTGGTAGAGTTTTAAACCTTTCCTAAACTACCCCCCCCCCCCCCAAATCATTTTAAAGGGAAGAAAAGCCTCCCTTGGTGCCAGTGGACCTTTTTCTTTTAAAAGACATCATGTGGCAGGGCAAATTCATGGAAAAATGCCATGCATGAAGATTTAGCTCTGTCCCTCCTAAGGACTATGGTCCTGATATGGATTGGGATGCTGCACATTTGTTGTTGTGTGCCTTCAAGGTGTTTCTGATTTACAGCACCCCTAAGGTGAACCTATCATGGGGTTTTCTGGAGCTGAGAGGGTGTGACTCATTCAAGGTCACCCAATGGGTTTCCATAGTTACATGGGGAATCAAACCCTGATCTCCAGATCCTAGTCCTATGCTCAAACCACTACGCCATGCTAGCTGTTGCTGCATATTTATCCAAAAGCAAAAAAGCAAGACATCCTAAACTGCACTTCATATATCCGATATATCATGTAGTTTAGTCCTTGCTGTCAACTGTGCCTGTGGGTTTCTGTACCTGAGCAAGTGCCTTTTTCAAGGTTTTCTTGTGTTGCTGTGTTCAAGGAGCCATGGATCCAGGGGCAGAAAACCTGGTCCTAGAACGTCCTTTGTTGTACAGCTCTTATAATTGATGGACAGGATCTATAGTGCCTAGGGCTTATAGGAATTGTACCAGATTGCCCATTTCATGGGCAGTTCAGCCTTGGGAACAGTGAAGGAGTCCTCATCGCTCATTCTCTTGCCCTTTAAAGAGCTTTGGCATGTGCCTGCTGCCTTCCTCCACAATGCAGATCATCTGAGGGCCCTTGCACACTACATAATAATAAGACTGGGATTTCATTTTGACTTCCATGGCTGTATCCTATGGAATTCTGGGGATCATAGGCACTGGAGTATTATGGCTGAGAATTATAACTATCCTTCTCAACAAGGCAAATCTCAGGATTCCATAGGATGTTGCCATGGCAGTTAAAGTGGAATTGTAGCACTATAATTGTACAGTGTGAAGTCTTGAGGCCAGCAATTAATGTCTGACTCTGGAGTAGCAAAGTGGCATCCCTTGGAAACCCAGCTGTTGGCTCATATGCTCCAACATTTCACAATTGAAAATTGGGACATGTGGCCAAGTGACACCAGAATGTGGTCAAGATGGATACATTATTAATGAGGAAGAACACTTAAGCTAGGATAAGCTGCAGCAGTTTGCTTTTGCCTGAGCCTACTGGAAAGAACAAGACTCCACCCCCATATCTCCTCTTCCCTCCTGCCTGAGATGAATGCAAACTGCAGTGGACCCTTCCCATCCACGGGGCTTTGGTTGTGCCCTCCCCTGTAGATGGCAAAAATGCAGATGTTCATGCCACATTTTATTCAGTGACTGTGACATGTGCATGGATGCTTCAGCATGTGTGTGTGTGTGCACACACTGCCATTGAATAATATGGGGCATGGCAATCTGCGAGTGGTCAAGTCTGTAGATCACCAGTCCACTGATACAAAGGGTCAACTTTACAGTGGACTCTTGGTATTCACTGTGCTTTGGTTTCAGGACCATCCTTGGAAATCAGAATCCTTGGATACTCAAATCCCATTAAATACAATGGCATACTAAAATGGTGTCCCTTATATAAAATGGTGAAATCAAGGCTTGCTTTTTGGAATTTATATATTTATGTTGAATAGTTTCAACCTATGGATGCTTGGATTCATGGGTAAAGAATTTGTGGGTATAGAGGGCCAACTGTACTTGCATTTTGAACTCAATTTGCACCAATTGAAGGAAACTGAAGATGAAGGAGGAAAGTGTGAGGAGAGAGAAACTGGAACATTTGAAAAGCATTTGAGATTGGTTTATTTTAACATGAGCTTTCTGTAGAAGTGGACTGTTATCCACAAAAGCTGGATAAATCAAATAAATCACTTAGTCTCAAAGATGCTGCACGATTTCTTCATTCTCCTGCTTTTCCCATTTTATATAAATAAATAAAATAAATACATAAGTAACAAATAAAATGAATCCATCTGAGTGGTGTAGGGGTTAGGCTGGCCTTGCTTCTTGTGTTAATAGCACCCAAACTAAAAGAAAAAAGAAGCAGCAAACACACACACACACACCTCTCCTTTAATATCTCTCCAGATGAACAAACAAACAAAAAACCAGATGACAACAACCAAAACAAGAACCCAACACTGCGTGTTTTTTTTAGGTCATTAATTAACTAATATTTTTATTATTCATTTTAATGAATTTCTGCCCCACTTCTTTTATAAATTATCACTGAAGAAGTTTACACTATTACAATAGAACAACATCCCATGAAATAACGCAAATAAAAGAGCAAGACATAACAACATCAACATCATTTTTATTTTACCTGTTTAAGCAGCATCATTCTTTTCCACCAAATGGAAAAAGGTGAAATAAACCAGCTCAAGGTGCATAACCACAGTAGAATACAGTTTAAAATAGACAGTAACAACTAAACTCTAAGAAAATAAATAAAATCAAGGAAACCAATAAAAACATCCACACATTGAGATTTGGGGGCTGAATCCAGGAGTTCATTTAAATGGTGAACTTTCTTATTCCAATGGAATAAAAATGGGTTGATCACATTCAAGTCAGCATCTAAAGGCCCTATTGAAATAAACCAGCCTTGGACCGACCATTTGGCGAAATGCAGCTAACAGTGGAGCAGAGCTTAGAAAGTTTGTGGCAAAGTTCATTAATGTTGCATTAATTTAGTACTTCAGTCATTAACATTAACCATTTTGGTGAACCCCATACAATTAATTTGTTGCTTTGATTGTTTACATGTGTTAGAAACACATTAGGTTTCTTTAAAATTAAATTCCATTAAGAATAAAAATAGCCCCAAAGGCAAAAATAACAAAACAGTCCCACATTTTTATCCTGTTCAAAAGTAACCAAATAAAACAATGTCAAATAGTAATGTTTACTCACCCTGATTACATAGTTGGCATCTGACAAATTAAATTTATAATGGGAGCCATTGTGACACAGTTTTTAACTTAAGTTTTGATATTAGTAATATTTAATTAGTATTTTTAACTTTTGTAATTAGTGTTTTAGGTCTATCTTTTAAAATTATTGTAACCTGCCTTGAATCCCATTGTGGGAGAAAGGCGAGATATAAATCCTTGAAATAAATGAATAAAAATAAATAGTGGTTTGAGCATTGGATGACAACTCTGGAGACGAGGGTTTGAATCCCAGCTCAGCCATGCAACCACTGGGGGACCTTGGGCAAGTCACACTCTCTCAGCCTGAGAGGATGGCAATGGCAAACCCTCTCTGAAGAAACTTGAGAAGAAAATCCCATGATGGTTTCGCCATAAGTCGGAAACGACTTGAAGGAACACAACAACAACAACAACAGTTGAAATACCAGCTTTTAAAAATTCCTCTCACTTTTTAAAAAACAAAACAAATGAGGGGTAGCAATTGCATCTTTAATGATGCATTACCAGGTTCTGCAGGGGAGCAAGGCACATCCTTCCTGGGATGGTGTTCCATAACCTGTGAATCAGTAAGGAAGTTTTAAGTGGAGCTATTCTCTACTGGAATAAGAAAGTTTACTAGAAATGAACTCCTGGATTCAGCCCCCAACCCCCTCAATGACATGGATGTTTTTATTGGTTTCAAAACCTGTGAGTCAGTAACCTGCCAAGTCAGAGATCAGGTGTGACGATAGGTTGGAGAAGAAGGGTCTCAGAGCTCTCAACACTGATATCAGCACTTGGACAAGTTGTCAAAGGAGGGAGGTGGTTTGCCCTATTGCTCCTTGGCCTGTTGCTCTTTAATTTGTGCAACACATTGCTAAGGGAAACTGTTGAGTTGGCTGGATGACTTCTTAGCTACTTGCTTGCATCTCTTTGCCAGGATTGGCCCTGCCACTGGGGAAAGTGAGCAAGTGCCTGGTCAGTTGGTGGAGACAGTGGGGGCCACTCATGATTGTTCTCACAAACTCTTCAGCTCCATTGAAGGAGAGAGCAATGTAGGCCACACAACCTGGTCTGGAGAGCATCGGGTGGCTGGAGAACATTCTTAGGATTGCCATACTCCTCTCCCTGAAACCTGGGTCCACATCTGCAGTCCAAGACATACAGAGGCCGAAGGTTTCCCCGTTTCCAATGTACAAGGCTTCCACATACCCTTCAACATTCCACAAATGAAAACTGGGGGCCCATTCACACTACGAAATAACCCAGTGTGGAACCCAGGTTATTTCATAGGCGTTCACACTGCCTCCGACTGGACTTGGTGCAGTTCGGGGTGTGTGTGTGAGTGCCAAAAGTCTGCTTGACCCGGTTCATTTTGCACCAGGGCCCCAACCTTGTCTTTTCCATGGCGCTGCAACAATCTGGACCTTTGATAATGAGAACTCACTACCAGATTGATCCGAATCGCGCAAGATCGTTTTGAAAATGGAGGTGCCTCCATTTTCAAAACAATCTGGCCCATCCACCACTTCTTCTTCCCCTCTCCTCTTTCTCTCCCCCCCCTCCGGAACTGCTGCGCTGCCACGTCCTCCTTTGTCCTCCTTTCTCCTCTTTCTCCCTTTCCTGCCACGGTCAAATCTCTTATGGCATTTTATTCCTATTGTCATCCCCCCCTCCAAGTGTGAATGGCAATAGGGATAAAATGCCATGGAGAGATTAGATCGTGGCAAACATAATGGGAACTTCAATTCGGAATGGCATCTCCAAGGGGACTCAGATCTCCTCGGTGAAAAAAGGTAAGTGTGAGTGACTCTGGGATACTTGTGGACATGCAGCATGAGAGTGTGGTTAGGATGGCATGTGTTATTAATGAGGAAGAATGCACAAACTAGGAGAGGCTGCAGCAATTTCTTTTTGCTTTAATGTACTGGGAAGGGAAATATTCTTCCCCCTTCCTCCCCTGAGTTAATTGAATGCAAACTAATTTTGCACTTATAACTCATTTTGCATCTATTGACAAACCTACTTGGAGATGGAGAGATTCAGGACCAAGGGGGAATGTGGGAGGAAGAGAGAGAAACTGGGACATTTAGAAAGCAGCTGACAAAGTAGAATGGCATAGGATTAATCAGGAGGGTATGGGTTCCATGGCAATAGGATTTAAGCTTGCTTAATGGTCCACCTGACTGCAAGAAGGCTTCAGACCAGGGAATTTAAAAGCAACAGAAGGCTGCATGAATACCAGTGATCAAATTAGTGCGTGTGATTATGTGCGTGTCGCAGTCCTCTTAAATTTTGAGATGCCCCATTAGTGACTGCTTTTGAAGGTTGTGGCATAAGCATAGATTGACTGTAACTGAGGGAAGTCACAGATATATGTGAGAGTCTCCTACCTCTCCCTTCCCACAAATCCACACACATGTATGCTCACATGTGTACAGATCCCCATCTACAGGCTTGTGTACAAGTATCCACATAGATGGTGGTTAATGTCCGTGGGGAAACCCATCAAGTAACTAAGGGGGGTTGCAGACTGCCAGAAATAGTGTGAATTCAGTCCACTTTTAGGGTTAGGGTTAGTGCTAGGGAATCATGGGAACTGTTATTTTTCTGAGACATTGAGCCTTCTCTGTCAGACAACTCTGATGCCACAATAAAATACAGTTCCCATGGTTCCCTAACTCTAACCCTAACCCTAAAAGTGGACTGAATTCACACTATTTCTGGCAGTCTGCAACCCCCCTAAGTGGATTTTTTTTTTGACTTAAGGAATATAAATCTACATTCAGAAGGGTAGAACTGAAAGGGGTGTGTTTGATACTGTGGGCCTTTGCAGACTGCTAGAAATAGTGTAAATTGAGTCCACTTTAAGGGTTAGGGTTAGGGTTAGGGTTAGGGAATCATGGGAACTATATTTTATTGTGGCACCAGAGCTCTCTGACAGAGAAGGCTCAATGTCTCAGAAAAAAAACACAATTCCCATGATTCCCTAGCACTAACCCTAACCCTTAAAGTGGACTCAATTTGCACTATTTCTGGCAGTCTGCAAAGGCCCTGTGTTAACTGCCATGGCTCAATGCTATGGAATTTGTAGTTGTGAGAAATATTTAGCCTTGTGGTGCCACAACAAACTACAGATCCCAGAATTCTATAACATTAAGCCATGGAATTTAAAATGGTGTCAAGGGAATTACAATCACCCCTTCATTTTCATGGGGGATCTGTTCTGGACCCCCCGCCCCGTGAAAATAGAAAACCACAAATATTCAAGCCCCATAGGCTTCAATGGGGGTGCGTGCCTGTGCCTCATTTTGTCCCCCTTCATTTGCTACCCGTGAACGGGCGAGGGATGCAGACTTCAAGTGGAGGGGCAACTATTTCTGCAGTGCAGATACAGCCTCAGACTACAATACATGGCAAACAGTCTGTTTTAGATTGGTCCTACTTTTCCCCAAGCCTTTATGGTTAGTATGGCTATGGATAGTATTAGCATTAATAATATCTCTGACATATGCAGACTTCAGCCTTCCTACTTCTGTAATTTTGGGCAATATGAACTGTTTTTGATTTATCCTTCCCTTCTCTTGCTGCGTTCCTTTTCCTCAATCAGACTTGTTTTCTTGCCCCAGCTTCCCTTATTCAAAGTGTTGAAACGTTACTTTTTGGACTACAATTCCCAGAATTACTGGCAGGGGAATTCTGAGAGTTGTAGTGAAAAAACACCTACAACCTTTCACAATCTTCTCTTTGCTTCTTCCCTAAGGCTGTTTCCTAGACTGTTCTGCTTTCTCCTGTCTATCTTCAGCAGGGGTAGGCAACCTTTTTAAGCTGGGGACCGGTCCCGTGAAGTCCTCCCCTCTGCTGGGCTGAGGGGTGGGAATGGCGGCATGTGTGCGCACGCACACCCTCTCACCGCACGCGACTCCTGCGCGTGTGCCGCTGCCACTGCGCAGCTGCCTCCGCGCATGTTGTGGCCGCCATTTTGGAAATCAAAATGGCGGCCGCAATGCACGGCGGCAGTGGCGGTCCGCCTGGGCCGTAAGTATGGGGACTTCGGCCTTAACCGGCCTGTGGGCCGTAGGTTGCCGGCCCCTGATCATCAGGATCTGTGCAGGTCACCCAATGGAAGTCAGAAACATTTTTACCTGCACTGCTCCTATTCAGATCAGAGGCTTCAGTATCAACAATGCCTTACTGCAGCTTTTTCAAATCTGGTATCCTCCAGATGATTTGGACTTCAGTTCCTATGATCAATCACCATTGGCCATGCTTACTCAGACTGATAGGAGCTACAGTCCCAAACATTTGGTGGACACCAAGTAGGAAGAGGCTGCCTTTGTGCATTACCATCAAGATTTTTTTTTTTGTAGAACATGACAAACCCACTTGGAGATCAAAAATTATGCATTGTTGAGAATCAATAGCTTCTGCTTTCTATCATAATATAATTTTCCTCCTTCTGGCTGCAGTAGGGAAGAGTCTCTCTCATAGATTTCCTCAATGCAAAGGTCATGCATGTTATTTCACGTATAGCATTTATTGTACTTAATATTTTTCATCTTGCCGCTGAGACAATTTCAAAATGAGCTCTATGAAAAATACTTTCCCTCAGGCTATACCTCCCTCAGGCTATACCTTTGACAATAAATGTGTGTTTAAGAGTTGAAGTGAGATTCTGTTTTGGTTCAACAGGGGTGCCGCAATCCTTTAAAACCAACAGTACTTTCCCTTCTGTTTATTACCATCTTCATTAGGATCCCGATCGCAGCCTCCAGATGTAAATGTGCCTTACAGTATTTGTGACAACCGTTCCAATTAGATACATTAATGAAGTAAGACAAATTAATTTCATCGCTGCATTTTCCCTTGCTTTTCAGCTTATTCAACCAAGCTCAACAAATTCCCCATCTTTAATTTTGATGATGATTTAAAATATCTTTGCATCAGTGCCATGAGTCCAAATACCACTAAAGCAACTCTGTACTCTCTGAATGTGTGGCGGTACTGGTGCATGACAAAAGGTCTGAAAGACTACATGGACATTACAAAGGTGAGTGGCCTGAGTTATGTTATTTGAATCGAGATTTGGTGGAGAGGCTTGACTAAGGGAAGGATCCATATTACTTAGGATAGCCAGCATGGTGTAGTGATTAGAGTGTAGAACTATGACTCTGGAGGCCAGAGTCTGACAATGGCAAACCCTCTCTGAAGAAACCTGTAAAGAAAACCCCATGATATGGCAGCCTATGGACGTTATCACACGTGGGCCAGCTTCGTTGTTAAAGAGTTAATAAAGTGGAAATGAAGCATCCCGAAAAGAAAGCAGAAAAAGAGCTTAATTGCGCAAATGCTTTTCACACATAATTACAGTAATAACGGAATTAAGTTAAAAGCAAAAGAAGACTTTTTTACTTTCATATACAATTGAAAAGAACCCATACACGTACTGGAAGTGGGTGTGTTTTGTGACCAGACTCCTCCTTTTTCCAGGGCGGGTCCTGCATTTCCCAGGAGGAAATGTCAAACTGTCCTACATTTGGGGTCATGTCCTCCTGCACAGGTCCTAACCCCCTTCCGTTGGGGTTAGGACCTCTCAAGAGAGCAGAGGAGGAGGAGGAAGCTGGAAAGGAAAGGCAAGGCAAGCAAGGGATTGAGAGGGGGAAACTGGAGGTAGATCCCATGCCCCCCCATAAGCCTTTCCCCTTTGTAGGACCTGCAGGGCAGAACTTCATGGTGAGATGGAGCTCCAAGTTGCTCCACAAGCACACCCCACACTTGCACCCACATCCACCCACAGCTGCTGCTGCGAGGGAAGCCTTCTTTCCCCTCCTTTTCCCTCCATCCCAAATGCCAAACTTCTCCTCCGTCCCAAACTTCCCTCGCCTTGCCTTGCCTTGCCTTCCTTGCATGGCAGGAGCCTGGGACTCTCCCTCCCTGGAGGCCCCTCCTCCTCCTCCTCCTCTTGGTCCTCCTCCAGGTATTAAAAGAGAATTGTCCATGCATATTTGCTTTTCACATTACAGTAAATGCGCAATTACTGTAATTTCGCAAATGCATTTCCTCTAAACTCCCGAAATTAAAAAAATCTCGGATAATACCAGTTTCTGTCCAGTTTCTGACCAGTTTCTGTGTGACGTCGTGTGAAATCGTGAGGCGCAAATTCAGTTTTTGTTTGGGATTTGTGTGGATTAACCAACAGATTTCCCCTGTGTGATAATGTCTTATGAGTCACCATAAGTCAGGAACGACTTGAAGAAGAAGAACAACAACAAATCCATATTACTTAATGGTGTATTTCTTTGACTGGATTCTCTGGATTTCTCTGTGGACTCACTTCAAAGTGCTGAGCTTAACTTGAAAGGCAATAAAGCCTTTTAAACTTCTCAATACCTCCAAAAATGGTCCATTTTTGTAGGAAACTGGGAGCTAGACATGACAACTTCATGTCACCTGGGACATACCTGTGCAGCCTGTGAGAGAAGGTGAGGGGGCAAATATTGCACCCCACCAGCCTCTTAGATGCCCGTACCTGCTTAAGAATAACATCAACATCTGCAAGAACAACAGCACCAAAGCACACTCTAAATAAGTGATATTATATGATTTATATCATAATTAATGGCCAGTATTATCTCTGTTATATGTTATAATGTAGAGTTTTAGTATGATTATCCGTTACCATTCTTCTGTGACTTGGAGAGGAGGGGTGGCCCTTCCAGACACAGACCTTATGGTCTCTTTTCTGAAAGTTCAGCTTTCATGGTTTATGGTGGAGGGGGCAATGCTAAAAAAGTCCCTGCATCTGTTACTTGTTGTTGCTGTGTGCCTTCAAGTCATTTCTGACTTATGGTGAGCCTATAATGGGGGTTTCTTGACAAGATTTGCTTAGAGGAGGTTTACTATTGCCTTCCCCTGAGGTTGAGAGCATGTGACTTGCCCAAGGTCACCCAGTGTGTTTCATGGCTGAGCGGGGAATTGCACACTGGTCTCCATAGCCAGTACTCAAACCACTATGCCACACAAGGGTAATATTCTGTTCCCAAGTGCTAAGTAAGAAGTAAATCTACTGATTTCCAATGTTCTGGACAAGAATCAGTATCATGTGCCTTTTAAAAATTATATTAAATTAAACTTTATTGTGTTAATATCTTATATCTAATAATAATTTCAGCAGCTTAAGCTATTTGTATTTAGAATCTGCACTGATTCTCCCCATATTCCATCTATCCTTTCTCCCTTTATTATGCTATTTCTGGCTACAAGCGTGACTTTCCATGTAGCTTAATAAAGTCTGATGTGCCGATATGAAATAAGATAGTTGAAATTAATCTTGTGATGAGAGAATGCAAGGAAAAGGTTCTTAGCAGCCTTCTCATCTCCCAGCATCAAAGGCAATATTATTCATGCCTGCCTCCTGTTTTTTTCCAGCACCTCATTATAACCAGCTTAAAGCTTTCCTTTTAATTATGAGTTTTATCGAAACTGTAAGCAGATCTGAGTGGAAAAGGAGAAAGGGAAGGTTCTAATAATCAGGTGCAACAGGAAAAAGTTAATGTCTATGCAGAGGGGTTATTTTGGTTTTTTTGTATGTGTTTTGCTAATTGCTGGGGGGGAAATGAAGCATAGATCTCAGGGCCAAGCAAGATGTGAAGTTACATAAAATCAACTTGACTAATTTAAAGCAATGTAAACAATAAAAATGACTGTAAAGGATGGAAGCATATCAAACAATGTATTAAATTAAAGGAAGACAGATGCAGACTGGTCAAAATACTTTAAAATGATTAAAAAACACACCCATGTGCAGGTTTGCGTGCAACCATTTAGACCCCAAAGGCTTTAGGACAGAATCCTGTTAGGGATTTGTTGTTGTGCGCCTTCAAGTCCTGTGGAGTTTTCTTGGCAAGTTTTGTTTAAAGGAGGTTTGCTTTTGCCTTCCTCAGATGCTGAGACAATATGTGACTTGCCCAAAATCACTCAGTGGGTTTTCATGGCTGAGCTGGGATTCAAACCCTGATCTCCAGAGTCTTAGGGTACATCTACACTGTAGAAATAATGCAGTTTTGGCACCACTTTTAAGTGCTGGTGTTCCATCCTATGGAATCCTGGGATATGTAGTTTTACAAGGTCTTTAGCCTTCCCTGCCAAAGAGTGCTGGTTCTTCACAGAACTACAAATCACAAGATTGCATAGAATGGAGCCATGGTAGTTAAAGTGGTGCCAAATTGCATTATTTCTTCAGTGTAGCTGCACCCCTAGTCCAAGGCTTAAACCACTACACCATGCTAGTTCTTAAGTATGTGTAAACATCCTAGATGTAGTGTTACACAGTGAATCCCATCCTGATCGCTGCCAATCCCCACTTACTAGGAAGGAGACACTGCATCAATGGGAATATGTTTCCTTGTTGATCAGGATTCAGCCAAATGATGTTCCCACAGACAGTTCCTTCCCAATTGACAGAAGAACAGAAATAGTCAAAACAAATACAGATTAGGCATGTCAATCCTCAACTATTTCATCCCCAAGGACAGATAGTTAAAGTAGCTTTCTCCCCTCTGAAATATTCTCTCTGTATACAAATGTCCCAGAGTGTTGCCCAGGAATTATTTTGAGGGGGGAAAATAGTTTTCTGCACAGGAGAGAGTGTTTTCTGTACTAGGAAAAAATGTTTTTTTATTCAGGTCACCAATTTTATTTCAGAAAACAGGGAGGAGGTGGGATTGTTCAAAATCTATGCCGAGAGAAGTGTTCTCTCTAGGAATCTCTAGGTCCTCCTGTGCAACTTTTGGTGGATATTGACCACAGAGTTGTGCTGGAAGATCTTGAAATTCCCAGAGAGAAAATATTACTCAAATCCGTGAATAATCAAATCTGCAAAAGTCAAAGCTGCAAATTTGGAGGGCCAACTGTATATTGTATAGGGATGGGTAGGTCTGGTCCTCCTACGAGGAGGAATAAGACACCCACCACAGTTGCAAATGCTGAGATTTGGTGGGCATCAAGAAGATGGTAGAGGTGAAAGCTTTGTGTGCTCTGTGCCAAGCCCTATACTCTCCATGCCTGCTGCTATCAGATTCAGGGGGGAACACTGTCCTTGCCACATTGGTTACATGTGTACTTAGCTTTTGTACTTAGAATAGGGAGGAGGAGGTGGCACCATGTAATCTTTTGCTTCAGATAGCAAAATGGCAGTAGCTCATCTGGCTGATGAGGAAGAGATGAAGATGAGCTGGCATAAACCCCAGCTGCTGCCACACTACAGAAATAAAGCAGATTGATGCCACTTTAACTTCCATGGCTCAATGCTATGGAATTTCAGGATTTGTAGTTTGGTGGGAGCACCAGAGCCCTCTGACAGGGAAGGCTAAATATCTCACAAAACTGCAAATCCCAGAATTCCATAGCATTGAGTCATGGCAACACGACTGCATTTTCTCTGCAGAATGAATGCAGTTTGACACCACTTTAACTGCCCTGGCTCAATGCTATGGAATTCTGGGATGCATAGTTTTGTGAGACATTTAGCCTTCTCTATCAGAGAGCTCTGATGCCAATCCTAAGGTTCTACAGGAGGGAGCCATGGCAGGTAAAGTGTTGTCAAACTGCATCAATTCTGCAGTGTGGCAGTGGGTTTGACTAGCTATTTTCTCTATGCTAGGTTGGCTTGATTTCAAGGTTGTTTTTTTTTAAAAAATATGTCTATGTCTGTGTCTTTGCCTATGAATAACTTTGTGGAAGTCCCTGTTGATTTGGAGATCCTTTCTAGCTAAGGGAGGTTATGAGCAGAGAGAAAGTACTCCGTGAGAACTGACACAAAGTTTGTCATTTCTTGTGACCCAGATTCCAGCGGTGAAGCTGAATGAACTCCTCGAGGATTTCTATGTCACTGTGAAGAAAACAGATGGCTCAGATTTCCTGGCGACATCTCTTCATGCTATCCGTCGAGGGCTTGACCGGATTCTGAAGAACGCCGGCATCGGGTTTTCCATCACGAACGGAAGCTTTAGTTCTTCTACCAAGAAGCTCAAGGAGAAGTTGAAGGTGCTCAGCAAGGCCGGGATGTCCGGGGCTCGTTCCCGTAACATTGTTTATTTCTCTGTTTCTGATGAAGAAGAGATGTGGAGGATTGGGTGCTTGGGCGATGGAAGTCCTGTGGCCTTACTGTCTACAGTGGTGAAATTTAACAGCCAGTACCTGAACATGAGGACCTTGCAGGAGCATGCTGACCTAATGTATGGTGACATTGAGCTGCTAAAGGATGCCCAGAATCGGCCCTTTTTTGCCCGAACAGACAGTGTGAAACGGGAGAAAAGGATGGGCTTGAACAGAGTGTACTATGGACAGATATACCATGAGCATGCCAAAGGACACAAGTTCTGCCCTTACTGCCTCCTCTACAAATACATGTACACCCATCGGCCTCCTTCCCAAATGGAAGCCAAGTCTCCCTTTTATCTGACTGCTCGAAAGGAGACGGTTGCTTTGGGCAATGTCTGGTACGAAGAGCAGCGGATGGGCCTGCGCTCTCTGAGAAGTGTGGTCCCAAAACTGGCTAAAAAGGTCAAACGTGACCATTGCGAAAACTTCACTTTTGTTTCATTCACTCAGGCTTCTAGAAAATTTGGCTCTCTGAATTCTTACCAGTAAGGGCCAAGGGGAAAAAATCATGCTATCTGCAGGAGTACAACAAAGGCACTCATTTCTTTTTTATAATATATATATATATATAAAAGTAGTTCTGTTTTACATTTTTAAAAGGGAAAAAGTTGTGTTTGTGCACGCATGAGTGTGTGTGCATGAACACTATGAGTACCATAGAAAGTGGGAAAGGAGTTTTACCTTTCCCTCATCACATTCTCAATGAAAATTGCCCACCTCCCTGAAGCTGCTTTTTTGCATTGGACAAGAGGGCTTTGTTGTCACCAATAGACCCTTCCCTTCTGATCAAATCGTGGAAAAGTTACTTTATTAGAATACAGCTCCCAGAATCTCCCAGACAGCATGGGCACTGGTTGGGAATTGTACTTCAAAAAAGTGATTTTTCCAAGCTGTTTCCGTTGCAAATAGTAGTATCGGGGAGGATCATTGGGATCCCATAAAAAGGAAAGGGTTAAGCTTTTCTTGTCCACTCTCCAGTACTTACGCTGCTCATCTTCCACTACCAGGCTGGTATTTACAGAGGGGAGAGCCACAACCAAATAAATTGCGTTGCTGCAATTGATGTCAGGTCTGGACTGACCCTGGATGTAGTACAATGTAGAAATAATGCAGTTTGACACCACTTTAGCTGCCATGGCTCCACCCTACAAAATCCTGGAATTTGTACCTTTGTGAGGCACCAGAACTCTTTGGCAGAGAAGGTTAGAGACTTTGTAGAACTATAGATCCCTAGATTCCATAGGATGGAGCCACAACACTTAAAGTGGTGTCAAACTGCATTATTTCTACAGTGTAGATGCAACCCCTATGACTGTTTCCTCTTCTGCTTGAATCACTACAAGTGAGTTATTCAGTAAGAAGTATACGGAAGCAAGGGCTTCTTTTAGTTTGCAGATTGTAGATTGCCTATCTCATGAATTCAGTTGTCAATTAGAAGTTGTGTGACCTGCTGATATTTAGTTTGATCTCTTTCCTGAAATGGCTGCTATTTAATAGTAGTTGAAAGACTTGACTCTGGCTTGTGATAACTTATTATTAGGTCATTGTACTACTACTGATCAAAAATAAAATACTGTACAATAAAAATATTTCTATTGACTAAGAGTGAGATCATCATGAGTGCCTTGTAGACTGGCCTTTACTGGCCTCCAGTGGGTTCAGTTGATCAAAGAAAGAGACTCCTAGGAGCCCAGAAGCTACGGTATCCATTAACAATGGAAGGTGGTGTTAAATTTTAGAGAAAAATATGGAGATATGCCGTTTGGCCATATACTGTACCTACATTAAAGGGCTGGGAGTGGATCTTGGGCAGAGTTTGGGAAAGTTACTTTTTTGAACTACTGGAGATGGACTAGCAACAAGATGATGCTTGCAGGACTAACAATCATTTCATTATTTGTATTTTATTTTTTTCAATCCTTATGACCTAATTCTGGCATTTTTAACTATAATATTCCCACTGCAGAGCTTAGAAAAATTACTTTTTGGAACACCAGCTCCCAGAATTCACCCAGACAGCACGGAGCATCCTGATTGGGTTGGTGGTGGTCATGGAAGCTAGTCCAAAATAGTGAGATCTGGTCCTGGGATCCTGTACGGCTTTCTTCTGCTCCTCTGGCCTCTTGCACACTAATCTTTCTTGTTTGATTCCTATTCAGTATTATAGAATCATAGAATCCTAGAGTTGGAAGAGACCACAAGGGCCATCCAGTTCAACTGTCTGCCATGCAGGAACTCAAAATCAAACCATCCCCAACAGATGGCCATCCAGCCTCTGTTTAAAGACCTCCAAAGAAGGAGACTCCACCATCTCCGAGGGAGTGTGTTCCACTGTCGAACAGCCCTTACTGTCAGGAAGTTCCTCCTAATAGATTTATGTGGAATCTCTTTTCCTGGAGCTTGCACCCATTGTTCCGAGTCCTGTTCTCTGGGGCAGCAGAAAACAAGCTAGAGCCCTCCTCAATATGACATCCCTTCAAATATTTAAACAGGGCTATCATATCCCCTCTTAGCCTTCTCTTCTCCAGGCTAAACATACCCAGTTCCCTAAGTTGTTCCTCATAGGGCATGGTTTCCAGACCCTTCACCATTTTAGTTGCTCTCCTCTGGACACGCTCCAGTTTTTCAACATCCTTTTTGAATTGTGGTGCCCAGAACTGGACAGAGTATTCCAGGTGAGGCCTGTCCAAAGCAGAATACAGTGGCACTATTGCTTCCCTTGATCTAGATACTATACTTCTACTAATGCAGCCTAAAATTGCATTGGCCTTTTTAGCTGCTGCATCACACTGTTGACTCATGTTCAACTTGTGGTCTACTAGGACTCCTAGATTCCTCTCACACATAGTCTCATTAATCCAGGTGTCCGCCATCTTATAGCTGTGCATTTCATTTTTTTTGCCCTAAGTGCAGTACCTTACATTTCTCTGTGTTGAAATTCATTTTGTTAGCTTTGGCCCAGCTTTCTAATCTATTAAGGTCATTTTGAATTTTCATCCTGTCTTCTGGGGTATTAGCGATTCCTCCTAATTTGGTGTCATCTGCAAATTTGAGAAACCCGTGTTGAATTTTAGTGATTATGGCATTCCCTTCTAAATGTTCACAGATTCTCTGTTTAATGAACTATTCTAGAATCTTTCCCAGTATTGATGTCAGACTAACTGGGCGATAGTTGTTGGGTTTCTCTTTTTCCCCCCCTTTTGAAGATGGGGACAATGTTTGCCCTCCTCCAGTCTGCTGGGACTTCTCCTGTTCTCCAGTTCTCAAAGATTATTGCCAGTGGCTCTGAGGTTTCATTTGCCAGTTCTTTTAATATCCTTGGATGTAGTTCATCTGGTCCTGGAGACTTACATTCATTTAGGCTAACCAGGTATTCCTGTACTTCCTCTTTACTTATTTTGTGCTGCATTTCCCCTATTGTGTCCTCTGCTCCATTTTCCTCAGGTTGAACACCCTTTTCTTTTTGTGAGAAGACTGAAGCAAAGAAAGTGTTGAGTAGTTCTGCCTTTTCTCTGTCCCCTGTTAGAATTTCTCCATCTTCTCTGCATAGTGACCCTATGATTTCCTTCTTCTTTCTTTTGCTACGGGCATACCCAAAAAAGGCCTTTTTATTGTCCTTAACCCCTCTAGCAAGCCTGAGCTCATTCTGTGCTTTGGCTTTCCTGACTTTACCCCTACGTGTGCTAGCTATTTGTTTGAATTCCTCTTTAGTGATTTCACCCCTCTGTATCCATGGTTATATCTGACCACCCTCTGTATCCATGGATTCCTTATCCATGAATCCAACATCCATGGCTTGAAAATATTATTTAAAAATATAAATTCCCAAAAGCAAACATTGATCTTGCCATTTTATATAACACAATTTTACTATGCAGTTGTATTTAATGGGACTTGAGCATCCACAGATTTTGGAATCCATGGGAAGCACTGGAAGCAATCCCTGGCCTAGCAGATACCAAGGGCCTAGTGTACTTGATTAAATGTGAATGTAGATTTCTCCTAGAGTCACTTTAAGGGAGTGATTTAATCAGGCTTTGTACAATAGGGATAGGATTTGTTATCCCAAGGTCTAGCCTCCCTCTGCACCCCCTCTATTTTGATATCAATTTGATATTAAAGTGATGTTTTAGGCAGGTAGCCAAGAGGGCACCTCCAGTACAGGAAACTAGCCATGCCATATAAGAACCATATGTAAAGATCTTGCTGGCTCAGCATGGGGGAATCCAGGGCACTTAGCCAGGATAGATAAATTAAGATCAGAACCTGCATAATCCCTTCACTGATAGGAGTGGTAATGGGCGATAGACTTTGGGCTTGCAAATGGACAGAAGTCCAAGATTACCTCCCTTTCAGAGTGAGACTCCTTTGTCCAGGGACATTCACAGTAATTGTTCAGCCTTTTACAGAGTTCTAGTTCTATTCTTCCCTCCTGGGAACTTCACCTTAATCCCAAAACTGCCTCGGGATACATTTTGCCGTATACGTATACCTGCTCAGGCACCACCAATTTGGTCTTGTTTTGAGGTCAGACAGACACTCGTTTTCTATCTCTCACTTGACTCCTCAGCAACTGCTGACCAACTCAGATCCACAGGCAGTATGCTGAGCTATTTTCCTTTCACAGAACCCTCCCAATTGGAACCTCTGCTTCTGGCATCAGGTATAGTATCACCTTCTGCAATCCTGAAAATCTCTACCTGCTACCACCTTTTATATAGTTAGTTCTCGTATGTGTGTGTGAGTGTGTGTTTTTGTGTGAAAGTTGATTTCCCCTTTTGCTGTTATAAATAAAACTACATTTGGATCTTGCATTCTGGAGTTCCGTTTCTCAGAACCGATATACACAGGTTTGACCCCTGCTTTTAGTTGCCCAAAGCCCTCGCAGCAGCTTCACTTAAGCTAATAAAATTTCTCTATTAAATATTGGTTGTGGGTGCCCTCTGGGAGCCTGAAGAGCCCTGGTGGCACAGTGGTTAAATGCCTGTACTGCAGCCACTCACTCATAGACCACAAGGTTGCGAGTTCAATACTAGCCAGGGCTCAGGCTCGACTCAGGCCTGCATCCTTCCGAGGGCGCTAAAATGAGTACCCAACTGTTGGGGGGCAATGAGCTTACAGTTGTAAACTGCTTAGACATCCCATACTGCGATATGAAGTGGTATATAAATGAAGCTGCTTTGCTTTGCTGGCATTTTGGGTAACAGATTGCACCATGGTTCATTCCAGTGGTACTCAACCCCCCCCCCCCCCCCCCCATCTCCATGTGGATGTCATGCATCCTGTACTCAACAAAGTATATAAATAAAAATATTTTGTTTATTTAGTGTGTATATTTTCATTTGCACATTCATGTATATTCATATTTTAATATTTTCTTAGAAAATAGCATTGCTCAAATTAGAACAGTTTTATTCAAGTAAATTCAATATTTAATTCAACACATGTAAATTTTATACGTAAAAGAGCTTGGGAAGAGAAAGAGGAGGAAAGGGGGATCAGGGCCTCCAAGTCTCGTGCCCCCCTTTACCAACTCTTGTACCCCTCCTGAGGATCCCACCTCACCTTTTGAGAACATCTGGTTTATTCCAGTGAGGATTTGGTCTCACATGCTTATCTTGGTTAAAGTGAACTTTCTACATTTGTAATAAGATCTAAGAGATTACAGTTTAGACTATATCTGTACCAACCTACTTGGAAGTAAGTCCTGTGGAGCTCCTTATAGAATAGATAGGTAGAATAGGTAGAACTGAACTTCTGAGTAGAAATGGATGAGATTACAACAATTAGCATCTGAAAAGTGAATTTAGGAAGTTATCCAGGGGTGTATCCACACAGCATAATTGGAACCCTAGGATTTGAAGTTTGGTGAGGACTTAAGATTCTCTAGAATTCACTACAGATTACAAGTAGACAATTCTAACCACCAAACTACAAATCCCAGAATTCCATAGGATGGAGCCACAGTAGTTAAAATGATATTACATGCCTGTAATTATATAGTGTGAATACATTCCGGGCTCATTTTGGCTAGGGGTAACAATTGTATAAAACACAAAATATAAAAATATAAGTAGAAAGTTTAGTTTTGGTAACAGTTCTGGTTAAAACTACCATCAAAGGTAACTCCAGGAGACTGGGTTAGTATAGTAAAAAGACCAAGGGATTGTCCACACTATTAAAAAAAAATCCCTCATTCACTTCAAATTGCCAGCGATCCACACACATGATGTTCTTGACATGATTGTCCCCTCCAGGAGGTGACAATTCCCAAGAGACGGGAAGTTCAAGCAGCTCATTTGCCATTTTTAAAAGTGTGCTGCATTTATGCAGATAACTAGGCATCTGCTTGTCAGATATTTATACCTGTATCAGCGCACCTCTGATTAACTGCTTGGCTTAGCTTTTGTGATGGCCAAAGGCCAGTCCTCCCAAAAAGGAGGCAGAGGGGCATCCTGGACCAAACCAAATGTGAATGTTTGCATGGTTGATGAACAGGAAAAAATAAAAATAAAATAAAGCAGAGTGGCCATGAATATGTGGCCGAGAATAATTTAGGGAAATTAGCTTGTGGGCCACCATTTTACAATGACACAACCCTGAAATGGGGGAATGTGTGGCCATGTGAGCTGAAGTTGTCACAACTTGCTTCGATGTCTGTAGTAACTGTAGACAAACCCAGGGTCACTGCAAATCTGGAAAACCCAGGACCCACCTGGATTGTATGCTAAGTGTAGACATTCCCCAAGTAGCAGTCTAAGCGCTATATTTTTTACAATACAGAGGCCAGGCTGTCATGCATTTTCTAATTCTAAAACAAATGTCTTTGGAATTACGGAGTTTTCATAATTAAATTGTAATATCTCTTGAAGCAGACATGCCTTTGTCTCTTTTTGTGGTTTACCTTTGAAGCTGACACTCGTGCAGATCATACTTGTGCCCATGTTCACTGTGTCAAAAAACATATCCTGGAGCTCTAGTTACTGCTAGAGATAATTATCTCAGTTACCAACATAAATAAGAGCTTATTAGCTATTTTAATCCATTAAGCTTCAAGAATTAGGGCACATTTTAAACAAACACAGTCCAACAAGATAAGACATCCTTAAAGATAACACACCCTTAGGAATGAACTTAACTACCCATAGTCCAGAAGCTGCAGCAATCTAGCCTAGTCAATTTCAGTACTTCCTTTCATTGTGGAAGACGAAAGAAGTGGCTTTTAAATATCCTACCTTCAGAGATCCTTTTCCCCATTCACGTCTCTTCCAAGGACATTACTACTTGCAGCAATTGCATCAGTTCAAAAAAATAAATATGGAAATATACCAGTTTCAGAGCAGCCATTGTCATACATCTTGTCAATTGTGTGATTGGGGCTGTTCAGCCATCACACCTTCTACCATGCTCCCTCTTAACTCAGCATGCTTTATGGATGTTTAATTTTAATTTTATTTTCCATGCAATTCTGGAGTTCTGCAAATATAATTTCAGTTAAAAAGGAAGAAAGAAAATAAAAATAAATGGATAAACAAAGACAATCAGTCTGCTTGGGAATAGTGAGGAGAAGAGGAGCACAGGGGAAGAGTAGGAGACACTGGCACCACGTGACTTCAAATATCTCAACTGCAATAGTGACATTTCACATCTGAGGATTAACGTGATTCGGAGCTTATTGACTGGTTTTCCCCATCAATAAAAAGTCCACCCTAACCATGCTTCAGAGATACAGAAGCTACTGGCAGAAGGTGTCATTGCACAATAAATATTGCCAAAGGTGCTTTTTTCCTGCTGTACTTATGGTTTAAAAACCACATGTGGTAGTCTCCCAAGAATCTCCTTTCTGCTTGCCATGGTCAGCACCTGGAAAAATTTTGGATTACAACTCCCAGAACAGTCAGGTCAATAGTTAGGGATACTAGGCGGTGTAGTTAAAAGAAAAAAAAGGTGGTGGTGGTGGTGGAAAGACCTTTCCAAAGCTCTGGCTGTGGCATCTGTGTTTATAGCACAGCAGCCTAGGACAGATACTATTATAAATTTTATGACTGTTTTAATTGTTTATATTCTGCCTTTCCTCCTATATTGGGACTCAGGGTGTATTACAGAATAGTAAAGCCAGAACAGATTAAAAGTGAATGAAAACATCAGTAATGATGTGTGTGTGTGTGTGTGTGTGTATGTATATATATATAAGTTTATGAAGCAATTAAGCAACATATACAATTGTACAATTGTACAAATATACAATTAAAACTATTAAATGTCATGAAAACACAGAATATTATAAACAAGAAAACAACACAGTCACTGAAAGGCTGTTGCAGTCAGTACTTGAAAGCCTGCTGGTGGAAGGAGAGCAAGAAAGGAATCATCCTACCATAACCAGCCCTTTGAATTCATTGCTTTATCACTTCCCTATGTGTACCCAAAACTTTCCTTCACTGCATCATACTCTTGATCATGGATCAGGAATGGTGCTGCCACTACGACATAATGAAGGCACTATTCCTATGTGTACAGAATAATTGCCTGCATCCAAGAATGAATACTTTTACCGTGTCTTCCTTGTTCTGAGAAAGCGATTGAAAACTACACAATTTTCAAGAACTAGTTACAGTCCAGGACTTATTTTATGCAAACAAAAGGCATGTAATTCTTCTGCACATAAAATGTCATTTTCTGTTCAGAGAATGAAGGCTAGAATCCTGTATGGGAGGTATTTATGCTTAAGCACAGTAGTTGTAGTACTAAGAAGCAGCTACTATGATTGACAAAATCCTGTTCCCTTGTCACCCAGGAAGCAGCTGACCGCCATTTCCACCTTGTCCTGTGAGCGATCGATCGCTGGTGTGCCAGGCAGAAGCATTCACAATTCCCTCTTTGTGCCTGAGATTGCTTGTCTGAGGGAAGGTGGGAATGTCTAGCTTTTGTCACCAAATCTGCCAAGCAGCAGAGTTTCAGAGAATAGGCTGAAGACCCTGACAAACTCTCCAAGCCTTCTCACCCTTCTTCCTGAGATGTCTCCAAACTTCTCCAGGATTCTTCTGGCTCTTGTATCTTCCCTCAAGACACCAGACAACTCAGTAGTCTTATATAAAAGATCTACTTTATTCTACTATATATAAATACTATATGCCCTACAAATCACAATATCTCCACACTACTCCACAATATATATTAGCAAACATTGCAATTTATAGCCATTGTTAGACACCACCCACCAGTCAGTTTCCACCCAGTGGGTGTGTACATACATCTTGATTGGTCCACATAGATCATCCCATACCTAAGACCAACCCAAGTGTTTCATCACTTTACCTTGACCACTTAATGAGTCTCAGGTGTTTGCAATCTATCACAGGTGTTCTCAATATACCTTCTATAACTTTGTCCTTGGCTCTCAAGGCTTCTTAATTATATTATCTTTTTCACCTGTGTATCTTCCTGATTGCTCCTGCTTAGTCACTTTGACATTCACATACATATTTTTCTTTCTATTACTGTATATCCCATGTTGCTTTTTCCTTAACAATCCCCTCCGAAATAAAATATTGTATGTGTCTTACAATGTCATTCCAACCATTTGTGTCAGTCTTTCATGTTTTTCCGCCGTCAATGCTTTTGTGAACAAATCTGCTATGTTGTGTTGTGTTTCTATATATCTCAATTCTATTTTACCCTTCTGAACCATGTCTCGCACATTTTGATATCTTACTCCAACATATTTTGTTCTGTTCTTCAAATTTTCAGCTTCAGCCATTGCTATGCATGACTGTGAATCTTCCAGAATTTCTACTGGTATCTTGTAACTTTCATTTAAATCATTCAATAACTGCTCAACCCACTGTACCTCATTTACTATCTCATTTAAAGCTGCGAATTCTGCTTCCGTCGTACTTATCGCTACATTTGTTTGTTTCCTACTTCTCCAGACTATTGGACTTTCACTGTACTTGATTATTATTCCTGTAACTGACTTCTTGTCTCCTAATTCTGATGCAAAAGAACTGTCTACATAGCAATCTAAATCTGAATGACTGTTTCTAATTATCAATTTCTTATCTAGAGTTCCTTTCAAATATCTTAATAAGTGTTTTACTGCTGTCCAATCTTCAATTTTTGGATCATTAACCCTTCTGGACAATACATTTACAGCATACGAAATGTCTGGTCTGGTGTGGCAAGATATGAATTGTAAAGATCCTATTATGCTCCTGAATAAAGTCTTGTCTTCAAAATCTCTAGTTGTTTTTTCAGATACAAAACCAGTTGTCATTGGAGCTCTTACTATTTTAGCATTTTGTAATCCACACTTTTCAATCAAATTTTCAATTTTCTTTCTCTGACTTAACAAACAATGTCCTTCTTCTGTCCACTCAACACCAATACCTAAATAAGACTTTAATAAACCTAGATCCTTCAAAACAAACTTTTTAGACAACTCTTTTTTTACTGATTCAATCTCCTGTCTTGACTTTGCTGCCACGCACAAATCATCTACATAGATCACTAACACTATGTCTCCTTTTGTATAGACACAAGCATCTGCAATGCTCCTTTTGTATCCTAGTTTAGCTAACTCTTCATTAATGCACAAATTCCATGCTCTGGCACTTTGTTTTAACCCATACAATGCTTTCTTTAATTTATAAACTTTCTGACTACCAATTTCTTCAAAACCTTGTGGCTGCTCCATAAATATCTCTTCATCTAAACTAGCATTTAAGTAAGCTGTTTCAAAATCAAAATGTTCTACAACTAAATTTCTTTTTGCTGCTACAGCTAGAACCATTCTCAGACTTTCTGGCTTTGCAGTTGGAGAATATGTCTTATCATAGTTCTCATACTGCTGTTGTGCAAAACCCTTAGCTACTAACCTTGCTTTATACTTAATACTTCCATCTGGCATTTCTTTCTTTTTGTATACCCACTTACAACCAATTACTTTCTTGTCCTTGGGTCTATCAACTATTTCAAAAACATCTTTATTTACCAGACAACCAAACTCATCATCCATTGCATCAATCCATCTTTCCTGTTCTTCTCTAGACAAACTTTCCAACTCTTCAAAACTTTCAGGCTCTTCCACTGCTAAACAAGCTCTTGCATTTGTCACAACAAACCTATCTGGAGGCTTCCTAACTCTGTGACTATGTCTGGGAATAAACTCTGCTGATCTGCCTCTTTCATCCTCACTTTCTGTACTGGGAGTTATAGTTCTATGGCTAAATCTCTTGTCCTCAGTCATTCTAGTAGTAATAGGTCTAGATTGTGTCTCATTATCTGAAGAACTATCACTGCTGCTAGTGGATGCTTCTGGCTTAACTGAAACCCCTCCGTTTCCTGAAGTTGGTTCAGTTTGTGTTTCTGGCTCATTTGAACTTCCTAACCTCAAGAAAACTTCTTTATTGGCATGCAATTTGTCCCAACCGGCATGTCTCTCGAAATTTGCAGACCTAGAATACTGCACTTCCCTTCCACCTAAATGAAACTTGTAGCTATTTTCTGAATACCCCAAAAACCTAAGCCTTCTACTTTTGGGTTCTCCTTTCTTCCTGAAACAAGCTGGTATGTAAACATAAGCAAACTGTCCAAAGACTCTCAAATACTTGTAATTTGGCACTCTCCCATACAATACCCTGTAGGGAATGTCTTCAATTTCTGAATGATACAGTCTGTTACTAATATGTACTGCTGTCAAAGTTGCTTCTGCCCAGAAACTATCTTTTACCTCTGCATCTGCCATCAAACAAGCAGTTATCCTTTTTATATCTTGTATTTTTTTCTCCGCTAAACCATCTTCGTTAGGACAAGCGGGATTAGTAGTTTCATGCCTTATTCCCACCTTTTGAAGCCAATTAAACAATTGATTACTTAGAAATTCTCCTCCTCGATCAGTAACAATGGTGCCTACTCTAATATCAAATTGTCTTTCCACCATTCTCACCCATGCTTTTAAACTTTGCCCAGCGTCCGATTTGTTTTTCAATATTCTTACAAAAGCAAACCTTGTAAACCTATCAACAATTACTAGGAAATATTTGCTTCCCCCTAAAGATAAACAATTAGCTTGGGCAACATCTGCATGTACAAACTGAAATGGTCTTTGAGCAATTCTTTTGGTTTTCTTGGCTACTGGAAAAGCTCTGACCTTTACCTGATTACATACAGTACAATCTAAGTGATTTTTGCATTCAGCAACTTTTAAATCTGGACACATACTGATTAACTTCTTTAAACATTTGAAACTAGCATGGCCAAATTTCCTGTGTAGTTCATGTATGCAGCCTTTGTGAATTGGACTATTGTCTATGTTATTAGCATTTTCAACCCTGTAGCTATCAATATTGTCTTCCAAATAGTAAAGTTTATCCTTTTTCAAGCCTATGCCTCGCAATTCCCCATTCAATTTTATCTTACACATGTCCTTTTCAAATATAACTGTGTAATCTCTGTCTGTTAATCTGCTTACTGATAACAAATTATTTTCTAACTCCTTTACATGTAACACATCATTAAAGTTTTCCTTTAGCCCTGGAATGTGAACTGTATCCATTTGATTTACAGTACTGAGCTCTTTCCCATCAGCTAAAACCACAGCATTTACATTAGCTGATTTTCTATTACTTATCAAATTAATATTGTTACACATTGAAGATGATGCTCCTGAGTCAATCAACCATTTACAATTAGTATTTTGTTTTTCCTTAATCATGGTTGTAGACCCCTTTTTGTTACCACTGTCCTTCAAAAATGGAGGTTTGGACTGTTTTTGATACTGCCGCGGCTGCCATCTGCTCTCTCCTTGCTTGCTTCTCTCAGCAGCAAATTGTTTACAATGTCTCTGTAGATGACCAATCTTTTTACAATAAAAACACCTCCGTTGCTCCCTTGTAGAAGCTGCTTCTTCCTGCTTTCGTAGATCAGGCGTTGTTTGTTGTTTTGGCACAGTCCTTAAACTTGCTGAGTCACCCTGCTCAGACTTTCTTCTCAAGTTTTCTTCCAATATCCTGGCAACAATTAAGTCTTTGTTCAGCTCAGCTTCTGGCAAATTTTGCAAGCTATTTGTAATGTTGTCCCAAGAAGAATCTAGCGATTCCAGCAAAATATAACACTGCTGCTCTTTGCTAATTTCCACTCCTCTCAGTTCAGCTTGCACAAATAAATCTTGCATTGTTTTTAAGTGTTCTATCACACACTGTCCTTTCGTCATCTTTTGTCTGTAAATTCTTTTAGACCAAAGCATTTTTGCAAACGCAGTTGAAGGTGTGTGTAATCTCTGCAAAGTATCCCACACATCCTTGGCGGACACTTTATCTCTTACGTCGTTAATCAAGTCTTCTTCTAGCATGAGATAAAGACATGCTTTTGCTTTAGCGTCTCTTTCTCGAGTGGCTGCATTAGCATCAGCTGCCAGCCCTGTTTCAACTGTCGACCACAGAGACTCCTTTATTAGTAGAGATTGGGCATATATTTTCCAGGTAGAGTAGTTATTTCTATTTAATTTACTAAACTTTAGGATCTCCATCTTAATTTGTGCAGTGACTCAATTTGACACAGTCCTTCTGAGTATGCACAGCAGACAAAATACAAAATGATTTACTCACAAGGCTCGACAAAACCTTCTTCCACACTCTGGAACTTTCAGCTTCTGTGGATGCTGGTTGCTCTAGTATCTGGGCCCATAAACCTTGTCAGGGATGATGGGAGTTGTAGCTCTTCACCTTTGGCTCTAACTCACCACCTTGTTATGCAGCAGAGCTGACCAGCTTTGATCAGTGGTTGATGCTTCTTTCCCAAGCAGCAGAGTTTCAGAGAATAGGCTGAAGACCCTGACAAACTCTCCAAGCCTTCTCACCCTTCTTCCTGAGATGTCTCCAAACTTCTCCAGGATTCTTCTGGCTCTTGTATCTTCCCTCAAGACACCAGACAACTCAGTAGTCTTATATAAAAGATCTACTTTATTCTACTATATATAAATACTATATGCCCTACAAATCACAATATCTCCACACTACTCCACAATATACATTAGCAAACATTGCAATTTATAGCCATTGTTAGACACCACCCACCAGTCAGTTTCCACCCAGTGGGTGTGTACATACATCTTGATTGGTCCACATAGATCATCCCATACCTAAGACCAACCCAAGTGTTTCATCACTTTACCTTGACCACTTAATGAGACTCAGGTGTTTGCAATCTATCACAGGTGTTCTCAATATACCTTCTATAACTTTGTCCTTGGCTCTCAAGGCTTCTTAATTATATTATCTTTTTCACCTGTGTATCTTCCTGATTGCTCCTGCTTAGTCACTTTGACATTCACATACATATTTTTATTTCTATTACTGTATATCCCATGTTGCTTTTTCCTTAACACTGGGCTGGTGCAACACATAACAAGCAATTTGGTCCTAGGTGTTGCTGAATATTGGAAAAAAAAGTTTCTTGTTATAGTTCATACATTGTATTATTGGTTTGGAATACACTTGGAATATTTTGCTGACTGTAGTAAACCTCATTTTACAGACCTGTTTTATCAGTCCCACAAGATACTGATCTCTGCTCCTTGACACTCACATTATTCATGCTGTACCTGGAGTACAGTGCTAAACTTTTGGAAATGCATTTTTGCGAACCACTGGGATTTATCATCAAAAGATCCCTAAACTATTTAACCACTATGAGAGACGCAGAGAGAAATTGGGGGGGGGGGGGGGGAGTGCCATGTTTCTGTTATTAAGTTTACATGAAATTACAGAACTCTAAGTTCTCCAGCTCAGCTGGAGGTCATATATGCATGGAAACAGGCTTCTAAACATCCAGTCTCTTACTGAATGGTAGTTCTGTGGGTCAATTTGTCTTGCACACACCCCATTCCTTACTCAACTGGACTCTGCAGCCTTCGCTGTGTGAACACATAGGCTTGGATTTTTTTTAAAGGGCTCTAATTTCACTGATGCTGGGCCCTTTTTTGCCATTCTGCACCTCAGCTGGATATAGGAAGCTTTCTAAGGACCTTATCCCACGGGGCCAAAAGCAGCAAGAATCCACTAAGAATCAGGCGCTATAGCGCTATAGTTTTCCGCACGATCCCACGACGGGGCTCAGAATCCGCTAAGAATCAGGCGCTATAGCGCTATAGTTTTCCGCGTGATCCCACGACGTCGCTCAAAATCCGCTAAGAATCAGGCGCTATAGCGCTATAGTTTTCCGCGTGATCCCACAACGTTGCTCAGAATCCAGCAAGAAACCGCTCGGAATGCAGCATCATTCGCATTCTTTTGAATGTCGGTTTCAGCGGGCATTGCAATAGCGCGAGGTGATCCATAGCGCTATTATAGCGCTAGCGCCATATTTATACTAGCGCTATAGTACTGGAATGATGCTCATATCGCTTTCTTGCCACTTTTGAGAGCAGCGTGGGATAAGGTCCTATGACTGCATCAGGCCATGGCTCTATCTAACCCATGGTGATGGCATGTGCCTTCAAGTCGTTTCCAATTTATGGCGACCTTAAGGAGTTTTCTTGGCAAGTTTTGTTCAGAAGAGGTTTGTCATTGCCTTTTCCTGAGGATGAGAGCATGTGACTTGCCCAAAGTCACCCATTGGGTTTCATGACAGAGCTGGGAATCGAATCTTGGTCTCCAGAGTCATAGTCCAATACTCAAACCATTACTCCATGCTGGCTCTCATATCCTCTAACATTTCATAGGCTGCATGTGCACTGCAGAAATACCACAGTTTGACACCCCTTTAACGGCGATGGGTCAGTGCTGTGGAATTCTGGGATTTGTAGTTTTGCGAGACATTTAGCTTTCTCTGGTGCCACGACAAACTACAAATCCCAGAATTCCATAGCACTGAGTCATGGCAGTTAAAGTGTCATCAAACTGCATTGTTGTTGCAGTGTGGATGCAGCCCTAGATGAATCTGGAGAAGTGTGGCCAAGCAACTTCAGATCTGGTCAAGATGGTAAAAGTTATTAATGAGGAAGAACACACAAGGGACGTTATCAAACGCAGGTCTCTAGCAACTAGCATCATTCCGGTATGCTTCTGGTCGCGCAAATGTAATTCCCAATGAAACCAGCATGCAAAAGAATGGGGATGATGCCGCAATGCGACGGGGATGGGAGGGGGATGGGAGGGGGTTCTCTGTGACGTCATGTGAACACAGGGGCAAAGGATCCGCAATGGGACGGGGATGGGACGGGGTTCTGTCTGCTTTAGACCCCGTGTGATAACGTCCAAGGTCGGAGAGGCTGAAGAATTTTGCTTTTGCTTGAGTCTACTGGGAAAGGCAAGATTCTGCCCCCTACTCTCCTCCCCCGCCTGCTGCCTTAACTGACTGCCAGAAATAGTGCAAATTGAGTCCACTTTAACTGCCCTGACTCAGTGGTAGGGAATCATGGGAACTGTAGTTTATTGTGGCGCCAGAGCTCTCTGACAGAGAAGGCTCAATGTCTCAGAAAAAAATACAATTCCCATGATTCCCTAGCACTGAGCCAGGACAGTTCAAGTGGACTCAATTTGCACTATTACTAGCAGTCTGCAAAGGCCCTGAGTGCAAACTATTTTTGCACTTTGAGCTCAGATTGCAGCAACTGAAGGATGCTGAGGATGAAGGGGGAAAGTGGGAGAAGAAGAAAACAGCTGGGACAATTAATTAGGGCTGTTCCTGTCAAATTGGAACAGCTGGAGGAAATGTTAACCCAGTATTACCCACCAGCTTTCTTAGGTCTTGATTTGTTCATATCTGTTTCTCTCTGATTCTTTTAGCCAGAGATAAGGACTGAACCTGAGCCCCTTTTTCATGCAAACCATGTGCTGTGACTGATGGCTGAACCAGGGCCATGGATTATGGTAGCTGTAGTCCGAATTCCAAGCTCTGATTTCACTGAACATTTTATTGAACCAGGACTAATGCTAGCACCATACTAATACTAACAATCCATAAGGATACCATGTTTGGATAATACAACTGAAATATATCATAGAAATGTTTCTGAACAAGCAATTGTGAAAAGGTACAAAAGTTTTGAGAACAGTTCTGCCCCATGATTTCCTTTATTTTAAATCTGTATAAATGAGTCCCTCTATGTCCCACAACAAATCACTTCTTCATTCTTACTCTGCATCATGATATAATGTATTAACACAATTGTTATTACTGTGTCCCACTTCCTTGCATTCCTCATGCTGTGCCTTTTACCCTTTTGGTTCAAATTGTTATTGAATCATAGAATCCGAGAGTTGGAAGAGACCTCAAAGGCCATCCTGTCCAATGCCCTGCCATGCAGGAATACACAATCAAAGCACCCCTGCCAGATGGCCATCCAGCCTCTGCTTAAAAACTTTCCAAAGACGGAGACTCCATCACACTCATCCACTGTCAAACGACTTTTACCATCAGGAAGTTTTCCCTAATATTTAGGTTGAATCTCTTTTCCTGAAGTCTGAATCCATTGCTCCATGCCCTAGTCTTTGGAGCAGTAGAAAGCAAGCATGCTCCATCTTCAGTATGACATCCTTTCACATATTTAAAAATGGCTATCATGACCTTCACTTCCCCAGGCTAAACATACCCAGTTCCCCAAGCTACTCTGCATAGGGCATGCTTTCCAAGCTTTTAACCATTTTGTTCGCCCTCCTCTGGACATGTTCCAGCTGATCAATATCCCTTTTGAATTGTAGTGCCCAGAACCAGCTTAGGATGGTTGTGCTGAAGAAGACCAGCAGAACCTTCAATAGTGCAAGGGGGAAAGTGGGAAGAAGAGAAAGAAACTGGGACTTTTTAAAAGACATTGAAAAAGTTGGATAGTGGAGAGTTAATTGGGACCACTCCTGCCAAATCCAGACAGGTGGAGGGTATGTGACTAGGGGAGAGTACTGTTACCATAGTTTTGGAGAGACCCTGCTTGTGGAAAAAGACTACCACGGTCCCTTGTGACATTTGTGCTCCCTGAATCTGTTTCAGAGGGGCCAGGCTGGAACAGATTTGGGGATGCTGGGGTATGCACTGGGGAGGAGGAGATGGAGGGGAAATCTCATTGTCCAAGTGGCTGTTTGCACATGTATCTGGGGATATAGGACTCAATTTATTTTAATACTTGAATGTGAGTGCTTATTGTTTTTGTAAAATTAATGTTTCTAATTTGAAATGCTCCTTAAATGGACCTATATTGTTCAGCTGAATCTCTGTATCTGGTTAAACATCTTCCATTCCAGTTGCTGAAATCATTATACTCTTCAAACTCTCTCTGTCTCAATCTCTCTCCCTCTCTCTCACGCACACAGTCTTTCTCTTTCACAAGCACACTTACACACTTATTGAAGCAAGCAGGGAAACATATGGTCTCAATTTCCCCCTCAGATGTATTCCATACTCTTCAAATAGAATTCAATATCCTTTGTTTTCCTCTGTGCGTTTGTGTGTGTGACAGTCTTTCTGTCTGACCTACACCATATATTTCATGCGGCATCAGTGTACTTTTAGTTAAAAAATCACTCCATAAATTAAAAATGTCAGATCTCTAAGCCAGTACTTATACCTATGGAAAACACAAATGTGTGGTAACTTATACAGACATACCATATCCTGCCCCTGGGAGATGCCTGGGTGCCCTTCCCAATTATACTTGTTTCCCAGCCTTTAAAATTAATCACTAACCCATTCACTGATCTAAAGAGGATAAGGTCTAGATCTGGAGCCTTGAGAATCAACACCCACTCTCCTGTTTAAATAAGGCTGTTTACATAAAGACATGCAAAAGCATTTATCAGAGTATGCTGCAAAAACACTTACCAGAGTATGCACTCTTTTGTTCTGCTCTCATGAATGCAGAATATGTATCATCCGTTACTTTTTAATCACAGTCACTAAATGAGTCAAAATCATAAGGACACAACAGTTTTACTGAAAGAAACTGGATTTTCCACACTCTGTTCTCAGGACAAGTGCTATGGACCAGCTATGCATGGCTGACAGAGAAGAACTTGCCCCAAGTAGTGAACTTAATAGACGAACAACAATATGTGATATGGACTCGGTCCTCTTGGTTTAAAGCCAAATCTGTATACCTTTTACAACAAAGAGGTTCTCTTTTATTTAATCTTGGCAAAGATCAAGCAGAACATTGTCTTGGCATAGTTTTTCAGTAGTGTTTAAAGGGGCAAAGGATATTCAGGTACTACTTGATAAACAACTCCACTTTTTTAAAAAAAGTAGATGAATGGCTACCACAATGGCTACTCCCCCCCCCCCCCCATACACTTTCTCTGTTTGAAGAGATTGAAGTTGATTCTGAGGACTAGTTCTTACATTTGTATTAATTTGCTAGGGCTGCATTGTTACATTACTTGTAAATTTCCCCTGCTACATTTTCAACACTGTGCTTTCTTTTTCAGTTATTGTCTATTACGAGACTATTGCACATGCCATTTCCCCCTGATCTGGGCACGCAACAGGATCGGGCTGGTATGGGCTGGTACGGGTGTTATCGCACATGAAAATGGTAAGCGCCACTGAGGTACAGGTGGTGGTCAAGTGGCAGCGCAGCAGCATTTTTGTGTGCGATAACACCCCTACCAGCCCAGTTCTATCCCATGCCCAGATCAGGGGGAAATGGCGTGTGCGATAATCTCCTCAATCTCCTTTTCCTTCTCTCCTTCCATTGGTTTCTGTTAATTCTCCCTTTTTAACATCTTTATCCCAGAGAACTCTCATTTGATCCTCCCACTCAGTTCTAAGCTTTGCTGGATCACTCATAGGGCTCCATTCTAGTTGTGTTTTGCTTTAAATATATGGTTTTGTAGTGCATCTGTTGTATTATATGCAGATTTGTGCTACACTGACCATAGTGGTTGGAGGATTCTGTGATCTATAGTCAAAGAAATAATATTCCTACGTTCTGATTACTGATTGTTGCAAGGCACTTTGAGGACTCTGGGCACAAAGCAAGATACAAACTTGATAAACATGCAAACAGACATGCAAACATGCTTTGGTCAGGCCCCATCTGGAATACTGTGTCCAGTTCTGGGTACCACAATTCAAAAAGGATGTTGAAAAACTAGAGTGTGTCCAGAGGAGGGTGACTAAAAAGGTGAAGGGTCTGAAACCATGCTCTATGAGGAACAACTTAGGGAACCGGGTATGTTTAGCCTGGAGAAGAGACGGTTAAGAGGGGATATGATAGCCCTGTTTAAATTTTTGAAGGGATGTCATATTGAGGAGGAAGCTAGCTTGTTTTCTGCTGCTCCAGAGAATAGGACCCGGAGTAATGAATGCAAGCTCCAGGAAAAGAGATTCCACTTCAACATTAGGAGGAACTTCCTGACAGTGAGAGCTGTTTGACAGTAGAACACACTCCCTCAGAGTGTGGTAGTCTCCTTCTTTGGAAGTCTTTAAACAGAGGTTGGATGGCCATCTGTTGGGGATGCTTTGATTTTGAGTTCCTGCATGGCAGGGGGTTGGACTGGATGGCCCTTGTGTTCTCTTCCAACTCTAGGATTCTATGATTCAATGAATAATGCCATAGCTAGTTTTCAACAGAATCAACTAAGATTTCTATGGGAAGCAGAGCATGAAGCCAAGAGCTTTGCCATATTGAATCATAGACTCATACAGTGGTAGAGTTGGAAGGGACCTTAAGGGTTATCTAAGCCAACCACCAGCCAATGCAGGAATTCCACAACGACAGAACTCCTGTTCACCTTCCTGTGTCTTTCTGTTTAAAAAATTCCACTGAGGAAGAATTCCATACCCTCCAACTGCCTGGATTTGGCATGAAAAGTCTTAGAAAAATAGAATCATAAAGTTGGAAGAGGACCATCCAGTTCAACCTCCTGCCGTGCAGGAATACACAATTAAAGCACCCCTGACAGGCCACCATCCAGCCTCTTTTTAAAAACCTCCAAAGAAGGAGACTCCACCACACTCTGAGAGAGTGTGTTCCACAGTTGAACAGCTCTTATCATCAGGAAGTTCTTCCTAATGTTTAGATGGAATCTCTTTTCCTGTAGTTTGATTCTATTGCTTCATGTCCTGCTCTCTAGAGTACCCGGAAGCAAGCTTGCTTCCTTCTCAATATGATATCTCTTCAAATATTTAAACATCACTCTCATATCACCTCTTAACCTTCTCTTCCTTAGGCTAAACATATCCAGCTCCTTAAGCTGCTCTTCATAGGGCATGGTTTCCAGACCTTTCACAATTTTGCTTGCCCTCTTCTGGACATTCTCCAACTTGTCCACATCCTTCTTGAACTGTGGTTCCCAGAAGTAAAGACAATATTCCAGGTGAGGTTTGGCCAAAGCAAATTAGAGTGGTACTATTAGTTCCCTCAGTCTAAACGCAATCTATTCCTATTGATGCAGTCTAGAATTGCATTGGCTTTCTTAGCTGCCACATCACATCACTCACTCATGCTCAGCTTGTGGTTCACTAAGGGGCTGAACAGACGTCCCAAAGGGGTGGTGGCAAGCGGACCCTTTGCTTGCCGGATCAGGGCTGTGGTAATCACATGCTGTGGCCCCAATTCGATGCTTTGCCACTCTAAAAAGGATCATGTTGGATTCCTATCGAGTGGCAATAGATGCAGCAAAGAATTCTTTCTATGCTGCATGCATTGCATCTGCAAAGTCTCGTCCAGCAGAGCTGTTCAGGGTGGTTAAAGAATTGACTCAATTGGCTCCCACCCTGAACTTACCATTGGAACCAAATAAAACCTGCTGTGATGCTTTTAATGATTTCTTTGTAGATAAAATCTCTCAGATAAGCGCCGATCTGGACATGGGCATTATAACAGAAACAATAAGAGAGATGTCCAGAGACTCCGCAGTCTGTGTTAAACTGGATCATTTTGAGGTTGTTAATACTGATGAAGTGGACAAGCTTCTTGGAAGTGTAAGGAGGACAACTTGCCCTCTCAATCCTTGCTCATCATGGCTGACCCCCAGGGAGGTGATGCAGTGAAAACATTACTGCAACAAATAATTAATGCATCTTTCAGGGAGGGAAAATTTCCTTCAGATTTAAAATCAGCGGTGGTTAAACTGCTTTTGAAAAAACCCTCCCTTGACCCCCTGGTGAAAAACAAATATAGGCCAGTCTCTCTTCTACCATTCTTGGGTAAAGTGATCGAAAGGGCAGTTGCCTTCCAACTCCAGGCTGTCTTGGAAGAAGCCAATTATCTGGACCCATTTCAAACCGGCTTCAGGACGAGATACGGAGTTGAGACTGCCATGGTCGCCTTAGTCAATGATCTCCTTTTGGCCTCGACGGGGGAAGTGTGGCCCTGTTGGTGCTCTTGGACATCTCAGTGGCATTTGATACCATAGACCATGGTATCCTTCTGGAACGCCTGAGGGAGTTAGGTATTGGGGGCACTGCGCTCCAGTGGTTCCAGTCCTACCTCTCAGGCAGATTCCAGATGGTGAGGCTGGGGGATAGTAACTCTTCTAAAAGAGAGCTGACATCTAGCATCCCTCAGGGTGCCATTCTATTCCCCATGCTGTTTAACATTTACATGAAACCGCTGGGAGAGATCATCCGGAGACATGGGGCACGGTGTTATCAGTACGCTGATGACACCCAACTTTACTTCTCTATGTCTCCAACTGTTGCAGTGACTAGGCATGGCATCTCTCCTCTGGATGTCTGTCTAGAGTTGGTAATGGGCTGGATGAGGGATAACAAACTCAAGCTGAATCCAGAGAGAACGGAGGTACTCGCAATAGGTACCCCTGATCCGGGGAGGGAGCTTTGTCATCCAGTCCTGGATGGGGTCACACTTCCCTTAAAGGACAAAGTACACAGTTTGAGAGTACTCCTGGATTCATCCCTACATTTGTCATCTCAAGTGGATGTGATGGCCAGGAGTGCTTGGTATCAATTTCAGTTGATCCGCCAACTGCGTCCCTATCTGGACCAGAAGGACCTTGAAGCTGTAGTACTTGCCCTGGTAATCTCTCATTTGGACTTCTGTAACACGCTCTACATGGGGCTACCTTTGTACCAAGTTCGGAAGCTTCACCTTGTTCAAAATGCGGTAGCCAGACTGGTCACCGGAACACCTAGGTCTGACCACATAACTCCTGTGTTGAAAGCTCTTCACTGGCTGCCGATCAGCTTCCGGGTGCAGTACAAAGTGTTGCCCATTACCTTTAAAGACCTACATGGCTTGGACCTGAGTCACTTGAAGGAACGCCTCTCCCCACACAATCCACCCTGCAATCTCAGAATAACTGGGAAGAACCTATTAGAATATCATAGGTCCAGACTTAATATGACTTCCCAAAAATCATTTACGGCTGCAGCTCCCAAGTTGTGGAACAGTCTGCTGGAGGAGATCCATCTTATCACTACTCTAGAATCCTTCAAGAAGGCACTTAAGATGGAGCTCTTCCAGCGGGCTTATCCACCTGACCTCCCAAATGGGCTTTAATTGTCAAACATGTATGATCTAACTGGCTTGGAAGTTAATGTTGACTGGGTTTTTTTATTGATTCTTTGCTGTTATTGCATTTATTTTACTGATGTTATTTGTATATTGTGTTTTTAATGCTGTAATCCCGCCTTGATCCATAGGGAAAGGCGGGAAATATAAATAAAATTATTATTATTATTATTATTATTATTATTATTATTAAAAGAGCCAGCAAAATGCCACTCCTTTTTAGAGCAGCAAAAAGCCACCCTTGCTGTGGTGGCAGCTTTTTGGCGTTTCTTTGTCTCAGCGCATCTAAACACTGTGCCAAAGACATGCCCTTTTGCTGCCTGCCATCTGGTCGGGTGGGCGGTGTGATGGTGGCATCAGGGCAGAGTTGGGGTGGCCGGCGTCATCACGCCCCCACTCCACTCCCAGGCCATCCTAAAGTGCTAGTCTGTACAGCCCCTAAGATTCCTAGATCCTTTTTGCATGTGCTGCCATCAAGCCAGGAGTATCCTGGCCCCAGCAGATATGGCCTTGGTCATAGGTGTCCTGGTTTTCATTGTGAAGTGTTGGAGGAGAGAGTGTTCATGACCTTCCAGTCTGTTCCACTGATTAGCGCTTCTGACCATCATGAAATTCTTCCCAACATCTAGCTAATTATTTTCTTATAATTTGAACCTATTGGTTCAGATCCTATTCTCTAGACCAGGGGTAGGCAACCTTTTCGAGCCGGGGGCCGGGTTGCTGTCCCTCAGACAATTGGGGGGCTGAAGCACCAAAAATAAATAAATAAATAAATAAATTTAAAAAAATAAAAATAAAAAAATATGCATGCACACTCTCTCAGCCCCAGAAAAGCCATGACAAAACCCCTGTGGAGATTTTGCCAAGAAAACCCCAAGAACAAGTAATAACAACAATAATCAATATCATCATGGTGGGCGGTGGCGGCGGCAGCAGGACTGGCCTGGGGCCGGTCCAAAGGCCTTGAAGGGCTGCATCCGGCCCCCGGGCCTTAGGTTGCCTACCCCTGCTCTAGACAGTGGTGGAGAAAGTATGGCCTATATTCTAGGTGTGGCTCCAACCCTTTTTGTGCAGCCCCTTGAGTCTCCTCTGAGTCCCCAGATCTCACCCAAATCATGACTTGCAGCAGGGAATATAATACCGCAACTCACAACTTGCAGCAGCATTTCCACTCCAAACACTCCATCTCCCCATGCCCCCAACTCAAAACACCAACTTGCATCAAAAAGTGGCCAAAAACTCTGGCACTGAAAACTGAAAGTAGTTCTCCAGTCACTTCCAGAAGTGATTTTGGGCTGGTTTTTGGGACTACATAAGGAGTTGTGACCTGCTGTGTAGGTGAACATTGGGTGGAACAAAAGTCTACGTAGTACATTTACTGTTACATGTGGCTACACCATAGATTGTATACACAGTTGTGCATTAGGACCTCATGATTTTGTTGTGTTTGTGTGTCTTTAGATGGTGATCGGTATATCACATTCAAAATTTAATATTTAATTTAAGTTTGGGGGTCTTCTTACTCATTCTGCTGACTGGACCTCTGGTGTCTGTGTGTATGTTGTGTGCCTTCAAGTCATTTCTGACTTATGGTGACCCTAAGGCGTTTTCTTGGCAAGATTTGTTCAGACTTCTCCCTTAAAATCCTTCCCCAAGAGCACCACTGATTCCTATAATACATTTTGATGGTTGCAGTTTAATTTTCAGTTCTTCATCAAGCAATTCCATTTATGGAATTTGGTTTTTGTGGGGGTTTTTTGGTAGCTGCTGCACTTTCAGTCAATATTTCCCTCATAGTATCCACTATGTACCCCTAATCTCTCTTTCCCCACCTCTGGCAATTAAAGCCAACAACCCCCTTCAGGGTCTATTTGAAATTAGGATTTTGAATTCCATTGAGTTTGACTATATACTTATTTATATTTAAACTAATTTACCTTCTTGTCATCAATCCATTCGGCTCAGACAGATCCTTTGGGAGTAATTTCTAGCCTATTTGGATTTTATTATGTCTGAGGTACTTCTGAGATTAATCTGGCAGCATGGAGGGCACTACTGGATAGCACCTTCCCGCACCACTAGAGGAAATGACAAGTCCATGTCAGAAACTAGAGATACAGCCAGCACAGTGTAGTGATTTGAGCATCGGATTGCAGCTCTGAAGACCAGGGTTTGATTCTTTGTTTGGTCATGGAAACCCAGTGAGTTGGGTCAATCACATGTTCTCATCCCCAGAAACATCATGATAGGTTTGTTGTGAATTAAAGGTAAAAAGGTAAAGGTATTCCCCATTGACAAAGTTGTCAAGTCATGGACGACCATAGGAGGCAGTGCTCATCTCCGTTTCTAAGCCAAAGAGCCAGCATTGTCAGAGACTCCTCTGTGATCATGGGGCCAGCATAATTGCACAGAACGCTGTTTACCCTCCCACCAAAGTGGTCCCTGTTATTTACTTGCATTTGCATGCTTTTGAACTGCTAGGTTGGCAAAAGCTGGGACTAGTGACAGGAGCTCACCCCATTATGTAGCACCCGGGCCTCGAACTGCCAACCTGCCAATCTTGCAATCAACAGAGTCAGCATCTTAACCACTGGAGCCACTATCTTAGGGTCTCCATCAGTCAGAAATGACTTGATGTCACACAACAACATCAATAACAGTGAGTAGAAAGGTAGTGACTTACTCTGCTGTGATGGTGGATAAGTAAATATTATACAATACCTTCAATAGTACACAAGCCACACAGGCCTTTCCATTCAAAGTGCTTTTTCCTCTAAACAATATTTGTTAATCAACAAAATCACCTTGCAGAGTTTGGTATCAGACTAAAATGTTACTGATGGCTCTGTAAAAGAGGTCTAAAGGAAGTGGAGAATGAGGAATATTTCAACTATCAGTTTTTAGTTTACATTTCTGTCATCATGCCACATACTTTCCTCTTTATGTAAAGTGAACCATGTGCTGCATTTTTATTAGGAATTGATTAAGAATCTTCTTTTATAAGGAAATTTAGCCATGTGGATCATCCATTGTGACAACAAGAACAACCCCACTACCACCAAGGAGGGGGGGTTAGAAATATGAGGAATCCAAATGAAAACTTGTTACAAAAGTGAAGGCTGATGTATAAATTAAATATGCTTCTCCCCTGAGAAGGTTTTTATTTTACAATCACCATGTCTCAAGCCTGGAATTTTATAAGAGGTGGGGGAGAGCTAATGATGGCATTTCTAATTCTGCTCACACTGTTTCCAGGAGGTGATCAAATTCCCCATCAGTGGCTAGATGAGACCCCTGTACTGGGGTACAACTCTTCCAAGGTGAGGCTGATAGAAGATAGATCCCCAAGGGTTATATAGTGCAGAAACATGCACAGAAAATCAATGTGTGCAAGCATGACCCATTTTCTCTCCTAGTTATGAGAACTGTGTGAACTGGTTAGCAACAGAGAAAAAATCACGCCTCAGTCCACTCTCAATCTCCAAATCTTTTCCCACCCTCTGACTCCTTAGCTAGTGCAAAAAAGATCAGAGTAAGGGTCATTCAAACATCTTTTTCTTTTAGCATGACAGTGCGAATCATCATACTCACACATTCCAGGTTTGTTATTCACACTATGGAACCTCATTGATGTGCATCACTGCAAGATTGGTTCCTCACACACGCAAGCATTTGAATAAAGATGGAGTTGACAATGCGAATGCATTCAGAATGCGTTCAAGACATGCAGCATTTTATCCCGGGTCTATTTGGGTCTATTCACATCGGTTATTCACACTACCGATGATGCAGATCTTTAAAAAAAACCCAGGGAAAACCCCGATATCAATTATCCTGGTTTAAGTGGGGTTTTGGCAGCCCCCCTCAACTTAATCAGGTGCATTCGGGATGCATGTGAACAATGGAGATTCAACCGAGATTCATCCTGGATTATTTTCACAGTGTGATTAACCACAAGATCACCAATACATATTAACTCTTTCCCTATCACTGTACAGCTGGTAATGTTAGCCATGATGTTAACAAGGACTTCCTAGTGGCAGAGGCTCATCTCACTACACATTCCATTTATTCCTCCACCCCAATTTCTTCCATCTTCTTTCTTATAACAAAATCTTCTAATTTGGGAAAGAAAAAATTGGCTGCATTGTGCCCTTTCATTGGTAGCACTAGTAGGAGCCCTTAAAAGGTTTGTTTTTGGTCCCCTTTGATTTTCTTTTTGAAAACACCCCTTTAGATGTAATTAATTCAAGAGAAAGAAGCAAAGATCCAAGTGTGGTTATTATGCCCCCCTCCCCGACAGGTTTTATGGAACTTGACACATTTAGATATGCATGAATAAACTCAATTTAATTTAATTTAAGAAATTAGATGTGCTCATTTCAGGTAATTGTTGGCAGAGCATCAGTCACAGCACCCTACCTTGCTTGCCCTTTATAGCTTAGCTAGCTAAGGAAATGTATTTTTGGAAAATACTTCTTGGCTATGTGCTTAAGAACCTACCTGTATTCCAACCAGATATGAAACAATCTCTGATACCCCCGATACAAGTTTTCAAGGTCTTTTGCTCATGTAACAAATGGGTGGAATCAAAGCATTGGGAAAGAAATGGCTATCACAGAACATTTGGGACTTGAATCAACAGTTTGTCTTGCAAGAATTGGTTTAGTAAAAAGTGTTTCCACTACCATCAAGAGTGGACAATTCCCAGAGGTGCAGTGTGCCATATTGTCACCTCTTGATCTCACTGGGAAGCCACACCTTACCCATGCCACCACTACATTTGCTGGTGTGTGCTGCCAAAATTTGGCAGAAAAAAAATGTGATTTTTATCTTTAAAACAAGTGTGCAGGAGGTGTGCTGCTAGTCAAAGGAGTGGGAAGATGGAGCCAGAGAAAGGAAAGTATGAATGGGCAAGAGGGTAGATGGAGAGAAAGGATGACAAGAAAGAAGAGCAGAGAGAGAAAGAGAAGGTAGAAGGGAAGCAAGGCAGAGATCTGCATAAGAGATTTCTAACACTTGGAAAGCTGGGCACTTTAGTTTCATATATTGCCTTTTAATTAACTTTTATTTTAATTGTTTGTTTCACTTTTATGTTTCTGAACCACCCAGAGAGCAGTGCTATTGGGAAACATTCTGTAAATATAATAAGCAAGTGCTAGAAATAAAATGTATAATGTAGATCTTCCACTATTCCCTCCTCTGCTGGTGGTCTTGCCCTTTCCAATGGATGGAAGGTAAGAGAGTGGAGGAACAGAAATGTGGGGTGGAGGAATAGTGGCAGAGAGGGAGGAAAGGGGGTCAGATGGGATTCATGGTTTCCTGCACCCATGCCAAAACTAATGGGCCTTAAACTAGGTGTAAATAACAGTGGCCAGCCTCGACTTCATCAACCATTTGAAGCTATAACATGCACAAAGCACTCTGTTGCCTGAACCAAAGAGTCAGTGATTCTTTCTTCCCCTCGTGCAGACAGAAGCTAACCGGACTGTCAGGGATTTTATTTTCTTAACCACTGCTACATGGATAGCACCCATCACCACCTCTGAGGGCATCAGGCTAGCTTCGGGAATGCTGGGCAGGCTATGTGGCCCTCAACATATTTGCCACCAACCAGTTGAGGAGAATAGTTGTGAAGGCTTGAAGGAACAGCCAGGCCATAGTGCTGCTATCCTGAGCTGGTTGCTTTACTTTGCCTAGTGGTCACATGTTGGGAGAAAAGCAGGCTGTACATGAAATAAATTAAAAAATAATATTAAGGATGACCCTGAATATGTGTCACTATAAACTATTTGTAGGTCAAGATGTGAAACTAACTCCAACTATCCAAAAACTATCCAAAGTAGCTCTTTAGTCCAGTGGTGGATGGTAGTGTCCATGTCAGTGGGACATTGGATCTACTCCATGTTTTAGCTGATATTTTAAAGAAGCTCTCTAAGGCACTGAAACCTATGTAGCGGAAAAGGTTCAGCACCTTTGGGTGGGTCCTTTAAACTTTGGTCTGAAACTCAGAGTGGTTTCATTGCCCTACCAACATGGATGCCAGCTTCTGACACAGCTTTAAGGTAAGAGATGATGGAAATGGAAGGCACCCAGGCCTTATTAGAAGCATTGCTGGTGCTGCCAGACCTTGCTCAGGTCCACATGTTCCATAAAGTATCATGAAAAATCTATTGTTCAGTGTCTCTCAGTGATATTATCATTTTTTAAAAAAAGTAAAAATAAGCCACAGATCCACACATCAACAGCAGAAGGCTGGAGGAGGGCAAATTAACCTGGAAACACATAAGGAAGCAGCCATATAAAGGAGGGAAAGATGATTTTGGGCATACAGAACTTATTCAACATAGGGGCTAAGCAGACGAGCAGCTGTGGGCCACCCCGGGAAGCTGCGGATCAGGGCCGAGGTATCCGCACACCTCGGCCCTGCGGCGCAGCGTCCCAGCCCCAGGAAGGAGCGCTAAAATAGCGCTCCTTCCACAAGACGCCGAAGGTGCGCCGCAAAAGGCTGCCAGCGCACCTTCGGCGCCTCTTCCACCGCAGCGTGTGCGGACGCTGCAGCGGACAGGCATCCTCGGAGCACCGGCCGTGCAGAGGGTCCGGCGCTCCGATGATGCCTTCAGGAAGGGGTTGGGGTGCTCAGCATGTGGCTGCCCCTCCCCTTCCTTGCCGTCTGCTTCCCCCCATAGCTTCTCAAAGCACAGATACATGCAGGTCCTGTCTGCACTGGTTAGGATACTCTGGGGCAGCCTGGGGTATTCTGGCCCTGGAGCTGCCCTGACCCCATTATCCCGGCCCCAGGAACTCCACCTTGGGAATTCCCCCTCCTTCAGGCGAGCCCCGTAGTTGCCATATATGTATGTGCTTTATTAGTATTTTAACTGTTGTTTTAATTCTGTAGCTTGATTTAATAATTTTTTAAGGAGGGAGGGGAGTATACTGTTGTACTTTGTATGATGTTTTAATGTGTTAACCGCCCTGATTGGTTTACCAAAGAGCAGTATATAAATAATAATAATAATAATAATAATAATTATTATTATTATTATTATTATTACAAAGGCACTCTGTTCTGATGCCAGGCAGCTGTTCACACACATGTCCTGTGGCGCCACCATGGGTCACTTTGCTCTGAGGTCAGACTGAGATGGCCAGTGGCAGATCGCATGGTTAGACACCTTGTTCTGACCTCATAGTGAAGGACTGGTGCTAGCAGCAGATGTGCTGACTGACCGAGCAAGATGCGTTTTAAACAACTGCCTGGCATACAATGGAGGGATCCAAATCTTACCAGAAGATCCAGAGCAAAAGGTAATCTTTTGAAGTGTGTGTTTCTGGTGCAAGAATCAGGGTTTGGACCGTGCATCATCCAGACTCCCCAGGCAGAAGATGTAGGGAAGTCTGTTTATTTGGCCTATGAAGACAGGGCCTCTAGCAACTTTTCTCTAGAGCTTAAATTAATTCTCCTCATCCCTATAAACTACTTTCAGAATTCTCTTCTGTGATAATTAGAGAATATCACCATTAATATTAATGGTGATGTTCTCTAATTATTTGCTAGTGGTGTCGAAATATTGCTAGCGATGTAGAAATGATATAGAATTTTTCAGTCTTTTGCCTCTATCTTATACTCAACAACAACATTTTGTTGTAGTAGTGAACATTTGAGGAGTCAGCATGGTTTAGTGCTTTGAGCCATGACTCTGGAGACCAGAGTTTGAATCCCAGCCCAGGCAAGTCACACCCTCTCATCCTCAGAGGAGTTGGCAAAAGCAACCCCCCCTCTGAACAAATCCTGCCAAGAACACCCTTTGAAATCACACAGCAGCACCAGTATCTGTTAGCTATCAGCACTTTCCTGTATCTGGCAGCTAAGATGCAGCTAGTCAGCTTACACTTAAATATATCTGATTCCAGGTCACAGACTTACAGCCTCAGGTAGACACACCATGAGGAAAGAAAATGATGGGAATGGATAAATAATATTTTTGCTCCCATAGCAATTTAAACTTATTAAAGGTAAAGGTATTCCCCATTGACAAGGTTGTCAAGTTGTGTCCAACTGTAGGGGGATGGTGCTCGTCTCCATTACTAAGCCAAAGAGCCAGCGTTGTCAGAGGCTACTCTGTGATCCTGGGGCCAGCATGATTGCGCAGAATGCTATTTACCTTCCCACCGAAGTGGTACCTATTTATCTACTTGCATTTGCATGCTTTCGAACTGCTAGGTTGGCAGAAGCTGGGAGTGGTGACAGGAGCACACCCCATCATGCAGCACCCGGGCCAACTTGCTGATCTTGCAATCAACACAGTCAGTGTCTTAACCACTGGAGCCACTGCTTTTAATAAATTGAACTTATTACTGAATTCTATAATTGTGCATGGCAATGTTAGGATTTTTTTGCTAGTGTAAATGCCTTAAGATGGGGGTTGAAAGAAGGTAGGCTATGGGCAGTTGGTGTGTTTTTAGTCAACCCCTCAATCATTGTCTGGCTCTGGGGGAAAGGAAAATGAAGAAACTGTGCAAATGGCCATTAGCTTAAGACTGCTTGAGCTACCTCCAGCCACTACAGAAATCAAGTGCCACTTCTTCTTTCCTGACAAAGCCTCATATTTGAGAGGATGGGTTTAATACATTTGTATGTGTTGAGATCTCCTTCTCACAAATCATATAGGAAAAATCTGGTAAGACAAGAGGGGTTGGCCTGGTGTTCTATTGTGGGTCTTCAGCAGCTCATAGTGTTCAGGGTTTTTTGGGGGGAAAGAAAATCATTTAGAGGAATTGTGAGAATAAAACATTGCTTAAGAAAAATAGAATGATAATGATATCAAACTTGGGTAGGAGAGCCTTGGAACCATAACTGCAACTAAAAGTAATTTTCCAAGCCTTCCTTATCCCCAGTCCCAGCCCATGGGACAAAGTTACATGAGATACCCTGTGACAAATTTATATGATATTCAAGATAAGAGATCCAGAATATTTAAGGGTGTGGTTTGAAGTATGCTAGCAAAACAGGTGATGCTTTGCACAGCAAACCATTGATGCTACTATCTGTTCTATTTGCCACAAAATTGCTATGCAAACTGTACATCTTTACATCTGATTCCACCCCAAAAGTTGAAATGTGAAGAACAATTGACAGGAACAGTGTCTTCCTGGGGACTAGCTATCATCTTATGTGAGTTGCTTCAGTCCCTCTCCCACTGTACATTGTAGGATAATTATATGTTATATGGAGCCCATCTTTATCTGACAGTTAATGATTGTGAAATATTGTATCTGATTTACATGCATAGGAGTACCTACTTTCCTTTCCCTTTGATTTCCTTAGGGTATTTCCTCTCCTTTTCTCCATCACTTTCATTTTTTCAGTTCTTTTACCTGGGCTAGACTACAAAAGGATTGGATACACAATTATATTCCCGCATGTAAACAAGAAGTATTGCATTTTTTTTAAAAAAAAAAGCCTGCGTTAGATGGTAAATAATAAATTACTCTTCAGCTTGGTGATGGTGGGGAGACAACTGACAGTGGTTCAAAGAATGCTGGCTTCATTCTTCATAAAAAACCCCTTTTCCTGTTTTGAAAAGCCGACATATTTATGGTGAGATTGTAGGATGCAGTTTGTAATTCACTGTTAATAATTATTTACAGTGGCTTTTGTTTTGCTTTCTTTTTTTGGCTGGCTTGGCTGACAAATAGGGAGATTTCACAATTTACTCTAGGCTGTGTGCATTAGGCAAACCCAGGAGTATATTAACTTTGGCTGCCTGGCATCAATTTGACAGCAAATAGATCATGGTAAGGAAAACAGTGTCAAAAAGGGAAGGAAGAAGAAAAGGACTCAATTTTGCAAGCCATTTAAATATCAAATAAAGAAATAGCATGCGATCCATTGGGGCATTAGGGTTTCCTTCCTTCTGAAGATTTTATTATCAGGCTCCAGTGCATTTGCCACAAACTTTAACTCTGGAAACCATTTGATAAGCAAAATATTCTGTATAACAGGCAATATAGTCATGGTAGGTCTTGTCCAATAATTCTAACCACATTACATGGGTTCTCTTGATGTCATAAAATTGCTCGTTTGTCTTTCAGTGGTGAAATTCAGAGAATTGCTTTTTAAAAATGGAAGCTGAAATGTATGGCAAATGCTGGATTTCATGGTAGGCTATTGCTGCATATATGACTAGAGAGCGTGCAATCTGTAAAATAATAGGATAATGTCTTGATACTATGAACCAGTATGTCTTCAGTGGCCAGTATGGTCCTGGTTTTGCAGTGGCAAGGCCAGGGGTAGGCAACCTTTCCCCTTTAAAGGCTGAGGGACTTCAGCTCCCAGAAGCCTCAGCCATGTTGGCCAATAGTCCCATGTTAGCCAATAGCTCCTGGGATTCTGGGAGCTGAAGTCCCTCAGCCCTTAAAGGGGAAAGGTTGCCTACCCCGGGCAAGGCAGAACTTATAATTAGGAGGAATCCAAGACTTTATATATTGAGTAGCATTAGAGGTATTGATATCTCAGATTTCGGTAGAGGGAAGCCCAGCTTCTTAGCAAGGTTTACAATCCTGTGAGATAGGTTCAAGATTAAATTACAAAGCAAAGTGTATTTTAAGAGCTTTTTCCTGCCTTTACAAGTGTTGTAATGGAGGTAGGGCACACAATGGCAAAATGCCAAGGCCTTTTGAGTAGTGGGGTAAGGATGCTATTTCATATCCCTCTCAAAAAAGTCCCAGTTCAGGCACTAGGGTTGGTGTCACCTGGTGTGGTAATTCATGGTATCACCCCCTTATTGACCTCCTTCCATGCTACACCCATTACAGAATCCTTAGTAATGTTTTTTGTACTAATTTACTCATAAATCATAATTCCCATATATCACGGAATCTAACGGTAATAGCTGTGACATAAACAACTGGCAAAATTAAAATTAACTTTAAATTATAATATCATATGCACAGAATAAATGTGTTTACATCTACATAGTTTCGTGTGATTAAAGTGAAAATTTGGTAAATTTGTGATGTTTTCAAAGAAAACTTTAAAACATTCAAAAACTTTAAAAAATTAAATTTCGGAATTTGAAATGTTAGGGTTTTTTATAAAAAATCTGGGGCCTCTCTTTTCTCCTCACACTGACCCCCACCCACCCCCACACACCATCTCCTCAGCATTTTAAAGAGACACAGGCAAATGCCACAGCTGTTTTCTGCCAAAATACAGATGTTTGAGGAGCAGTGGTGTCACTCTCCCCTTAGGGTGTCACCTGGTGCAGTCCGTACCCCCTGCACTCCCCTAATGATGCCAGTGATTTCAGGACTCAAACCACTATACCACACTGGTTCTTTCGGAAATAACTTGGCTGGCATTGAATAATATGTCCCTTTATTGCAGCAATTACTGTTTGCTATTGTGCCTTCAACAGCCAAGTGTCTGAGGCCAGTCCTCCTAGCTCTCAGATAGGTTTTTGGAGATATGTGGAACAAAGATAGCAGGAGACTCTTTACTGAGATACTAACCGTTTCATTCATTGAGAGGTGAGGAGGGTTCTTCACACTCTAGATTGCCTATATGCTACAGTCTTCCAGTCTTCAGTCTTCACGTCTTATATAGAGTTCCATGGTACTTATGAGGAATGAGCATAGTCTCATTAAGATTTGGATTCTCGAGGCACAATGCTGATTTGGACCCTAGGCAGATCAAGTTGTTTTCCAGTGCAACAACTAGTTGGTCCATTCTGCTGGTTGTCATCCTATTGCTTTTTCAAGCTTGTCTGGGAGCCCCAGCACCAAACCCAGGCCAGTTGCACATGCAGGAAGGTTTATAGCAGGGGTAGGCAACCTAAGGCCCGGGGGGCTGGATGTGGCCCCCCGAGGCCTTTGGACCGGCCCCAGGCCGGTCCTGCCGCCATCACCCGCCGCCGCCACCACCCGCCATGATGATATTGATTATTGTTGCTATTACTTGTTCTTGGGGTTTTCTTGGCAAAATCTCCACGGGGGGGTTTGCCATGGCTTTTCTGGGGCTGAGAGAGTGTGCATGCATATTTTTTTAATGTTTTAATTTTTAAAAAATTATTTATTTATTTATTTTTGGTGCTTCAGCCCCCCCAATTGTCTGAGGGACAGCAATCTGGCCCCCGGCTCAAAAAGGTTGCCTACCCCTGGTTTATAGCTTAATGCCAGAGGATGTGTGTTGCATGCAGAAAGTTCTGAGCTTTATTCCTAGCATCTCCCCTTAAAAGGGTGGCAGGGCTGGGATGGGGTGGGAGTGGGGAAACAATCCAGAGACCTTGAAGGATCTGAAGGACATGCTGCTATTTAATTAAGATATTTCTATGCAGGATTTCCTGTTACATAATTAAAAGCATAAAATGCACTCAGGTTTAAAAGATAAAACAACCATCTACATAGGTAAAGCAGAGTGATATTGTGGTGGGTTTTTTTTACTCTCTTAAACAGCAACGGTTCAGCATTTTAACTAAAAAGAAAGCAAACAAGGAACACCTTCAAAGTCCCTTTAAAGCTGGTAAAGGTGGAGCCAGATTTATAACTTTTTGGAATGATGGGAGCACTATCAAAAGGTCTTGTCTCTGGTGGCCCCCAAAATTGGATGGACCAATGATCTGACTCAGTACAGTATAAAGCAGCATTATGGTCTTCCTAAACTAAGCTAACATTTCATGTTACCTTTTTCCTCTGCCATTGCTCACCTGTCTTCACTACCTCCCAGTTTAGATCCCTGATATATGAATGGTGGCTTCTGCTATGGCTTTCTCCATCATGTTACAGGAAGAAGACTGAAGTCTACGAAAGCTCATGCGGCCAATTTATTTCTTGCAGTGAGTTTCAAAGGTGCTACAAGATCTCTCTACATAGGGATGCATAAAGACATAGGACCTTATCACACGCGCGCCACAAAGCGATAATAAAGTGAAATAAGAATGAATCCAATAACAAACCAAAAGAAACCCCACAATACGCAAATGGCTATCACATGCCATTACCTTCATCGTGCTTTTAAGGAAAGTGCTCCCAGGAACCGTATTTGCCGTTCACACACAAGTGAGAAAATCCCGTACATAACCAAGCAATGATGTTCTTGCACATGCGCAATACAGCCGCGGCTGTCACTTGCCGCGGCTGTCACCCCTTCCCAAGCCGGCTCTCTGAGGAGGTCCTCCTTGGAACGAGGCCCCGCGCAGGGTCGGTGCTCCGAGGAGGTCCTACCCGGAGAGCCGGCTCTCTGAGGACGTCCTCCTTGGAGCGCGGACCCTGCGCGGGGCCTGCGCTCCAAGGAGGACGTCCTCAGAGAGCTGGCTCTCCGGGGAGGACCTCCTCGGAGCGCGGATCCTGCGCAGGGCCTGCGCTCCAAGGAGGATGTCCTCAGAGAGCCGGCTCTCCGGCGAGGACCTCCTCGGAGCGCAAGCGGGGAAACGCTCCCCAATACGTATTGGGTTTTCATACCTACGGCAAAAGTCCTTTCCCGTCGGGCAATTGCAATTCCTGAAGAAACCGAAATTCAAAAGATCTTGGTTCTTTCCGCATTCTGTCGGGGTTCTGTCGGGGTTCTGTGCGACGTCGTGTGGACACACGGAAAAATAATACGTATTAGGTCGGGATTTCGTTTGGATTCTGTCTGGATTGGGCCCCGTGTGATAAGGTCCATATATAAGAGTGACTCTAAAATAGACACTATTCTCCCTCCCTTGTAATGTCCCTGTGCTTTATTTTACAACTACATGATAAGGAGTAATTCAACAGGCATAGTTTTTTCCCCACCGACACAGGAATCACCATAGTGTATTTTGGAACTGAGCATTTCAACCTTGGTGAGGCACATCATATTGAAATAAATTATAAAAACAAATGTGAAAAAAAAATGAATAGAAGAAATTCCACAGAGGAGGCAGACACAGAGAAAAGGTTTATGTACATGAGATTATGTGACACCAGGTATTATTTGTGCAGAATTCAAAAGGATATTGCCCCAGTTCAACTGCTTCTCTGTCCTATCCTATGCAGAAGTAGTACTGAACATTCTGGATTATATGGAAATCTGTTGTCAACATACTCTTTCAGGGAAAAATATTTGCCATGTTTCAGTAACATATGAAATTCTCCCACTTGTTTGACTAGACATAACATTAACTCTTTTCTATCTTTCTACCAAATATTAGAGAATGCTGCTATTTTCCCCATATAAGTCTCCCTCTTGTGGCAAGACCATTTAAGAGTTTCATTACCTATTTATGTCAAATTAAAAATTAGATCAGTTTCACAGATTTGCAGCATCTTTGTACATTTAAAATGTACCAACTTAACCCATGAATCTGACATATATTTAATTCCCTACTTAGGAAGTAGCAAATTGTCATATCAAGGCTCATTAGCAGTGCTCAGAGATAATCTATTTAATAAATGTGCAGTATGGAGGTTTATTTGTAAGATGTCCTCCCTTTCAGAATGTAGTTGTGTTGCAAGGATGCTTAAAGTTCTGTTTGGTACTGAAAAAAAATTCAGTTCTCCTTCCATTTGACAAAGCTGGCTTAGCTATTGTACAAGAAGTGCTGTTTAAGATCCAGCTGGTAATTATTGTTTGCCACCAAACACATTCCTGTCCATTTCCTTATCCTTTCTTGAATTCTTTTGCTGAAAACACCTTTTTTTATTAAATCTTTAATTATTTCACAATATGTTAACATCTTCCTCCACAGAAATCCACTTATTGCTAGCTTGGTTTTCCTTTTACACGTTCACTTCATGCAGAAAGAACCATCACATTTTTCAAAAAAGTAGTGCTGTACATTTACATCCCTGCGGTACCCGGTGCTCTTTTTCCACTCATCTCCGCCATCACTCCAATAGTGTGTAGCTTTGGCAGACTTTCTTAAAGCTGTCCCCCCTGCCCTCCAGCTCTGGAGTTCACATCATTTAATTTAAGGAAGAAAACAGCAGCAAAATACGTCCCAGGAAAAGGCTACCCTCCTCCAGCTCACAGGAAAGGAGAAGTTATTGAGTTAGAATTAAAGGCTAGCAAGACTGCACATTTTTAGTCATCTGGAAAGGCCATGTGTTACAAGACAAATGTAGACACAGCCTGTTACCTATTTCAGGCAACAATTAAGGAACTTTCCTCACTTTACTGCTGCAATAAGAGGACCTATACCTTCAAACTCCTCAATATTTTGAGAGATGTAACCCATCAAGAGGAAGCAACATTGAGACAGATCAGAGGTGGGCAATTGGTAGCCCTGAAGATCTTGTTGGGTTGTACTTTCCATCATGCTTAACTATTGGCTATGTTGCATAAAGCTGCGGGGAGCCACAATGCAACATCTGGGACACACACACACACGTTCTCCCCTCCTTGGATAGAGCAAACAATAGTCTGACTCAGTAAAACAGGGATAGGCAATTGTAACCCTCTGTATTTTTTGGCCTATAACTACATCAGCCCTAGAATTCAAAGATATAGCCATACTAGTCTGAAGAATCAGTATGTAGAGAGATCTTATAGCACCTTTGAGACTAACAATAGAAAGAAGTTGGCAGCATCAGCTTTCCTAGACTAGTCTACTTCCTCAGATGCATTTGGAAGTAGACTGTAGTCCAGGGGTAGGCAACCTTTCCCCTTTAAGGGCCGAGGGACTTCAGCTCCCAGAATCCCAGGAGCTATTGGCCAACATGGGACTATTGGCCAACATGGCTGAGGCTTCTGGGAGCTGAAGTCCCTCGGCCCTTAAAGGGGAAAGGTTGCCTACCCCTGCTGTAGTCTATGAAAGCTCATGCTGCCAACTTCTTTCTTTTAATCTCAAAGGTGCTACAAGATCCCTCTACATTCATCAACTCTAGTTAGCATAGTCAGTGGTAAACAATCAAACCATCATAATAGGAGTCACGTACCAGAAAGACAGCTACATTTGTCTATCTTTGTAGTAGAGAGTAGCTTCATATATTTAACAAAGTACAACACTTGAAAAAGAGAGGTATTTCCCCCCTCCTTTCCTGCTTCATGTTTATACATCTGTGAAAATACGCAGCCCAGATCTGGACAACCGCACAAACCTCTAAATACTTCTCAATTTCTCTTTCTCACTGTTAAACATATATACCTTCAGGGATGAATTGTGAGGGTGGCAGGAAAACAAAATCCCTTTACAAGGGCTAGAGAAAATAAAATAAAACACAAACTGAGGCTTTATTTTGAGGACCAGCTGGTGGTTACGCAGTCAGATACAAAGGGGCTGAAGTCATGAAGTCATGGGAACAAAGGCATTACATCATTATCGTTATATTTAGTTATATCCTGCCTTTTTGCCAGTTTGGGACTGAAACCGGCTTACAAAAGTTAAAACATTTTAAAATCCACAGCCTACAAGTTAGAAACAATCAAACCATCATAAAACTGAAACCAGTTAAATTAAAAATAGTCGTAACACACATCAGTCTAGCGCTTTATACAAGGCCTGGTCCCCCTAAAAAATGAATAAATTCTCAGAGGTCTGCAAGAATAGAAAAGCTTTTCCCTGCTGTGGAAAGGTAGTAAGCAATGTGCCAGCTCAGCCTCTTTGGGAAGGGAGTTCCAGAGCCTGGGAACAGCCACTGAGAAGGCCCTCTCCTGTGTTCCCACCAAATACGCCTGTGAGGATGGCAGGACAGAGAGCAGGACCTCCATGGGATAATACAAATCACCAGGACCTGAACTGTATAGGGCTTTATAAGTATCACAAGCATTTTGAATGAGACCTGGAAATGGACAGCCAGCCTGTGGTATACTGACACACATATTGGAGCTGCAGTACTGACGATATCCTTCTTTAGCCCAGTCTTCAGACAGCAAAAAACCACATACAGAGTCCTTGTTTTTTTCATCACCCCAATACAGGAGTCTTCTCTTATTTTCCTGAAAACCAAGACACATCACTTCCAACACAATGGCCAATATCTTTCCTGCCAGTGTAAGTATGCTGGTGAAAGAGCAAGAGACAGGAGCAGATGAAAGGGGGTTTCTTTTCTTTTCATTCCTCCATTTTTGCAAGAAAGCTGCCCCCCAGTAGTAAATTGCCCTAGTGGCTCCCAAGTGGCTTGCTGTCTTTTACTGACTGCCATGCCCTGTTGTTTCTTTTAAACCAGGGGTCCCCAAACTATGGCCCGCAGGCCAGCCCCGGCCCACCAAGGCCTTCCTACCGGCCCGCGCCGCCGACGGATGCCATTTTGTCTTTTGGAACCGGCTCCAGGATCCAAAAGTCCGGGGACCCCTGTTTTAAAGAGTATTACATTATGTGACTGTCATGCTGGTGCAAATCACAAACAGGAGTCTAGGTATAATGAGTATCCTGCTGTTGCTAACAGAGTAATAGTGCAAGAGTGTGAGCTAGAGGTGTGTAAGAGTGTAATCAAGGAAATCCGGTGTTCACCTCAGTTTGGAACTTGTAAAATAGCTTCAAGGAAGTTTCTCTAACTTTTGCTCATATGTATATTAGGATAATAGCACTGACCTATCTTACAAGATTGCTGTAAGGATTGCTGAGATAGCAACGTGAAGCATGGGCGCCATTGTTCCATCCTTCCCGTTCAATTGTAGGAAGGACTTTCACATGTCGTCTGCACTTATCCCGCCCAGGAAGCGTGACTGACAGCAATGGCGTGAAAGGGTTTCAGATAAATAATGCCGATCCCGTCAATTAACTGTCATTAACACATCATTAAAGCAACATTGGCCAGCATTTTGTAATAACAAAAGTTCATGTTATTACAATGGCGCTTTACTGACGAGTTAATAGTGGTTAATGACGCGTTTGGCAGAACAGGTTGAAAGTCTTTCGTGTCATCAGGGTAAAGGATGAGATGATGGGGGAGCAATCTCATCCTTATCCCATCCCCATGTGATAATGTCTTCTGGCTCCATCCGCACTGCAAAAATACGCAGTTTGACACCACTTTAACTGCCATGGCTTCATCCTATGTAATCCTGGGATTTGTAGTTTGCTGTGGAACCAGAACTCTGAGACAAGTGGTTAAATATCTTACAAACTACAAATCCTAGAATTCCATAGCATTGAGCTATGGCCATTAAAGAGCTGTCAAACTGCATTATTTATGCAGTGCAGATGCAGCCTAGTATGTGCTAATAATACTATTAAACCAAAAGAACAAATAAACAAGCATTGAAATAGCAAAGTCAAGTACATAATATCCAACTTTGGGACCAGAAGGAAAGAAAAAAGCAGACTGCCTCAGAATTGGTTTTAAATATTTTAATGTCCCCTGAAAACAAAAAGCCTGGATATAAAATGAAAGTCATTAAAATGAACAAATTAATCTTCAGCTTTGAGTCCTCTTATTTTCAAACCACTCAATGAATGCCTGGAAAGGTAGCAGCTTCAATACTAGATGAACTCCAACCTTCTTCACTATCTTATTCTCCATCAAGCCGTGGCAACACAGGAAGAATAAGGTTTCCAAAGGCCGAGTCCTGCGTTATAAAGTACCCCGAAGAATGTGCATGAGCATGCTGGAAGAAGAACAGACCAATATGAAAATGGCATGCATTTAAATCAATGGAACAGAATTTCATTAGCACCATCCCCAGCAGAAGTGGCACATTAACAGAAAAAAGTTAATTTAGATGTAATTCTTGCTCAATGACAACGGTTTCAACTCTGCATGCATTTCTGCTGCTTTCATCCTCATAACCCATGTTATTGTTGTTGTGTGCCTTCAAGTTGTTTCTGACTTATGGCGACCCTACCATGGGGTTTTCTTGGCATGTTTCTATGGAGGGGATTTGCCATGGCCATCCTGAAGCTGAGAGAGTGTGACTTGGCCAAGGTCACCCAATGGGTTTCCATGCCGAGCCAGGATTTGAACCCTGGTCTCCAGAGTCAAAATCCGACACTCAAGCGACTACACCACACTGGTTCCCATAACCCATACAGAATTTAAACAAAGCTTGCAAGAGTTGCTTCCATGAATGCCACTCCCACAATCCCATCCCCAGGGGATCCAGGAAGCTGCTACCAAAAAAGTAACCTTTTAAAGGTTTGGATTTGCCTGTGGAATTCCAGTGGAAGCCTTGTTGTCTTGATCAAAACTGGCTGTAGTTCCAGGACTACCTAAGAGTTCTTCCAGTGCTGAACTCTGAAACATGTTACTGCTACAGCATAAGCTTAATTTCTGGTCAGTGATGCAGCAGATGGTACATAGCGGAGAAGCATTTCAGCCCTTTCACTTATGAAGTCCACCAATCCTCACAGTCAGTGGTAGAATTGGCCCCCACACAAATTCTACCCAAACCTATTCCTTTGGCCAGTAATCAAATCAAATTCCTATAACTGAGCATATAGGGAAGGGTGCGCTTCTCCCAGGATGAGGAAAATGGAAGGTGGATTCCCAAAAGGGTATCCAATGCAGAAGCAAATTAAGAGGATCAACGTTCACAAGCTTTCCATAGTTAAATAACTGATGCACAGTGGGGCCAATATGCAAAGTGGTGTAGAAGAGGCACTGTTTTGCAATGGGTTGAGGACTGATTTGAGCCCAGAGAACTCAGGTGAAAATACCAAGCACATCTCAACATAAATATCAATGACTGAATGAAAACATTTTACTTTCTGGATTCTGTCTTGACTATCCTAGGGCTGGAAAGAAGATTTGCGGGAGGGGGCTGAAAAAAGTATCAGAAAACTCTGTTGAGGAGAACTGTTCTGCAGCCCATTGTTTTTTTCTACTTGAGTTTCTGAATAAACTTGGAGGATTACTCTTCCTCGCTGTGCAGCTGAGATTCACCTTTTTAATGTCTCCCTTCTGTACAGCCATGCAATGGCTGGGGTGCAAGGCAGGGATTGTCACAGGGATTGTGGGATTGTCACCAGCTGTGCTTTAACACCTGGCATATGATATTCTCTGGGATCTGTGGAGGATCTCTGAGAGATCCTGAAAGATGCCTGCACCACTGTGTTGGCCATAGGAACATAGCTGACAATGAGCCTCATTTTAGCAGTTTTCTTCCCACTATGAGAAAATCTTCAATAACTGCACAATAAAACAGCATTTCTGTACAGGAAACAGAATATTCTAGAACAAAATAATCATTTTTGTGCATAAATATTTCTACAAAAATGTTGTCTTCTACATAAAAAGTGAGAATTTTGCATAGAATAAGTCCCAAAGATTCTTGTCAGTTTAGGTTTCTCCTCATCATGGTTACCAAACACCCAAGAAACCAATGTTTCAACCAATTTTGAGTTTTTCCTAACATTCTCAATATCCCTAGTCTTTAGGAACCACTGAAGAACAAAAGACCCCAATGAATTTGCAACACAGCTCCATTGGGTCGGCCCTGACTGGGACAACTCACCTGTAAAGCAGTCTTTTGTTGTGCAGCTATGTGCTGCTGCTCTGCATGATCACGAAAGTCCTTATTAAGGGAGGATCGAGACAGAGAGATGCTGCAAACAATAGGAAAATTGAAAGTCATACGAATGTAGTGACACTCACAACTAGCACAGGATCAAAAAGGAGATTTGTTGTGGCAAGGGCACATGGTTCAGAATCAAAAAGTTCCCCTTTATAATGGAAGACTTGAAATTGAGGGAAATCTGACATGCAAGATGGTGTGCACGCAACTGGATTAACAGTGCTGCTCAGGAACAATGGTTGGATCCAGACTTGGATTATATTTAGAGCAGACCCATTGAAACCCATGGGATTTACACTAGTCATGGGTAGTGATGTCAGTGGGTCTACTCTAAGTATGAATACACCTAGATCTAACCCACTCCCTCCAGCCATGGCAGATTCAGTCAATATGGGGAAGAAACCCATGCACCAATGGAAGCCAAAAGGAGGTCAACTGGAAGACATGCAGTAGAATGACACTTGGGGCCCCCAGCACATTTCTCTCTCTCTCTCTTTCATACATCATTGCCACCCAATGACTTGTCTAAGTGATACCTGAATAAAACAACAGCACTAACCAGGGGTCCATAGTCTTCATGATGGGGAGCTCATATGTTTGGTAGAGTGGCTGCAGAACTCTGTATACAGGAAAAGAGTTTCCCATTGAGATCGAGCCGAGACAAGGTCTCTTTTTAGTCAACATGTTGACAAATTACAGTACCAACCCCACCAACCCCGCCAAACATCCACAACTACTCCACTACGAGCAGCAAGTTCTAGTTTAGCACTTGGAGGAGAAACATGAGTTACATACAAGTAATTCTGGTTTTACTTTTTCAAATTCAGGAACCACTTAAAATATTTTTTGTGGGGTTTTCGGGCTGTGGGGCCATGTTCTAGAAAAGTTTCTTTCTGACGTTTAGCCAGCATCTGTGGCTGGCATCTTCAAAGCACTTAAAATCTCAGTGGCCTACTGGAGATCTTAGGTCTTACTATAAACCACGATACAGCTCAACATCCAGAAAGGAAGATGGGGAGCAAAGCCAAAAACAAAACAAAACAAAGCAAAACAATGAAAATTCTGTCCCTGTCTTGTGGAAAAGAGCCTTGAAAGTCACTGTTTGTACAGTTGCTCTGGGAATCTGGAAGAGTCCAAATACAATCTATCTGGAAGGCTTCAGCTACACTGCAGAACGGTTGACAATACTTTAACTACCATGGCTCAGTGCAATGGAATTCTGGGATTTGTAGTTTTGTGAGCTAGGTTGCCTTCTTTGTTAGAGATCTCTGGTGTCACAACAAACTAAAAATCCCAGGTTTCCATAGGATGGAACCATGAGTTAAAGTGGTGTCAAATGGCATTACTTCTTCAGTGTGGGAGTAGTTTTAGAGTGCCTAATAAAAATGACTGAAATTGCACCCACACCTCCTCACATTCCTAGATTACTCAGAGAATTGGATCATAGATATCTAATATGGATTCAGAAATTCAAATGTTCCTAAAAGCTGCTGAACCTACCGGTCATATTTGATGATATTAATGAAACAATACATAGTGAAGAGAGATACAGGGCAGAAGAGGGCAGGCTATGCATGCTAGATTCTCAGATTAAATGTGACTATGGTGCAGCAATGGAACACTGAAGGGTCAGAAAACAGATTGTTGAATGCGTTCTAACAACTGTGTTTACATCTATGCACAAAGGGAATAATGCAAGAAAGGGAACACATTCATTGACTTGTTTTTTTTAAAAAAATCAGGAAATAAATGCTCCTTGTTTTCCGCTTATTTAAAAAAAGATTTTGTACTTTCTGAACCTCATTAATGAAAAACAGTCTTCATTATTTTTGCTGCAAAAGACAAAAATTTCTACCCTGTTAGGATCTGTTCCCACAGAAGAATCTAGATTTAGCCATACAAAAGGCAGAATGGACAGCTGTGATGGGTACTAATGAAGCCGGTGTGGTTCCCTAACCTTATTTCTTAGAAAGGGGGATTCAAGGTCCTTGCCACTTGTCAGCTAATTCTGGATTCTGTCTGGGGTCCCATTATCAACTTCTGGTCACTGGGGTTCCCAACTGATGATGGTGGTTAAACCAGACAGGCCAATAATAAAATAATAATAATAAGATTTATTTATATCCTGCCTCTCTGTAAAAACAACGGAGGCAGCTTACAAGATAAAGCAAACAATCCCTTCCCCCAATAGCCCACCCTCCAAGTTAACATCAACATTCCACTTAAGCATTTTTAAGTTTTGGAATTTCAGGATATTTATATGGGAACTGAGGAGGATCTTTGGTACTTTTAGGGCTTCGGCTATTTATTATAAGTATTCATAAATCTATATACATATACAGTCCTTTTAGGGAGAAACACAGACATAGCGATATCTAGGTGTATAGCATGTAACACAAAACTGGCATACTAGCAGACCAGCATCCCCCCCCCCCCCTCCTTCGCTGGAACTTAATATATTTCATTTTCTGCTGTTGGTTGTTTTGAGATGGGGCAGGGAGAAGGGAAAAACCTCTGACATGAGCTAGCTACCAGAAAATTGCTTGGGGGAGGAACAGCCCTTCCCATCCTGCTTTAGATTTTAATTGTTTACATATTTAAATATCCTCAATTAAAGATGTTCAATCCTAGTTTTCTAGGTCAAAATGGACTTGCTTTAATGTAGTTTAATGTTTGTTTATGATGGATTATAAAGTGAGACCCATGTTTGGCTAAGGAATAGGTAAAATAAAAATAAAAAATTAAATGTATCTATCCAATCTTTTCCAGAGAGAAAGGGCAAGCGTTGAGTCTCAGAAGAAACAGATCCAGGGTGTGTGGCGACTGCTGGGAAGAAACTGCCACTGAGGGTGAAATGGGCCCACGAGAGGCACATACTGCTGATATGAGACAGCAACACGTGGCTTTCCTCTGAGACCAGAGAGCATGACTGAAAGAAAGAGACAGGCCTCCGAGCAGATGGTACCTGGCTCCGGGGTGATTTGTGGAGGACTGGTTTTGCATGAGTAGCTTTCTCTTCTCCTTGTCTAGCTCAGCCAAGATTGCAACCCTGTTTTTATTCTGAAAGCCTACCAAGAAAAAGAAGAAGGAGAAGCCAGAGAGTAAATGTCAATGAAGTGTGTGATTTCTTTGAACCATCCAATAACCTCCTTGGCTTAAAGCCTCTCCAAAGTGAATTATGATGATGCATATCAATGATGAATATATTAATCTTCAAAGCCAACAAGCACCACTCTTGAAGCCTATTTATAACTTTCTTTTCTTCTCTCCTCACTGATAATGTGAAATGGCTTTGGAACAATCTTGTACATAGCATCAGTAAAAAAACAAAACACAACTTTGTAATCTTGAGTTGGATCAGAGCTTAGCATAATTACTTTTTGAGGCCCCAAGCTCCCAGATATTGGGAGGAATCCAGGAAGTGGTAGTCCAAAAAAGCAACTTTTCCAAACTCTGCCATAGATCTTACACAAGTATCTTTGAGGTACTGTTTTGAGGGCTACTCCAAAATAAAAGATCTAAGAGTTGTGTAGACAAAAACTCAGTCATATGTTATAGATCATCTTTTTCTAACTTGGTGTCTTTTGAATTTGCTGAACTACACTCATCATCCCAACCAGCATGGCCAAAGGGGGAGGAGGGGAGTTGTAGGGCCTCTACAGACAGGTGGCCGTGGGCCGCCCTGAGAAGCTGAGGATTGGGGCCGAGGCTGCCCCACTCCTCGACCCCAATCCACTCTTTACTAAAATAGCGCTCCTTCCTCAAGCCACGGAAAGGGTGCTGGAAGAGGCAGCGCGCACCTCTTCTGTCACAGCGTGTCCGGACACTGCAACGGAAGGATGTCATTGGAGCACTCGCTGTGTGAAACGGTGAGCGCTCCGATGACATCCTCCGGAAGGGGTTGGGGCGCCTGGCATCCAGCTGCCCCTCCCCTTCCTTGGCTTGAAGATGGCGCTTTGCGCCGTCTGCAAAGCCCTGTAGTCCAATGTGTTTGTGGCAGGAGTTAAATGTGGGAAGGCTGCTTGAAGATGACATGATATTCTAAAGCAGTATTTTTCAGTCAACGTATAAGGAACTCTATAAAGTATATTTGCCTAATTTGTGACCAAAATTGTGAAAATTTGTAGATTATAATATTGGAAATGAGCGAGTAGGGCTTAAAGCCACAGAGTGAGCTTGCAGAGCTCTCTTTGGATAGGAAAAAAGTTTTTTAAAAAGTGAACAAATATAATACAACCAGAAGCTTCATATGCTAAAGATAGGGCCTTTGAAGACTGCCAGAAATAGTGCAAATTGAGTCCACTTTAACTGCCTTGCCTCAGTGCTAGGGAATCATGGGAACTGTAGTTTATTGTGGCACCAGAGTTCTCTGACAGAGAAGGCTCAATGTCTGAGAAAAAAATACAGTTCCCATGATTCCCTAGCACTGAGCCAGGGCAGTTAAAGCGGACTCAATTTGCACTATTTCTAGCAATCTGCAAAGGCCCTTAGTGCATCCAGATGACCTCTTACAAACTCGAGAGACATACAAATCAATGTTTGTTGTTGTATGCCTTCAAGTTGTTTCTGACTTATGGAGATCCTAAGGTGAACCATCACAAGGTTTTCTTGGCAAGATTTGTTCAGAGGGGATTTGCCTTTGCCTTCCTCTGGGATTGAGAGAGTGATTTAGCCAGGGTCACCCAGTGGGTTTCCACAGATGAGTAGGGATTTGCACAATGTTCTCCAGAGTAATATGCTCAAACCACTATACTACACTGGCTCTTAAAGTAATGTGGTGCAAGCTTTTTAGTCTCAATAAGTATTCTAAGAACCATGGTCCTCATTCAACCCTCTTTCAGACACCCACAATTAGCGTCATCACACCAGCCTTTGGAAGTAACTAGTTACCAACTACTTACTTGCAATTAATTACTTTTTCCAATAATGAAAGTATACCTGCATTAAAGCAGGTACTTAATGGACAGTAAATTCACACATTTTGTGATGTAGCTCTAACATCACAAACATGTGGCCTCCTAAATATTGGAGAAATGGTACCACATTTTGGAGCTTTTGGAGTTGTAACTGTAAAAAATTACAGTGCTACAATAGTCTTCCCTTTGTGACAAATCTCACAATCTCTGTCCAGCATTCAACCATGCAAATGTTGCAGATGAACAGCAACACTGCTCACACAGCTCAGAAAGTGCTTTGAGCTACCAAAGTCTACTTACTGAGCTCCTCTAACATTCAGGAAACCAGAAGAACATGGGTTGTTTTTATTACGATACACAGTTTCACCACCAGGAAACGCTACCACTGTACTTCCTCCTTTTCCCAGAAGTGCCCTATACCACACAGACCTTGGAAAGGTTCTTTTTTTTTGAGAGCAATTTGCACAATTCTCCAACCAGCATGGCTGGTAGAGTTATCATGCAAAAATGTTCACAAGCTCTGACCCCACATTCCTGTCAAGATGTGGCAGGAGCCTTGCGGCACAGTGGTTAAATGCCAGTACTGCAGCCACAACATTGTGAGTTCGATCCTTTGGTATGACTGAGTTTTTGTCTACACAACTCTTAGATCTTTTATTTTGGAGTAGCCCTCAAAACAGTGCTTTGATTGGGAGTTCGAAGCTTTGATTGGGAGTTCCTGCATGGCAGGGGGTTGGACTGGATGGCCCTTGTGGTCTCTTCCAACTCTATGATTCTATGATTCTATGATCCTGATGGGCTCCAAGGTTGACTCAGCCTTCCGTCCTTTTGTAGGTCAGTAAAATGAGTACCCAGCTTGTCGGAGGCAATTGGGTTACAGAATGTAAACTGCTTAGAGAGTGCTGAGCTCACTGATAAGGGGTATAGGAATGTAGATGCTATTGCTATGTGGGTCTTTGGGTTTCTCTAATCTGGGCTTTGACCTTGCAGTTTGCTCAGAGAGGAAGAAGACAGAAGGCCACACCTGCCTTCTGAGCCCAAGCCCAGTGGAGTCTCCAATGACTCTGCCTTGGAGACAACATAGTGCTTGGCTAAGCACTGCTTCTAAAACAACGGCAGGACGTTGACTTGGAAGAGTGCCTGCACTTTCCAGGGGCCATAGAGCAGGGGTAGGCAACCTTTCCCCTTTAAGGGCCGAAGGACTTCAGCTCCCAGAAGCCTCAGCCATGTTGGCCAATAGTCCCTGTTGGCCAATAGCTCCTGGGATTCTGGGAGCTGAAGTCCCTTGGCCCTTAAAGGGGAAAGGTTGCCTAGCCCTGCCATAGAGTGTTCGCTTCTGGAATAATGGGTTTTCTACAGGTGATAGACTCCTACCTATCCAGCTGGAGCATATCATTTTTGATCACAGTCATCCAGACACTGAATGACCTAATTTGAGAAAAAGAACAAAGAATTTCTCCAGTTTCTAGGCAATGTGGCCATAAACAATTACCACACCGTTTACAATAACCTAATTATGCCAACTGCAATCACAATCAACAAGCCAATGAATTCTCTATCATTTTCTAATAGCAATTTACATTCTGATGTGTTCTCTGACATGTTCAGTAACAGTTAGGGGAAATTCATGCTGCTCATTAAATTTCTCTTGAATTATTCAAGAATGAATATTTTACTTGCCCCTAATAACTATGATTACATATATGGAATCCAACGCATTTGGATATAAAGCCCAATGTAAACTTGGATTCACAGATTAATGAACATTTTTGAGTTCGAGGCTCTGCATTAGGAACAGTGATCTAATTGCTAAATTAAACTGTGTCTGAAGTCCTTTCCTGACAGCATGAAGAGGCACAAAATTCTACAACGCACTGTTAATTTAAATTAGGGTAAGATAAACTGATGAAACGGCATGCTAATAGAAACCCAAAAAAATATGCTAGTAATGTTTTATCTTCTGAATATTTTCATGTGACAAAACTGCCTACAAGTCTGTTCAATTATCTAAATAAAAAATAATTAAATCACACATTTAAAAATCTCAGACAGGTCCTTTTGGGACTATAAGGTTTTCTTATCCAATTATCAGTTTCCCTTCAACTAATGTCCTCAGCAAAGCTCACTACTAAGATATAACAGCAACTGTGAATTTCAGAATCCAGATGTTCTAGATGACAATCCCCATCAGCTCCAGTTGGTATGATCAATGGTCAGAGATGAACGGAATTATAGTCTAAAACATCTGGAGGGCTACAGAAAGATAAGACTATGGCAGCTTGTCAGCAGGGTCCAACTGTAAGGAAACCTCAGCACCTCAATTCAGATGTCCATCCAAGAGGAAGGGCAAGTGCAACACATGCAGGTTTTACAGATGGAGAATGTCTGTACCAAACTAGACATAATAATAATAATAATAATAATAATAATAATAATAATAGGTTTTATTTGTAACCCGCCCCTCTGCAGAGCAACCGGGGCGACGTACAACAAGATAAAACAATACAAAGTTAAAACAATCAACCCAATTCCAATTCCCGAACCCACCCACCCCTTAAAAGTAAATTAAACTGATACCATATTAAAATAACAGATATAAAACCTCAGAATACACAGCAAATTACTATGGAAAAGGACCCACACGGCAGGCAAAGGGTGCTGGCAGCAAATAATAGTAGCTAAGGGCAGCTGAGGCAGGCAGCTAAAGGGTGGATGGGTAGACAGACCTATATTGCATTTGAGCCGGGAGATTATTCCGGGAAGGCCTGCCGGAAGAGATCCGTCTTCACTGCTTTTTTAAAGCAGTCCAGAGTGGTACTAAGGCGGATCTCGTCCGGCAGGCCATTCCATAATCTGGGGGCGGTAGCGGAGAAGGCCCTCTGGGAGGTCTGCAACAGCCTAGTTTTTATTGGCTGTAGCAGATTCCTCCCAGAGGACCGGAGCGTGCGGGGGGGGGATCACACGGGATGAGGCAGTCCCGGAGATAAGATGGACCCAGGCCATATAGGGCTTTATATATATATAAAGTTCCACTTTATATTTGACATATATATACATTTTATAAAATATCCAATTGAAAATATGAAAAATAAAATATGTAGGCATTGCTTTGTCTTGTAGAATGACAAGAGAGCCAACCAGAATAAATCAGATCTCCGTCATCTTAGCCACATCTTTGAGAACTGGTTTATTTAGTATTGTTTAGCATAAATGTGTGGAAAACATTTTGGGTTTTATTATCTTTGCAGTGAGTCCGATGTATGTTTTAAAATTCAGCAAAAATAAACCCATAAGTGAGCTGGATTTTACAATGGCCATCTCCTCAACACAGGACTCCCCTTAACCTAAACATTTAACATCGTTCTTCTCTCTTCACTTCTAGAGATACTTGGAAGGCTCTTATTTTTTAATGCTTTTTTAAATGTCCTTTTATTGGACTCTTACGTGATTTTACTGTATTTTACCCTATAATGACAGGCTGCTGCCACACTGCAGAATAAAACAGTTTGACACCATTTTAACTTCCATGGCTTTATGCTATAGAATCTTGGGATTTGTAGTTTGGTGGGGCATCAGAGCTCTTTGACAGGGAAAGCTAAATATCTCCTAAAACTACAAACTCCACAATTCCATAGCATTGAGTCATGGCAATTAAAGTGATGTCAAACTGATTTATTTCTGCAGTGTGGCAGTAGCCTAAGACTAGGATGGATTGGGCTAGGAATCTCTTTTCACCTCTTTGGATCCCCAGTTGGCTACACCGCAACACCACATGAGAAACTGGAAGTGATCTGACACCACTTTCATTTAATTTTCTTTCTTTTCTCTGCATGCTGGGGGGGGGGGGGAGCTTAAGGGATAATAAAACTGCCATGTTATGCAGTGACTGTAAGACTCAATGTGCTAACCACATTTTATTATTTTATCTAAAATAGCACCAAAATGGAGCTGCTAGATACATAACAATGGTGAAGAATTGAGGTCTGCAACATGATCCCTCATCAAGAACAATGCTGCAGGAAAATGTGCCATGTTCATTCATGGGGAGAGCAGGTAGAGACCACATTTAAAACTGTGCTGTGATATGATCAAAATCAGGACATGAAGATCATTGTTCTTAATTGCCGGATGCTTGTTAACTAGAAACTACCCAGTAACGTCAATACCTATATCCACTGAATTCAAAGAAGTACCACGCTATTACCAACATATAAACATGCACCTGATCCCTGAACATCTACTGCATCCAGACAAACACCTCTTCCTGGATCTTTTGCCTTGTGTGTGTACAGGTTAAAGTTTCCCATATCCAAAATGCTTGGGACCAGAGATATTTTTGATTTTTAAAACCTTTGGAATACCTGTATTTGCATACAAATACATAATGCACTATCTTAGAGATGAGACCCAAGTCTAAACAAAACATTCATTTATATTTCATATACACCTTATACACATAGCCTGAAGGCAATTTTATACATATGTTCAATAATTTTGTGCATGAAATAAAGTTTGTGTATATGGAACCTTCAGAAAATAAAGGTGTCACCGGTTGAAAGCACACTGCAGAAATAATCCAGTTTGAGACCACCTGAATTGCTTTGGCTCAGTGCTAGGGATTCCTGGGAATTGTAGTTTATTGCGGCACCAGAACTCTCTGACAAAGGCTAAATGCCTCACAAAACTGCAGTTCTCAGAATTCCTTAGCAATGAGCCAAGGCAGTTAAAGCAGTCTCAAACTAGATTATTTCTGCATTGTGTTTTGGACCACTATCTCAGCCAGTGAAAAAGGTTTTGGATTTTGGAATATTTTGGAATTCTGGATAAAGGAGACTCAACCTGTATGTGCCTTCAAGTCATCTGTTGACTTATGGTGACCCCATGACTTTTGTAGGGTTTTCTTAGACAACGAATAGTCAGAGGTGGTTATGCCAGTTCCTTCATGTGAAATATAGCCTTACTTATAAGACTAGCTTATAAAGATGTGTGTATTTTTATAAGCAGAGCTACTTATAAATTATATTTGTTTCTGATTTTAGAATCTACTAAGACTCTAAGTCCTATCATGCATAAAGAACGAAAGTGCAAAAGAATGTATTCAAGAGAAAACATTAATAGGATTTTTTCTGTGCAAGAGTTCCAAAAAGAACCCAAATATGTTTTGTATCTAATGCTTCATTCATTTTTAGACAGAAAACAAAGGTGAGTTTTCTCAGGTCTAAAACTGATTCTAAAGTGAAACCGCAAAAGAATCTGAGGTAGTTGTAGACACAGTTGCCAAATGGTAGTATTTACCTTGCCCAGGAGGGTTTGAAGCCATCTTCCTAGTTTCCACCTTAATTGTAGGAAAAAGAGCTATTTACTTGTCATATGAAGAGCTATAAAAAAAGAGAACCAATTAATATGTGAAGGTAAAGTCATGCAACTCTAAACCTCACTATTGCGTGTTAATATTTTGTTTTAGCAACTTCCAGATTTTAAACCATACTTGTAAAAATATAGAGAAGCAGGAAGACAGATTCCAGTGCAACATGAACGCCAGAAGATGTACTGTAGTGTGGGTTCTGATGGAATAAAGCCCAGCATATTGTTTTATGATCCAACTATTGGTACCTAAAACCAAAAATGTAACCACCAGATTATTAACTGGAACCATCGATTGAAAACAGTACTGTGACCCTCTTACATGAGTGTGAGGAATTGTCTCAGTGAAGGACAGGCAGATCCTCCACCAAACTCTCTATGGACGTTATCTCATGGGGAGTCGCGGGGAGAAAGTGGAAATAAACCGGACGAGCGGAAGACTTTAATTTATGGGATTTGTCCCGTTACGCCTCGTCTGATAACTAAATTCGAATTTAAAAGGGGGTTAATTCAAACAAAAAACTGATCTTTTCATTTCCTCAAAAATCCCGAAAATGAAAAGATCAGGTTTTTGTTCGAATTAACCCCCTTTTAAATTCAAATTTAGTTATCAGACGAGGCGGAACGGGACAAATCCCGTAAATAAAAGTCTTCCGCTCGTCCGGTTTATTTCCACTTTCTCCCCGCGACTCCCCGTGTGATAATGTCCTATGAGCCATTGGTGTCATTGGAGTCTGTGGCTTCAAAGAGTAGCCATCACCTGGGCAACGGGTAAGCCTTCTCCAAGCAGGAAGGGCTGAAATCATATACACACTTGGTAGCAATAGGCTCCTCTGAGCATAGTGAAACTTACTGTTAAGTAAACTTTGCTGGTTCAGATTCAGAACCAAATATGATTCAGAATTTGTCCTCGGAGGAACTGAGAGAAATGACGCACCCTTCCTCATTCACAGCCATGAGATCAAAAGCAACCCTTTCTGGTCTTAAACAGCTCATTTTGCCTTCCCAACACCAAGGATCATGTTGCTTAAACTCCAATTACTGAAAAAAGAAAGGATCTTAAACCACAGTCTGAGATATGATAATTGAGCAGAGGGACGAAATAGGGGGACAAAACAGAAAAACCTACAATTAGATATGAAGAGTATTGTTGTATTAAGGGGAGAGGTAGAATAACAGTGAAGGATAGAACTAAACAGAAGAGACAATCAGATTATAGTGGATAAACTCAATCCTATAAGCAATAAGGAAGGGAAAAGACAGGGGAATTTGAGTGTATGAGAATGGGAAGATAAGAACAAATTGTGTAAGGTTGAGATGAACGGATGTATTTTTGTGTTTGGATACTTTTGTTCTTTTTCAAAATAATCAAAGGAAAAGGTAAAATAAAATAAAATAAAAATATGATTTTTCAAAATAAAATAAAAAAAAATCTGAAGGAAACCAGGAACTATGGTTTTAAAAATTCATGGCTCCAATTTTCAGCATTTTTTGACAATGGCTTCCTTAAAATAGTTCTGCAATTTGGGGTAAAAAATACATGGTTGCTCATTTTTCCTGAACCAGCCATGACATAGCTGTGCTGGATGATCTCAAATCCTTCTATTTAGACAAAAAGATAAAACAATTTACCTGTATTTATTATCAATTACTACTTCTGTCAAACCCTAAAATCACCGCTCCTGCAGTGTAACCCCTCTCTGCAACTTTCTTGAGCGGCAACATTTTCATCATTGCCGCCACCCATTTTGTATGTTTGGTAGCTCCATGTGATTCTTTAGAAAGTGGAGTGACAAAAATGAATACACTAAATGGGACAGGAGGAGAAGATGAGAAACAGTGGGTACAATCCTGCAAGTAGAAATCACATACATTCTGCTCTGCAAAGAAAGAGCGGTGTAGCCAGTGGTTAGTGTTGGACTGGGACCAGGAGCCCTTTCGTGGTACACTATTATAGCACTATGATTTTATTGGCATTACCATGGCTGTATCCTATTTAATCACTGTGGATTTGTAGTTTGGCGAGGTACTAGAACTTTCTGGCAGAGAATCCTAAATACCCTTACCTATACTGAAATACTGAATACTGAAATTCCAGGATTTCACAGAATATTATTTATTTAGTTATTTATTTAATTTTTATCCCGCCTTTCTTCCAAAGTGGGACCCAAGGCAGCTAACAACATATATAAAACACATTAAAACAACAATTAAAATAGTACAATAGTACTATTGTACTATTGGGAAGCAAGATCTTCCCAAGACACAGATATGGCAACAGAAATCCAGCAAGTAAATCTTTGTTGATCTGCTTGTTTTGCAGTTGTTTAATGAATTGAATTACCATAAAGAAAACAAAAATAATGACCACAGGTCCAAAATACATTGCAGAAATAATCCAGTTTGAGACTGCTTTAACTGTACTGGCTCAGTGCTAGGGAATGCTGAAACTAGTTTTGTGAAACATTTACTTATAAATTATATTTGTTTCTGATTTTATAATCTACTAAGCCTCTAAGAGCCTTTGCAGACTGCTAGAAATACTGCAAATTGAATCCACTTTTAGGGTTAGGGAATCATGGGAACTGTATTTTATTGTGGCACCAGAGCTCTCTGACAGAGAAGGCTCAATGTCTCAGAAAAAAAAAAATTCCCATGATTCCCTAGCACTAACCCTAACCCTTAAAGTGGACTCAATTTGCACTATTTCTGGCAGTCTGCAAAGGCCCTAAGTCCTATCATGCATAAAGAATGAAAGTGCAAAAGAAAAATGCTCTGTCAGAGAGCTCTGGTGCCACAATAAACTATAATTCCCAGGATTTCCTCGCATGGAGCCAGAGCAGTTAAAGCAGTCTCAAACTGGATTATTTCTGCAATGTGTTTTGGACCACAGAGGACCTATATACATTCAACCTAGATAAATGAGGAAATAGAAATAGTAAAAGAATTCCTGTACTTTGGATAAAACACTGATCAGTAAGGAGACTGCAGTCAAGAAATCAGAAGAAGACTAGGAATGGGAAGGGCAGCTATGAAAGAACTAGAAAATATCCTGAACAGTAAAGATATACAATTGAGCACCAAGGTGAGAATTGTGCAAGCCTTGTATTCCCCATCACCATGCATGGGGTGCAAGAGCTGGACAGTGAAGAAAGTGGATAAGAAGAAAATCAACTCATTTGAGATGTGGTGCTGGAGTGCTGAGGATACCGCAAACAAGCAAATGGGTTCTTGAACAGATCAAGTCTGAAATCTCCCGGGAAACCAAGATGACGAAATTGAAGGTGTGATACCACATCATGAGAAGGCATGAGTCATTAGAAAAGGCAATCATGCTAGGAAAGATGGAGGGATGTAGAAAGAGAGGAAGACCGCATGCTAAATGGATGGACTCTATTAAGGAGGTCAAGGGTATGAATTTACAGGACCCAAGCAGAGCAATGGAGGATAAAGAGTCTTAGGGTTGTCTCATCCACAGGGTCGCCATGAGTCAGGATCAACTCAAAGGTGGTTAATTGTAATGGTTAATGGTAATTAAAGTGGAATCACAGGGCTGCAATGGTGAAAAGGTTCCACCAGGTTCAAGCCTCCCCCCCACCAACTATGAAACTGATTGAATGAAAAACCTGGGCCGCTCACACTCCTTCAGTCTGACCTACCTCGCAGGATTGTCGTGAAGATCAAACGGGAAGAGACACCTGCATGCCGTCTTGAACTCACTGGAGGAAAAGTGAAATGCAATGATAAAACAACTGTAAAGATAACAATCGAACAAACAAACAAAACAAACAAAAGCTCGTAAGAAAAGGTGCCTCCTGAAGCATCCTCTGTTTAACCATGCCCCACAGCCTACCGCAGGAGCTAAAAGAAGGGCTAATATACTGGGAGAAAAGAAAAAACAACAAATAAAAGATAGAAAATACTATAAATCCCTAAGTACCTCAAAAAAAAAAAAATCAAAGTTCAACATATGAACTGTATCTATATGTATTTGTAAGAACTGAATATAATTAATCAGTGCAGCAACAATAGAAAAGATACAACAATGAACACATACAATAAACACTATGGGAGAATGTTTCTCTGTAAAGTCCATATGAGAATATTTGCCACAATGTCCCAAAACACTAAACCTGGAGTGACTTGCGGAAAGGGTCCTGTGAAAATTATATCTGAGTCCACTCTTCTTAAATTAGCTAGGAGATTACTCTTGAAAAATATATACTTAGAAAATAGACCACTGTGGACCAATTTACTTTGGAGATGATAAATTTACTTTGGAGATGCCAGACGACTACCTCCGGAGACTTTCTGATGTCGTTTCGACAATGTTGTCTTCTTCAGTAGTATGATGGAAAAAATTCTATTCCATGTATTCCATATATATGGTCCTCATTATGTAATTTTTTTGGTCTTCTTCAAAAATTCATTGCAAATTCAAGGATAATCCTCATTATTCTAAATATATAAGATTAACACCATTACTGAATATATATAAACTTAACATACAGAGAATTAACCCAAACAAGTCACATTCTAATCTGTGTGTGTTGCTTACCCATATTCTTGGTTTTCTTCAAACATGCAATGCAAATTCAAAGATTGTAAGCTAATGCTAGCTGAATACACTCATATACCCTCACTGTTAAATGTGCTGCAGGTGCTGAGTTTTTACATTAAAGGGACATACCAACATAGAAAATCAAACTGAGTCTCCCAACACATAAGCCCTGGAACAGGCTGAAAAATAAATAATACAAACATAGTAAATTCACGGAAATTTAATAAAGGAAACCAATATAACAATTAATGGAAAATGTAAATCATATAGATGTGTTATTCTTACATAAATACCTTAAAGGAACATGCATACCTAGAAAATTAAACTAAGTCTCCCAACACATAAGCCCTAGAACAGGCTGAATTATACATCATACAACATACCACATTATTAGAAATTTGCAAAAGAGAACCAATGTGACAATTCATGGAAAATGACCATCACTTGGATGTGTTATGCATACACAGAAAATGAAACTGAGTCTCCCAACACATAAGACCTAGAGCAGGCTAAATTATAAATAATGCAGAGAAACTAAATTCATGAACATTTACACAAGAGAACCAATATAACAATGCTTGAAAAATAATAATCACTTAAATGTATTATAATGTGTGATACAATTGATACTGTAAAACTATAAAACAAACAATATTATGAGGAAGTCATACCCTATGAATAACTATTCACAAAAAAGCCGATAGGTCCAACCGTTCATTTAAACCCTCGGGTATACTCGAGGCTAATTTATAGATCCAGAAGGCCTCCCTTTGTAATAGTTTAGTGTGGATGGAACCACAAACAAATGGACCAACTTTGACCTGCTCTATAGCGAAAACTTTTAAAGAATCAGGAGAATGATCCAATCGTAAGCAATGTTCTGCTAATGGGGAATCTGAATTCATATTACGAATGGTACTTTTATGCTCAGAAAATCTGATTTTCAAAGGCCTAGAACTTTGCCCTACGTAAATCTTCGCACAGGGACATACGATTACATAAACAACATTCTTGGAATTACAGTTAGTGAAAGATTTTAGCGCATAATGATCCTGAAGCCTGGGATGTGTGAATGTTTTAATGTTCGTCTACAGCAGGGGTAGGCAACCTTTCCCCTTTAAGGGCCGAGGGACTTCAGTTCCCAGAATCCCAGGAGCTATTGGCCAACATGGGACTACTGGCCAACATGGCTGAGGCTTCTGGGAGCTGAAGTCCCTCGGCCCTTAAAGGGGAAAGGTTGCCTACCCCTGGTCTACAGCATGAGCAGTGTCCACATTTATAGTCCCTAATATGAGACAGTTTTTTTATAGGCTCATAAAAGTGTGTATGGACTAGAGAGTCTTTTATATTTCTAGTTCTGCGTAGAGCTATAATTGGTGTCATAGAGCATCCAGGAATATTCTGCACTATATGCCAGTGTTTCCAAATAATGCGTTTAATTAATATGATGTGCAGCATGATTGAATGTGAAAGAACCTATAATCCTATTCTCAGTAGTTCTATTGGAGGAAAGAAATAGTGTGGAACGATCTTTTAAATTAGCTCTTCTTCTAGCTTCCTGAACAAGATGTTGGGGAAAGTCTCTATCATATAGATCCAATTGGTATTGATCAACTGCTATTTCATAATGACTATTTTTGGATGAATTTCTTTTAAGTCTTAAAAATTGAGAGTAAGGTAGATTTTTCTTTAATTGGTAAGGATGACAACTGAAAAAATGTAACATGGCATTGCGATCTGTTGATTTATGAAAATTCCTGACCCCAATTTTAGACTCACGAATGTACACTTCAACATCCAAAAAGGAAATATGCTGAACATGAAATTGACATGAAAATTTTATATGAGGATTAATGGTATTAATCCATGTGAAAAATGCCTCCACTCTAGACATATCTGTAAACACAATAAAAATATCATCAATATATCTGCCATAATATTGAAAACACTCAAAAAAGGGATTAATTTCAGAATTGGTAATGTGTGTGAATTCTAAGTAAGACATATACAAATTAGCAATACTAGGTGCTGCTGGGCTGCCCACAGCTACCCCTTTGATTTGAAGGAAAAACTGAGTGTCAAACCTAAAATAATTCTTTTCCAGTATGATATCCAAAATATCTAACAAAAAATGAACGGGGGGTCTTTTCACAGAATTAGACTGTAAATAGTATTCAATTATTTCCCTGGCTTCCAAATGAGGAATTGATGTATACAAGGAATTGACATCAAGAGTTGCTAAACAGCCCTGAGAATTGATTTCTAAATCCTCTATTTGTTGAATGAAATGGCGGGTGTCTTTAATATATGATGGTGCTTTTACTACTAAGAGAGCCAAAAAAAGAATCTAGAGATTGTGATAAGGGTTCCAAAAGGGATCCTGATCCTGAAATGATAGGTCTACCTGGTGGAGGAAAACTTGCCTTGTGGATTTTAGGTAAAATGTAAAAAATAGGAATGCGTGGATATTCTTGCATCAAGAACAATGCTGTGGAGGAGTCTATGTATCCCAACATCTCTGCCTCTTGCACCAAAATTTTAATAACAAATTTAATGGAGCTAGTTGGATCTTTTTCCACAAGTCACTCCAGGTTTAGTGTTTTGGGACATTGTGGCAAATATTCTCATATGGACTTTACAGAGAAACATTCTCCCATAGTGTTTATTGTATGTGTTCACTGTTGTATCTTTTCTATTGTTGCTGCACTGATTAATTATATTCAGTTCTTACAAATACATATAGATACAGTTCATATGTTGAACTTTGATTTTTTTTTTAGGTGCTTAGGGATTTATAGTATTTTCTATCTTTTATTTGTTATTTTTTCTTTTCTCCCAGTATATTAGATGTTCTTATAAGCCTCCTGTTTTGTTTGGTTTGCTAAAAGAAGGGCCTCAAAAAGTCTGCCGATGACAAAAGGAAAGAAAATCCGTATAGTCCAGAATCCAATGCAGCCCAAAGCCAAGCCTGGTACTTAGATTCCCAAGAATTTTACAGCCAGCATTTCCTTTTCCCCACCTTTTCTGTTATCGTACATGTGCCTAAGTGCCGTTGCTGCATTGGAAGGCAATATACAAATGCTTTAAATGCATAATACTTTTAGCAGGATGCCTACAAGACCAAGCAGAATCTCAAGATGGAGATAGGGCAACAGAAATCCAACAAGTGAATCTTTATAGTTGATCTGCTTGTTCTGCAGTTGTGTAATGAATTGACTGTTCTGCCGTACATTTTCTCAGCCAAAAGTGCAAAGGGAGGCAGGTGGCAGGAAAAGAAGGCACCGCAAACAACCCTGTATGCAAAGGGATCTTGTAGCCTCTTTCACACTAAGGGCCTGTACAGACTGCCAGAAATAATGCAGCTTGAGACCACTTTAACTGTCCTGGCTCAGTGCTAGGGAATCATGGGAACTGTTGTTTATTGTGACACCAGAGCTCTCTGGCAGAGAAGGCTCAATGTCCCAGAAAAAAAAATGCAATTCCCATGATTTCCTAGCACTGAGCCAGGACAGCTAAAGTGGTTTCAAACTGGATTATTTCTGGCAGTCTGTACAGGCCCTAACTGAAAGAAAGAAGTTGGCAGCATGAGCTTCCCTAGACATGAGCCGACTTCCTCAGATGCATGGTTTGAAGACCTTGCCTCGCATCCTGCTGCAGAAGTTAAGGGAAGTGTCTCAAAGGCTGCATCCGTATCTCGGAAATAATCTGGTTTGAGACCGCTTTAACTGCCATGGCTCAATGCTGTGGAATTCTGGGAATTGTAGTTTGTTGTGGCCCCAGAGCGCTCTGCTCATGCTTTCTTTCAGTTCGCCTCAAAGGTGCTACAAGATCCCTCTGCATACTGATCTTCCAGGCTATATCCTTGAATGAAACAGTCCAGAGTAATTCAGAGGCGTCTGTAAATACTGTGGGGCCTAAGTCTGTTTTTTAAAAGAAAAACCAGAGCAGTAATTTTGACTAGAACATTATGCTTCTGAGTGAACCACCCTCCTCCTTTAACTCCAGAATCTGAGGATGCATCTGCACCATCAAAACAACACAGTTTGATATCACTTTAAGTGCTGTACCTCCTTTCTATGGAATCAGAAGATCTGCAGTGCTACAAGGTCTTTCGCCTTCTCCACCAAAGTGCACTGGTGCCTCACAGAACTACAAATCCCAGGATTCAGTAGGAGGGAGCCATGGCAGTTAAAGCGGTGCCAGACTGTGTTATTTCTACAGTGCAGATGCACCCTGAGATTTATGTTTAAATAAAGCGTACATATCTGCCCTAACAAAAACACACTGCAGAAATAACCCAGTTTTAGACTGCTTTAACTGCCCTGGCTCAGTGCTAGGGAATCCTGGGAATTGTAGTGTGTCATGGCAGCAGAGCGCTCTCTGACAGAGAAGGCTCAAAACTACAGTTCCCAGAATTCCCTAGCATTGAGCCAGGGCAGTTAAAAGCGCTCTCAAAGTGGATTATTTCTGCAGTGTGTTTTGGAAGACAGCTGATGTAATTGTCATGGTTTCAGAAAACAGAAATAATAATAATAACAACAACAACCAGTATTCAACTACTGAGGGTGCATCTGCACTGTAAAAATAATGCAGTTTGGCACCACCTGGAAGTGCTGCAGTTCCACCCTATGGAATAATGGGATCTGTAGTTCTCTAGCCTTCTGTGGCAAAAAGGGCTGGTGCCTCACAGAACTACAAATCCCAGGATTCCATAGTGTGTCAAACTGCGTTATTTCTACAATGCAGATGCACCCTGAGATTTAACCTTAAGTAGGGAAGGACACATATCTGCCCCAGTTGAGTTACTGTAGCTGTATTACAGAATTATATTAGAATTTACAAAGCCTAATAAGCTCTTCCCATAGCTGTCATTTCTCCCATCGTTCATATAAACAAGGTGTGGAATCAACCCCCCTCCCCAACTCAAAATACCTGACAATGGTTCATCCCAGCTCATCCCCCTCCGTTGTTTCCCCTCCTCCCCCCCGCGTCTCGGTACAGATGGACTCTCCCACTGCCCGGCCGCTCCGTTTAGAATCTTCCCTCCAGAGTTGCCTTTCCCAATGAAATTTCGTCACTCACCCTCAGGTTGCGTCATTCCCGCGCGCCGCACCAGCAAACTCGTCGCGCGTCCCGAGTACGGCCTAAAACGTCTACAGAGTTACCAAAGTGTGTAGACTCACCTCACACATAACGCCTGCCAGTTTCCGGGCTCAGTTTTACAACTTTCCCTTGAAGCTTTGTTTTTGGGACGTAAATTCGGTACAACTGCAGAAATAATCCAGTTTGAGACCGCTTTAATTGCCATGGCTCAATGCTAGGGAAATCTGGGAAGAGTAGTTGTGTGAGACATTTAGCCTTCTCTGTCAGAGAGAGTTCTGGTGCCACAATAAGCTACAATTCCCAGAATTACCTAGCACTGAGCCAGGGCAGTTAAAGCGGTCTCAAACTGGGTTATTTCTGCAGTGCGGATGAAGCCTACATGGGAGGCACTGAAGCAAGATGTTTCTTTCTTTGGGCTACGAAGAAGGCAATAACATTTTGGGCTACAATGGAGGAGAATTTAAGTAGGGGTGCATCTGCACTGAAGAAATAATGCAGTTTGACATAAATGCTGTGGCTTCATCCATGGAATCCTGGGATTTGTAGTTTCACAAGGTGCTTAGATTGAAAGTTCCTGCATGACAGAATGGGGTTGGACTGGATGACCCTTGGGTATCTTCCATTCTATGAAGGTCTTTTGCCTTCTCTGCCAGAGTGCTGGTGCCTCACAAAACTACAAATCCCAGGGTTCTGTGGCAGTTAAAGTGGTGTCAAATTGCATTATTTCTAGATGCACCCTCCACAGATCTTTGCTGTAACCTGAAATGTGGTTTACAAGTAGGGGTTTGTTGTTGTTGTGTTCCTTCAAGTCACTTCAGACTTATGGCAACCCTAAGGTGAGCCTGTCATGCGGTTTTCCTGGCAAGATTTATTCAGAGGTGGTTTGCTTTTGCTTTCCTCTGAGGCTGAGAGAGTGTGACTTGGCCAGGGTCGCCTACTGGGTTCCCATGGCGGCCGAGGTGGGAATTGAACCCTGGTCTCTTGAGTGGTGCCAACGCTCAAAGCACCACACTGATATGAGGTCTTTATGCAAGTGGGGTTACCAGCTGGTTATCCAAATTTTCTTCAAGGGATATGACTTCAACAGTTAACATCAACTCACACTTGTATCCACTGCATCACAAAACTCTTCCTAAAACAAAATTGGACGTTTCTTTTTAACTTGCAAACCACATTGCTGGTTGCAGCAAAGATTGGTGGAGGGTGCGTCCGCACTGTAGGAATAATGCTGTTTGACACCACTTTAGCTTCCATGGCGCCATCCTACAGAATCCAGGGATTTGTAGTTTTGTGAGGCAGAATCTCAAGAGTTCCATACAGGATGGAGCCACAGCACTTAAAGTGTAGACATTTTTGCAGTGGAATGAGATCTTCTTGTACATTTGGACCGAAGGAGCAGCCCAGTCAGGTCGCCATTACATTGACACATAAAAGTAACACATGGCTTCCACCTGATGCTAAAAAAGTCTTCTTTTATACCTATCACCTTTTGCTACTCTTAATTTACAGGTTAACATTGCTGACAGGGCTCCAGCCCATATCTTCTGTAGCCAATTCTTAATTGACAATTCTCGAATTTTTTCAATGTTTTGACAGTTTCCAGTCTTGCTGCTCATAATAAGTGATTTGAGGTCTTTATTAATGTATAATTGGAGTTTTCCATATCAAATTCCACCACTGATCTGCTATTTTGAGCCCCAAATCTGACTCCTCTAAAAATGTCAGTCATTTTTAACACACCCCATTTAGCTTGAATTACCTATCTTTGAAGTTTGTTCTTTGGTTCGGTTCGAACTATGGAGAGACAGAGAGCCAGCGTTGCGTAGTGGCTTGAGTGCTGGATTAGGACTTTGGAGATCAGAGTTCGAATCCTGGTTCGGACATGTACACCCACTGGCTGACCTTGAGCAAGTCACACTCTCTCAGCCTCAGCAGATGGCAATGACAAAGCCCCTATGAAGAAACTTGCCAAGAAAACCCCCAGATAGGTTCACCTTAGGGATGCCATGAATAGGAAATGACTTGAAGTTACACAACAGTCATTTCGTATTGAGTTAAATAAATTTAATGCTCTTGGGGAGACCTCTTTCTTAATTGTATTTGTCTGAAGTGTGTTGATTCGCATAAATTGTCAACAAGATGGGTTTATTGGATTCAGCCTATATTTCAATTGGTCCAATTGAGTAGGCTTCCCTTTAGAAAATAAACCATTTAGTCCCTTTCTCTTTCCACTCTTTAAATTGATTATATTTATCCTCATGTTTGAAGAATTGGTTTTCCAAAAATGGGCGAAGTAGTGAAGGGGATGGGGATAATGTCTTATATTTAAAACAAATATTAACTCTCTGGTAAATGCGTTGTCTAATTTTTCAATTAGCTTCCATACTTTATTTACAAACATGTCACCCATGGTAACATTTGGTTCTTTGCTTCTTTCAATCTGTACCCAACCGTCAAAATTCTTGTCCTTAACAAATTTCCCCAATTGCACTAATTTGAAACTTAAAGCCCATTGGCATAACTCTGGAATTGTGTTGAAAAATGAAAAATGAAATTGTAAAAAACTGAAAGGCATGCTGGGCAGGACATAAAGCAGGGAGGCAAGGTTAAGGGGGAGTGCGGAAGAGAGCGTGATGGCAGAAACAGCCCCAGTTGCACTATTGTGGAGACATGCAATAATAGTGGCTCTGAAATGGAGATACTTCCTTTTTATTAACTAACACGATTGCAGCAAGAATAGGGGTCATGTGGTAATGTCTGGGATCTGGTGCCTTTAGAGCAGGGGTAGGCAACCTAAGGCCCGGGGGCCGGATGCGGCCCCCCGAGACCTTTGGACCGGCCCCAGGCCGGTCCTGCCACCGCCGTCCCCCACCGTCCGCCATGATGATATTGATTATTGTTGCTATTACTTGTTCTCGGGGTTTTCTTGGCAAAATCTCCACAGGGGTTTTGCCATGGCTTTTCTGGGGCTGAGAGAGTGTGCATGCATATTTATTTATTTATTTATTTTTGGTGCTTTGGCCCCCCCAATTGTCTGAGGGACAGCAACCCAGCCCCCGGCTCAAAAAGATTGCCTACTCCTGCTTTAGAGTATTAAGGTGCTATTATTTTCCTCAAAATAGCTCAGAAAAAGAAAAGAAAATGATTTTGAGCACAAAAATGGTGCATTCATAAACATTCCACTTATGGTACTGTAAACAGCAATAAATGCAACGGAATATTATGTATATGGAAAACCCAAACAATAAGAAACATTTTTCTCCCCAATATCACATGCATTTTCTGAATGGCAGTCCTTAGCTCCGGCATCCATGTGTCCGGGGACAAAAATCAAGGGACACTTTGACTCTTCTGGATCTGTGAACACTATGGGCTTTATCACATGGAGGAAATCCCAGAGAGAAATGGGATTTAAAAGGTGGGGAAAACCCGCAAAAGTGGGTAGATTTTCACACACATCAATTTTAAAGTGTGCTTAATTGAACGGAAAGTAGTCAAAAGCTGCTTTTTTTTTTTACTTTCGGGATTTTCCGAATTGACGTCATGTGAAAATCTACCCACTTTTGCGGGTTTTTTCCTATTTAAATCCTGTTTCTGCATGGGATTTCCCCCGTGTGACAGCACATGTTGCCAAAGAATAGTTGCCTGTGTTGTGTATGATGATGTTGCATCAAGATTAAAGTAAACTTTGCTGCATACTAGGTGGCAAAGGAAAAAGCTACATCCATCCCTGTCATGAAAGAACTGTGACCAAACAGCAGCTTCATTCAGAATCTTTTTTTCTTTTTTCAATTTTCCATTTTCACATGTGCATTTACCTTTTTCTTTTTCTTTCTTTTCCTTTTTTTTTTTTTTTTTTTGCATTATGATCTGATTTTCATTCAGCTCGTTTTACAAAATAGTAATACAAGGTGGCTTACAAAAAAACTAACAAGATAAAAGCTGGCGTAAAAAAAACAGTTAATAGAAAAAAAATGTACAATTTAACTGGATGAGGGAGAAATCACTGTGCTCATTTAATTACATGTATATAAAAAGGATTTTGTGTCATGGCTCTGGCTCCTGGGATCACTGAATGGCTGTGTCAAATGAATCTGCCCCATGGCAGCTTCCCTCCATTGGCAACTGCATTTATCAATTGCACTGTGTAGTGCTTCCTGAGATCCAATACAAAACTGGTTCCAGGTAGACTATATCCCATTCCCTTGCCTGTTATGGGTTCTTGGGGAGACGGCTGTGCCTTTCTGCTACAATGGATGGGAGGAAGACACATTTCCAGGAAAGAGGCCAGAAGCGAGGTGGAAACACATGTGGCCTCCTGTGGCCTTTGTTTTCCTTCCTGAAGTGATATTGTCATGGGAGTTTTAGTACTTTTTATCCTGAAGCATCACATCACCTGGATAGAATAGAAAAGATGAGAAGGAAGATTCTCAATCGCAGCAGCTAAATTATACTTGGGAACAGCTGCAGTAGATGCTAAATGCAAAGGGTTGTTTTAGAGCAGGGGCCGGCAACCTACAGCCCGCGGGCCAATTCCGGCCCAGGCCCCCGCGCTTACCGGCCCAGGCAGACCCCTGCCACCGCTGCCGCCGCTGCCGCGTGGCCGCACATGCCGCAACCGCAATTTTGTTTTCCAAAATGGCAGCCGCGACGCGTTTGCGCATGCACAGGACTACTGCACATGCGCAAATGTGGTGGCGGCGGCAGCGCACGGGGGGCGCGGCGGTAATTCCCTCCGCTCGATCCTGGGGCGAATTCGCCCAAGGATCGGGGCGGGGGGGCCTTGGAAAGGCCCCATGGCGACTGTCAGGGGTGTGCGTGTGCGCGCGCACCCCCAGCTCCCGCACGACTGCCCCCCACACCATTTCCCCCCCTCCCCCGGCCCCCCGGCAACAAAGGTTGCCGGCCCCTGTTTTAGAGCAAGCTGGAAGGTCTTTATCAGGAATAACTATGGTCCAGAACACACTGAGACAGCTTTACCTGCCCTAACTCAGTGATAGGGAATTCTGGGAACGGCCTTTGCAGACTGCTAGAAATAGTGTAAATTGAGTTCACTTTAACTGTCCTGGCTCAGTGCTAGGGAATCATGGGAATTGTATTTTTTCCTGAGACATTGAGCCTTCTCTGTCAGAGAGCTCTGGTGCCACAATAAACTACAATTCCTAGGATTCCCTAGCACTGAGCCAGGGCAGTTAAACTGGATTATTTCTGCAGTGTGTTTGGACCTATGGACTTTGGGCCTTTGCAGACTGCCAGAAATAGTGCAAATTGAGTCCACTTTAAGGGTTAGGGTTAGTGCTAGAGAATCATGGGAATTTTTTTTTCTGAGACATTGAGCCTTCTCTGTCAGAGAGCTCTGGTGCCACAATAAAATATAGTTCCCATGATTCCCTAACCTTAACCCTTAAAGTGGACTCAATTTGCACTATTTCTAGCAGTCTGCAAAGGCCCCTTATCACACCAGCCTGCTGTCCTGCCATAACCGTGCTAGCTTAAGAATGGAAGCATATGAGTGGCATCATTTCTTATTATACTTTTCTCTACGACAGCGCCTTGGCAATCCATGGTTGCATGAACTGTTTTCCACACTGCCTAATGGCGCCTTTCTCAACTCCCTTGAAGTGCACATTCACACAGCAGACCTGTGCTTCGTAGTGGTGTAGACACACACACAAGCAATCACAGCTGCCAATCTCCTCCCAAAGCTGGCTGCTGTGTGAACGTGGGCATGGCAGTTGGCTTTGGAAAGCTCTTGGCATCTGCAATCGCTGCAAGGGAAAGGGGGGAGAGGAGCAGAATGCCCATTCACACCTCATGCCTGCCTGAGAAGTGGAACTGCAGCAGAAAAGATCTGTTGCATAAAGGCAGTAATAAAACTGCACTGAGACTGGGAGCCTATTGACAGGTTTTGCCCATCAATGAAAAGATGCACGACAGTTACAAATGCAGTGCAAGGCAACAGCAGGATGGACACAACATCATGTGATTCAGTTGCAGTATACAAAAGGTGTGGGTCTTAATTGCCACCTTCATACCGTGAGTACTTATGCAGATAATCCAGGAGTCCATTTCATACTAGATACAAGCCCCATTCATGAAGGGAGTGGCAACATTGTGTGTGTCTGTGGGTGAGTGGGTAGGGTCATTCGGGGTTCTGGACAACACATCTGCTGGCCATTTACCCTGTCACAGTGTTCTCTGTAAGGATGAAGGGGTCCTACACAAAAGTACACACATAGGTCTCTCCCCATGGGACAAAAATTCGGACAAGAGAATTCCTATCCCTGTTAAGGGAGCTTTCTGTAAACATACCTCTTCTCATATTGGCTTCTTTTAAAGCGACACCAAACATACAGTGGCAGGGGTATATAGGAATAGCAATACCATTTATATCTCTATACCGCTTAATAGTGAACTCAGCATTCTCTAAGTGGTTGATAATCTGTAAGCCAATTTTGAAAATATTTTCAAACTGTGGATGCTTGAATCCTAAATAAAAAATCCATGGATAAGGAGGGCTGACTGTACTTTATCTCTCATTTTAAAAAACTGAACCATCGCTGGTGAAAGGCAAGAGCATAATCTCCTCCGGAAGCACTACCACCACCACCCCGCCATCCATCCAACCCTTTCTATGAGCACAAACAGTTATGCCTCCTGTAATTGCCACCTTCATACCATGAGTACTTATGCAGATAATCCAGGAGTCCATTTCATACTAGATACAAGCCCCTTCACTTATCCATGGGTCATATCAAAATCCATAATTTTAGCCCCAAAACCTGCCCTTGAGGTTGATTTAAACACACTGCAGAAATAATCCAGTTTGAGACTGCTTTAACTGCCCTGGCTCACTGCTAGAGAATCCTGGGAATTGTAGTTTATTGTGGGCCCAGAGCTCTCTGACAGAGAAGGCTAAAATGTCTCAGAAAATGACAGTTCCCAGAATTCACATGGCGTTCGGGGTTAACCTGAACAGAAAGCAGACAAAACCCACAATTGCGGGTAGTTTTTCAGATAACTTTTGCGTGAAAGAAATAACGCAAAAATAAGTTCAGGTTATTTTTATGTTATTTCTCTTTCTGCCAACGTGTCTAAAAAACAACCTGCATTTACAAGTGTTTAGCCAATTTTAAAACCCCGTTTCTTCAGAGGATTTGCCTCCATGTGCCTCTGTTAGTCCTGTATTTGATACCCATTGAGGGCTATAGGCCCCAAGTGATTTTAAGTCTGGTTTGAGATCAGACTTCAAAGCAGAGGTGAGAAAGATGTAGCCTCCCCATGGCTCCTAAGCAACAAGGGCAATGGTGGGAGCTGATAGGAGCTGTAATCCAATAACATCTGGAGGGCTACTTCTTATTCCTCATCACTAATGTGAAGGATCAGCCGATGCTCTTTCATTTAGCTATGGCCTCTCCCTTGAGACTGGCAGCATTACCTTTATTTGGAATGAGACTTTGCAAGGCTTCTGGCACTTCCCGGAGTGTCCGAAGCTTGAAGAGCTGCTTGTAGATCTTCTTTTCCACTTCTTCTGGCTGGAAAGTTGTGGGGTTGGGGTTGGGGAGATACATGCAAAACAAACTTTCAAACTACACGGACCCTTCACATTCACTGGGGTTATTGGCACTGGGCCCCCATGAAAGTGAAAAGACCACAAATAAAAACAAACTAAAACTTTTTTTTTTAACCTGAGAGAACAGATACCTAGGAAATTTGAGAAGTGTTTTTTCAAGGAATCTCTAGGTGTGACTCTATGGTCAACTTCTGACAGAGTTGCACTGGAGGACCTAGAGATTCCTAGTGAGAATATATTAATCAAATCCACAAATAATCAAATCTGCAAAAGTCCACTATAACTGTCCTGGCTACATCCTATGGTATTATGGAGTTTGCAGTTTAGGGAGAAGTACTTAGAATTTTCAGCCAGCCTTTGCCTGCTAGTTGTTTCCTCTCAGCCAGCCTGTGTATGTGTTAGGTCAAGCAAGACATTGTGGCCATAAAACCTTGCAAAAAGAAATAATGCAAATTCCCACAAAATTAAGAGAAGGCAATGACTGCCACCCAGTGATCACCATCTACTGAGTTTGTTTTGTCTTCCAGGGAGGGAAACAGGACAAGTTTCCTAATTATTTGGAAGCTGCCTCCCAGGAAGTGAGGATGCATGAATTTTTAAACTAAAATTTATGGGTCAGTATCCTCAAAAAACTTTTTGCTGCAGGGGAAGTGTGTTCTATATCCTTGAGGCTGTCTCTTTCAAATCAGGACAGTTGGAAGATAGGGTGTTTCAAATTATATATAGGACTCATATACAAGGCTACACTGCCCTTTTGCCACCCCCCCCCCATACCACCCCAGTGTGTCCATGTGAATAGCTCACCGTATCTCCCATTAACTCTCCTGCCTTCCCCAGGAGGGAATATACTAGGAGAATCCCAGCCTCGCTTTTCCTTCTCAGGGGATCGTACATGGATAGCAAAGAGGTCTGCAGAAAGGTTCTCTTCTGATCCTCTGTGAAGATCTTCCCAAACAACTACAACAAATAGTTCCGTTACTTAAATAGTGTGCAAGGAGTATCATTCAGTACTGTTTTTTTCTTTAAAAGTTCTAAACTGGGAGCTTGCAACAAAATGTCACTAATCCCTAATAAGAGTGCCTTGTAGCACTGCTGGTGATGGAGCTGGGATGGAGGAGTGGGGTGGTGGGGAGTCAGAATAGCGGCAAAGGAAAAAAGAAGTTCATCACACAGGAGGAATTTATCACACGGGAGGCTACATGCCCAAATCCCATGCAGAAACTGGATTTAAATACTGGGAATATCCCACAAAAGTGGGATCATTTTCAGACACATCGGGGGCACTGAGCATTAATCCGACATTAACCCACCCAGAAAGTGGACAAAATCAGCCACTTTTTACTTTCAGGAAAATCCCAAAAGTAAAAAGCATCTGGTTTTGTAAAAATCGTAAAAAAAAGTAAAAAGCAGTCGATTCATGCCAGATTAATGCTCAATGCTCCTATGTGTCTGATCCCGCAAGATTTGTTCACTTTCTGTGCGGGTTAATTTTGGATCAATGCTCAATGCGTCTGAAAACGATCCTGCTTTTGTAGATTTAAATCTCATTTCTGCATGGGATTTGGCTGATTCCCTCCCATGTGATAAACTGCATCCTGAAATCTCTCCCCCACTCTTCTATGCCTTCCTAAAATTCTCAGATCCAGGACTACCTGCTACCTCCAAACCTGAGCATTTTAGTGTTGTATGGAAGGGAAGGAGATATTTCTGAAGAGTGAAGGTAAGGTGAGCTGTTTCACATCCTATTACTGCCTTTATGCTACAGCCTGAAACATCCCTGTATAGCTCCTCATTTTTAATAGAATGGTGTGCATCGTCCTCTACACCCTATTTCCTATACTATGCAATATACAGTGGGGGACCTTGGTAACCTCTGGGGTTTGGTTCCAGGATTCCCCCGCCCCCCGTGGATACCAAAATCTGTGGTTGCTCAAGTCCCATTAAGAATAATGGGGTAGTGAAATGGTGTCTCTTATATAAAATGACAAAAATCAAGGGAAATATAATATTTTCAAACTGGGGATGATTGACTCTGTGGATAAAGAATCCATGGATATGGAGGGCCAACTATATATGGCAACCTATTAAAGACTCAGACAGGCCAACTCCCTTCCCTTTAGTCCTCTTTCCTTACACTGGCAATTTTCTATGCCAATGCTAGTCACCTTGCCCAAATCAAATCAAGCCTGACCATCCCTTTCTATTTCCTTTTTCCTTTCTGATTGTACTTCTGCAGAGCCAGCTATATTTCTGATGTTCCAGAAATCATGGCCTTGCTCGTGCTGGCCCCATTTTTTCTGCCCAGTTGATGAGTATGGGACCAAAAGGTTGTAGATGAAAGAAAGATATTGTGGACAGAGAGCTCCTTCATCACTTCTAGTGCCACAGGCACTTTTCTACTGTTAGCCCCTTCTAGGACAACCTAGGGCCTCGGCAGACGACTAATAAAGTCGTCTCCGAGGCAGGGAAGAGGAGGGGCAGCCGCACGCTCGGCGCCCCTTCCTCCTCCCGAGGTTGCCCTCGGAGCTGCTGGCCCTCCGCATGGCCGGCGCGCCGAGGGCAACCTCCTGCCGCAGCGTCCGCACACGCTGCGACGGAAAAGTCAGGGAAAGTGCGCCCTATGCGTTTAGGGCGCACTTTCCCTGACTCTGAAAGGAGCACCGATTTAGCGCTCCTTTCACGGACGCCGCCGGTGCGCCGCGGTGCGGATGCTGCAGTCCTGCGGTGCACTGTCCCAGGGCGTCCTGGACGCCCTGGTCTGCTTCCCCCCATTATCTTGCAACAGGAAGGGTCATTAGCTGCAATCTTGCCTTGCATCTGTCCTCGGTGGTACCCTAGAAGGCTCTTTTCTTACCTCACCCACTGTGCGGGTGTCTATATAATCCAGCATCTTCTTGTTTTCTGATGTCTGGCACCATAGTCCTCCTGCTTCTCTTGTGCCCAGCCCTGACATGCAGATACCAGAAGCAAACTCAATGATTTCTCTCCATATAACACGTCTTTCTGACATAATGTGATGGGATTTGGGGATTATGTAAAACCAGGGTTTATGTAGGGTCTTAAGAGGTATTCCTATGAATTCCTTCCAAGGGGATTCACCTAATAATATTTCTGATGTCTCCTTTGGGTGGTGAAGTGAAGAAAGACATGGGCAATGAAGACTCATCTTAGTTCACAGGAAGATATCTCACATGCTCTCTAGGATTATTATGCCCTTTATTTTGCATTTATGGGTGGGGAACCATAGTCCTAGAGTGAGTAGATCTCCCCCAACTGAACTTCATGGGCCAAGTAATGCTGGAGATGCGGCCCTGGTGTCATTGTGTCATTGTACAAGGTGCCCACATGGAGAAGGCTGAAGAGGATAGAAGAGCTCTCAGCTGACACTTGCAAGAGCAGAATGTGTCCCGGACTTGGAATGATGCCTGCAAATACTGGCTGAGTGTGCTGGGGAAACCCTGCTTGGAGCAGAAAGAATGGGGACTTCTCTTCAACTTATCTGGTACTGGGATGGGAAGGGGGTTCAGGAAGGACTCCTGTGAACTGTGGATGGAGAAACTCTGTAGAGTTTTAAAACTGTAGAATTTAAAATTGTCCCCCATGTCTACTAGAGGGTGTGAGGATGCATTTGGCGGGCAATTTTAAATTTACTTTTTGCAAGCAGGGATGTGTGGCAGGGGTGCAGATCTTGTGTGTGATCAGTATGGCCCCTTAACTTTGGATGGTTGCCTACCCCTCTTGTAAGAAGTGCTATACCAGCATCTTCTTGTTTTCTGATGTCTGTGGCCCTCCAGATATTAAGATTAAGAACATGGGATGGATCCCATGCAGGAACTGGATTTAAAATGAAAACAACCTGCAAACTGACATTTGGGGTTAACCTGAACAGTGTGAGCAGAACTGAACATCCATATATCCCTTTCCTGTATGTCTTTCTCACTATTGAGAATCATAAACATACGTATTTCAGGAACCATGAGTCTTCAGCCTTGACCAGGAAGCTGCTTATTTTATACTATTAAAGATCTGGTAGATATTGCCCTGTCTTGAATGCATGTGAGTGTGGAAGAAGGCTAAGATATAATGTCACAAAAGCTTCAGATGTATACCAAGCCATCCCTAAAACATCTAGAGAGAGAGATTGTACAGAATGGAAAATAATTTAGAGCAGAGTTTCCCAACCCAGAGTGCCCTCATCCCCGGGGTGTTCAAGATGGAATTTCACTGGCTTGTTACCTTGAGTGACGCGTCACAAATCATCACTCATTTTTTTTCTGAATAAATCGATCAATTTAGATTTGCATTTTATGCACTGAGTTAAAAGCTTATTTTTTAAAGTTCACTTTGATCACTCACAGGATTGTATGTGGTTCAAAAATTAGAAATTGGATTTCTTCATCCTCAAATGTGATATCACTTTTGTGGGGAGTGTAAACATTAATCAAACATTTCTTAGGGGTGTGGGCACAGAGAAGGTTGGGAAGCAGTGATTTAGAGAGATGGAGGTGATGTTGGACGTTATCACACAGGGTCTAAAGCAGACCCAATCCACACTCAATCCCGTCCTATTGCGTTTTTTCCCCCCGTGTGTTCACACGACGTCGCACACAACCCCGTCCCAACCCCGTCCCAATGCGGCATCATCCCCGTTCTTTTGAATGCCGGTTTCTTGAGGAAGTACAAGCGCGCGACCAAAATGATACTGCAATGATAGCACTTTCACCGTATGTCTGATCACCAGATACGTATCCTGGAGCCCAGGCCCCGCGAAGGCTTGGGAAGGGGTGTGTGTGACAGCCGGCTGTCACACACACACACACACACACACACACCCCTTCCCAAGCCTGGAAGCCTGGTTGCTTTCCTTGGGACGAGGCCAGGCTCGGACCCCGGCCTCCTCCCAAGGAAAACAACCAGGCTTCCCTTGGGACGAGGCCAGGGTCAGAGGCATCCTCCGACCCTGCCGTCCTCCCAAGGAAAGCAACCAGGCTTCCCTTGGGACAAGGCCAGGGTCGGAGGCATCCTCTGACCCTGCCCTCCTCCCAAGTCCCAAGGGTTGCTGTCACACACACCCCTTCCCAACCCTGTGCCGGCTTGGGAAGGGGTGTGTTTGACAGCCGCGGCAAGTGACAGCCGCGGCTGTCCTGTTTCTGCGCATGTGCAAGAACATCCTTGTTGGGTTCTGGAAGGGATCTTCTCACTTGTGTGTGAACGGCAGATACGGTTCCCAGGAGCGCATCTATCGCGGTTTCGTTAATTGCGCAATGATGTTAGTTGCGTCTGATAGCCATTTCCGTCTTGTGGGGTCTATAACGGTATAGTTTTGGATTGATTCCATACTACTTTCTTGCCGCTTTGAGACCCACGTATGATAACGTCCGTTATGGCTGTCCTCAATAAGGCATTGTGTAGCCCATCAAGATTACTCACCCATCTGATGAAGCAGCAACTGATACAGGTACTTGACAGCCTCCCTGGCATAATGGCTCACATCTTCCACTGAATCTGAAATATAGATTCCAAACTGGGCCACCTGATGTCCCAATGCAGGGAGTTCACCAGACTTCTAGTGCCAAAGAAAACAAAGCAAGATTTACTCTTTAGCCTGATTTTGTTGTCAGCTCCTCTCTGTAGTTCAACTGATCTCTATTGCTGCAAATTCTTGGCCAAGGCCATTAGAAGAAGCTCTGTGTTCTCTGTTTGAGAGGTGAATCAATTATGTGTAGGAGGCAGATAGTCTCTGTTGAGGATTGCAGAAGGGATGGTGATAGAATGGATATATTGCAGGATATTGGACTCTTGGGGCTTGTGGTTTGTAGTTTGAGTACTGGACTAGGATACTGGAAGACCAGGCTTCAAATCAGCCATGGAAACCCACTGGGTGACCTTGGGCAAGTCACACTCTCTCGGCCTCAGAAGGAGGCAATACCAAATTTTGTCAAGAAAACTCCATGATAGTTGCCGTAAGTCAGAAATGGCTTGAAGATACACATCAACAACAGGACTGCATGGAGACATCTGGGATGCACTGCTGCAGCAACAGCAACTGGGTAGTGATTTTCTGTGATGCAGGAAGATGCCCCACAGCACCCTCCCACACTATAGATTCCTTTAGGACTGCTGAGTAGAGATTTCACCTGTTCCTGTTGCAAAAGGATGAGGGGAAGATGTAAACATTTTTGCACTGCAGATGATAGTGGGAGTGCTATGATGACTTCAAAATAGAGGTGTGGGAGCCACATGCAGCCTGCAATTCATGTGTTCCCCACCAGTGCTATAGTGCCTAAAAGCATATCATTCAGGAGGAGCACTATAATGGAAAATCCTCTGTGCCCAAAGATGCCACTCAGTTTGAAGTGAGATAGGGAAGAGAGCTTGACAAGCAGGATAAGATCCAGTAAAAACAAAGCCCCAAAGTAATACTTAGTTGGAAACAGAAGCGTACTAAAGAAAATAACAAAAAAGTAATATCTTTTTTTTAAAAATGCAAAAACACAAATGTCTCATAAAAGACGACCCTGATCTTTGGAAGGCAACATCATTCCCCATTTGCTTTTATTCTTTCCATTCCCACATCTAGCTAGCTGAATGGGGAGCATCCTTAGGGTGGAGGTTGAGTGGAAATTATTTGACCAATTTGAGTTTAATGAGAAAAAAAAAATCAGCCCAGATTGAAGGCTCCCTCCCAAAAGCAAGGAAAATGATTAAGGCCATTTTCGGCACTTGTACCTCCTACTCCATGACCCCGAACTGAGCCAGTGGGTTAGTGTACTCACTTCAAAATCTGGTAGCCGAACAGCATGGCGAAGCAACAAAGTGCTGCATTTGATGGCCCTTGATCTTTCTTGGATATCATGTGAATGAATCCAGAAGCTGATGTGCTGTGGAAGAAAGAGAGGCTTGGCAGCATAATCACATGTGTCCAGGCTTGCACACTACATGAAGTAACACCCAAGATCTGCTCCTGACTGTTGTGTCTATACACAAGGGTCTCTTCAGGGTTGGCCCTAAACATTTTGCTACCTGAGAAAAAGGAGATGAAGGTGCCTCTTGCCCTGGTCACTACTGACAGTTAAAGCCCTAAATGGTCTGGGACCTTGATATTTGAAGGAACAACTCTTCCCATATATGCCTACTTAAAAAGTGAAATCAGCTGGAGGAGCCTGCTTCTCTGTCCCATCTGCTGGAGCAATAGACTATCTGAGGGCATGGGAGAGGGTTTTGTCAGCTGTGGAAACCTGGCTGTGGAATGTCCTCCCCTTGAAGCATGCAGAGCAAGCCAGCATGGTGTAGTGGTTTGAGCATTGGACTGACTCAGGAAACCAGGGTTCGAATCCTGGCTTGGCCACGTAAACCCAGTGGGAGATCTTGGGCAAGTAACACTCCCTTAGCCTCAGGGGAAGGCAATGGCAAACCTCCTCTGAACAAATCTTGCCAAGAAAACCCCATGATAAGTTTGCCTTGGGGTCATCATAAGTTGTAAATGACTTGAAGGCACACAACAACAACAAGTGTGTGTGTGTGTGTGTGTGTGTGTGTGTGTATAAACTTATATCCCACTTTTCTCCCAAAATGAGATCCAAGGTGCTGTATAATAGTTTTTGAAAAATCCAACCAGAACATTAATTTACAAAAGTTAAAAAGGAATTAAAATCAACATGATTAAATCAACATGATTAAAAACAGCTGAAACACTAAAAACACTTAAAACATATTTAAAACACAATAAAAGATTCACGCACACACACGGATATATACACACAGCACAGCACAGGTGCCAATAGTGGTCTCATTTTAATGGCAAGTAAAAAGGTGGCTTTTAAAAGCCTGGAGCATAATAACTTTACCCAGGATGTATACATGTATGATTTTATATCGTTTGAACTTCAGCTTTTAAAACTATGCAGCCTTTAGATATACTTTTAAGATGCTGAATTCATTTTTATTGTTTTAAATTTTTATTGCTGGAGTGTTTTAAAATTATGTCTTAAATTGCTCCCCTGATTTTATTGTAAGCTGCTCAGTGATCTTAACAGTGTGAGGGTGGAATAGAAATAATGCAAACAATAAATAAATGCCCTGATCTTGAAGAATACTAAATAGGTGCTGTTTCTGCCACATTGAAGATTATAGGAGGATGCATGTATCCAGTTGCACTATGCTCTTCTCCCACAGTTTGCCTAAAAATCAAGTATGTCTATGGCTCAAGCTGGATATTACATTACATAGGAGCAGATAGCTGTAGGAAGACTTTTCTTTTTTATTCATGAATCTCTGTATCAGTAAACCCCATTCAGAATGTATCCACACTGTAGAAATAAAGCAGTTTGACACCACTTTAACTGTCATGGCTCCATAGGATGTGTATTTTGTTGAGGTCAGAGAGCTCTGGTGCCTCACTACACTACAGATCCCTGATTCTGTAGGATAGAGGTCAATATCACACAACACCATTATAACACTTCTATTCCACTTAATTGTTATAGTTGCCTCCTGTGGAATCCTGGGGCTTGTAGTTTAGTGAGGCCTAAGAACTGCAAATCCCATGATTCCACAGGAGGCAGCCTCAGCAGTTAAAGGAGAATAATAGCACTATAACAGTGTAGTGTGATATTATCCTGAGTCATGGGAACTAAAGTGGCATCAAACTACTTTATTTCTGCAGTGTGGGTACACCCCAGATTGAGCACACTACCATTGGTGGCAAGTGGATCTGCAGCAGTGTGGCAGTGAATCCCCTCTGGATTTTGCCACAGCTGTTCTGAGTTGAGCCACTGGTGGCTGGTGGTTCCCATGTCAGTGGGGGCAGTGAATCCATTCCAGACTTAAGGCTTCAGTACCCAGAAAGCTCCTGTAAAGTTTAAAACCTGGAAGAGGTTCACCACCGCACTGACATGGGATCCACCAGCCAGCAACGGTTTGAACAGGAGATCTACTGGTGCTGAACTAGGGTTCCTGCTCAACATGGAGCAGCTATTGGAGAAGCAGCAATAAAATCCAGGGAGAATGTGCTGTCCCTTCAATGGTGGAGCCAATGGCTGCCCTTCACAGGTGGGGTTGTAGTTGTAGTTGTGTGCCTTCAAGTCGTTTCCAACTTATGGCGACACTAAGGCAAACCTATCATGTATTTTCTTGGCAAGATATGTTCAAAGGGGGTTTGCCTTTGCCTTCCTCTGAGGCTGAGAGAGTGTAACTTGCCCAAGGTTGCCCAATGGGTTTCCATGGCCGAGCAGGGATCGCTACACCACATGCACAGTGGGGAGGGTAAATTCTCTCACTCCAGCCAGATTTTTAAAGCTACATTTGGGGTTTTAAAAAAGAAATTATGTAGTGTGTGTGGAGGGGATTCAGGCTAACCTTCTCTTTACATGTTTGGTGCATGGATCAGGGCTCCATATGCTTACTTAGGAGTGAAAAGATTATACAGCAGCACACAGTGCCTTTAACACAACATCTAGATTAACCCTAAGAGGGTGATGACTAAATCATTTCCCTGCCAGACTCTCCCTAGTACTAACCGCAAGGCAAATTCTCCTCTTGAACTCCCTCACCTCTAATATAAACAGGAGATGGCTTGTGGTTGGAACCTCAGACAGCAATCCCTTCAGCATAGTTTCCATTGTGTCAGAAGATGATTTGTAGAGAGCCTGAAAGGAAAGAGAGCTGTGGAAGAATCGGTAAAGAAAGAATTCTCTTGCCCACAAAGAGAGTTTCATTACAAAAGGCAAATGGTGTATCTTAGGACGTTATCACACGGGGAGTTGCGGGGAGAAAGTGGAAATAAACGGGATGAGCGGAAGACTTTAATTTACGGGATTTGTCCCGTTCCACCTCGTCTGATAACTAAATTCGGATTTAAAAGGGGGTTAATTCAAACAAAAACCTGATCTTTTCAAATCCTCAAAAATCCCGAAAATGAAAAGATCAGGTTTTCGTTCGAATTAACCCCCTTTTAAATTCTAATTTAGTTATCAGACGAGGCAGAACGGGACAAATCTCGTAAATTAAAGACTTCCGCTCGTGCCCGTTTATTTCCACTTTCTCCCCGCGACTCCCCGTGTGATAACGTCCATAGAGAGGAACAAATTTATTATGGAATGAGCTTTTGAGAAGTAAGTTCTATTTCATTTCTTGACTCATTTCAGTTATATCCCTGCCTTTAAAAAAAGACACTCAGAGTGTTGCTTTTTTGCACAATAACATCATGACTAATAATTCTTTTTAAAAATCAGAGAGGACAAGATGTGGCCTTCAGACCATTCGGACCATCTCAGCAAATAATTTCCTGGTTTAAAAGAAACCTTTGGAAGAGCCATAGTGCAAACACAAGAAATCACTTCAAACAGCCCCTAAATAGAATAGAATAGAATAGAATAGAATAGAATAGAATAGAACCAATGGACCAAGAAGTGAGAACAACCAGTAAAACCCAAGGTTATATATTGCAAGAACTCATACTTCTTTTAACTAGTCTGGAAGTGCATACCTTAGTTTGGCATGACTGCTGAATTTTGGTGGCTCTGGCTCTGGTGGAGATGCACCCTGTGATAAGAGCCACAAGGCTAAAAGTGGCCCCAGACCTTCCAAAATTGTCCCCCCCTCCTTATTTTAAAATATATTCAGAGGAGCTGTTGCTCAGCATGTCCAAGAAAGATTATTCTATTTGAAGTAGTTTCATTGATTCAGGACAAAAAGATTCATGGATTCAGGACAACCTCTTCCTCACTTCTTTATGTATTTCCTGGGATACATGCAGATATTTTCTGTCCCACAGCAGCCCTAGTGATAGATTGTTACTTAGCAATATGGACTAAAGATGGGAACAAGGCTCATAAAATCAGAGCACCATAATTGCTCCAGTATTGAGATACCTGATCAGAATTTACCTGACTGTGAGAATCCCCTTGGTCTGTTTGCATGCTGAAAACACCATGAAAAGTCAGCCGCAAGATGCATGACTCCAGCTCACGGTCAAGAGGAGGCTTGATTTTGCTGATAGGATCAATAGAAAAGGAATCATTTATGCAGAGCTTGAGAGGGCTGTCATTCAGAATTTTTTTTTTTGGAGACTGATATACTTGATGCAAACACACAGTTTTGCTTTTTATAGAGACTTTCAGCAAAGTCATCTATCAGCATAACCATGATGTGCTGCACATTGTCCTTCCATCCATTTAACCTGATAGCATAATTAATTCACTTTTAACACCTCAAAAGATTTAGTATAGCCTTTTGCAGAATGAGGACTCAGCTGAGTGTTTTTATCAGTGATTTTCTTTTTTAATTAGCATGTCATTTTTAAGGATATTTCAGATGTGTGGGTGAGACCAGCCCTGCCATTAGGCAGAGTGAGGAAGACCCTTTATGTATCAGGTTTGGGTGTTAGAAAAAGGGCAGCAACATGCTAATTATTTCATTTGTTATTACAAGCTGAGTATCACTTATCTGGAATTCTGAAATTCGATATACTCCTAAATCCAAAATTGGACACATGGATGGCTGATAGTGACACCCTTGCTTTCTGATGGTTCAGTGTACACAAACTTTGTTTCATGCTCAAAATTATTCAAAATAGTATGTAACATTACTTTCAGGCTCTGTGTATAAGGTGTATACAAAACATAAATAAATGTCACGTTTAGACCTGGGTCCCATCTCTAAGATATCTCATTAGGTATATGCAAATATTCCAAAATCAAACTAAATCAATCAATAAATCTGAAATCCAAAACACTTCTAGTCTCATGTGTTTTGGATAAGGGAGACTCAAACTGTATGGTTATTTCTAAGGTCAGAGATGGGAATGCTTGTGGATTCTTAAGTCTTATGTGACTGGTTGGTTTGGGCTGCTATAGCTTGACTTGTGATAGGGATTCACTGTTCACTCTTGGGCAGCAAAATGTCTAGGGTTGGCTTTGTACATGAACATTCCCCTGGTTTCAGCAACCTGCCCCAATGACACCATTGGATGGAAGCGCCTGGAGATACTTCCACCTTCCTCTTGCTTCAGGGAGTGCAAGCCAGAGAGCCTTGGGATCCTATAGGTCTTACAATGTAACAGTATGTGGACAAAAGTGGTTCACAGGATTGGAATGAGTACAGTCTTGCTTTCCTGCATTTGATTGAGAGGCTTGCATTTGCAAATTCCCTTGATCGATTATATGCCTCAAGATATCCCTAAGCAATATATATTTTGGCAGATCAGGAAATTGAGATGAAGAGAAGCCTCAAGGATAATTCCAAAACTTTCATAGTTACACAAAGAATCCGGGGGGGGGGGGGGAATCTGTAAAGGCAACTAAATATATTCGCTAATAATGATTAGCATAAAAAGGTGCAACCTAAAAAATGAACTGAATATCAGTGCGTTTCAAAAGTGATGGCATTTGCTAAGACAGCAAAGTAAAAAGAGCAAAGTATCCAGGGATAGGCAACCTTTCCCCTTTAAGGGCCGAGGGACTTCAGCTCCCAGAAGCCTCAGCCATGTTGGCCAATAGTCCCATGTTGGCCAATAGCTCCTGGGATTCTGGGAGCTGAAGTCCCTTGGCCCTTAAAGGGGAAAGGTTGCCTACCCCTGGAAGAGGATTGCAAGACCAACGGGATGCTGCCTGGAAGAGGAAGCAAAAAATATTTGGAGGAACTATTACATATCTTTCACAAGTACAAAACTGTGCATAACATATAGTTTGAATACAAAAATGTGATTGGTGGTTTTGTTCCTTAAACACAAGGGATGGGGGCTGGTATGTGCTGTGGAATGAAAGGACCTTGTTCCTTCCCACAAGATGGTTGAGTTGAGGAACAACACTGCTAACATGTCCTTGTCATAGGCAGACCTGGTACCTGAGATGGTAGACAGCCAGCATAGAGCAGGACAGAGTGAAGGATGGCACAGAGTAGCTGGGCAGTGTCTCCATTATCATCTGAGAGAGAAAAAGAGGTACAATAACAAAGATAAGAAGTGATACTCTATCAAACTCCAAGTTGTCAAGTAAATAAACAGGGCTTCTGTCTTTTTGGCAGCTCTACTGAGACAGTTACCTCTTTTCATCTATTTGTATTCATCTATTTATCTATGCACATCTATGTGCAAAGCTCCTTAGTTAAATACAGTGGACCCTCCACATTCATGGGGGTTAGGGGCACAGGACCCCTTTGAAAGTGGAAAAAATGTAAATAAAGAAGCCACTATTTTTTTAATCTGAGAGAACACCTCTCTAGGAATCTCCAGGGCAATTCTATGGTCTCCTCCAGGGCAATTCTATGGTCAAGATCTGCCAGAGGTTGACCATAAAATTGCTCTAAAATGTTCTCTCTAGGAATCTCTAGGTCCTCCAGCAGAACTTGACAATAGAGTCACACTAGAGTACCTAGAGGTTCCTAGAGAGAACATATTAATGAAATCTGTGAGTAATCAAATCCTCAAAAGTCAAATCCACAAATGTGGAGGGCCAACTGTAGATTTAATTAATTAAATTAATTCTACATACCAAGAAGACTATCGCATTAGGATATAAAGCGGCTTACCTGAGCCACTTAAAATTAGAAGCAGGCGACATCCTGATTATTATCCGTTGCATTTAGCCGCCAAAATCGCCGCTCGGGTGCAGCCTGGATCCATCGCCATTTGAAGGGGTGCTCCTCGCACCTCTTTTAGAAGCTGGGAATTTCCCAGCTTGAAACAATGGCCGGAGCACTCCCTCTGAGCACTGATGAAGCCAGGATGCACCCCGGTGGTGATTTCAGCAGCTAAATGCATCTGATGCGGCCCGTTTCTAATTTTAAACTGGCTCAGGTAAACTGCTTTATATCCTAATGCGATAATCTTCTAAAAGTCTCCTGCCTGATAGAGTTGCTTATCCTGTCCTAAATGTGGTTGCACATGTCCCCTCTCTTCCAAACTCTACCTCCTCTGGTGTCCCTACTACTTCCCCTGGTGTCCATTCTTTGTTCCTCGACACTGAAATCCAAGACTCTGCATCCACCATTCAGGAGCCACCTCCTCCCAGGTTCTTGGGGTTTTATCCCACTTACCAGTAGCACTTCTGCCAGTTCTGCTTTTGTGTATGGGAGATCCAGTGTGTCTTGGCCACTCTTCAGGGTAGCTATGCAAGTTGTGGAAATGGCACGGAGGAAGCCAATGTTCTCCTCATTATTGTCTGCGAATGTCTACAAATGTATTGTTACTATGTATTATTATTATTAGCAGAAATAGCATATTTCCTTTTGCCTCACTTTTGAGCCAAACAGAAGATAATAACAGTTTTGTTGTAGGCTTCCAATGTAAAAGACACAACACAAAAGGGAGAAAAGACACAGACAGATGGTGGTGGCAGCGAGGATTCCTGGATTTGAAATGAGCTTTTCTGTGTCGTGAGATCTTCTGTGAGGCCCTTCTCTCTATCCCATCACCTTCACAGGTACATCAAGTAGGAACATGGGAGAGGGCCTTCTTGGTGGCTGCTCCCAGGTTCTGGAACTCCCTTCCCACAGAGGTTAGGCTGGGAAACTCCTTGCTGCCTTTCCACAGAGAGGTGAAGACTGTTTTTGTTTCAGCAGGCCTTTGCAATCTGATTGCTGAAGGAAAACAGGCCTTACATTATGTTCTATATGGTATATTTGTTCTTTTCTTTTTAATGGCCATGTTTTTAATTGGCTTTCATTTTCTTGGTTGTTTAATTACATTTTTAACTTTTGCATCAGCTGAAGTTTTAGTTATGTTTTAACTCTTCTCAGCTGGTTTGAGTCCTGGCCCAGGGGAAAGGTGGGCAATGAGTAAATATGATGATGATGATGATGACAATGATGATAATGATGATGTTGACCCCAAACCTGGTGCTTCCAGTTAAGCTATTGCAAAAAGCGGACACATCTGTCCACTTTTAACTGAAAGTGGGCTATATTTCATATTTTCCATGTTATGGGTCTAATAGTTGCTGGTGTGTTTATGTTGATTATTTTGGTGTTTCTTGTTTTGCTCCTGTTGGTATAATGGGTCAGATCCAGAGTTTTTGCAAGTGAAACTTTGGCATACTGGAGGTAGGTGGAGATAATTTTGATTAATAATTTCATCTTTTCTATACCCCTCTGTAAAGCAAATAAAACAGAACCAACCAACCAACAAAACCCCCAATGTAAACTACTCTAGGGGGTAAAACAGTGTAGGACACTGCAGAGGGGAGTGGGAAGGAAAAAATGGCAAAAATCACCCCACTTTCCATCAACAGGAGTCTCCACTTAATGCCATTCCCTTTTGCTAACAGAGGGAGTCATTGCATTTGCCAAACAGCCACAACCTACTAGACACATACACACAGATAATGTATACCTCTATGGATGTTATTACACATGGGCCAGAAAACGATAATAAAGTGGAAATGAGGCATTCCGAAAATAAACCTTGATTCCGCAAATGGCTTTCACACGTAATTACCTGAATTGCGAAATTACAGTAAGCGCATTTAACATTCACACACAAGTGAGAAAAGCCCGTAAATGAACTAGAAATGATCTTCTTGCACATGCGCAGATAGAGGAATGCTCGCCGTGGAACTATGGGAAAAGCAGGGAAATGCTCCCAAATGCGCACTTGCTTTTCACATTACGGTAAATGCGAAATTACTGTAATTTCGCAAATGCATTTCCTCAAAACCACAGAATTTCAAAAGATCTTGGATAACACCAGTTTCTGTCCAGTTTCTGTGTAACGTCATGTGAAATCGTGAGGCACAAATCCAGTTTCTGTTTGGGATTTGTGTGGATTAACCAGCAGATTTCCCCCGTGTGATAACGTCCTATGAGAAGGAGTTACCTTCAAGTCAGTATAAACATACTTTAAATCAATTACTTTTTCTTCTATATCCCTGAAATATATCTCAAGCATCTTTCAAATAGTGGGTACCCTGGAGCTCCGTGGAACAAGCAAGAGTTGATGACTCTTGACTTGGGCCTGGGTTTTGCAAAAACAATAACTTCACTTCAAGAGCAATGAAAAGGAAGGGGATGTTTTTACCTTTTCTTCATTGTGAGCACAATTCATGACGCTCATGATGATTTCCACATCCAGTAAACTGGCATGATCTGACTGGATTGACTGGAAGGAAGGGATTGTGGATTCCAGGGTGTCATCTATTGAAACTAAGAGAGAAGGGGGTGTGGTGGGGACATAGAAATAGCAAGAAATCTAGGTCTCCTTCCTTTTTCAAAAGGTGGTCATCTGGTCATCTTGGAAACTTTCTAAAGCCAGATAGCCTGAGGTGCACCCTTAAAAATGTAAGAGTGCCCCCTTGATCAGACCAACAGTATTAGTCCAGAGTTGAGTCCAGTCTAGCTCTCAAATAAGCTAGATCCACACTGCAGAAATAATCCAGACTGACACCACTTAAACAGCCATGGATCAATGCTATGGAATTCTGTGATTTGTAGTTTGTTGTACCACCAGAGCTGATAAGAAGGCTTAATGTCTACCCCCCCCCCTTACAATTCCCAGACTTCCATAGCATTGAGCCATAGCTGTTAAAGTGGTGTCAACCTGGCTTATTTCTGCAGTGTGGATGCAGCCACAACAAACTGCAATTCCCAGAATTTCATAGCATTGAGCCATGACAGTTAAAGTGGTGTCAAACCAGATTATTTCTGCAGTGTGGATGGATCCTAAAATAACTCAACTTTCAAAGAGGTACAAGTTGGTTTTCATCACTATATCTTGTGGGAATAAATTCCACAGTTTTCTGTGGAATAAGTTATTTAACTCTGTGAAGTATGGTTTACCTTTATGAAGAAGTACAATCCTTCCTATCCTCTGCCCTGGATTTCCTACCATTCAGCTTCCTGTGTGTGCCTTTGAATTCTAGCATAATGACAGAAGGAAGAATTCTTCTTCCTATCCCTCCATCACTACCATACCTTACAAGCAACTTATTGCAAATCAGGTACCTATGCAATACTTCCCCCCCGATAACTATGTATATAACTTATATTACCATTGTAACACAATGAGGGGTAATGCCACTCCTTTGTGTGGTATAAATATATCAATGGTATAAAAAGCTTCAGTTAATTTTGTAGTTATAGATGTGTGTAGCCTCACTGCTTAGCTGTGTTTTGTACCATGGGCCAGAGGCTTGTCGCATAGGTCTAATCTGCACTGCAGAACTAATGCATTTTGATACTGCTTTAACTGCCATGGCTCTACAAATCTGGGGTTTGTAGCTTTGTGAGATATTTAGCCTTCTCTGCCAGAGAGCTCTGGTACCACAACAAACTACAACTCTCGGGATTCCATAGGATCCAAGGCAGTTAAAGGTGTCAAATTGCATTAGTTCTGCAGTGCAGATTAGATCATAGAATCACACAATCTTCAGAGTTAGAAGGAATCACAAGGGCCAGCTAGTTCAACCCCGTTGTGCAGGAACATAAAACTGAAGCACATGTGAAAGATGTCCATCCAACATCTGTTTAAAGATCTCCAAAAATGATTTTTTTTTTTTTGGAAATTACTAAATTTATCTATTTCAGTTATTTTTGAATAGTAAGTCATAAAGAGTTATTTATAATTACAGTGGCAGCCTACTTCTTTGGGGCCTGTAACTCTAGGGCAGGGGTTGGCAATGTTTTTTTACCTGGGGCTGGTTGCTGGTCCCTGGTCCCCAGGTCTTCCGCCGGGCTGGGGGGGGGGGGGGAATGGCAGCGCATGCGCGCACGCGCGGCCGCCATTTTGGCAAACAAAATGGCGGCTGCAGCACGTGCACAGCAGTGACATGTGCGGCGGTGGCGGTGGCGGGGTTTGGTGGTGGCCAGTTGGCGGGGGTCCACGGGCCGGGTGCGGACCGCAGGCCGTAGGTTGCCATCCTCTGCTCTAGGGTAATGGTAAAGTTATTCCCCATTGACAAGGTTGTCAAGTCATGTCTAACCATAGGGGCAGCGCTCATCTCCATTGCTAAGCCAAAGATCCAGCATTGTCAGAGACTACTCTGTTATCATGGGGCCAGCATGATTGCACAGAATGCTGTTTACCTTCCCACCTATTTATCTACCTGCTTTTGCATGCTTTCGAACTGCTAAGTTGGTAGAAGCTGGGACTAGTGATGGGAGTTCACCCCATCATGCAGCACCCGGGCCTCAAACTGCCAACCTGCCGATCTTGCAATCAACCGAGTCAGCGTCTTAACCACTTGAGCCACTGCATCCCTCCTGTAACTAATTGTATCCAATCACTTTTCAAAAGTCACTTCCCAAGCTCTGAGTTTACCCAACCAGCCAGGTGTTCCATCCTTTCCAGGAAATTCTCTTTGATCCCCAGCCAGGTGTCTCCTTACTTGCAGTATCAGATCCTATGGTGCTTTCTGTGGTGGTGCTAATAGCTGTGGAGTGGTGGGCCATCTTAGAATGGGTCTCCAGTCTGTCCAATTTGGAGCATGATTCAGGCTTTTGTTTCTCCTTCTCCTTCGGTTTAGCACCCTGGGGGTTGATGTTACAGTTTTTGCAGCAGTCCCAGAGTGTCCGTGTATTTTTGCCATCGCCTACAGAAATGTCCTTATTTGCTCTGCAGAAATGAAAACTCAAAAGCCTGGAAGGTGCTTTCCCCTGGACCTTTGCTTCAGGGTCCATTGTCTGCTTTCTGCAGTTGTCTGTTCGTTGCCCATGGCTGAAAAAGGAAGCTGAAGAAATGGCGGCAGGTCTTTCAAGCCTACTGCTGTTTCCCTCTTCTGGGATGCCAACACTAGCATCCCTGTTTTGAATGAGGACCCGAAGCCTTTCCAGCCTAGAAGAGATTATAAGAAATTGGTTTTTGAAATCTCTTCTTATCTGTATGGCTAAATTGGGTTTGGGCTTATCCAGGCAATTAAAAAAATTGTACTGGGTGACTTAATCTGGAGTATTTTCTTAAAATAAAAATTTTAAGGTATTACAGAGGATCAAAAATGTCCCATGTCCCATGTCCACAGAAGTATTTATGGGTACCAAACCTAAAATATTCTACAATACCAGAATACCTAAAAAAAAATCTATTTGCTTTGAGTAGCTTCCAGTCTTCTTCTTTTCAATAAAAAATTGCAACCAACACTGTTTTCATGTGTTTAAAATACTACTATTTTGTCTGTAAAATCATCCAATAACTCCACATGGCAACTGGGTGAAACTCAGGGACATTGTTCACAACTCTTCAAGTGACCAGGTAATAAAACAACTGCTTTTTACATCTAGTTCTACATGAATTCTGGAACAAAAGGTGAATCTAGGGCATTGAAAAGTCCCATTTGCATAAACCCACATTTACAGATAGTGGAGAAACATGTACGGTACTTTGAAATGTAGGCCATTTGGTTCAGAGGAATTCTCTCAAGTGAGTAAATAAGGATTGCAGTTTAAGAACATCGCAGGCAAACACTTGCTTCATCTTATGACTCATTATATTATATTATGCCTACTGAATTAAAGCGTTTAGCCAAGAAAATACATTCCAAATAGTTTTGGTTTTAATTTTGTCTGGAGGTTTTAATGTTGAAACCAATTCTGGTATTCCTTGGTGATCTCCCATGCAAGTACTAACCAGGGCTAACCTTGATTAACTTGCAAGATCAGAAGAGATTTGGTGCCTTTAGGGTATTGATGTACTGTATGGGTATATTTTTCTGGGGGAAGGAACCCTGGAAACTGCAGTTGTGTCAAACTTTGACCATTCTGGTGGTGGCTTTTTTTGTAGCTGCAAGCTGCATGAAGAATAAAACAATAATTTTGCAACAATATGATTCTGAGTTAGTATATGGGTTCAGCTTAAAATGCTGATACAGTACACTTGCACCAACTGTGGGCTTGCCATCTGCAGTTTGAGCTTCCGCAGGTGGCCATTCCCAGCTTTTTCAATGGACTTTATCACATGGGGGAAATCCTGTGCAGAAATGGGATTTTAAATAGAAAAAACCCCACAAAAGCGGGTAGATTTTTCAGACACTGCCACTGTAAAAGTGTAGCTAACCCGAACTGAAAGTATGCATATAAATATACCGCTTCTTTTTACTTTTGGAAAATCCTGAAAGTAAAAAGGAGGGGCTTTTGACTACTTTCTATTTGGGTTAGCCACACTTTAACAGCAATGTGTGTGAAAATCTACCCGCTTTTGTGGGTTTTCCCCATCTTTTAAATCCCGTTTCTGCACGGGATTTCCCCCATGTGATAAGATCCAATGAGTGCACGTGCATGCGATGGCATGTGCATGTAAGCACATCCATTGAAAAGAATGGGGCTTAAGGTCCAGCATTTTTTGCTATCTGTGAGGGAGTCTGGAATGGATCCCCAGTGCACAGCAAGGGACTTCCCTTGCTGAATTCCCTTGGAGACCCTAAACCCACATTCCCCCAACCTGATGTCCCCCAGATATTTTGGACTATAATTCAAGTCTGGAATTGCATTCCAGCACATCTGGAGGGTATCAGATTAGGGAAAGCCATTCTAAATAGTCTATAGAGACCTCAAGGAAAAGGTGTGGAACATGTCACCCTCCAGATACTGTTGAACTAGAGTTTCTGCTCTCTCTCATACTAGGCTATGCTGGTTAGGACTGCTAGGAATTGCAGGCCTACAATATCTGGAGGGCCACATGTTCTCCACTCTGTTAGAATATGAGCTTGCCCATGTGCCATGATCATCCTCAAAGGCCTTGCTTTACATGCTCTTAGTGGAATCGGCTGTATAGATGGTGAGGGGTAGCACACCATTCAGTTGTTTAATTGAAACAACCAAAACAGTTTTGATTTCTAAAGAGAACCTTTTGGAAAGAACGCTTCTAATTCATGGTATGAGAAATCTCTTAGTCCTGGTTTCAATCATCACAGATAATTACAAAACTATCATGCAGAGGCCACTGAAAAAGCCCACTTACATCTCCAAAATATGTTTCTCTTTCTCCCGACCAAAGAAGAGCTGTCAGAACCCTAGTCAAGGATAGAAAAGAAAAAAATGAAATTAAAAAACCCACTCCATAGCCAGGTCAGGAGAAAATGCTATCTGCTATCTACTACTATCACCTCACACCTGATGTGATGTGATCCCCAAGTACATACCTTCTGATTGAAATTATAAATCGGTCCGGTTCCCAACTGGCTATAGTGTGAGCATTAAGTTCAGTGGGTCTTGTGTTAATTTCTAGATTTTCTAGATTTTCCCCCTCTCTCTGTCTTACCAACTCCACCTCACTACCCCCATACCCAGTTCTTCTCTAAGAACAGAAATAGGAATAGGATTTTTTAAGTTTAGGACCAGTCGGTGTGATAAGCCTTTCTGTCCATACATTTTATGGAGTCTCACCAACTCGCCGCTGATGTCATATGGCAAAGCTGTGCCACGTACTATGATCATACAATAATACTTGGCTTAAATAGATAGTAATTATTATGGGAAATGCCAGAAAAAATGAGAGAGAGAAAAAGCTCTGCAAATACCCACTCTTACAGAAGACCTCTGGCTATCATAGGTACAGGTGTGCCAGCAGAGGGAGATGTCACAATGGAAGACCTGTCACAGTTACCTTAGTAACTCTGCATTATTCCTCTTTACACTGTTTGCGGTGTATGTAGCTTAAACTGTCAATTTGCCCAGCCTGTGTTTGTTTTTGATTTAAGCTCAGAGATATACCAACCAGACATAATACTCCCAAAACAACTGACTCTTCCATTTCCCTTTGCAAAGATTAAGCACCCTTCTGTTCCAACCATTCTCTCTTTTAAAAATGCTCCTTGAAGTAGCTTTTCTTTCAGAAATCAACTTTGCAGATTAGTTTTCTGTGTGTGTGTTTGTGTTTATAACATTTCGTACCAACCAAAGGCTCCAGGCCATGGTTCACCTTCACGGATGAACTTCATTATTTATTTTTGATTAAAGATTAGCCATTACAAAATGAAAAATAAAAAAGAGGGGAAATACCCCAAGGATATCTTTCAGACTAAAACCAGAGTAGTAGGGCAGTCCTTAAACTTATATCCTCAGAACAAAGAGCCTCTGATTCAATGCCATTTGTTAAGCGTATACAGGTCTTATACACATGTGTAGAATTAGAGCAGGGGTGGGAATCCAGTGGCCCTCCAGATGTTGTGGAACTGAAGTTCCCCATATTTATCATTGGCTATGTAGGCTAAGACTGCTAGGAGTTCAGCAACATCTGGAAGTCCACATCATTCCTGCCTTTGAATTAGAGCTATGAAGACCAGTTCCTACTGAACAGAAACAGCATGCTGCAGTTTTATTGATGTAATTCTGGAAACGTTTCCATATCTTCCTCTTTTTAAATTGCATTTTATTCTTTTATTGTGTAATTTGTTTTCGTGCTGTAATAGTTTAATTCTATTTTAATGCTCACTTTTTGTATGTTTTAATTGTATTGTTCTTTCAAATTGTGAGCCACTTTGAGTCCCAATTTTGGAGGACAAAGTGGGCTAATAATAACAACAACAATAATAATAATGAGGTGTCTGCGTTTATATGTGCCTTCAAGATGCCTGGTAATATATGGCAACCCCATGCATTTCCTAGGGTTTTCTTAGGTAAGGAATACTCAGAGGTGGTTTTGCCAGTTCCTTTCTCTGAAACATAGCTTACAGCATCTAGGATTCATTGGCAATTTCCCAACCAAGTACTAACCAGGGCTGACCCTGGTTTGGGAATTGCCAAAAGGGAAAAACCATTATACTGGAAAAGGCACCTAATAGATCAGATTTGACTGCACCCTTTTCTCTAGCCTCCCTTCCTTGATAGTCCTGAAACCAAATGCATTATTTAGTCTGATCTCACACCTAGGTTTAACAAAGCTAAGACTATCAACGCCTTTGTCCTGGCTTCAGCCAAACTGTTTAGTCAATAGCCAGAAGGCAGAAATTCCCTATAAGAACCTTTGGATTCTAGGCTTCATGTGCTATCTTGAGAGTGCATGCTGACTTCACGTTGGTCTGTACTCTGATCATAGCTCCCTCGGCCATCCTTCTCCCCCCCCCCATTTCGGTGGCCATGCTTCATCATCATTATCATCAACATCAAGTTGAATCCAGACAAAACAGAGATGCTCACAGTAGCGGCCCCAAAACCAGGAATTGGGTTGCAACCTCCAGTCCTGGATGGGGTCACACTCTCCGTGAAGGACTGTGTTCGTGGCCTGGGGTGCCTCTGGATTCGTCATTCCTGATGACTAATCAGGTAAATGCGATGGTCAGGAGCGCCTATTATCAGCTTCGGCTGATATACCAGCTGCACCCTTTCCTGGAAGTAAGGGACCTTGAGACTGTGGTGCATGCGCTAGTAACCTCTCATCTGGACTTCTGTAATGCTCTCTACATGGGGCTACCCTCATGCTTGGTCCGGAAACTTCAATTGGTACAGAACATGGCAGCCAGAATGGTCTCGGGGACATCTAGGAGAGACCACATAACACCGGTATTGAAGTCTCTCTACTGGTTGCCTATTAGTTTCTGGGCCCAGTATAAGGTGTTGGTTATGACCTTTAAAGCCCTAAATGGCTTAGGTCCAACCTATCTTCAGGACCACCTCCTCCCATACGATCCTTCCTGTGCACTCTGGTCCTCTGGGAAGAATTTGCTACAGCCAGTGAAAACTAGGCTGTCAGCAATCTCCCAGAGGGCCTTTTCGGTAACTGCTCTCAGACTCGAGACCCATCAGATTACGAGCTTAAGCAGCTTCACAAAGGCTGTGAAGACGGATCTCTTTCGGCAGGCCTTTCCTGACTAGAATTCTCAACCTCAGGAGTCTATTCATTTTTATCTTTCTCATTTTCTCTTGTCGCTGCCCTTGCTTGCTTACTGTTTGTTCTAGTTTGTTTTTTATTTTGATGTTTATTTTAAGTTGTTTTAATGGATATCTGGTTTAATACTTTTTAAAGAGGGAGTGGGTTCTGGGATTTTAGAGTATTTTGAGATAGGTGATATTGTATGGAATTTTAATTGTTGTAAGCCACCCCGATTGTTCAACAGAGGGGCAGGGTATGAATAAATTTTATTATTTATTATTATTATTATCCACAGTGGATCCCAGAGAAGTGTTAGTGAACCTCCTCCATTTTTCATATATATTTTAGCCATGTGGACCCCAGCCTGACCTTTGGGAGATGGCAGTCATAATCCCCTAGATGTAAGGTCATGTAAGCAAGGTAAAGTTGCATAAGGCCACTAAAGATTTCCTGGACAGGCAGGTTTTGGGAGTTGCCCTTGGGAATATCCCATTATATTGGAAAAGATACCTAATGGTGTCTGTTTGTTTTGGTCTCACACTTAATGAGACAGTGATCAGATTTGATTGCACCCCTTTTCTCTAGCTTCCCTTCCTTGATAGTTTTGAAACCAAATGCATTGTTTAGACCAGGGGTAGGCAACCTTTCTGAGCCGGGGGCCGGGTTGCTGTCCCTCAGACAATTGGGGGGCCGAAGCACCAAATATAAATAAATAAATAAATAAATCTTTTTAAAAAAATTAAACAAAAATTAAAAAAATATGCATGCACACTCTCTCAGTCCCAGAAAAGCCATGGCAAAAACCCTGTGGAGATTTTGCCAAGAAAACCCCAAGAACAAGTAATAACAACAATAATAAATATCATCATGGCGAGGGGCGGTGGCGGCGGCAGGCGGCGGCAGGACCGGCCTGGGGCCGGGCCAAAGGCTTCAGGGGGCCGCATCCGGCCCCCGGGCCTTAGGTTGCCTACCCCTGGTTTAGACTATGCCCAAGCTTAAGTAAACAATAGTAAATCCATCAAGCCTTTGTCCATCTATTGTTTAACTCATGGCCAGGAGGCAGAATTTCCCTATAAGACCCCCTAGATTTTAGCAGACCTCGTGCTACCTTCGAAGTGCATGCTGAATCTCTGTCAGTCTGTGCTCTGAGATAGTTCCCGCGACCCCCCTCTCTTGCCAGTCATGCCCCTTCCACAGAACCCATCCTCATTCGCCTCCAGAAGCCCAGAGGAGTCTCTTGAGTGTGAGTATATCTCCCTCTATCCTGGTTTTCCTCTTTGCCTCCCCCACTCTTGCTCTTCTCCACTTATTCTTCTAGTGTGTGTGTGTGTGCTGCATTTGGGTGCTTGCTTATTTTGTCAAATAAATATTTTAGACTTTAATTGGAGTTTGGTCCATTTCAGTGTTTTTCCTAGCCAGAATTCTTACATCTCCCGTAGACAATAGGATAAGATCTTAGAAGCGAAGTTGGGCACTTCCCTCTCATTTGAGCTAATTATAAATTCCCCAAAATTAGGTCTTGGTTTCCCAACAGAAGCCTTTGGAAGTGAGTAACTCCCTCAGTCTGGTCCCTCTCAAGCTATTCCCGCTTTCACCCCCTTTATTTCTAAGAGTGCAGTGTGTGTGTGTGCCATATTTGTGTGTGTGTGGTTTTCCCTTGTTAATAGACTTTAATTGGAGGAGCCTGCCTCAGTGTCATCCCTTGCAGGATTCCTTAGTCCTCTGATATACATAATGGTACCCAGTCCCGTGGGGCTTTGTTAGGATCCCACTCTTGCATATTTGAGCTAATTATAATTTCCCCTAATTAAATCCTTCCTAACAGTACATAACTATGGGGGGATGCAGACGGGCAGCCCTGGGAAGTGGCGGATTGGGGGCAAGGCTGCCCCATGCCTTGGCCCTGATCCTCCCTTTCGCTGCCTGGGAAAGGAGCGCTAAAATAGCGCTCCTTCCACAAGCCGCAAAAGGGGTACCCAAAAAGCTGCCATGTGGCTCTTTTCTGTCTATTCCGGCTCAGCGCGTCCGGCCGCTGAGTTGGAAGGACGTCATTGGAGCCCCCATTGTGTGGAAGGGTGGGTGCTCTGATGACGTCCTCAGGAAAGGGATGGGGCGCCCAGCGTCCGGCTGCCCCTCCCCTTCCTTGGCTTGAAGATGGCGCAAAGAGCTGTCTGCAAAGCCCCTATGTTATATATCCTGCAAAAATACATGTTGGTTTATGTGGATGGTGGGAATTATAGTGATAAATCCAGAGATGGGAGTGGAATGTGGTATTATTCCTTGTAATACAAGCTACACCTACTGTAAAATACTTTCATCTGTGCAAGCATTAAAGGTACAAGTGCCCTGTGCTTTTTGCATTTGGCTACACTGGAGGAAACCCATGTTTAGTTCTTAAAAACAGTTTTATTGTGAGTAAAAAAGTAACAATAAATCTGTTTTTAGGAATTAAACATGGGTTTCCTCCAGTGTGGCCAAATGCAAAAAGCACAGAGCGCTCAGCTCACTGTGACTGTATGCTAACACAGTCTTTGACCCGCTAAGCCACAGGTGCTAAAAATGGCTTAGAGCTTCAGTAGCATTTAAATTATGCCCCCAACTCCCTGATTCCTCAGCCCCTTTCAAAATCCTATTTTTCAGGCATAAATCATCCCCCCCCCCCCATGTTAAAATAGCAGTTTTATTACAGTCACTTCCAGGGTGGGGTTTTGGATGAAAAACAAGAGGTATGACTTATTGCTGGGGTGCAGGCACAGTGGACTCTTTCACACAACAAAATTGTAGAATTTTGATACCACTTTGCCTAACATTTCTCAATGCTATGAAATTCCAGGTGCCACAACAAACTACAAATCCCATAATTCCATAGGGTAGAGCCATGACAGTTTGCATGGCGCCAAACTGCCTGACAGTCAGCCCTCCGTATCCATGGATTTTCAATCCATGGATTCAAGCATCAGCAGCTTGAAAATATTTAAAAAAACACAGAAGTTCCCAAAAGGGACACCACTTTACTGTAGTATGCCATTCTATTTAATGGGACTTGCGCAACCATGGATTTTGCTATCCACAGTGACCCAGCGGATACCAAGGGCTCACGGTATTTCTGCAAAGCAGATACAGCTTGTGATTCTATGAAAATTAAATAGCCTGCATGAATTTTCCCAAATACCTAGCTCCTGTGCTTGTCTAATACAAAAGTGACAATTAAAACAGAATTAAACTATTACAATATTAAAATTGATCACTTGTTAAAAATAGAATACAATTAAAAAGATAAAGCACCTAAAAACCATACACTTTAAAATTGTACACCTCCAGGACATTTTTTTAAAAATACTATTTTGCTATCCTCAGTTATACAGAATACAGAATACACACCTAAAATAATAATAATAATAATAATAATAATAATAATAATAATAATAATAATAATTATTTATACCCTGCCACTCTGACAAGCAATCGGAGTGGCTTACAATTAAAATTCTGTGTTATATAATACAGGTACACGAATCCCCTAAAATCCCCAAACCCACCTACCCCTTAAGACCGTATTAAACAATTAAATCTTAAAACATATTAAAAATACACATCAAGAAAAACCAATAAAACAGACAAACCAATCCTTTCTGTTCGATGTTAATAACATATTTTATTACACCCAGTAAAATCTTATTTGGATGTTTTGAAGAATTCAACCTCGAGGTATTTTTCTAACTGCTTTCCATTTACAGACACAGTTGCCACCAAGATTAAATGAAACATACAGAATTTCCAGTACCAAGGTAATAGAGATTTTCTCCTGGCCCTTTACAGAGCAACAGTAATACAAAGGAGATAAAGAACCATAAAGATACACACTGGACGTTACCACACTGGCCCTAAAGCAGCGTCATTTCAGCCTCATTTCAGCCTCGTTTCAGCCTCATTTCAGACTTTTTTTTCGTGTGTTCACACGACGTCGCAGCAAACCCCGCCCTTCCCTACCTCATTTCAGCCTCATTTCAGCCTCATTTCAGTCCTTTTGAATTCCGAGAGTTTTAAGGAATACACTCGAGCGGTCGGCACTATGCCGGAATGATGCTGATCTCGGCATAGGTATGAACACGAGATCCTTGTCATGCTGCATTTCCTCTTTTTATGGCCCATGGTTCCTCGCGGTATTCCCCAAGGATTTGAGGAAGCATCTTATGACGTGTACTTCCTGTTTGGAGCGGGCAACAAACGGGACGGGTAAACAATGGTCCTCTCTTCAATTATTTTAAGGCAATCTAGAGCTTTCTATTGGGATTTGTGCCGCCGCGCGACCAGGGCTTGGGGGGGGGGAATCATTATTATGGATGGCTTTGTAGCCCAGAATTCGGGGGGGGGGGGGAATATCTGTATATATAGTTGGGGGGGCAGTGGAGGCGGTAATTTGGTTGGTAGAATTCCCCGTGGGTGATGGGTACATGGATATAATAGTGATAATATCAACAACAACAACAACAACAATAATAATAATAATAATAACAACAACAACAATAATAATAACAATAATAATAATAATTATCTTTCTTTTCTGATGTTTCTCTTTCCTCAGGTGTGGATACCTGGCTGCCAGCATCTCGGAGGCTGTGGTACCTGGTCGTGTGTGAGTAGTGTTATCTTGAATAAATGTGTTACATCTATTCCTTGGGCACCCAGTTTGTATATTTCAGGGGTAGGCAACCTTTCCCCTTTAAGGGCCGAGGGACTTCAGCTCCCAGAAGCCTCAGCCATGTTGGCCAATAGCCCCATGTTGGCCAGTAGCTCTTGGGGTTCTGGGAGCTGAAGTCCCTCGGCCCTTAAAGGGGAAAGGTTGCCTACCCCTGGTATATATAGTGGGGGGGGCAGTGGAGGTAGTAATTTGGTTGGGAGAATACTGTGGGTGATGGGTAGATGGACATAATAGTGATAATAACAACAACAACAGAAACAATAATAATAACAGTAATACTTGCTGTTATTGTTGTTATTGTTGTTATTGTTATTTTTATTTATAACTCGCCCCTCTGTACAGCAATCGGGACGGCTTACATCATAACATAATCAATAACAACTAAGAGCGATTACCACCTCCCCCATAAAATTTTTTAAACCAGACATGGTTTACAAACAAATTAGAAATAGAAAGATAGATAGATGGATAGATAGATACATAGATAGATAGGTACATACAGGGATAGAGGGATGGAAAGGTGTGCTTGGCTGGATACATACCTTGGCGCCATCATCATCATTGTGGTTGCCGCTTTTTCGGCTGGCTTTTTCATTTACTTCTGTTTAGAAACAGATGGAAATGGCTTCCTCTGGAAATGCTGGCGGATCCCAGAAAAAGCCAGGAAGGGGGGTCGCTTGGTCCCACAGGGAGCTCACAGAGCTCATTCCTCTGTGGGGTGAGGAGAAAGTCCAGAGGGGCTTACTGCTTAAGCATCGCAATGCTGAAATTTATTTGGACATTTCTCAAAAGTTACAAGAAAAGGGGATCAACCGAACACTGGATGAAGTAAGAAATAAATGCAAACTACTTCGGGCAGACTTCAGGAGAGTATCTAACCACAACAACATAAGTGGAAATCCCCCAGTTTCCTGTCCTTTTTATGAGGAAATGGAGAGATTTTTAGGAAATGACAGGGATATTTTTCCAAAAAAATTATGCAAAAGCACTAAGGTTGTGAGGAGAGCTCTTGCAGAAGAACCACAGGAGGGGCCCTCCACGCAGGCAGCCCCAGAATCACCAGGGGAAGGAACGTCGGGCGTGGGTAACGTTCAAGGTAGGTATTTTTTAAACCATGTGTTTGAGTTTTTTTGGGGGGGGGGATGTTTGGTTAGAAGGGAGGGATTAATATTTTTCCCTGGGTTGCATTTAATCCATATGTATAGTGTGCTGTTGCACGGTATAACCCCCCCCAAAAGGAAATTTGAAATCTTTACTATGGAATTCTGGGTAATTTTTTTTAATGGCTGTAGAGTTTAGGGGGTGGGGGGTTAGGGTTATATGTGCACCCCTGAGAAAGCCCTGTGCACTCCTGCCTTGTTTCTTGGAGCTAGCCATGGGGAAACATCTAGAGAGGTATATATGTTTATATATATATATATATATATATATATATATATATATACATATATATATGTGTATATATACACATATATGTATGTATGCATGTATATATATATATATATATATGTATATATATGTATGTATATATACATATATATATGTGTATATATGTATGTATATATACATATATATATATGTGTATATATGTATGTAATATATATATATATATATATATATATATATATATATACCTATATACATATATATACATGTATATATATACGGAGAGAGAGAGAGAGAGAGAGAGAGAGAGAGAAATATTGCTATACACATAGATATCCGTAGTGAGATAGATCTAGAGATCTTAACATGGATTATTTCACATGTATGCATTCTTCTCGGTGTCTTGTTAGTCACAGTACATGTACGAAGGTTACCCTCCACAAGTGTGTGTATAATTATTGATAGATAGTTAGATATAAAGATTGTTTTAATTGAATGCCTGTGATCACCAATCTTGAGAGATCTGTAGCTGCAACCTTTTTTTCCTTTTTTTTTTTTGTGTTCCCGTAGTTCCTCCAGAAGTCCCAGAGGAGGAGGGTGATGTGGTCCTCAACCTGGTGGCAGTTGAAAACCCACCTGAGCGGCCAGTGGAACAGCAGGAGAGCATGGAGCAGCAAGATCTTCCGGCATCCCCTGCGGGCAGTGACGGTAGGATGTTCTCTGCTGGTTGAAAGCATGGGAAGGGGAATGCTGCAGTGCATAAGCTCTGAAAGTAGCCCATACATTACTGCTAACCCTGTGTCTTTGCAACATTTTTGTTTTGGCTCCAGATACCACTATAAGTCAAGAAAGGCCCGCGATGGAGTCCACACGGATGCCTGTGGAGGAGACTCAGGCCACGTTCCCTCCTGGATCCATAGAAGAAGAACCATCGAGGACAGGTACACCCATCGTACATTCAACATTTGCCAAGCAATTAAAAATAACATTGTAAGTGTGTGTGTGTATGTTTTTGCACCAGAAGATAGGCATCTGTACATAGCACACTAAACATGCATGGGTAGGTATGTGCGAGTGTGTGAACATGCACATGTAGACACATACATACATACATACATACAAAAGCGGATATATAGATAATGATATGGTTCTATGTATAGACATGTACACACACACACAAATACACACAAATAGAATTTCAAAGGGAGCGTACATTTGCTGGTATAAAAAGCAATCTCTAGAGCTTAACAACGTAAGATCTACTGTACAACTAGAACTAACCATCACGCATGCAAAGTTTTGATGGTTGCAAATTATTTTTTTGTTTGTTTTTCTGCAGCACCAGCACGTCACATCGTGCGCCGCCGCCGCAGGTCCGCACAGGAAATACCGGATAGGAGAGCCATGAGGGGGGAACTAATTGCGAGGACTCTGATAGAGGACTCCAGACGGGAGGGGCGTCTGAACCGTACGCTTGCAAGGCACCAGCATTCGTCTCTCCTAAGGAACTCCAGGAGAGATTCTGCCGCACTGGAGAGCCTTGCGCGCTCCTACCGCCGTGACCTAACGGCAGGTGCACGTCACCGGCAATGCATATACCGGTACATGGACGAAATAATCAATGTGTCCTGGGAAAGAACAGAGGCAGTCCGTTCTGTGGCCGAGGCCATCCAGATGCTTGCATCCAGCAGGGCAGCAACAGAAGCCCGGGAGGTCCTCGGGGGGACACAAATCCTCTTTGAGGACTCTGGCGATGAGGGCCCATCTTGCCTGGTGCCTTCCACGGAGCCTACCCAACCACCTCTTGAAGCCAGCCAAAGGGTCGCTGGCAAAAGGCAGATCAAGAAGAAAATATTTTACTCTCCTTCCTGAGGTTTTTTTTTCTCTAAAATATGGTTACTTAGTTTAGATGTTATGTTTATACTGTTCAGTGTTTCCTTTTTTATTTATTATTGCAGTAAGACAAACTAATAAGGGTTCATATGTTGGAGTTTGTGTATGTACATGTGTATAAGTTCATGTCTCTTCTGTGCCTGCACACATACCTATGCACAAGTACATATACAAAAACCAATACACTGTTTGTTTTTATATTGTTAATTGTAAATAAATCTATTTATCAAGACATTAGTGTGTTTTCATCAGTAGATTCATCTCTTTACCACCAGCAGTATAAATATATCTCCTTAGAAGTTACATCTAAATCGATATCTATCGATCTAAATCTATAAAGAGATATATATATGTATATATATATATATATATATATATACACATCTATATATATATATGTACATATAGATTTATATAGATAAATGTAGATATTAAATATAATTTAAAACCCACAAATATGTGCTGATACATTTATATATGTAAACATATGTGTATATATATATATATATATATATATATATATATATATTAACATATATATATATATACATACGTGTGTGCGTGTACGTGTGTGTGCATGTCTTTCTCTAACTATCTCCATCCATATGTACATATACATACGTGGATGCATCTGTAGAACAGAAAAGCAAAGCTAGCAAATGTCACAATACAGTTGAACAGGATATTAAGAAAGGCAACCAATATAACAGTAAAGAAGTAGTTTATTTTTTAACAGTACATATGTAGTTGAAAACAGCAAAGGTAAATATAGCACACAGTCCTTACTGTCGCTCTGCAATCATGGCCGCTATAGCTCCACGGACCCGCTCCCCCTCAGCTTGCCTTCTACGGTTTTCTCTCGCCGATTGGCAATCCTGCGTCATCGGCGGGAGATGCAGTTCACCTGAGCGCTCCACAAAATGCAATGCATGACCCCTTGTTTCACAGATATTGTGAAGGACCACACATGCAGAGACAACAGTTGCAAAGTGCTCCTCCCCAACAGTTAGCCTAGCTCCTAGGCACCCCCATCTTCCCTTTAAGCGGCCGAAAGCTCGCTCCACAACACAGCGAGCCCTGCTAAGCGCAATGTTAAACGCCAATTGATTGGGCTGCAGAGCTCCAATGTAAGGCTTCATTAGCCATCGCTGCAAGGGGTACGCCCCATCCGCAATTATCAAGGGAGGCACCTGCACCCCCCTGATAGTGACCGTGGGATTTCCGGGGACAAAAGCACCCTCATCCATCGCCTGGCACAGGGATGAATGCCGGAAGATGAATGCCTCGTGGTTACGGCCGGAGAAGCCAGCCTCGATGTCAAGGAATACACCGTTTGCCAAGCTCAAGGCCTGCAGTACTATTGAGTACCCATATTTCCTGTTATAGTAGTCCTCGGCATTGGCTCTTGGAGGGTGTATAGGGATGTGTGATCCATCCAGCGCGCCGACACAGTGGGGGAAGCCCAGCTCTTCAAATCCATCCATGACCTGCAAGGTAAGAAAAAGGAAAAAAGAGAAAAAGCCTTGAAGAGCAGGGTAAGAGCAACACAATGCTTAGGTGTCTGGTAAGTTCTCATAATTGTAGATGGTTTTCTCCATCCATAGCTACATACACACATATATACTGCTACAGAAGAAGCCCTCATTTCCGCTCTCCTTGTAGCTCCCTTTCAAAATTAATGCACCCCTCACACCAGCCCCTTCAGTAATCTGCTTATATATGTAGGCATGCATTTCTGCAAATCGCACATACAAGAGGTAATGTCACGTAGTCAAGGAAGGTAATAGCAAATTAAGGAATTGTCCAAAAGGAAGCCCGAAGCCATGACCCCCCCTTGTTATGTGGCACGGCAGGAGTACTTTTTCCAAACTAATACTGTACAGTATTATTTGACAGCATAGATTAATTTAAATGAAGCAGAGGCCAAGAACACAAGAGAGGAACCTACCTGGCGATAGTTTCCTAGGCAGACTGTTCTTGGGAGAAGTACATCCACAATAGCCTGGATCACCTCAGTACAGATTTTTGCTGCTGTGGACACCCCAATCTGGAAGTGCCGTGCCACTCTCCTGTAATTGAGGGGGGCAGAAAGCCACCATATGGTGATTGCCACCCTCTCTTCCACGGAGATGGCCCTCCTCAGCAAGGTATCCCTGGCCTGGATGTGAGGGCGCAGAGCCTCAGCTATCTCGTATAGTGTGGCCCTGGACATCCGGAAGTTCCGGATCCACATGTCTTCATCCCAAAGAGGGATCACCTCCTCTGCCCACCAGTTCCTCACAACCTGTGGCCTGACCCACCAACGGCGTGGCCGGGGAACACTGGCGGCATGGAAACCCTGGCCAACGCGGTGGCGGTGACCAAAAAACCTCCATAACAAGGCATGGGCTGTGAAGCCAGTGATGCCACGCCGCCTCATAAAGCGACGGACGCCAGCCAGCACAGCCCTGCGCCTCCGCTCCTGTTGCCGATCCAACTTCTCCAGCTCCGCATGCAACACAGAAAGCATCACTGCACCAGACCCCTCCATGGTCAGAGCGGCGGCACACACGGAAGAAGAAATGGCGATCTGACGGAAATGACAACATGATGAGAAGGGGGAAGTGACGAAAATCTCATCCGACCGACTCGGCAAGCATTCCTGCTTCTGCGCATGTGCATGAACATCCTTGCCGGATCGAGGTAGGGATCTTTCAACTTGTGTGTGAACAGGAGATACAGGCCCCCGGAGCGGAACCATTCCGGCATCTCACATTCCTCACTGATTCCATTCTAGTGTGGTAATGTTTTCCGCTTGCCGGGCACATTCCAGCATGAGCCCAAAATGGTTCCCAAATGATTCCGACCAGCTTTCTCGCTGCTCTCTTGCTGCAAGTGTGATAACGTCCTCTGGAGATCAAGCCATTAGAGAACAATTTTCCAGCAGTACTAACAAATAGTTCCTATATGAAATGGAGAAAATATCCTATGTTAGTAAAAGTCTTCCATTTTTCACATATATTTTGACTATGCGGAGTCCCCTATGACCCCAGCCTGACCCCTGGGAGATAGAAGCCATAATCCCCTAGATGTGAAGTCATGTAAGCAAGTAAAGTTACAAAAGACCACCGGAACAGGCAGGTTATGGGAGTTGCCTTGGGGAATATCCCATTATGTTGGAAAAGATACCTAATGGTGTTTGTTTGTGTTAGTCTCACACTTGAGACAGTGATTTGATTTGATGGCACCTTCTTTCTCTAGCTTCCTTTCCTAGATTGCTTTGATACCACATGCATTGTTTAGAGTACTATGCCCAGACTTAAGTAAACAATGAAAAGCCCATCACGCCTTTGTCTAGCTATTGTCCAGCCCATGGCTGGAAGGCAGAAATCGCCCTTAAAAAGCCCTGGATTTTAGCAGACATCGTGCAACCTTGGAAGTGCATGCTGAAACTCTGTCGGTCTGCGCTCTGAGATAGTTCCTGTGACCCCCCTCTTGCCGGTCGTGCCCCTTCCACGGAGCTCATCTTCATTCGCCACCAAAGCCCAGAGGAGTCGCTCGGGTGTAAGTATATCCTCTGTCCTGGTCTTTCTCTCTTTGCCTCCCCCACTCTTGCTCTTCCCCTGCTTATTCGTCTAGTGTGTGTGTGTGTGTGTGTGTGTGTGCCGCATTTGGATGTTTGCTTATTTTTTTAATAAAAGATTTCATACTTTAATTGGAGCTTGGTCAGTCTCAGTGTCTTTCCTAGCCAAAAACTCTTATATCTCCCGTAGACAATTGGATAAGATCTTAGAAGTGAATTTGGGCACTTCCCTCTCATTTGAGCTAATTATAAATTCCCCAAAATTAGGTCTTGGTTTCCAAACACCTACCCTGTAGATATTTCCCCATTACTATGAAATATGACTAGTATTTGATCCAAGTCCTGCTGAGGGTAAAAAAAGCAAAACCCTCTTGTTTAAATGGCATACTTCTCCCATGTTAAGACTGGATTTTTTCCCTCCACCAACTTGTTTTCAGAACCATAATCTTATAGTTTAATATGCCTCTTTATTTTATTCTAACCTTTGCAGACTGCCAGAAATAGTGCAAATTGAGTCCACTTTAACTGCCCTGACTCAGTGCTAGGGAATCATGGGAACTGTAGTTAAAGTGGACTCAATTTGCACTATTTCTAGCAGTCTGCAAAGGCCCTACAATGGGCCCTTCGTATCCACTAGGGTTTGGTTCCAGGACCTCCTGTGGGTACCAAAATCCATGGCTACAGGTCCCATTAAATATAACGGTGTAGTAAGATGGTGCTCCTTGTATAAAATGGCAAAATCAAGGTTTGCTCTGTGGAATTTAGCTATTTTTAAAAATATTTTCAGACTCTGGATGCTCAAATCCATGGATAAAAAAAATCCGTGGATGTGGAGGACTGACTACACCTAAAGTGATGTCACCACTTTAATATTAAAATTATATATCTGTATATTTAGGAACATACTGCTAAATTCACTCGCTCTCAGGTACATGAACATCAAGGTGGACACTTAAAACATTTCAGATAAAGAGAGAGAGAATTCATCACTAACAAAGAGGACATTAACTTCAATATGCTATATACAGATATCTACAAATGCTGTAATTTGAACAAAGTGATGTGTCCTAATAGAATTACTACCCAGGCAATAAATATACAAGTCACCTGATTACAGTCTTCCCAAATAGGAGATGTATTGGATTTGTACTATAATATTTATGTCTAAATTTGCATCTATGCCTCTAATTGAGCATATGGAAATATTCTGTAAATCTGTGTCCTTTTAAAATATATATATATAAAACAGCCTACTCCGGCAATAGACAACACTAGATTAAATAATGGACAATTTGCTGTCCTTTCATGTGACTCAAAACAAACTGCTTGAAGCTGCTGCTTTGTTCTGCCTAATGGTAGGGCCATCCCCACTCAAAGAAATATGGATATGGAGTAATAAGGCAAAAGAAAAATTAATGAAGATATTAAAAATAATCTGTGACTTTATTGTGAATCCTCAAGAATGACTTGTGGCAGGATTGCAGAGACTATTGGCCTTTGCAGACTGCCAGAAATAGTGCAAATTGAGTCCACTTTAAGGGATAGGGTTAGTGCTAGGGAATCATGGGAATTGTGGGGTTTTTTTTGAGACATTGAGCCTTCTCTGTCAGAGAGCTCTGGTGCCACAATAAAATACAGTTCCTATGATTCCCTAACCCTAACCCTTAAAGTGGACTCAATTTGCACTATTTCTAGCAGTCTGCAAAGGCCCTATGAGGTGGGTTCAATGTTTTTTTAAGCATATATGTGTAGTGTGAAAGTGCCCAAAGACTTTGTATCTATACAAAGAAATGTAGGGATACATTTACAGTCACAGAATGGATACAGAGCTGCACACAGTCTATTCATGTTTTGAGTTGTTTAGAAAAACAACAAGAGCAACTATCCAGCTCTTCCTTCTCTGTGTTCACTGCCAGCTTCATCCATTCTTTGTGTGAGAGAACTGCCTTGGACAGGTGAATTCATGGTCCCATGAGGAATATGAGCATTTTTTCCCCCTTTTAAGCAAAAACACGTCTGTTCTTTAGCTGTTTTCACATGTCCTCTGAAAGGAAGACGTCTCATCCGCTGTCCTCCATTCCCAATCTTCACACATTTATTTGAAAGTGTGAATAGACCCCATTCTCACAAAGTAGAATCCAAAGATATAGCTGCGTTAGTCTGTAGAATCAGTATGTAGAGAGATCTTGTAGCACCTTTGAGACTTAACTGAGGGCCTTTGCAGACTCCAGAAATAGTGCAAATTGAGGCCATTTTAACTGCCCTGACTCAGTGCTGGGGAATCATGGGAACTGTAGTTTATTGTGGCACCAGAGCGCTCTGACAGAGAAGGCTCAATGTCTCAGAAAAAAATACAGTTCCCATGATTCCCTAGCACTGAGTCAGGGCAGTTAAAATGGCCTCAATTTGCACTATTTCTAGCAGTCTGCAAAGGCCCTGAGAGAAAGAAATTGGCAGCATGAGCTTTCATAGACTTCAGTCCACTTCCTCAGATGCATGATATGCATCTGAGGAAGTAGACTGAACTCTACGAAAGCTCATGCTTCCAATTTCTTTCTCTCAATTATGGCCTGAGCAGACTGCCAGAAATAATCCAGTTTGAGACCACTTTAACTGCCCTGGCTCAGTGCTAGGGAATCATGGGAACTGTAGTCTATTGTGGCACCAGAGCTCCCCGACAAAGAAGGCTCAATGTCTCAGGAGAACTACAATTCCCATAATTCCCTAGCATTGAGCCAGGACAGTTAAAGTGGTCTGAAGCTGGATTATTTCTGGCAGTCTGTTCAGGCCCTTAGTCTCAAAGGTGTTACAAGAGCTCTCTGTCTACATACTGTAAAAGTGTAGGCTTCCTTTCTCAGATCAGGAATCACGAAAAAGGAAATGCCCCCTTCTCTACAATGGTTCACCTACAATATTTGAATTCTCGTGTCAGGGCAGGAATTGTTTTTGTTCCCAGAACTTGGGCTATCTTCTGTGTTCCTAAGGGAGGAATCTCAGTGTGAGCACATTGCCTTGAAACATGTGTGCATATATCTGTTTTCCTCATTTGCTACGTTTGATGCATTTTATTAGACTGGCATGCTCTGGGCACCCATAGCTTCTCCTTAAGATATCATTAATGGCATCACCAGGGTCTGCTCTCTATGCCATCACAAGGGATCATCCCTAAGCCTCAGGTTTGGGCCCAGGGTAGTTCTGATAGTAACTAGCCTCCTTTGCTAGGTAGGGCAACTATGGGTCTTTACAGACTGCCAGAAATAATCCAGCTTGAGACCACTTTAACTGCTCTGGCTCAATGGTAGGGAATCATGGGAACTGTAGTTTTTTTCTGAGACATTTATTATTATTATTATTATTATTATTATTATTATTAAAGTTTATTTCTAGAGCGCTGTCGGTGTACACAGCACTGTACAAAAGACAATCAAGGATAAAACAGAATAAAACCTGCCAGAGGCGTGCAATCTAAGTAAAACAATGAGCAAAATAATAAAAGTCAATTAAAACAAAGACAATTACAACAATTAATAACAACATCCACTGTAAACCCAAGTGACAAAACAAGTAAATGTATATCAAAGACATTGAGCCTTCTCTGTCAGAGAGCTCTGGTGCCACAATAAACTACAGTTCCCATGATTCCCCAGCACTGAGCCAGAACAGTTAAAGTGGCCTCAAGCTGCATTATTTCTGGCAGTCTGTACAGGCTCTATAGTTCTATATATTTCTAGGTGCCTAGTATTTTAGCAAAGCAAAGCAAAGCAGCTTCATTTATATACCACTTCATACCGCACTATGGGATGTCTAAGCGGTTTACAACTGTAAGCTGATTGCCCCCCAACAGCTGGGTACTCATTTTAGCGACCTCGGAAGGATGCAGGCCTGAGTCTAGCCTGAGCCCTGGCTAGTATTGAACTCGCAACCTTGTGGTCTGAGTGGGTGGCTGCAGTACAGGCATTTAACCACTGCGCCACCAGGGCTCCTTTAGGGTTGTCCTTGCTTTTCAACATTTGCAGCAAGTATATATGTATCATATATATGTATCTGATACTATATATATATATATATATATATATATATATATACATACACACGGTATATCTGTTGCAAATTTTTCAAAAGCAATACATATTTTGTATATATGTATCCAGGAACTAGTGTCACATGGTGGTTTGAATATTGCACTGTGAGCCTGGAGATCAGGGTTCAAATCCCAGCTCAGCCATGAAACCTACTGGGTGACCTTGGGCAAGTCACACTCTCTCAGCCTCAGGAGATGGCCATGACAACCCCCCTCTGAAAGGTTCACCTTAGGGTTGCCATAAGTTGGAAACAAGGTGAAGGCACACAGCAACAAGAATATATGCATCCAGGAGCTTTGAGCCTTGGACTAAGGACTTTTAGCAGACTTTTAAGCAGACTTTTGACTATGTTGTGAATGTGTGTGTGACAGAGAATGTGTGTGAGAATGTGTGTGAGAGAGAGGATGTTTGTATGTGTGAGAGAGAATGTGTGTGTGTTTGTGTGTGAGAGACAGAGAGTTGTATGAGTGTGTATGTGTGTGTGTGAGAATGTGTGTGTTGTGTTGTGAATGTGTGTGCACGAATGTGTATGCGTGTGAAAGTGTGTATGTGTGTGTGAGACACTGTGTGTCAGTATGTATCTGTGTGTGAAAGAATGCGAGTGTCTGTGTGTCAGAGTGTTTGTATGTGTGAGATTGTGAGTGTGTGAGAGTTGTATGACAGTATGCATGAGTGTGTGTGTGTTTGTGTTGTGAATGAGTGTGTGTGCGTGAGACTGTGAGTGTGTATCTGTGTTTGTGTGTGTGCGTGTGTGTAAGCTGTATGAGAGTGTATGAGTGTGTGTGCGAGTGTGTGTGTTGCGAATGTGTGTGTGAAAGTGTGTGTGAGAGACTGTGTGTGTAACCGTGTTTGTGTGTGAGAGAGTGTGAGCGTGTGTGCGAAAGAGAGAGTTGTATGGGAGTGTGTGTGTGTGTGTGTGCTAGACTGTTAGTGTGTATCTGTGTTTGAGTGTGAAAGTGTGTGTGTGTAAGAGAGAGTGTGTTTGTACTTGTGAGAATGCGTGTGTGAGACAGAGTTGTATGACAGTGTGTATGAGTGTGTGTGAGAGAGAGAGAGAATGTGTGTGTGTGAGAGAGGATGTTTATGAAGGAGAGAGAGAGAGAAAGTCTGTGAGAGAGTGCCTCCATCATGGGAGGCGGGGCTTCCTTCCTCTTCTGCTTAGAATCCACCAATCATTCACTTTGTGGGCGGAGCCTCCCTCCCTCCCTTTGGGGGCGGAGCCTGGGCGCTGTGTCTGTCTGCTGAGCCGAAAGCTGTCACTGCTGCTGACGCCGCCTCCTTCCTTCCCTTCCTTCCCTTCGCCCTCCGCCTAAGGGCCCCCCTCGGCCTCCGTCCCTCCCTCTTTGCCTGGCCTTGGGCGCGATGTCCGGCGGAGGGACCCCGAAGGCTTTGCCCTCCTCGGGGCCCAAGTCCCTCCGGGAGATGCCGCACCCGCTGGCCGCCTCCGGCTCCGAAGAGGCCTCCGTTGCCGCCTCCGGGGAGTGGACGCCCAGCCCCGAGCTCCAGCTCCCCAGGAGCCTCGCCGAGAAGGTAGGGGGTCCTCCTTTTCCAGGACGTGTCCTCCACCCCAGCCCCCCTCCTGACCCACTCAAACCAAAATGCCCTCCTCCATTCGGAGCATGGCGAAGAAGCGGGGGCTTAGGTTTAGCGAGAGTGTTTTGAGGTGTTTTGTTAAAAAAAAAAAATTGGGTCACGTCCTCCATTTTTGTCCGGAGCGTCCTACATGTTGTGGTCCGTGGGCAGGGAGGACCTCTGGTCGCCCTGGAAGGCCTGGAGAGGCCCAGGGAGGGGCTCAGGACGCCTCGGGGGTGGTGCAGCCGCCGCCCTGGGGACTTTGGGTGTAGGGGATGATGGGTGTGGGTGTCTTTGGGGGATGATGGGTGAATGTGCTGTGGGATGGGAGTGGGTGTGTTTGGGGGGATGATAATGGGTAAATTTGGGGATGATGGTGGGTGTGTTTGTAGAGGATGATGGGTATGTTTTGGGATGATGGAGAGTATTTGTGGACAATGATGGATGTGTTTAGGGATGATGATGATGGTGATGATGGGTAAATTTGGGGATGATGATGGGTGTGTTTTGGGAAGATGGAGGGTGTGCTTGTGGAGGATGATGGGTGTGTTTGTGCACAATGGTGGGTGTGTTTAGGGATGGTGATGGTAATGACGATGAGTGTATTTGGGGATGATGATGAAGGGTACATTTGGGGATGATGGTGAGTGTGTTTGTGGATGATGGTGGGTGTATTTAGACTTTTTAGAGGGATGGTAGGTGTGTTTAGGGGTGGTGGTGATGATGATGAGTATTTGGGGATGATGATGATGGTGATGATGATAATGAGTAAACTGGGATGATGGTGGGTGTGTTTGTGGAGGATGATGGGTGTGTTTAGGTGTGATGATGATGATGAGGGGCGTGTTTGGGGGAGGATGGGGGATTTAGGGGATGTTCATGGGGGTGTTTGGGGAGGATGGGTGCCTTTGATGATGATAATTGTTGTGTTTGGGGATGATGGTGAGTGTATTAGGGAATGATGAGGAGTGTATTTGGGGCTAACAATGGATAAATTTGGGGGATGATGGTGGGTGTGTTTTGGGATGATGATGGATGTATCCGGGGATGATGGGCGTCTCCTAGGTTCTCGGTGCCCCCTCCTTGAGTGTGATAGTGGGGTGGCTTTTGGTTGGGGCAGGACTTCAAGAGGAGGATAAAGTTTGTGAACTTCTTCCTGCTCTGAGAGACAGAAATGAACAACACAAAAACAGCAGTCTTTGCGTGGCAGCCAGGCCTCCCTATCCACGGATTGAAGCATCCACTGCTTGGAAATATCCCCCCCCCCCCATAATTTCCAAAAGCAGACCTTGGTTTTTGCCATATTAGCTAAGGGGCACCATTTTACAAGGCCATTGTCTATAATGGGAGTTGAGCATCCATGGATGTGTGTGTGTTTGTGTCCTGGAACCAAACCGCAGTGGATACCAAGGGCCCACTTTAATAAGGAAAACCAGCCTTTCTTCTTACGTGCCTGCAATTTAATTTTGACTTATGGCAAGCCTAAGGCGACCCTAAAATGGGGTTTTCTTGGCAAGTTTCTTCAGAGGAAGTTTGCCACTGCCCTCTTCTATGGCTGAGAGAGTGTAACATGTCCAAGGTCAGCCACTGGGTCTGCATGGCTGAGCAGGGATTCGAACCCCGGTCTCCAGAGTCGTGGCCCCTTTCTTAGGACCAACCTAAATGCCACCCTGCTATGTGAGCTTTTGAGTTCACCACAACCCATCCTTAGGCTTAAGTGATGATGGGAGAGGTTTTACCCAGTCTTGGATCATGAGATTTGTTTTAATTTCCTTTTTTATTTTGGACAAACAAGGGCTACCTGTTGGGTTGTGTATTTCCTTTCCATTTATCATGAGTGCTTTCCTAGCTGAGAAGATGAAAGGATGCAGATTGGTTGTTGGGACGTCTTTTTTTAAATGTTGTCTTCCATCTCCTCTTTGTCAGATTTAGACTGTAAGCTCCTTCAGGCGAGGGAGCTGTGTTGCTAAAGTTTATTTTTGTAGCAGGCTTGCTAAAGTGCCATGCCCTCCGATGGAAGATGCTGAAATGTCTGTTTTTTATGCACGTCGTGGGATCTTCTAATCTGAAATGCCCGTCCCTTGAGGACACTGGCAGTGGTGTCATGAATGCAGGCTGTGTTACAAGCAAGCTGGGAATGCAGTGAAGCAATCTTTGGATGAACGCCAGGCTCCGTATCCTTACACACTCAATTGTGTGAACTGGGATGCACACATGATCTAAGGATGGTGCACTATTGGGTCCCTTCATTTATTTGGTGAGAGAAACACTGCCTTTTAAGGCAAGCCTCAAGGATGACTAAAATTAGATAGATAGATAGATAGATAGATAGATGATACCTTAAAACTAATTTGATGCTAGTGTTATGCAGTGGGGGCCCCACATTCACTGGTGTTAGGGGTGCAGGACCCCATGGAAGTGGAAAAAATACAAATAAAAACCACTGTTCTTTTTTAACTTGGAGAATGCCTCTCTAGCAATCTCTGTGTCCTCCCGCACAACTCTGTGGACAATTTTTGGCAGACGTTGACCATGTAATCACACCAGAGGACCTAAAAATGTTTAGAGAAGTGTCCTCTCTAAGAATGTCCTCCAGCACGACTCTATAGTCAGCCTTTAGCAGAAGTTAATGACAGAGTCATGCTGGAGGACTTAGAGATTCCTAGAGAGAACATATTAATCAAATCTGGGACTAATCGGATCTGCAAAAGACAAAGCTGCAAATGTGGAGGGTCAACTGTAAATCCCTTTGGTGGGGAATGGCCAGAAGTGTATCCATTACCGTTCACATCCTTTTGCTCAACAAGTAAGCTGTAGTTAAATAGCTTGTGAACGTCTTCTTGCCCTGAGAGACAGAAACGAACAATGCAGCAGTCTTTGCTTGATACCCAAGAGTAGTCTGGCAAATAAATGGCTTGATCTGTCTTAGGGGGGTTGCAGACTGTCAAAAATAGTGTGAATTCAGTCCACTTTTAGGGTTAGGGTTAAGGTTAGGGAATCATGGGAACTGAATTTTATTGTGGCACTAGAGTTCTCTGACAAAGAAGGTTCAATGTCTCAGAAAAATAACAATTCCCATGATTCCCTAGCACTAACCCTAACCCTAAAAGAGGACTGAATTCACACTATTTTTCACAGTCTGCAACCCCCCTTAGAAAACTGTCTGGTTTTGCAGCTCAAACTATAGATTGTCTTGATCTCCCTACCAAGTTCTTTAGTCATTAATCCAGTTTTTATCCTAGCTTAGGCTGACTTCAGGCATGTGGATTAAATACAGGAAATACAGGAAACTGATTCTGTGTTTTTTTCAACATCTTATATCTGGATATGCTTTTATTACTTAGTTTTGTCTTGTCTTTCTCCCGTGTGAGATCCCAGGCAACTGAGGCTGCATCCACACTGCAGAAATAATCCAGTTTGACCCTGCTTTAACTGCCATGGCTCCATGCTATGGAATCCTGGGATTTGTAATTTGTCATGGCACCAAAGCTCTCTGACAGGGAAAGCCAAATGTCTCACAGAACTACAAATCCCAGAATTCCATAACATGGAGCCGTGACAATTAAAATGGTGTCAGACTGGGTTATTTCTGCAGCGCAGATGCAGCCTGACTCACAATATAGATTAAAAATGGAATGTAGCTGAAATCAATCATAATTGGGAAACATTGGTGTCTGCATAACAGGGCCTACCTAGATTGGCGATAGGTGTTCAGATTGGAGCATGGAAAAGTTACTTTCTGGACTGTGGCTCCCAGAATCTTTGCAGTTTTCTTTGCCGCTGGCTGTTTTACTCACCCAGGAGTAGTGGTACATGAAAAATGTTCTGCTTGGTAGATTTTTTTATTACAGATACTTCTATGCAGCCTTCCAAAACGGCTACAGCTTATCGTAATAAAAACTGTGCATGCTCTCTAGTGTTGAAACCACAGTATTGCTAACAAACTACCACTTTGAGATAAGCCAGCTGCAATGAAATACAATTCAAAACAGGGACCAGCATGCTAAACAGGCCTGGGGATTGGCCATGGAGGGTGGGATTTGTGGGAACTATAGACCAAAATATCTTGGAGGGCTCCACTCTGCCATAAAGCTTAGGTAAATGCCCCCTCCCTAAGCACCACATTACTTTTGGGAGGTACTGTCAAGAAGGGCCATCCATACATTGTGCAGGAAACTCACTGGCTTTCTGAGAAGTCTGGATGCAACGTGGATTGGTGTAACAAAATTTTTTTTTTTTTGAGCAAGGGATAAGTTCTGGGTTTTTTCCCCTTCCCTTTTTAGAATGCATTGTGAAACAAATGGGAGATGACCCATCCACTGTAAATGCTTTTCTTTGTGCTGAGGACTAGCTCAAAAACTCCTCTGGTCTGTTGTAGTGAACGGCTGTGCATGGGGAGAATGTAGCCATTAAACAACAGGTACTTTCTATAAAAGCTGCAGTTCCACATGAAACAGCTTCATATAATTGGCTTCACAGGAGGGATCAATCATGCACACCAGGTGCATAAAAAAGCAGTAGCTCTCTATTCCTTACAGCTTGGCTACTCAGTGACAGAAATACTGGGTTTCACAGATTGGCCTTGCCTCTTTTGCAGGAAGCTAGTGGATTGCAAGCTCTTGCCTCTTGGGGGAAACTCTTTCCTCACTGGTTTGCCTTCCAAGGGATGCTTGAGAAATAGGCCCATTTGTAATTCCTGCATATTCTTGCAAATAGAGATTACAGGCCAACGCTTCAAGCTATGTTTGTTCCTTTTAGCCACAGCTGAGCTGTCTCCCTCCAGTATTATGGCAACAGTGTGGGAACTGCTTGCAGGTGTCTTTCCTTGAAATCTCTAGATCAGATGAGGAGAATTGCTGATGCGGCTCCATCCTGTGCCAGGAGGAAAGGGATTTTGTTGGCTGTTCTCATATGATCTGGATCTTCTAGTACAGGATGCACCAGCTTGATACTTTTGTAGTGTAATGTCAGCAGTCTCTCTCTTTTCCCCCAGCATCTGAAGTCAAGGAGTAACATAAGCGTAATGTCAAGCAGTTGATTTGGGAAGCAACATAGGTGGAGAGGGTTTGAGGTCAATTCTGGCCAGAAGCCACTGTGATGTGTAAAGAAAAAAATATGGTTATGTACAAAAATCTTCTTTACATCTCCTCAGAAGCCTGCTAACCTTATGTGTCCCCTAGACTAAGCCTTGGTAGTGATAGATCTTTGAGTTGAGTTGAGCTGTGGTCAGATTAAGCCCTGTCTGAAAGAAACAATGAAATCTGACTACTTGAAAATCTTGGAGTATAACACGGGTGTATTTAGGAAGGCAATTTTCTCTCAAGGCCTAAATAAAATGGCATATTCAGGATTTAGGAATAGAGTTTTTTCCAGAAAGAGTAGAACTGGAATTTCCCCTAGCACTCCCATAAATAATATAATCTGTTGTAGCACATACCAGGAAGGAATAAAAAGACAATGGATGCAATACACAGAAGAGTTATATAAAAGAGATGACAACATGAAGGACACATGGAACAATGAGCCATATGAAGATAAACCCCAAATTATAAAAAACTGAGGTGGAAGCTGCAATAAAGGAAATGGGGAAAAAAAGACTCCAGGAACAGATGATATTCCAACAGAACTGTTGCAGTCCACATTGACAGAGTCAACTCTAGTGCTAACCAACATATGTCAACAGATACGGAAAACAGAACGATGGCAAACAGATTGAAAGTGATCAGTATACATCCCCATCCACAAAAAAGGAGACACAAGAGACCGCAGCAACTATAGAACCATAGCACTAATCTCCTATGCAAGCAAAATCATGCTCAAAATTCTGCAACATAGGCTCTACCCATACATAGAGAGAGAAATCCCAGAAGTCCAAGCAGGGTTCAGGAAAGGAAGAGGCACCAGGGATCGCATTGCAAATATACGATGGCTAATGGAGCATAGCAGGGAATTCCAAAAGAAAATAAGCATGTGCTTTATAGACAACAGCAAAGCCTTTGACTGCAGAGATCATGGAAGGCTATGGAATTCCCTTAAAGACATGGGAGTGCCAACACATCTGATAGTCCTGATGAGGAATCTGTACTCAGGAGAAGAGGCTACTGTCAGAATAGAACATGGAGAAACAGAATGGTTCCTAATTGGCAAAGGAGTCAAGACAAGGCTGCATCCTATCATCCTACCTATTCAATTTAGGGGGAGTGCAGACGAGCAGCTCTGGGCCACCCCGGGAAGCGGCGGATCGGGGCCACGGCTACCCCACGCCGCAGCCCTGAACCTCCCTTTTGCCTTGGCTAGTGAAGTTTTCCTTGGATGCATCTGCACTACAAAAATAATCCAGGTTGACACCGCTTTAACTGCCATAGCTCAATGCTGTGGAATTCTGGGCATAGTAGTTTTGGGAAGCGTTTAGCCTTCTCTGTTAGAGAGCTCTGGTACCCCACCGAACTATAATTTCCAGGATCCCATAGCATTGAGCCATGACAGTTAAAATTAAAGTGTTGTCAACCTGGAATATTTCTGTAGTGCAGACACAGCCCTTAAGTACTTAAAGCTTCTAAGGGCCTAAGCAGACTGCCAGAAATAGTGCACATTAAATTGAGGCACTGCCCTGGCTCATTGCTAGGGAATCATGGGAACTGTAATTTATTGTGGCACCAGAGCTCTCTGACAGAGAAGGCTCAATGTCCCAGAAAAAAATACAGTTCCCATGATTCCCTAGCACTGAGCCAGGGCAGTGCCTCAATTTAATGTGCACTATTTCTGGCAGTCTACTTAGGCCTTAAGGCTGCATCCCCACTGCAGAATTAATGACATTTAGCTATCTCTGTCAGAGAGCTCTGGTACCACAACAAACTAGAGATCCCAGACTTCCATAGCAATGAGCCATGGCAGTTAAAGTCATGTCAAACTGAATTTTTTCTGCATTGCGGGTGCAGCCTAACTAGCATTTTCAAATACTTGGGACGTTATCACACGAGGAGTCACGGGGAGAAAGTGGAAATAAACCGGACGAGCGGAAGACTTTAATTTACGGGATTTGTCCTGTTCTGCCTCGTCTGATAACTAAATTTGAATTTAAAAGGGGGTTAATTCGAACAAAAACCTGATCTTTTCATTTCCTCAAAAATCCCGAAAATAAAAAGATCAGGTTTTCGTTCAAACTAACCCCCTTTTAAATTCGAATTTAGTTATCAGGTGAGGCGGACCGAGACAAATCCCGTAAATTAAAGTCTTCCGCTTGTCCGGTTTATTTCCATTTTCTCCCCGCGACTCCCCCGTGTGATAACGTCCTTGGAAACTGGATGGTGGAGCCCTGAACATTGTCCTTTTCCACCATTGCTACTATGGATATGCTGTAGTTTGAAGAGTGTATCTTCTGTTTTCAGCTTTTGAGGAGCAATACTCATCAACCACATTATGACTTGTTATGCTTTTTGACATGTTAGTTTTCTTGGAGTGGTAGGAGTTTGTGAAGGTCTTGTTTCTCTCCCCTGCCTCCTCCATGTTTGACTTGACTTTCTGCCACACATGGAGCATGCATGGGAGAAAAAAGTTCTATATGCCTAGAATATATTTTTCCTGTTTCTTCATATCTTTACAGGGAAGCTTTTCTTCCCTCTGTATCAGGAATGTAGAATCTGTTTGAATTCCAGGCATTTGAACTGAAAAGGTGCTTTCAATTACAGTATTTAAAGTTGTCTTTTCAAGCGGAGCTAGGCACTTTAGCAAAACTTTAGAGAAGATGATGTGTCATTTGTTCGGCCTACTTCTTAAAATTCTGTTGCATCATCTCCAGTTAGGAAATTATCCTAAATTTATGGTTTCTAATTTCAGTCTTTCTGGATTCTCATGAAGTCTGTGGCTGTTGCCAGGAGAACTCCTTAAGTGAATTCCATAGACACATGTGGGCAACTCTTTATTTCTGATGTCTGTTAAAATGTTGTGGCTCATCTTTTGAATAACTTGGAAAAAGCTCAACTTTGTATGCATTTTGAACCTCTTTCCACACTCTTTCTTAATGGCAAAGAGGCCAAAATTCACAGTATACCACATCTGAAAAGAAGGCAAGCTGAGACCGTTTCACTACTTCAAAATATAGAAGATACAGGTAACTGTTCTAGGAAATTGTATTAAGGAACATTTCTCCCTGGCCATCTGTCTTGGCAATTGCCCTTTTCCTGAGTGTATTGTACAGTGAAGTGGCTTTTGACTGTATTGTTGCATACAGATGTATTGAAATCTGTAATTTGTCCCCAAGAGACCACTTAATAGTCACACTCTGCCATGTAAAACTACCTGATCTGAAAAAGTATATATCCATAAATGGGAGAGATGCAGAGGACTTTAAACAAACAAACAAGCACACAAAAAAGTTGGTAAATGATTGCAGTCCTGGGAAAATTGTAGGGGAGAGACATTGTTCTGGAGTGCCCGTACAAGCAATCTTTGGAATAATTGTGGTGTTTGGCATGTGTACATGTGGGTGTATCTTTGGGTTGACTAGGTTTGAAACAATTCTACTTTGTGTGATTTCTCCTTAATAGCCAGTGGAGCATTGTGACATCTGGCAACTAATATGTGGCCAAGCAGGTCCCTGGTTCAGTTTTGGTTTTCCCACAAAGGGCCTTTGCAGACTGCTAGAAATAGTGCAAATTGAGTCCACTTTAAGGGTTAGGGTTAGGGAATCGTGGGAACTGTATTTTATTGTGGCACCAGAGCTCTCTGACAGAGAAGGCTCAATGTCTCAGAAAAAAATACAGTTCCCATGATTCTCTAGCACTAACCCTAACCCTTAAAGTGGACTCAATTTGCACTATTTCTGGCAGTCTGCAAAGGCCCAAACTCGAGTTGAGCAACTCAGTTTCCAACTTAGCTCTCTAGTTGTAATAAAAGTTTATTTCTGACCTACCTTACAGAGTTGTTTTAAGGAGTGCTGAGAAGAATGTCTGTGAAATGCTTTGAACAAACTCATGCACAATATACAGTACACACTAAGTAGGATTATGCTTTTCCATGAGTTACTTTGATGTTTATTTCAAAAATGTTGAAGGGGAGCAGGACAGCACCTATTGGCTCCTTTATTGTGTTGAACATGCAGGGTGTCAGGGCCAGGGGTAAGGCAAAGCATGCACAGCCCCATATTCTCTCTTTGCATGTCCTGTATTGTGGATGTAACTTTGAAAAGGGTTTATGTTTTGGAGAGAACTGCTGGCAACAGCCTCCCCATCTGATTTCACAACAGACTTGTGTCTACCAACTGTACATCTCAAACTTTCACAGGATCTGCAAGACATGATGATGCATAAAGGGCAGACATCCAGATATTGTTGGACAGCAACACTTGGCATTCCTCACTATCCTGGCAAGGGCTGATGGGAATTCTAGTCCAACAACATGTGGAGGCATGCATTTTGCCCATCTCTGATTAAAAGCAACATTTCATATATATCTCGCTCCCCTCTCTTTCTCTTTCTCTCTCTTTAATGGCTTTGCTAAGTATGAGTGTGCAGTCTTCCTGATACAGAACTTGTGAGATTTGAGTTTTCCACTCTTGCTGTACTGACTTGTTTTTGTCAGAGTGTAATAGTTCAACTAGGGCCTATATATTCTGAAGGCACCAGATCCTGTCTGATCTTGGAGGCTAACCAGAGTCAGCCTGGTTAGTACTTGGAAGAGAGACTGCCAATGAATATCAGATGCTGTAGGCTGTATTTCAGACTGGCAAAACCACTTCTGAATATTCCTTGTCTAAGAAAACCCTATGAAATTCATGGGATCTCCATAAGTTGACAGGTGTCTTGAAGGCACACACATACAGCAGTTCAACTGAGGCTTCCCAAAGATTTTGATCTTTGCCACATAATGGATGGAAAAAAATAATCCCATGTTGTGCAAATTTTCAGATTCCTTTCAATTATGCATTGACAAGAAATGGTGTTTACGGTATTTTAGAAAACAGGTTGTAGCATTACAATGCTGCTGCTCATCAGTGGGAGGTGATTTGTACCATGAAGATCTTGCTGCACTGGGCTCCTGGGCAAAGAAAAAGATGCACATACTGTACTCCATTTGACAGTGCCCCTCATTTCTCTCTCCCTGGCTGAGCTGAATCCAGGTGCCTCTCTATGGTCTGAATTGCCTACCTTCTCCCTCCCCCCACTGATAAGGGCTTGATAGCTGCTTGGGTAGTGGGAGGATGTGGAACAAATACATGAACTCAGCACGTAAGTATTTGGACAAGCACTCCATCCAACTTATTTTTAATTCAGCTATCTTTTATACAGGCTAGAACAGGGGTAGGTTACCTTTCCCCTTTAAGGGCCGAGGGACTTCAGCTCCCAGAATCCCAGGAGCTATTGGCCAACATGAGACTATTGGCCAACATGGCTGAGGCTTCTGGGAGCTGAAGTCCCTCGGCCCTTAAAGGGGAAAGGTTGCCTACCCCTGGGCTAGAACATGACTTTTGAAACAGGACCATGTGTTCGAGCTGGTCTTCACTTGGTGTTCTGGCCAAGACTGCTTCAGAGATTCTGTAGCATCACTTCCCACAGACTGCACCTGGTTTACCCTTATGTGAGGATAGACATAGGTACAAAGGGGTGACTGGACTGTGGATAGTGAGGCTATAGAGTCTCTAGAGCAGTCTTGGCTCAAACACTAAGTGCAAGGATGATAAAAGTTGTGCTGGCTGACTTGCTCCTTAGCTTGTCAGCCTGAATTATTTCTCTATCCCTTTATTCTGTTACAAGAGCTTTCTCCGTATTGATACTGGCTAAAGAGGATTGAGTTAATTAACTCCAGGCTGTTGCTGGATATAGTCCAGAAAACACATCTATAACTTTTAAAGCTGCAGGGACATCTTAAGGATTTTCCCGGTCAAAAAAATGGTCTAGGTGAGCTACATAAAAGACAGTGAAGTAGCTGCATGATTCAGTTTTTAATATTTAAGTATTGGTTTATTACCCAAGATAATATACAGCAAATAAAAACAAATACACCTGAACCCCTGTATTTGCAGGCCTGATAAGCATGGTTTCACACACACAAAAAGTATCTCTAGGCATCTGGAGATCTTCCAGTATGACTCTTATGGTCAGCTTCCACAAGGAATATAGCATTTGCCGTTATCTGCGATGTTTGCTAACTGCAGTAAGTCTGGGAGCATATCTCCACAGATAACGGGGGTTGTATTGTACAAACATTCTTCATAAGTAGATTAAAACAGCTTTTTAAAAGCAAGTTTTAAGAAAAACAGTTAGCAGAGACACCCTGGTTTCAAGGGCCAAAGGCTGCATGAAATGCTGAGGAATGTAGTAGTAATGTGCCGTATTTTTCGGCATATAAGACGCTCCGGCATATAAGACGCACCCAATTTTAAAGGAGGAAAATCTAGAAAAAAAAGATTCTTAACCAAATACTGTAGTAAAATATTTTATATCAACTTTATAAAGTTAACAGCAGTTTAAGAACAATTTTAAGTTGTAAATGTAAGTTTAAGCCAGCAGCAGGGCCAGGTATTGCACAAATTCCCTGCCCAACTTTCTTGCAAGTCTCCTGTCGCCTTATGGTGACTCCATGAATTTCTTAGGGATTTCTTAGGCAAGGAAGACTCGAGAAGTGGTTTTGCCAGTTCCTTCCTCTGAAATACAGCCTGCAGCACCTGGGATTCTTTGGCGGTCTCTCATCCAAGGACTATCCAGGGCTGACCCTGCTTAGCTTCCAAGATCAGATGGACTGGTACCTTTGGAGTTTTTAGGCCATTGTCTTATGGAGTAATTTATGGCTTATTTTGACCCTACCATGAGGGTTTTCTTGGCAGATTTCTTCAAGGGGGGGGGGTTTGCCATTTCCATCCTCTGAGGCTGAGAGAGTGTGATTTGGCCAGAGTAATCCAGTGCCTTGGAGTAATTTCTGGCTCATTTTGACACTACCATGAGGGTTTTCTTGGCAGATTTCTTCAGAGGAGGGAGTTTGCCATTTCCACCCTCTGAGGCTGAGACAGTGCAACTTGGCCAGGGTACTAATCCAGTGCCTTGGAGTAATTTCTGGATCATTTGGATCCTACCATGAGGGTTTTCCTGGCAGATTTCTTCACAGGAGGGAGTTTGCCATTTCCACCCTCTGAGGCTGAGACAGTGAAACTTGGCCAGGGTACTAATCCAGTGCCTTGGAGTAATTTCTGGCTCATTTTGACCCTACCATGAGGGTTTTCCTGGCAGATTTCTTCAGAGGAGTGAGTTTGCCATTTCCACCCTCTGAGGCTGAGACAGTGTAACTTGGCCAGGGTAATAATCCAGTACCTTGGAGTAATTTCTGGCTCATTTTGATCCTACCATGAGGTTTTCCTGGCAGATTTCTTCAGAGGAGGGAGTTTGCCATTTCCACCCTCTGAGGCTGAGACAGTGTAACTTGGCCAGGGTACTAATCCAGTGCCTTGGAGTAATTTCTGGATCATTTGGATCCTACCATGAGGGTTTTCCTGGCAGATTTCTTCAGAGGAGGGAGTTTGCCATTTCCACCCTCTGAGGCTGAGACAGTGTAACTTGGCCAGGGTACTAATCCAGTGCCTTGGAGTAATTTCTGGCTCATTTTGATCCTACCATGAGGGTTTTCCTGGCAGATTTCTTCACAGGAGTGAGTTTGCCATTTCCACCCTCTGAGGCTGAGACAGTGTAACTTGGCCAGGGTACTAATCCAGTGCCATGGAGTAATTTCTGGCTCATTTTGATCCTACCATGAGCGTTTTCCTGGCAGATTTCTTCAGAGGAGGGAGTTTGCCATTTCCACCCTCTGAGGCTGAGACAGTGTAACTTGGCCAGGGTACTAATCCAGTGCCTTGGAGTAATTTCTGGCTCATTTTGATCCTACCATGAGGTTTTCCTGGCAGATTTCTTCACAGGAGGGAGTTTGCCATTTCCACCCTCTGAGGCTGAGACAGTGTAACTTGGCCAGGGTACTAATCCAGTGCCTTGGAGTAATTTCTGGCTCATTTTGATCCTACCATGAGGTTTTCCTGGCAGATTTCTTCAGAGGAGGGAGTTTGCCATTTCCACCCTCTGAGGCTGAGACAGTGTAACTTGGCCAGGGTACTAATCCAGTGCCTTGGAGTAATTTCTGGATCATTTGGATCCTACCATGAGCGTTTTCCTGGCAGATTTCTTCAAGGGGGGGACTCTTTCCACCCCCGTCCTGGGTGCTCCAATGGACTCTTCCTGGGATGGGAGGATGTCCTCTGACCCCAGGAAGAGTCCATTGAAGCACCCAGGATGGGGGTGGAAAGAGGAGGAGCACATTCAACTAGCCAGGAAAAGAGGACTCTTTCCACCCCCGTCCTGGCTGCTCCAATGGACTCTTCCTGGGATGGGAGGAGCCCACTGGAGCACCGAGGCTCAGGCTGAAATGAGGCCTACTTTTAGCCTAGGCCTCGGCAGTTTGCCCTCAGCTTTTATATTCGGTTCATTAGGCGCAGCAACTTCCCCACCCTCGTTTTGGGGAAGAAAAAGTGCGTCTTATATGCCGAAAAATACGGTACCTAGGGAGTGCTTAAGTGCACTGATAAGTGGTATAGAAATGTACTTGCTAGTGCTGTTGCTATTGCTAGATGCATACCAGTGCAGAGGTGGCCTCCTGGTTAGGGCTCCTGATCACATATATAGAGCCCACATGCTCAAGGACTGACATGAGACACCTGCAGATGTGTTCAGGATGTAGCCTACTCTATGTTTTCCTCTTTTGTACATCTGATGTTGACTTTGATCAGCGGAGGGAATACTGCTACTTTCTGCCACTTTCTCATAGCTTCATCTGGGTACCCTATGTACTCTTCTGCCATATTTTTTCTTTGTCATCAAGCCCACTGAACATGTTCAGTGGACAAAGGGTGGTATGAGGAATACTGATTCTTAAGGTAGGATGCCTCTCCCCTTAGCCGGTCTCTTCCTCAGTGTTTTCCCTTGTTCCTATGGGACATTGGTGGGCTTTTGAAAGTTGTGTCTATCTGCTTTTCTGTTGAAGCAGTAATGCAACAAAGGTCCAATCCAAATTGCAGAAATAATCCAGTTTGACACCGCTTTAACTGTCCTGACCCAGTGCTAGGGAACCCTGGAAATTGTAGTTTATTGTGGTACCTGACCTCTCTGGCAGAAGTGGCTCAGTGTCTCACAAAACTCCAGTTCCCATAATTCCCCAGCATTGAACCAAAGCAGTTAAAGAGGTGTCAAACTAGATTATTTCTGCAGTGTGAATTGGATCAATGAAATGGATGGTGCATAGCTTACCGGAACTTGCTATGAGCCTTGGTCTGAGGAGTCCTCATTATAAGGCTTTGATACTGTGGCCATGGAACAGCTCCAGAGTTTGAAAAGTGACTGTGAAGATGAATGATTGTGATCCCACACTTAGGCTATTCATAACGGAGCAGTGCTAAGTGATGCTTTTGGTTGCAGGGCATCATTCTACCATTGCTCAGTTATGGATAGCTTTGGCAGGTCATTATATTCAATCCACTTCCTTATGTGAGATGCAGCTCTGGTTTTCATTGCATCATTGTTGAAAACACAGCTCTGAGCAGCATTTATAAAGCGTAAGCTGATGCTGAATTTTGACATATACAGTACATTCAATTTAGTATGCGTTTTGGAGCAAGCAATATTCTCGGATATGCAAAACATTCACCAAATATCTTGAAGGAGCTTAAATGATGTCAGGGCATCATTTTGAGGGGGCTTCCTCCCTTTATTTCATGTATGTTGTTTCAATTAAAACATGTTGATTTATGCCTCTGTTGTTAGATAATTGGCATCGAAGTTTCATGGACTCCTTTTAATTGCTGTTGGAGTGAAATTCTGTCTAACCCTTTTATAATCCTAGAACTGTAGGAAGAAAGGAGGTCATATGATGAAAATGATAGTCAGGTCAGTGCACAAACAGCTTCTTTCATTCATAAATAGATTTGTGCAGTTTGCTGTTCAAAGAGAGAGTGATTGCAGCTTCAAAACAATCTGATAAAAACATGTACACTAGTTCTCTTAATGGGTTTTATTATTAGCTGTGATGTCTAAATTGGAGCATCTGTGGTCAGAGGTAGTAATTCCAAAATGTTGGTTACCACTTTCTCGCTCCCCTTGTGGGCTTTTTATTCATCAGAAACAGGATGTCGAAGCAGATGGACCCATGGTTTGGATGTATCAAGGTGATTTTTACATTGCATCAACAGATGGTTAATTGTTCTGCTTTTATGAAGACAGGGAAAGAGTTCTTGGATATGCTTCTTGTAAAAATCTGCTGCTTGGAAGGAATTTTTTCCAGGGTGGGGCAACACTTCCAGATTCTCTAATGCTAGTTTCTTCTCTTGTTGCGGCCTCATAAAAAAGCCCTGTGGGAAAAGGCAAAGACCACCTACTCTTTCTCTTCTGAGTTACCTGGAATTAAACAGGAGTGACTTCTCATTTTGTTCATACTTTTCAGGGATCTCCTAGTTTGTCCTAAAGGAGTGCAGGCTATATCTTGTGATATATCATTTTGCCAGCTGTTTTTGGTTTTGCCAGTTGTTATCAATATCTGCTTGTTACATTCCTTTGGGAGCTGTTTGTAGCAACTTCTTGAATCTGTATTAGGGCTCTTCTCCTCCCAAACTGTTGGTGTGGTTTGCTGAGGTGGTCTTATGGTTTGAAAGTGAAATTTCCCCCACCTTTATTTTATTCTTCTGTATCATTATACTAGTGTTACAGTGCAAAAATGTCATTTCACCAATACAGTATAATACAAAGGAAAAAGAAATTACTAAAATAAAGAAGAAGAAGAAAACTCCCCCACCAGTCCCACCAATATGACTTAGAATTAAAAAGAAATCTACTCAAGTATGGGAATAAAATGCTACAGCTGGTACTGGAAATTGCCAGAAAAAGTCTGGGGCAACAGAACCCTGATCTGAATAATAATAATAAAAAAGCTAAAAACTATGTTGTACTAAGACTTTGGAGACCAGGGTTCAATTTCCAACTTGGATGTGCAATTCACTGGGTGATCTTGGACAAGTCACATGCTCTCAGCCTCAGGGAAGCCAATGGCAAACCTCCTCTGAACAAATCTTGCCAAGAAAACTCCATGATAGGTTTGCCTTAGGGTGGCCATAATTTGGAAACGACTTGAAGGCACACAACAACAACAACTGTAGCAATAAAAAATAAAAAATACTGCACCCTTGTGACACATTTGCTTTGTCTAAAGGAGTCCTTTGGAAGTGATAGCAAGGGCATGCATGGTGCATTTTACAGAAACCCTGTTTGCAAGAGAGAACAAACTGGCTTTTACAAAAGGGGAAAAGATACTCCTTCTCTTCTGTGCGCTACTTTCTCTGTGGAAGGAAGGAAGGAAGGAAGGATACTTTCTGTCCCATGAGTAGAACTTTTCCTGGTCAGCTCACGCTCTCTCAGCCTCAAAGGAAGGCAATGGCAAACAAGTATTGCCAACAAAACCAAATGACTTAAAGTCATGCAGCAACAATAACAACAGTGGCATAGAACAGGAGTAGGCAACCTTTTTGAGCTGGGGGCCAGGTTGCTGTCCCTCAGACAATTGGGGGGCCGAAGCACCCAAAAATAAATAAATAAATAAATAAATAATTTTTTTTAAAAAAATTAAAAATATGCATGCACTCTCTCTCTCATCCCCAGAAAAGCCATGGCAAACCCCCTGTGGAGATTTTGACAAGAAAACCCCAAGAACAAGTAATAACAACAATAATATCATCATGGCGGGCGGCAGCGGTGGCGGCAGGACCGGCCTGGGGCTGGCCCCCGGGCCTTAGGTTGCCTACCCCTGGCATAGAAGGTCTTGTAAAGACCATCTTCTTTTTCTAGTAAAGGCTATTTAGTATTTGTAGCCAGTCTGTGCCTTGCTCTCTAAAAAAAACACCCCAAGGCAAAATACACATTATAGTGGCCATCACTGCTGGGTACAGTCGGCTTTCCCTGTTCTTGGATTCTGTGTCTACGAATTCCACTATCCGTGGTTTGAAAATATTTTTTTTTATATATTTTATTTTAAAAAAACATAAAAAATCCACTTAAAATATATTCTTAGTCATTTTTACAGTACGTTTATCCATAGTTCTAACTTCTCAATAGTTCTTTGAAAGTAAGTACATTTTTTTTCATTTTACATACATCATTTCTGTGTCTATTACTTCTATCATCATCTCAGATCCAGTTCATTTACACAATCTTAATAACTACTTTACTGCTTTATTCCCATTTTCTATTTATATATTCTTCCACTGGAGCCTCTCTTCCTCAACCAATTCCACATTCTCATTATTCAATAACCTTGTCAATTTGTCCATTTCCTTCATCTCTAACAATTTCAATAGCCATTCAGCTACCGTTGGAGTTGTCTCCTGTTTCCATTTGGAGGCTATTAGTATTCTTGCTGCCGAGACCATGTAAAGTATTAGTCTCCAATATTTTCTAGTTATATCTGCTTCTAGTTTGTATGTCATATTTAATAAATATAGTTCTGGATATAATTCAAGTCTGTTTTTAAGTATGTCTTCCATCGTCATGTGCATTTTTTCCCAATACATTTTCATTTTGGGACATCTCCACCAAACATGATACCAAGATCCAACATTGCTTTTACATTTCCAACATTCGTTCGTTTTGCCATTCTAGCAGGGGTGAGATACCATCTTTGTTCCATTTTCCATTGATTTTCTCTTATGTCTTGAGAGCGAGTAAATTTTCTTGTCATTTTCCTTGCTTTCTCCCAGTGATCTACCATTATTATCCTACCAATGTCTGTTGCCCACTTGATCATATTGTCTGATATTATTTCCTTTTCCTGTCTCTGACACATTAATATTTTATATAATTTACTTATTCTCTTCTCTCTTGTCCCCAGCCAAATTTTATCTATGTCTTTCAATTCTTCTTCCACCCCTTGCAGCTTAATATCCATTTTAAATCTTTCCTTTATTTGGGTATATAATAACCAGTGCATTTTATCATCTAAATGTTGAATCTCAGACATAGCTTTAAGTTCCAATTGGTTTCCAATCTTCTCCAGTATCTCTTTATATTTTAACCAAATTCGAAGGGCTGTCCATCTTCCAAAAAAAGCTTCATGTGGTGAAGTCCATAAAGGTATTTTAGTGTATATTATTTTTTTCAGTTCTTTCCAAGTTTTAAGTAAGCTTCTTCTTATTACGTGGTGTTGGAATTCTTTGTGAACTCTATCCTTATCATAACATAAGTATCCATGCCATCCGAATCTGTTGTTGAATCCCTCCAAATTCAATATATCCTGGTCTTCTAATGTTATCCATTCGGATATCCAATCTAAAACATTCACTTTGTGGTAGAGTTCTAAATCTGGTACATTCCTCCCTCCATCTTTACTTTGTCTTGTCATTGTTAGCCAATTGATTCTCGCTTTTTTACTTTTCCAAATAAATTCCTTCAAATCTTTTTGCCACTCTTGAAATATTTGCCTGTTATGTATTATCGGGATATTCTGAAATAAAAAATTTAATTTGGGTAAAATCATCATTTTTATCGTCTCTATTCTTCCTGATAATGATAGCTGAATTTTACTCCAATTTATCATATCTTTCTTGATTTCTCTCCATTTTGGTTTATAATTGTTTTCAAATAAATCTACATTCCTTTTGGATATCCATATCCCCAAATATTTAGTTTTATTTACAACCTCACAATGCGTTTCTTCAGCTAATTCTGTTTCTTCTTTTTTGTCATGTTTTTGGTAATTATTACTGTTTTGTCATAATTTATTTTAAATCCGGCCCTATTCCCAAAATCTTCTATCATTCAGTCCTCCAATATCAATACCACATCATCGGCAAAGGCACGTAACTTATATTCTTTTCCTTTAATCTTCATTCCTCTAATGTTTGGGTTTCCCCTTATCTGATTTAGTAATGTCTCCAACACCATTATAAAAAGAAGAGGTGATAACGGGCATCCCTGACGCGTCCCTTTGCCGATATTAATTTTTTGTGATTTGTTTCCATTTATCACCAGGCTTGCTGATTGTTCACTATATATTTCTTTAATCCAATTACAGAATTTTTCTCCCAACTTCATTTTTTCACATATTTTTATCGGGTTTGAAAATATTTTTTTAAAAAACATAATCCAAAAAGCAAACCTTGATTTTGCCATTTGATATAAGGGACACCATTTAACTAGGCCATTGTATTTAATGAGACTTGAGCATCCACAGATTTTGGTATCCACGGCAGGTGCTAGAACCAAACCCCAGAGATACCAAAGTCTCACTGTATCAAACGATCATCAAGGCTGCCAGTCTCGCTGAAGGTTTACATGGACACACGCAATAATTTAAGACTGAATTGCAGTCCTTTCTATTAATACTGCAGGAAGCCTCCCCTGCCCCAGTAGTGCACTTATTTTGAAGAAATGGGCCATAATGCTTAGCAAACAGCTGTCAGATCCAATATATGCTCCAGAACAGGCAGGACGAGAGCACGTCAAGTGGGCTTATGAGCCTTGGATGACACAAAGAGGCTTATTTAAAATTGCACTCAAAATTTAGGATGGTGGGAGGTGAGAAGAAGCCAAGAGCTATTTTGTGGATTGTGGGATCCAGTTTATTTTGATGCACGATATACAGGTACACACAGAAACCAGGCAACAGCTTCTAATCTGTTGCCACTGTTTACATTTGTGCCTGTTCTCTCCTTACACTAGATGGGCATTGGTCAGCTAGAATTGCCATGGCAGATGTGAGCTTGTGTGTGTTTTCTCCAGCAATTACCAGGAGTGTGAAATTAATAGGTGGCAGCTATTTGTGAAAGTTTTGTATGCGGTGCTATGGATTGTGCTTCTGAAACGAGCATTCCCTTGCTGTTCAAGCTTTTCTCCTTCCACTGACATGCCCTGATAATTGGAAGAAAGGAGGGAAGATACGCTGCCATGGGGGAGGACATAAATGATAATACTTTTATTTAAAATGTGGCTAACAACTTTACTTTCTTTCCCTGATTTCCCCCCCAAAAAAGGGGCTCCTTAGCTTTTCTTTTTGTATAGGGAGGGAGTGTATACAGGAATTTTGTATAAGTAGTTTGTTGTTGTTGTTGTGTGCCTTCAAGTTGTTTCTGACTTAAGGCAATTCTAAGATGAACCTATTATAGGGTTTTCTTGGAAAGTTTCTTCAAAGGGGGTTTGCCATTGCCATCCTGAGGCTGAGAGAGTGACATACCCAAGGTCATCCAGCTGGAATTCAAACCCTGGTCTCCCAGTCTCCTAGTCCAATGCTCAGACCATTACACCATGCTGTCCCTTAGCAATAGCAATAGCAAGTACATTTCTATACCACTTATCAGTGAACTAGCACTCCCTAAGCCAAGGGTAGGCAACCTTTCCCCTTTAAGGGCCAAGGGACTTCAGCTCCCAGAAGCCTCAGCCATGTTGGCCAATAGTCCCATGTTGGCCAATAGCTCCTGGGATTCTGGGAGCTGAAGTCCCTCAGCCCTTAAAGGGGAAAGGTTGCCTACCCCTGCCCTAAGCGGTTAACAGTCTGTAAGCCAATTGCCCCCAACAAACTGGGTACTCAGTTTACCAAACTACGAAAGGATGGAAGGCTGAGTGGACCTTGGAGCCCTGCAGGATCGAACTCACAACCTTGTGGAGGTGAGTGGCTGCAATACTAGCATTTAACCAGGGCCCTTACAAGTATGTAGGCCTGCCTTTTAATGTGACAAGCACAAAATAGAATCATAGAATCACAGAGCTGGAAGGGACCACAAGGGCCATCCAGTCCAACCCTCTGCCATGCAGAAATAGACAATCAAATCAAATCACCCCCCAAAAATAATATAGAATATGATTTGCACACACACACATATTTAACTTGATGTCTTCATACTGATTAGCAAGAGGAACTAGTTTCCTTTGGTTCACACTTAGTAAAGAACAAGTTTTCAGCTAGTGTTGGGAGGAATTTCTAGATCATTGGAGGCAGTCAACCAGCTAAAGGATTTGAAATAAAACTGAGCTTGCAACTAGATATTGCAGTTTGATTTTTTTCCCTCTTGGTTTCTTGTCTTCTCCTCTCCCTCCTTGCCTCCCCGCAACCCCAGCATCCGAACTTCAGGATTCAGTGGTCACCAGCCTTGTTCAGTCCTCACTGGCTCTGAGCTACCTCCTCTTAATGCTTTTTGTAGTTCTTTAGATCTTGGGTTTCTGCTGAGCCTCTCACAGCCCCTTCTTGTGTATGAATGGTGCCACTTTGATTGTATAAAGAATGGGCAGCTGGAGACTAGTCTCACTGTTGAGATATAAGTTCTAGTGACAGTGTAGCCCATTACATCGGTAGTGTAGTATCCATGTTTCATTTTTTCCTTGTTTATGTTTGATCTACTTAGTTGTCATATCATTGGGATGATCATGTGTTTGTGGGAGAAGACGAGAGCTCAAATCCTCTAGTCTCACTTTTGCCATTGCTAGTGAATCTATTCATTATATTTTCTAGTAACTCCTTATGCAAAAAGTTTGACTGGCAGTATAAAGGTTGCAGGATGGTACCTGAGTACTGTTTATAATTAATAATAGATTATTAATAGTAGCACTTCAACATAAGCTTTTTGCTCATAAATTCTCAGATGAACTGATACTTTTGAAAGAGAAATAGAGCAAAACCAAAACAAAAAATAACCTAGTCTGACTCCTTACAGTTGTTGTTGCCAAAATATTGCTCATAGAGATTGACAAATACGCGCATACTGATAACAAAGTTTTTTTTTACATTTCTCTTATCTTGTTTTGTTCTCTGTATGTAACTTCTCTTTTTTTGTAGATAATTCTATCCTTTGTGAGTGGGGTAAATTGTAGGTTATGTATTTATCTTTTCAAGCACAAAGAATAACTCTTTTTGCATTCACTACACTAGATACAGTTCTAGACACCTGTGTTATTTGTCACTTTGATAGCGTCTAAGTTTTTCAAGGAGACCCAAGGATCTATTGACAGAAATACAGTCAGTTGATATACATTGTTGATGCCTAGGTTTCGGCAAAGGTGACATCTAGATACAGTTTTCTTGGCCAAAAATGTGATGATAATTCTACTCTCTCGTAGATAGAAAATCTAGCAGTGGGAGCATTGCATTTCCTGTAGCTGTCTAAAGCCATTCATATTGATATTTTTTTCTCTCCAGAGGAATTCTGTAGAAGTGGTTGCTTACTTAAACATGAATGTCTTTCAAACCTAACCATCAATATAAATCTTGGCATGCTTGTCCAGGCAATTCCCAAACAGGTCAAGAATCTTACTATGTTCAGTGTATTTCTGCTGCTAAAGATGACTGCTGATTGTCTAGTTCTTTCTCTAGGAGAGTTGACATTCAGATCTCATATCAGTGTGGGATTTCTGTATACCCTCCTCCTGCAATGGTGTGTCATCAAAACATAGAGAAGCCATCTCAGGTGTCACACAAATATTCTCTTTAGCTTTGGGTTTAATGCAGGAATGGCGATCCTTTGGTTGTCCAGACGTTTTGGACTTCAGCTGTCAGAAGTAATATATGTTTAGTATAGTATTTATTATGCTTCATTATTGTGTTCATTATGTTTATTATGGTGAAAACCATCTGGATTGTTCACCACTTCTGGCTTCCTGTACCTTGTAGTTTCAGCCTAGTGCCAGTTGATGTAGGACAGATGAGTGACTTGCAGCTTTCTAGATGTTGGACTCCATGTCCTGTGAGATTCAGTCAATATGAATGATGGGAGCTGGACTCCCACCAACACCAGGAGGGCAACACATTGCTTACCCCAGTCTAAGAGCCCCAGGGAGTGACTTTGAGGCTTCAGCTATACTGAAAGATGTCCTGGTGCCACTAACTACAGCAGTTCCAGACAGAACAAAGACATTTGAACTCTGGCATGGTAGAAACGCAGGGAGGTTGTTCCCTTTCTCTTTTTGTTAGTGTGGAGGGGAACCTGCATAGAGGAGAACATTAAGCAATATACAGATCTGAATGTCTGATAACAAATGGAGAAAGCTACACTTGGATGGCCTGACCATGGCAAAGGTGGCGAAGTCTCCTAGCAGCTCCGTGACATGAGTCAAGTTTGGTTGTTTGAATAGTGACCATGTTCATTCTGATATGGAAATTTGTGATTCATCTGAGGCAATCATTGTTGTCAGGTTTACGGCCAACTCATGCTTTCTCTCCAGAAAATGAAAGTAAAGCCTGTATAGGGCAATCCTAGACAAAGCTGAATGCTAACATATTTAACTATCTCATTGTGATATACTTCAGTGTTTTGAAATCCAGTTTAAATTTTAGTTGTGCACTTTGATTTGTTAGGGTTTAATGCTGGCATTTGAGTTTTACATTTTAAAAAACTTAACAAAATGAAGAAAAAAATACTTGATATCACTTGGCAGTCTCTCTGACATAGTATTGGTTGCAGGCTTTGCGTTTATTCAGAAGTTTAACTGAGATTTAGAATAAAGCCTGTTCAGGACTCAAATATTCTTAGAAAATTTTGTGTACTGTAGTTTATAGTAGAGAAAGCCACACATATTCTAGTGAGATAATGAAAAAAGTACAACACAGATTATAAATACCGTACCTTGGTGACAAGCTTCTCTCAACTGTCAAGTTTATCTTGTGTTTGACAGAGTACATTTGGTGAGACCTTTCAGCCTGATATGAAATGGAATAGTTTCCTCAAGTGTACTTTTACCAGTCTTCTTGTTCTGCTCAGAGACTTTCATATCAGAATGTGAAATAGAAGTTTCCTTTCCGGTGTTGCTAGGTTAGTTAGAAAGCATTGACGACATTGGGGAGCACCTATGTTGTATGTTTCAACAGGTGTATGAATTACAGAAGCTTCAGTGGATGGCAGTGATCGACACCAAAGGTGTTCAGATTCATTGCATACTGGAATCCTATTCCCCAATCAGCTTATATAAAAATGACTCAGTGGTGTGGGATGTGCAGCAAATATAATCCAAAGTAGGCTTTTTTGTGACCTGTGTTCTCCTTCTGTTCTTGTGATGCTTTCCAAATGTTGAGGCTCCCTTACCCAGGAAATCCAAGGTACTCCAAAATCTTCTTTCATGGGTGGCTAAGATAAGTGACATCTTTGCTTTCTGGTCAGCGTACAAAAACTTAGTTTAATGCAGAAAACTATTTACAATATTGTATTAAATTATCTTCAGGCTATGTGTATAAGGTGTATATGAAACATAAATAAATTTCGTATTCCAAAATCCTAAAAAATCCAAAATACTTCTGGTCCTAAGCATTCCAGGTGAGGGAGAATCAACCTGTGTTTGGTTTCTGGACTACCTCTCATTTTTCATAATCTGAAAACAATACTAATAAATGTAAAGTGGTAATATAGACAAGACTCAAAGAACTCCTGAAGCAAACTAGTCAGGTAATTGTTCCTAGGACAACTAGGCTGCCTCCTGTATAAACATGAGGATATCCTGGTAGGTTTTTTTGGGGGGGAGGAAGTTGGTGTTAAGGCCTGTGGCAGAAACATTCACTGTTTGCAACATAAAAAGAGAGAATGATGTCTAAATTCAATGTAATGTACTCTCTTCTTGAAAAACTAGGTCTTCGGCTGCAGAAAATGTGAAACTTAAAAATGCTAGGTTTATTTTATTGAAAACACTTAAAGTGGCTTGTACTTTGTTGTTTTTAAATATTTTTAGTTACTTTGCACCTGGTTTTATTATGTTCTTATATGGAAATGCCAATATATGAACCTACCTTAGAACACTGGCATTTAAGCACTGTGGTAATGTAATTAATAAATGTTCTTCACCAGATTTCAGGGTGATTTCCAATAGAAAATCAAATGCAGAAACAAGAGGGAATATATCTCCCATATTCCAGTTTTCTTGAAATTTGCAAAGGTTTGTGACAGCAGGCCTTTAAATCCCAAGTAATCCAGAGGGTGGAACTGGCAAAACCACCTCTTGAGTATTCCTTGCCTTAGAAAATCCAATGAAAAAATCATGGGGTTGTCATGTCAGTGGGTGACTTAAAGGCACATACGCATGCAAACAGTTCTGTTTTAGATGTGTAATGTTTGCGTCTGTCAGTCTTATTGAAGACAAAGAATAGTTAGTATATGGGAGAAGACTATAAGATTCAATATGTTACAGAAACCCCCACAATGTATGAAAAGCTTGACATATCCATTTCCTATAGTCTGGGAAGGAGAGAAAATGCCTTTTATGTGAGAATGCTTACAGACAACTTTGTGGTTATAAAATCCATTTTCTAGTGTGAACAGAGTGCTTTCTCAAATTGTGAGTCTTTATTTCAGCGGTAGAGTTTGAAAGGCTTATACAGCGTTTGTGGGATTAAGGATGGGTAGCAGGAAGTGCTGCAGCAAGCCTTGGTAAAAGGTATCTTATCGCAAGCCTCAAGATTTGAATATGGCGGGGGGGGGGGAAATCAGTGTATTTGGCTGAAAGCTATTTCTAGAAAGGTTATTATATATATTGGACTCTGCTAATGTGAACTTTTGCCACTGATCCTTAACCTGCGTCCATCATCTTGTATGTTAGAAAGACCAGTATTATTGCTGAATCAAAGAGAACTACCAAGAAATGCACATGAAGCCCTTGAGCAGGGGTAGGCAACCTTTCCCCTTTAAGGGCCGAGGGACTTTAGCTCCCAGAAGCCTCAGCCATGTTGGCCAATAGTCCCATGTTGGCCAATAGCTCCTGGGATTCTGGGAGCTGAAGTCCCTCGGCCCTTAAAGGGGAAAGGTTGCCTACCCCTGCCCTTGAGCAATCAAAAGATCCTCAGAGATGCTTACTAATCATGCATGGGGGTTCAACAAAATGAATTGCATCTTTTGTCCCTCTGACCTTTAGATGATATTTTTAAAACCAATGTCTGACTCTTCTCTCTCTTTCTCCCTCCTCTTCCCCACACCTGACTGCTTTTCTTTTCTCCAGGATCTCAGTTTACCCAATGGTACTCCAGTAGACACTTCCAGCCCAGCATCCTCCTCTTCACTTCTTAACAGGCTGCAGCTGGACGATGACTTGGATGAAGAGATGAGAGACCTCTTTGTCACAGTTGATGATCCAAAAAAACATGTCTGTACAATGGAGACATACATCACGTACAGGGTCACGACCAAGGTATTAACAATAGCGCTTGTTTCCTATTTTTTACAGCTTTTAGGCCAGGCCTTTAGTTTCTTTTTAAATAATTATTTATTAGCTTTGTTTCCTTGTCAAACAGTTTTTTTTAAAGGATCCCCCCTTTTATTTTGTGTATTCTTCTTCTTTGTTTAAGTGAGCAGTTTGTCACTTGCCAGCTGTTGTTGGACTGCAGCTCCCATCATTCCTTACTGTTGCTTATGCTGGTTAGTGCTTATGGGAGTAGCTGTCCAATAACATCTGGATGGCTGCATGATTCCTGTTCCTCATTTAATTTCTTGAGGTGTTTCATAACAATATTATGAAAAACTTCCCCTGTGTATATTCTGTTTCAATCTTCTCTAATCTGTTGCTCTTCTGATGCACTGGGCTGCGACTCCACAGTCATTCCTAACAAGTATGGTCATTGGCCCTGTTGAATGAAAATGATGGGAGTTGTAGTCAACACATCTGAAAGGCACCAGACTGGGGAGGGCTGCACTGTTGTGTTCCTTTTACTGGGATCTTGTGGCTTTGAACTGATATGATATGCCTTTATCATATTTAAACAATGACATATTTTATGACAAGTTTTAGAACCTATTTGTTATTTGAGTCAAAATACTCCATGCTTTGAAATAGCACTAATAATTCCAAGATTATGGTCCTCACCAAATGCTTTACAAAACAAATTTTTGTTTCGTTGGTGTTATGTGAGGAGATACATAGAATTTATCCAAGAGTAGCTCTATTATAGCCACTCACATATGTAGGCTATTAGTTGGTTGTTGTAGCAAGCTTTGGATAACAGACATGCAAGTGTAAAGCAGCTCATTAACTGGTTGATTGTATGGAAAAATCTTGGTGTTTCCTCCACATTACCACCAATGCAGTGTAGTGATTAGTGTGTTGGACTGAGAATTGAAAGGACCAGGTTCCAGTCCCTCTTCACAGGCTTGTTGTGAAGATGGATTGGGGAGAAGAGTCATCCCCTTGAGCTCTCTGGAGGAAAAGCAGAATATATATGCAGCTAGAAATAGCATGGCATAGTGGTTTGAGTGTTTTACTATGATTCTGGAGACCAAGGCTTGATTCCCTGTTTGGCCATGAAACCCACTGGGTGACCTTGGGCAAGTCACATACTCTCAGCCTCAGGGGAAAACAATGGCAAACCTCCTCTGAACAAATCTTGCCAAGAAAACCCCATGGCAGGTGTGCCTTAGGGTCAGCATAAGTCAGAAATGACTTGAAGGTTCACAACAAGAAAAGACATAAATAAGTACTCACTGTTTTTGTCCACTAGAATAAGTTGAATATGTAGGTTTTGTTGCCCCCCCCCCCCGGCCGATCTCCATGGTAAATAGCTTGGGAGCTCTGTTTCAGTGGAAGCACTGCCACATGAAAGCATTTTTCCATGGCACCATCTTCAGTGTTTCAAGCAGAAATTGCTTTTAATTTATTGTATTTAGCAAATTTTAGACCACTTTTTATTTTTAAAGACATCTCAAAGCAGTTAACAATAAAAATAGATGGAATCAAACCAATTGCTAAAATAAAATAATAAGTTCTTTAAGATATATAAAACCCAATTCTTTAAAATACAGAAAACTCAATTCTTTATAATATTTAAAAATAATATACTCTTGTCTAAGCCTGCTTTATTGTGTGTTTCCCACCCTCAAATCTTTGGATAAGGGGCAGGATATACACAGTTTAATAAAGAAAATTTAAAAATCAGGGGTTACTGACAGTGTAAACTAGTGGTGGCTGAGATAGTAGATAATTATAACCATGAACTGGCAAGTTGGAAATTGTTTGTATATCCTTGTCTTTATAAGTAGTTAAGAATAGTTTATTAGATATAGATGTAACAAAGTTTTTGTTTTGTTTGTAATGTATGTAGTGTTGTGTTCTAACTTTAGATGGGGTTTTATATTATATATAATTTTTTGTTCGAATAAAAAATATTATTTAAAAAAACACACTATTGGTGCCTGGTGGCTTCTGTGACAGTGGATTGGTGGATCTATCCTGAGTTTCAGCCCAAATTTTAAAGGAGATGTTAAAGGTGCTGAACTCTGTCCACAAAATAGGTTCAGGATCTTGGGGTAGGTCTCTTAAATATCAAATTCAAGCCTGCAGTTGATTCACTGGCCCACTGAAATGGACGCCACTGGCCATGACCAGTGATAGCAGTCAGGAAAGAGCACATACTGTGTCATAGGAACTAAGCAGTTTCCGTTCCTGTAACCTTTCTGGGTTGCTATTGACAAAGCAGTTTCCCTTTGCAGAATTTGAAACTCTTTAGTAGGCAGTGCTGTACTGTTCATCAATGTTCCTAAAGACAAATGACTTGTTTTGACTTGAACTGCTGATGAGCATAGCCTAGGCATACTCTGAGTAATGTATTTTTAGGGGACTCTTCTTTCCCCTTTCCTCGGTATTGGTTATGTTACAAAAATCGATTTTAAAAAAAGAGAGAGAAGTAATTTCTTTCTGGATGTGTGCAAGTGCCTTTTACATGGTAAATTGAATGCAATAAATGCACACTTGATTGTGGGGAAAATTATGTGTGTGTGTCCTTACGCTCTGTTTGAGGCTGATGTGGTATTGCTAGGTGGAGCTCTTTGAGATCTTTAGCCCATAATACAAGAGTTCAGCTGGAGTTGAATGTTAGAGACTCAGGGTCTCTACAAGGATGCAAATCTTCATATAGCATGAAGTTAAACTGTGGAACTCACTACCACAAGATGGAATAATGGCGGCCAACTTAGATGAATTTAAAAGACAATTAGATAGGATCATGGAGGATACAGTTACTAGTCATGATGGTTGTATATTACCCCAGTGCAAGAGGCAGTATGCTTCTGTATACCATTTATTGGGAAAACCCAAATGGGAAGGTGCTATTGTACTTGTGTCCTGTTTCTGGTTTTCCCATTGCCTACAACATGCTGGACTAGATAGGCCTTTGGCCCAACATGTCCACTTTAATGTTGTTAACCCTTATGAACCAAGATGGGACAGTTTAGTCCAGGGGTAGGCAACCTTTCACCTTTAAGGGCCGAGGGACTTCAGCTCCCAGAAGCCTCAGCCATGTTGGCCAATAGTCCCATGTTGGTCAATAGCTCCTGGGATTCTGGGAGCTGAAGTCCCTCGGCCCTTAAAGGGGAAAGGTTGCCTACCCCTGGTTTAGTCCCTTGGAGTCACAGTTTGTTGTAGAATCCACATAATGTAGTCATTCTGCAATATTGTCACCTGCACAGGTATAAGCAGTGTTGTCAAGTTTTAGTTCCTTTCCATTGTACAGGAGGTTGTTGTTGTTGTTGCTGTTGTTGTTCTTATTACAGTTGCCCCTCCCAATTCGTGGGGGATCCGTTCTGGACCCCTCCCCTGCAAAAATGGAGGCTTGCAAATATTTGAGCCCCATTGAAAATAATGGCCCATGCAACCATGGTGCGTGTGCGGGGCTGCGCGTTGGCATGCCCCGCCATTTTATTTATAGCTGCATGTCCTTTCCACAAAGAGTGAGACCGCGGACTCAAAGTCCACGAACGGGGAGGGACAACTGTATAATTATTACAGAAAGCAGCCAGCATTCAAAATATCCCAACTTATTTACTTCTTTTTTTTGCCATTAAGATATTTTATCCTAACTGATGTAACATGTGGGGATGAAAGGAAGTCCCATGGCATGTTTTTGGTAGCTAAGGTTTCAGTAAATCAAAAATTGTCAGTGGGTTTACTCAGATTGTCAGTGGGTTTACTTCGTGTTGATTGTGATGCGAGGATTGGGAGTCTTACTGGGGTCAGGAAATAACAAGACATGTACATCGAAACTTAACACTAACACTCAATACTTTCTAATTCTTATTGGGAATCACAAAATATTCCAAAATCTAATCATTGTGAGTTTTTAAAAAACCTGGCATATGAGGGTTAAACACAACTAACATGAAAAAAAGTTTTTAAAAAATCATTACCTATTCTCTTTTGTAACAAATCTTAGAATTCAGTATGAAACATAGAAATGTTAGCTGTTTATTTGTTATAAGTATGTCCAGAAAGAGGGAGTGTGGACCTGTTTTCAATGATATACAGTATGTAAGCAAGATTAAGATGAACTTCATCTTTTTTAAAAAAAACAACAACAACAAGGAACATTCCATTCAAATAATTCATCAAGCACTTGTACAAGTGTAATATTGGGAAAGTTCCCAGCTTATGTATCACACGTTGCCAGAGACATAAATACTAAATCTTACATTTTTCCTTCTCTGATAGCCCAAGTGCCTGAGCTTGAGGTATGATTCATGCATTTAAACAAGGAAACAAAATGAAGGCAGTGTATGTAGCATTTGGAAGAATGGAATGTTTTCCTTAGCCTCTAAAAAAAAGTATCTCGTTTTTGCTATTTAGATGTTGCATAGACCATCTTGTTTAGAGGATGTACAGGCTTATCCAACTTCAGCGTACTTTTGACCTACCCTGACTACTCTTGCTCTTCTACCTCTTTTCCCTTTTGTCTTGTTTTTTTTTTGTACCTAGACTACACGAGCAGAGTTTGACTTGCCAGAGTATTCCATGCGACGAAGATACCAGGATTTTGACTGGCTCAGGAATAAATTGGAGGAATCACAGCCAACTCACCTCATTCCCGTAGGTAGTAAGCCAGGGCCACCAGTTGTTGAACACTTAACTGTTCTACTTTAAAAAGTGCACATCTTCTGGTTTTACAGCAGTAATGGATTCAAGGTGTGTACAAAATGCAAAGGTTGATTCAGTAATTCTGTGGTAGATAGAAAGCACACATGGAGCACTCTAAAACAATCTTGTGTTGCTTTAATTTAGCCTAAGTAGCATTGTACAGCAGAGTGGACTTGTATTTAAGTTGCTTGCCAACACAGTTTCCTGGACACCATACCCTTTTGTTCTGCTAAAAGCATGGCTTTGCTTAATTTATTGAATCTCCTGGGTTGCCAAAAGCTGCATATTTGCTGTGGGCATGTGCAAAAGTTTATTGGGTTGGAACTAGTCTATGACATAGGTACTCCATTTTACCTGATCATTTTTTCAGTTACCACGCCTAATACTACCTTCATTTTGTAGAGTGAGTTATAAAATGAACATTCCTGTTGGATTTTTAAAAGGCCAAACTTTGCCTGTGGTGATCACCAGGATTTCATGAAATATGTACTCTATCTACTTCAATTATTTTTGAATTAAGACTACTTCCTGCCCTCACTGGCCTGCTGGGTTGTTGATGATGACTGAAAATTGCCATTGCTAAAATTAAATGAATTTTCAAAGTGCACTTCTGGGAATCACTTGCAACATGTGGCTGTTTACATATACACGACCAATGAAAAAAATTCAGGATTCAAAAGTGCATCAATGTAGGTGTTCTGATATTTATTTCTAGGGCATCTATATGAGCTAGGTGCTTCATTTAAACTGAAATAAGAGTGAATGACACCACCTATAGACCCTTAATCTCAATACCAGGCATGTAAGGGAAAGGACTTGGAAGGAAAAGAAAGACAAAGGAGGCCATTCCTTCAGAATAATAATATGATTAGATCTGATGTCAGCCCTTGATCTGATGTCACACCCCCCCCCCCCCAATAGTCTGAACTGTCATGTTCATGGTAGTGAAGTCTTTGATGCTGTTTCACTGATAGTTTGGCTTGGAATATTTGTTTGCTCAGAAAACAAAGACATTGGCAATCCAGGCAATGTGTTAGAAGGGAATACACAGTGGGCCATTGGTATCTACTAGGACTTGGTTCCAGGAGTCTCCCCCTCCCCCCAATGGATGCTCAAGTCCCACTATGGTATAGTAAAATGGTGTCCCATATATAAAATGGCAAAATCAAACTTTGCTTTTTGGAATTTATATATTTTCTGAATATTTTCAAGCCATGGATGTTTGAATCCATGGATGAAGAAACCATGGATACAGAGGGCAGACTGTATTCTGTTTTGGCTGGGTTCAAAACTTTTTCATGGAAGTGGTCAATGGAAACAGATCCCAGAAGGATATTAAGTTAAAAGGAAGGCATTCCAGAGATGGACTGAGAGGACAGAACCTACAAAAGAATACAGAAGATATGAAGGAGAAGATTAGAAGAAGAAAACTAAAACTAAACTCATGTATAAGTTTAGAAATTTTAGTCAAAAATTGACCCAAAAAACTGAGTCAACTTATCCATGGGTCAGTGTAGGTACTGTACTTTAACTCTTATTAAAACAGGAACCATCCCCTGGTGAAAGGCAGAAGTGTCATCTGCCCTGGAATTGCTGAGCCCCCTTTATTTTCTCATCCATCCAGCCTTTAATATGAGCACAAGCAGTTATGCCTGCTTTAATTTTGTAAGTTCTTTGACATTGTTTTCCTTTACTTCCTTTGTTAGATGCCCCTAAGTTTTACTCCCGACTTATCCATGGGTCATATCAAAATCCATAATTTTGTTCCCAAAACCTACTCTCGACTTATACATGAGGTCGATTTATAGTCGAGTATATACAGTACTTCATGACAATTAAGATGACTGTGGGTCATGCTATGTTATGAGAGGAAGGAAGAAAAATGTTGGGCAGGCTGGTCAAAAAATTTGTGCCTAAAGGAAGCTGAACAAATTCACCTGATAAAGTAGTGGAGGTGAAGGTAATGAGAGAGATGAAGGGAGGAGCCAAGGGGAAAAGGTAGGATGAGAATAGAATTAAATATAGTGTCTGGAAAGGAGTTCTCTACAGTTGGTTGGAAATAATAGGCAGCTCTTTAACCACAAGTTTCCAGTTATATGAGTTATGGATTTTGATATGACGCATGAATACAGTTCCATGAACTCATAACTACATAATCTATGACAGGGGTAGGCAACCTTTCCCCTTTAAGGGCCGAAGGACTTCAGTTCCCAGAATCCCAGGAGCTATTGGCCAACATGGGACTATTGGCCAACATGGCTGAGGCTTCTGGGAGCTGAAGTCCCTCGGCCCTTAAAGGGGAAAGGTTGCCTACCCCTGATCTATGAGCTAGATAGAAGGGTGTCTTATTTCTTTTATTTTTCTAAATCTATCTCCTTTCCAGAAGTATTTATGGTGGCATACACTAAAGAAGAAAAGACACACCTAACAGATCAAATGTAGTAATGCAACCTATTAAAACTATTAATATTGTCACTTTGAGATTGAACATTGATATATTTTTTTCTACTTGCTGTTACCAGATGTTCCTAAGCTATTACTACTTTCTTTCTCCCAGTTTCTTAGAAATCATCAAGTGAAACTGACCGTTTTACATGCACTCTTGCCGATTTGCTTCTGGAAGAACATCTAGAATTTTTAAAAAAGTTGATGGCCAAGCTTTGTAAATGCTTAAAGGTTTTAATTTTTAGTTTGCAGTTAGCTACAGGGACAGCAATTACTAAAAAATAAATAGCATTACTAAATAACTAATCACTTAATCCAGTTATTTCCAACTTGAATAGACACACTGAATCAGTGGGAAGTTGGTAAGTCAACATTTGCACAAATCCCACTGAATCAACAAGTCTACTCTAGTAGGGACTAACAATAGGATTTAGCCATGACAGTCCAAAGCTCATCTGTGGAATATCTGCTCTGCATATGTAAGGCCACAAATAATGAGTCAATGAGGTTTCTACTCAAAGGATTTTATCTTCAAGGGCTAAGGGAAATTTTGTAGAGCTGGTTTGAGTTAAATTGTGCTGAGCTCTGAGGCTAGCTGGTCACAATGTAATAGGGCTTTTCTTAATGTTCACTGCCATCTGTACAGAATGCTTCCCTCTCATTCTTTTCTTTTCATCCTCTTGTTACCGGTGGAATTTCCTGCGTATAAGACTACTTTTTTACCTGCAAAATCTGTGGCTAAAGTGGGGGGGGGGTTCGTCTTATATGCCGGATATAAGGATAATGATGATAGGGGTGCTAAGACTCTATATTTTGACTGGAAAAATGGGGGGGTCGTCTTATACGCGGGTCGTCTTATACGCCGGAAAATACGGTACGTAGTTTAAACAAATGTTGCAATTTCTTTGCATGCATGAAGCAATGTATTCAACTTTGATCTCCAGCACAAAGAATGAATACTGTGTTTTTATATAATAATTGTTTCAGATGTGGAATGAAGATTGTGGTGTCAACATTTACATTTATGTGTTTAATAACTATTAATATAATTATTCCATAGGTTTTGTGCTTGCCCACTGTTTTCAAAGAACATACATATTTATTCTGTACAGATTCTTGGTTACATCTTACACCACTCATCTTTCAGTCCTTTGCAAGAATGGCTGTTAATTGCTACTATAGATAAAATACATGTTTTTAATTTTATCTCTCTGTGGCTTTTTTGTACTCCCACATTCAGCCCCTTCCAGAAAAATTTGTGGTAAAAGGAGTTGTAGACCGCTTTTCAGAAGAATTTGTTGAGACAAGGAGAAAGGCCTTGGATAAATTCTTGAAAAGGATTGCAGATCATCCTGTGCTTTCTTTCAACGAACACTTTCATGTGTTTCTTACTGCCAAAGTAAGTGAAGTGCATCCATGTAGAAAGGTATATTGAGAGGTGGAAAAGATTCCTTGGGAAGCTATAAAAATAAGCTTTAAAGCAACACTGTTAAACTCACCCATTACCATTTCTTTTTAACATCACTGCTTTATGTTTTATGGTGTACATTAAACCTTTTAAGAAATGCTGTAGTTGCTAACACAGCACATTAGAAGCTAGTCAGAGTATGCTGGATGGACAGAAAATAACATATTTACATGGTAGAAGAAAATACAACTGAATGGGCTTTTTTAACAACCAGGAAGAGGGAATCTATTTTGAACAATTTATAAGAAAAGCTTTACTGAATCATGCCAAAATTCTGTCTGATTCAGCATCCTTCCCTCCCAGTGTCCAACCATATGCCCAAGAGGGATGTGTGATACATAGCTTAGGGATGTGAAAAACTTTGTTTTGATATTGTTTCCCTTTTTGAAACCCTATTTGTGTATGCCTTCCATATGGAAGTTCCTCCCACATAGAAATTCATGTGCGGTTTCCAAATGCATGTTCTATATCATGTTTACTTATTAATTTTTCCCAGTGTATATATTTTTATGTGATTTTCCCATCAACTAAAAAGTTTTTGTCACTCACATTTTAATAATTGTGGGTAAGAAATATTCTGTAAGCCTCACAAATGTGCTTATTTCTGAGGCAAGATGCATTTCACTCAGAATCAGCACTGAAATTCTTTTCCATCCCTACTCCAATATTTACTGTCATGTTGTATGCAGAATTGTGCCGCCTTTGATCCTGGCGGTAGTGTATAAATGTCATTAATAACATCAACCCTTTTTAGCTTTATCTTGCATCACATGTCTAAAGTTCATGGCCATCGCCACATCTTGTGGTAATTCCATAGCTGAACTCTTCTTTGTCTTTGTCTCAGACCCTTGTTTGTTAAAAATATCCACTTTAAAATGGTAGTACAATTTGTAGCACCTGTTATTTGTCTTCACCATTCTTATGAGATATCCTTACATATCACACAACTGGTTTCTTGATTTGTAGTTTTTGACTTGTATCAGTATGGGATACGGCATCAATATCTTTTAAACAACCAGCTTGTCTGAATTGGTAAAGGGTAGGTGCTGCAGCCCATGGTACAGTGTTATATATCAACAAGATTCTTGTTAAAAATGAGCCCCTGGAAATAAAAAGATATGTTGTGCTACATAAGAATCTATACATTTCCTGCCAAATGTTGCAAGTGTTCTGGCAATGTTCTTAACATTGAGGAGTCCATAGTTTAGTTCTGTTTTTTTTTGTAAAATCCTTGTTGTGTTTACTATAAATAGGAACATCTAACTGACACATGTATCTTAGTTTATTTTCCCTAGTTGGATATGGTAGAAAGTGTATGCAGAGAGATCTTGTAGCACCTTTGAGACTAACTGAAGAAGTTGTCAGCATGGACTTTCTTTCAGTTAGTCTCAAAGGTGCTACAAGATCTCTTTATATACTGATTCTACAGACTAACATGGCTATATCTTTGAATGGTAGAATATGGTTGCTGTTTGCTGAGGCTTTACATTAGGAACTTGGCATTACACTGTAATACTACTTCATTCCAGGCTAAGGAGCTTTTATGAGTGAGAGCACAACTTAACTGTAGAACTGGGAACCTGTTTTGAAGCCAAGCAACAAAATTTACAAAATTTATTTTCCCAGTTTAAACAGAATAGTCTAATTTGTAGTTGTGAACCATGTACACATGACCTGAGGGCTGTAATTCTGTGTGGGGATGACAAATAAATACATACATATTTTAAAAATTAAAAAGCGAGTGAGAGATAAATTTGCTCTGCTCACAGATGTTTAACATCTACATTTCTTTATTTAAGCCTAGAGATTGGTTTTGATTTGCCTCTTTTTCAATACATAAAACTTCCTCATACATTATCTTCCTGATGAAAGCTTAAGAGAAAATCAAATCTCTTTTAGCTTCATTATAAAAAGGAGTCAGCTCTTGGTAGTGATATTCCTCAAGTTTCTTCTTCGTGTTCCTCAACTTGGAGAGATTTTGTGTTGCTCCGGTTTCTTCATGAATGTATATATTCACGAAATATGCAAATATAAAGTAAAGCCTGCTTAACTATTCTATCACCACCAGGATCTTAATGCTTATAAAAAACAAGGAATGGCCTTGCTATCCAAAATGGGAGAATCAGTAAAATATGTCACTGGAAGCTATAAACTAAGAAGTCGACCGTTGGAGTTTGCGGCCATTGGTGACTATCTAGATACATTTTCTCTGAAGCTTGGAACCATTGATAGGATAGCACAGAGGATAATAAAGGAGGAAGTTGGTGAGTAGTGTCTGCAGTTTGCCTTGTAATGCCATTTATTTTGTATTGCTTGATGGTTTTGTAAAGGGTGTGTGCTGCAGCTCGTGTTCCAGGGTTATGTATAAACAAAGCTACTGTGAAAAATAAGACTCTGGAAATCCAAAAATATGCTGTACTTCATAAGAATCTGTACATTTCTTGTAGAATGTTTAGAGTGTTTAGCAATGTAGCAAAGATTGGAGGAGGATTCATCCACTCTTGGATGTAGTTTTGTGATCTCATGTTGCATAAAGAGCTATGTAAAAGGATTTTGGGGAGCACACTGAATCTGCGGAATGTCCATTTAGAATCAAGAAATTCCTCCAGATAGATAGTTCATATCTTCTCCCTCTTATATTGTAACACATTACAGTCGTTCCTCAACATTTGTGGCTTTGACATTTGCGGTTTTGATTATTCGTGAAGTCAAGATCACTGCGCACATATTCCTCCTTCTCCTCTTCCCTCCTGGGCTCTTCCCTTTTGGAGGAAAAAAGCCCAGGAGTGAGGGAGCAGCTGGGAAGGGTGAATGTGTCAACCTTGTCCCTTTCCAGGACAGATAGCTACCTTTCTGCAGGCAAGAAAACCCAAGCAGCTATCCATCCTGGAAAGTGGTGGGGAGCCAGTTAAAGGGATGGGAGGGTGGGGAAAAAAGGAGTGCATGCTCCTGCTCCTTTCCCCCCGCCCACCCCTCTCTTTAACTGGCTTCCGAGGGGTGGATGGGAGTTATTTGCGTTTCCCCCCCCCACATTTTCAGGGGTCTTGCACCCCTAACCCCCGCAAATTGGAGGGCTGACTGTACTTATAACATTCTCCCAAACTTCTAGACCATCCTTTCCAGCTTTTGATGGTTTTTCCCCCCTCTGACAATATTTTGCCAAACATGAGATGTTTGTCATCTGAAATTTAGATTTATGTCTTGTAAAAAGGATAATCTCTGGCACTTTGTTAAAATCCAGAAATTAGCAATTCTGGCTCTGTTTTTCACTTGCAGAATACCTGGTGGAATTGCGAGAGTATGGTCCTGTATACTCAACCTGGAGTGGGTTAGAAAAGGAGCTGTCAGAGCCTCTGGAAGGAGTGTCTGCCTGCATTGGGAATTGTTCTACTGCTCTTGAGGAACTGAGTGAAGATATGACAGAGGACTTCCTCCCTGTTCTAAGAGAGTATATCCTGTATTCAGAGTCCATGAAGGTAACTTGGGATTTGAGTGAGGCAGATGTTCCTATTAAAACATGACCAGAAGATCCTTAAATTCTGTGGGTCACTTTTAGGACTGCAGGAACCAGACTGCTTTCTTTGCAGAACAATTAGCTTTTAGTTAGATCCATTGATTAAAATGGTTTAATCCAGCAGTGATTCCCAAACTTTGGCCTTCCAGGGGTTTTGGACTTTGACTCCCAGAAAGCAAGGCCATTGACCAAGATGGCTGAGGCTTCTGGCAGCTGAAGACCAAAACCCCTGAAGGACCAGAGTTTGGGAATCACTGGAAAGCATTCAGTGCATAGTAAACACTTTTTTCATAATTGTAATAAAAACAATATTACATACCTAACTCTAATAAAAAATAATGTATGCATAATTTAAAATATAAACTATAAAAGTAAACTAGCAGTATAACACAACATACAAAATCTGAAAACAGGAAGACCTGTTTGATTCTAAGCTATTTGATCTCTGGTACTTGATCCTAAGTTAGTTGGGTGTGTACTCAAGTGCCTCGAACTGGTAGCTTAAAGCCAACCAGTGCATTGTTTTGGAGATCCCACGTTCCCACCTGGTTGCCTCATTTGACAGCATGATTAACTGAAAGGTGTAGGTGGTCTAGGATGAGATAGCGTATTGCAGTAGTGTAGTGGTGTGAATAATAGATTACGGATGAATGAATTATCTTTGCAAGGAATTATTGTAGCTGGCAGAACAGCTGTAGTGTACACACTCCTTGCAACTGTGACTACATTTTGTTCTAGCTGCAGCTTTGAGTAGAAAAGGAGCACTTGGAAGGTACAGCCTTGTTCCTTCAGAGCAGCGATTCCCAAACTCTGGCCTTTCAGGTATTTTAGACTTCAGCTCCCAAAATCTCAGACTATTGGCCAAGATGACAGAGGCTTCTGGGAGCTGAAGTCCAAAACACCTGGAGGACAAGATTTTGGAAATCGCTTCTTCATAATGAGCACAACACTATCCAGGAAACATTCTTCATCAAATTTATGAACCTGGGAACCACCTCCCCACAGCACTTCCACCCTGTCAAGATTCAGCTTCAGTTTATTGGCCTTCACCCTTCTAGATCACTGCCTCCAAGCTCTTGTCTCAGTATTTGCTCATACTCTCTTGATTCAGATGGGAGAGTAGGAGTTACGAGCTTTTCCATGCTGATAAGGTCATATCCCAAATCCCTAGATGACTGCTCTGATGCAAATTTCCCAACATAGCCAATGGCACAGCTCCCATGATCCCTCTCCATTGTCTCTGTTGGCTAAGGCTGATGGGAGTTGCAGTATAAACCAAAATCTGGTGGATTGCAATTTGTCCACTTTGGTACAGATGTTAAACAGTATGTATGCAGAAATGCACATCATACTGTGACTGCATAGTCTGGTTAAATGTAAGCATTTGTTAGCTTTACACATAATGAAGCTCAAGCCACCTACCCTTAGGGATGGATGGGGACGTTAATGCTGGTATCAGTGAGTTGCTTAACTGAATGAAGACTGAGGATGCGTCCTTTGTTTCAGAGACTATGATGGACATGCTTTGCCTCTTGGCTGTCAGGTTGGATGAACCACAGTTAGCAGGGAGAGAGTGCTTATACTGTGGGATGTAGAAAGGAATTTTAAGTGTTTCTTTTTCTTTACCTTTAAAGTATGACTGTGTCCTATATATAAAACATACATAGACCTGACCAGAAAGAGGATTTAGCTTTCTGGCTAAAGAGGCTTGCAGGAGTTTAATGCATGTGGCACACTGCTTTCAGGCTCTCAGCATGAAGACAGGCATATATGTCTTGAGTGTTGGTCTTCACACCTTATTTCCAGAGCTTGAAAGATATATATTGGCCATTGCTCTTATTTTTTTGGCCATGCCCTAGTGAGCATGGCTAATGGTCATGTTGGCTGGCTGATTCAAAGAGTCATGGCCCACAAAAGAAATGTTTCTAAGCTCTGCTGGGATCCATATTAACATTCTTTCCTCTACCATGGCGCTATTTCAGAGAATTCACGTATAACTACTACTTGAGAGGCTCACTCAAATGTATGCCTCTGATGCACCAATTGTAACATATAAATTATGTGAAGGACAAAAGGCCTGTTAAAGCTAAATGCTATTAATTTTGTTAAAGGCAGAGCAATAGGAACTGTTGTGATGAAATAGAACACACTGGGCAGAGGTACTATAAACAGTCCCTAGTGGAATGTTTAAATATCAGGCAAATGGAGTTAGCTTTAAATATTTATAATTTTTTGTGGTAGAGTTGTTTAAAAATATGCTGAAGGGTTTTTTCTCCCTCGTTCTTTATTTTTCATTCAGCTGTTCTGTCCTCCTGTCTCTGGAGAAATAAGACTATCTCTTTAAAAAACTGAAAATATATGCTATCAATAATGCATTAGCTTCAGTATACAGTTGGGACATTATATGACATATATTACAGTTATATTACAGTTATACTACTACTACTCGACCCTGTGGACATGTGCCTCCATTCAAGCCAATAGGGCTTGAATATTTGCATTTTTCCTTTTTCGTGGTGGTGGTGGGGAATGGATCCCCCACGGAAAAGGAGGGGTAACGGTAGAACAATATATATTTTTTTTCTCTCTTTTGCAAAGTTTCCCTTTGTAAATGGATGGAAGTCCCTGACTTAGATGCTTCCCAGCTGACTTAATTAGAATTGGGGGGGGGGGGGGAAATCATGTTTATAGCACAGCTCCCAGAATTCCACAGCCAACAAGGCTAATGGATGTGCTGGTTGGGGACTTTGGGAATCAGCTAGCCCCAACCTCTGCATTTAAACTTAAAATTACTATAGCAAGCACAGTTGAAGTAATATGTGTAATTTCTTTCAAGGGATAGTAGTGGGTAGAAGATATGCTTCGCCTGCAGATGGTTTCAGATCCTAATTGTCACTCTCTCTTTACTTGTTTATTTGTTTGTTCGTTTAAAAAGTGCAGGTGGTGTGAAAGATCCCAGAGAGCCACTTAAAATCAGAGTAGACAGTACTGGGCTATAGTTTGACCACTTATAAAGCTTCCCTTGCCTTTCTAGTTTCCTTTTTTTGCTACAAGAGGACTTAAGTTGCCAACCCAAATTTAAAACCAATGCTTCCTTTTTTATGTGCCTTCAAATTGACACTGTCTACATCTGCACTGCAGAAATAATCTAGTTTAACACTGCTTTAATGGCCATGGCTCAGTGCTGTGGAATTCTGGGAATGGTAGTTTGTTGGAGCACCATGATGTGGATGCAGCCACTGACTTGTTGATGCTAGGGTTTTCTTGGCAAACTTTATGCACAGGATTTTTGCCATTGCTTTCCTTTAAGGCTGAGAGTGTGTGACTTGCTCAAGGTCACCTAGTGGGTTTCCATGGATGAGTGGAGATTTGAACCCTCGTCTCCCAGATTTCTAGTCCAGCACTCAAAGCACTGACTACACCATGCTGGCCTTCACTGCATGACCATTCCTTTTAGCTAACTGACCAATGGTATTTCAACCAGCTTATCTAGAAGATAGAAACTGGGAAGTGTTGGAAAATGTTTAAGGCATAAACCAAAGACTGTCTCGCTATAGCATAGGTAGGAGCTAATCTTGAGTATAACTAATAATAAATCAACAATCCTGTTTTAATTCTAGAGGGTAATATTGAGTAGAGAAATGGATTTTTCAGTTTATGTAATCATTATGCTTTCCAACTTTTGTCTTGAGACGGTTGCTTGTATAATCTGTACTTGTCCAGTTGAAGTCAGATTGCATATAATGAGATAGTGTATGGGGGTAGAGTTAAAGGGTTATCTGACTCCAGATGAAGTCATGCATACTGCGTTTTCATTGATAGATTTTTGAATTAAAATTCTGAGCTAGAATAATAGAACTAATATGAGCTAGAATAATAGAAAAGCCACAACAAACCTGAAATTAGGATAACATAGTCTTTCCACCTTCTTTTTAGGCTGTGAAGGAAATTTGATTTGTCCCAGACCAGTGCGCTTCATTCTCTATGTGTGGGTATTACTTAGACCCATGCTTTTATAACATAATCTGTGTATTAATGATTAATCGAAGCCCTAGCATACTCTTCAGGTCAGCTTTTAGCCAAAGGCAGCTAGCTTGTTGGTGTTTTACATACTTGTACCAAAGTCAAAATTCCTGTTCAACTAGATGCTTGCATCCTTTGGTATCTAATAACTGTACGCAATAGCTCCAATAACTACTGTGATTTGGTTGCCTCCCAAGTCAAACAAAACAAATTCCTTTGCATTTGAGCTGCTGGACTTCCAGATTTCATACCTTAAATCAACCTTCCTTAAATCAGCCCTTCAAACACCCTCCACAGACAGCATACCTAATAGATACATGTGCTGGAGATGGTGAGAGTTATAACCCAGACCAACACATGGGTTTATAGACAAGTTTTAAAAGAAACTATGCTAGTTTTGGGCACATTGACTAGTATCTTGTTGGTGAAAGGTTATACTTGCATAAGTGCTTTTTTTGCACACCGTGCAAGGAGATATTCAGTGCGTCCTCCCACAAGTATCTCATCCAGCACAAAACAGCAGCCAGGAGGACTCCTGGTGCAACTCTATCTCTCAGTCTTTTATTTGCTGTCTGGTGTGTGCCTGGGCTCCTGGCTGGTTGTGAATGCAGAAGAAGGGAGAAGCAGCCATATAGAGAGTAGCTAGGGAGGCAGACTTATAACCAGCAGTCCCATGATTGTGGTTGTGCAGTTGCAGAGGGAGCAGCTTGGCAAGGAATAGTGTTTGCCATCTTCTCCATCACCCATAACTATGCTGGAAGAGACTTGGGCTTTACCAGGATATGATTGCATCAAATATGTCCAAGTGTAGCACTAATTCTGGATGTATATATGTGCCTCTCACCGTAAGGTTTGCATGTGGAGGCACCTGTCAGAATTGTGGCTCAAATTAAAAACAATTTCTGATGTCAACTACATGTGGCTGTTTGGCTTGATGCAAGCCTCACTTGAACACTTTGAAGATGTCCTGCTCAGGTTAGTTAATATAGATATCAATAATGCTATCTCTCGCTTTAAATAGAATCTTCATCCTCTTTCTTAGTAACTGCTCAAAAAGGGCTGTAAAATCTCTGCATGACAACCACATAGCCTACAGTACTTACTTGTAAGACAGGGTGGGCAACATGCATGTGCTCCCCCAACAATCACAAAGACTGTATTGTTGAATTTTTGGAAGAAATTAGACCCAATTCAAGGCAACAAAATGCTTGCTTTACATGTTTTTTTTTATCATGGTTTGCTACCAAATCTGATGGTGCTATTTGCTAACTGTGTTCGTAGGCAAGGTGTTACCCACCCATGATATAGGAATATAAAGGGATCCCTTATACTTTATACTTTTTACCTTTAGGTGAGAGGGAATCATGACAGAAATATATTGGGTCATAACATGACTTCTTTGTCATGGATGGCTCTTCAAGAAGTTTAGAATGGATGAGTTTCATAGCTGATTTGCTAGGTTTGCTAGTTCTCTGGGCAAAAGGAGGAATTTCAGAGCAAGAGTGCTGTCTTGGAAAGTGTGCTAGTGTGTGTCTGCTTTCCCCAGTCTATGCCTGTTAGATTTGGTGTTTTTACATGAATACCACACCTCTGTGTAATTGTGGTTACATTATGCTTTTCATCCCTCATGGCATAATCAGGCTGTCCTTTCTAACATCACCAGGGCTTGTTCCCTTGAACACCAAAAAAGGTTGTCCCTAGGTCATAGGTTTTGACCTTGAAATCTGAGGGTCTGGTATAGACCTATTCTGGCAACCCTGTCCAGTTGTGCCTTCTTTGAACCTAGGATTTCCACATTAAGGCTCCTGGACTACACAGAGCTTGGGAGAATTACCTTTATTTCTGCAGCTCTGCTTTTGTATTGTACCAAGAGTAATAGTAATTTTAAAACTAATTTTCACTCTGCTTTCCCGCACAAGTTTTGAGGCAGGTAACAACTCAGATTCAAATGAGAGTCATTTAAAAATTCATTAGAAAACAAACCACAGAATGAAAAATCCAAATAGGGAGAACACCTTTAAAAAAAGAGCCATACAAGGTCTTTGGAAATTCAGATGTTATCATTTTGAAAAAGGCAGAATAAATGACTTGCATCAATAAATTGGAAGTTGTTTAAAATGGCATTGTCTTTCTAAAATAAAATGCCTTTGGTGAGTCATGAAAGGCTAAAAGGGAGAAGGAAATGGGAGATTCCCTCAGGATAGTATATAAGGCTGAATATCCTGAAGTATGTTTGGAAGGATTTGAGGTAGATATGAATATGTGTCCATTTTTATTTTTATTGCATGTCTCAAAATGCCAGCCACCATTGTTGTTGTTTGATTCATGTTCCATATCACCTTGTGAGACTTCCTCCTGCTCCATTCTCTGGCTTGGAAATTCCTATCAGAAGCAATTTATAATACATTTTTCTTAATGTACACATTTTTATACACTTTCTCCATTGACTAAACTGCATTTGCATTTTCAGTGATATGCATTTTAGTTGTGCACATGTTGTAGCCAAGGGTCTAATTAAAGGGGAATTTATGATTATTGCGAGATGGGCCGGCTACTGTGCCCTGCGGTACCGTCTTCCCTAGGTGTATACCGAGAAGACCAGGGAATCCCAGAAATAGGACTGAGGCAGATGCTTCCAATGAATATATTTTTATTATAAGGCAAAATCACACTAACATGCACTCACACACTCACTCAAGGCTCAGGAAAGTCAAGGTTGGAGGTTGGAATAGATGGCAGGCTTTGCTAAGGGAGATGCTTACCGAAATGTAGTCTTCCTCCGGGAAACGGATGGGACGAGAGGCGATGGGGGACAAGCCTGACTCCGCAGCGTGGGTTTGAGCGGGCTTGCCGGTAACTAACTTCAGAGGTCAGAGTGACGTGGAGTCGTTTAGACCACGAAGATCTGCCATCAAACAAGCAGTTATCCTTTTTATATCTTGTATTTTTTTCTCCGCTAAACCATCTTCGTTAGGACAAGCGGGATTAGTAGTTTCATGCCTTATTCCTACCTTTTGAAACCAATTAAACAATTGATTACTTAGAAACTCTCCTCCCCGGTCAGTAACAATGGTGCCTATTCTAATATCAAATTGTCTTTCCACCATTCTCACCCATGCTTTTAAACTTTGCCCAGCGTCAGATTTGTTTTTCAATATTCTTACAAAAGCAAACCTTATATACATATCAACAATTACTAGGAAATATTTGCTTCCCCCTAAAGATAAACAATTAGCTTGAGCAACATCTGCATGTACAAACTGAAATGGTCTTTGGGCAATTCTTTTGGTTTTCTTGGCTACTGGAAAAGCTCTGACCTTTACCTGATTACATACAGTACAATCTAAGTGATTTTTGCATTCAGTAACTTTTAAATCTGGACACATACTGATTAACTTCTTTAAACATTTGAAACTAGCATGACCAAATTTTCTATGTAGTTCATGTATGCAGTCTTTATGAATTGGACTATTGTCTATGTTATTAGCATTTTCAACCCTGTAGCAATCAATATTGTCCTCCAAATAATAAAGCTTATCTTTTTTCAAGCCTATGCCTCGCAATTCCCCATTCAATTTTATCTTACACATGTTCTTTTCAAAAATGACTGTGTAGTCTCTGTCTGTTAATCTGCTCACTGATAACAAATTATTTTCTAACTCCTTTACATGTAACACATCATTAAAGTTTTCCTTTAGCCCAGGAATGAAAACTGTACCCATTTGATTTACAGTACTGAGCTCTTTCCCATCAGCTAAAACTACAGTATTTACATTAGCTGATTTTCTATTACTTATCAAATTAATATTGTTACACATTGAAGATGATGCTCCTGAGTCAATCAACCATTTACAATTAGCATTTTGTTTTTCCTTAATCATGGTTGCAAACCCCTTTTTGTTACCACTGTCCTTCAAAAATGGAGGTTTGGACTGCTTTTGATACTGCCGCGGCTGCCATCTGCTCTCTCCTTGCTTGCTTCTCTCAGCAGCAAATTGTTTACATTGTCTCTGTAGATGACCAATCTTTTTACAATAAAAACACCTCCGTTGCTCCCTTGTAAAAGCTGCTTCTTCCTGCTTTCGTAGTTCAGGCGTTGTTTGTTGTTCTGGCACAGTCCTTAAACTTGCTGAGTCACCCTGCTCAGACTTTCTTCTCAAATTTTCCTCCAATATTTTTGCAACAATTAAGTCTCTCTTCAGCTCAGCTTCTGGCAAATTTTGCAAGCTATTTGTAATGTTGTCCCAAGAAGAGTCTAGCGATTCCAGAAAAATGTAACACTGCTGCTCTTTGCTAATTTCCACTCCTCTCAGTTCAGCTTGCACAAATAAATCTTGCATTGTTTTTAAGTGTTCTATCACACACTGTCCTTTAGTCATCTTTTGTCTGTAAATTCTTTTAGACCAAAGCATTTTTGCAAACGCAGTTGAAGGAGTGTGTAATCTCTGCAAGGTATCCCACACATCCTTGGCGAACACTTTATCTCTTACGTCGTTAATCAAGTCTTCTTCTAGCATGAGATAAAGACATGCTTTTGCTTTAGCGTCTCTTTCTCGAGTGGCTGCATTAGCATCAGCTGCCAGCCCTGTTTCAACTGTTGACCACAGAGACTCCTTTATTAGTAGAGATTAGGCATATATTTTCCAGGTAGAGTAGTTATTTCTATTTAATTTACTAAACTTTAGTATCTCCATCTTAATTTGTGCAGTGACTCAATTTGACACAGTCCTTCTGAGTATGCACAGCAGACAAAACACAAAATGATTTACTCACAATGCTCCACAAAACTTTCTTCCACACTCTGGAATTTTCAGCTTCTGTGGATGCTGGTTGCTCTAGTATCTGGGCCCATAACCCTTGTCAGGGATGATGGGAGTTGTAGCTCTTCACCTCTGGCTCTAACTCACCACCTTGTTATGCAGCAGAGCTGACCAGCTTTGATCAGTGGTTGATGCTTCTTTCCCAAGCAGCAGAGTTTCAGAGAATAGGCTGAAAACCCTGACAAACTCTCCAAGCCTTCTCTCTCTTCTTCCTGAGATGTCTCCAAACTTCTCCAGGATTCTTCTGGCTCTTGTATCTTCCCTCAAGACACCAGACAACTCAGTAGTCTTATATAAAAGATCTACTTTATTCTACTATATATAAATACTATATGCCCTACAAATCACAATATCTCCAACACTACTCCACAATGTACATTAGCAAACATTGCAATTTATAGCCATTGTTAGACACCACCCACCAGTCAGTTTCCACCCAGTGGGTGTGTACATTCATTTTGATTGGTTTACATAGATCATCCCATACTTAAGACCAACCCAAGTGTTTCATCACTTTACCTTGACCACTTAATGAGTCTCAGGTGTTTGCAATCTATCACAGGTGTTCTCAATATACCTTCTATAACTTTGTCCTTGGCTCTCAAGGCTTCTTAATTATATTATCTTTTTCACCTGTGTATCTTCCTGATTGCTCCTGCTTAGTCACTTTGACATTCACATACATATTTTTATTTCTATTACTGTATATCCCATGTTGCTTTTTCCTTAACAGAAGATAGCACACAGACTGGCTAAAATCTGGGGCTTATATAGGGCCAAACGGGCCTTGAGGCTAAAGGTGATGATTGCGATGATGGCACCCTGCTGTATAGGGTCCCATTGTTTTTGGTGGTCTTAATCCAAGGGTCTCATGTCCTGGGGGAATGAATGAATAGGTGACACAAAGCACCTTCCAATGGGTGGGGGTGTGTGAGGCTGGGTGGCACAATACACACATTACACCCTTGATGGCTGAGGGTGCTTGTGACTGGGTGCCACAATGCATTCGAATGATTGGGATGATTTGATCAGGGGGAAATCCCATCAGCAACTCTCCTAGACTATCTGGGGCTATTCAGCGGGGATTAAGGGTGGTGGCCCATGCCATGGGCGCAGAGGATTTTTGCCTCCAATTCTACTGCCAGAGTTCATCTGGAGGTCATTATGGAATTTCATATTTCTGATAGCAAGGGAACCATGGGTCATATTTGGATATTAAGGACTATGGGTAACATTCCCCCCCCCCTCGGGAGTCATGAGGCCGCACGGGTGGTCGTGTGGACGAGTGGTTCCCGAATTACCTTTAGCCAAATAAATTCAGGGGTGTGAATGTTAGGGAGGACGTCCTATCACGGGAAGCACCTCGACTGCAAAGTCTGCCTTAAGGAAGTGGATTTCTGGGTACACACACACATCCAAACTAAAAGCAGTATGAATTAACACATAAGTAATCAATAAACAATAACACATATGAGAGAGTTACAGTCTGTAAAATGCGGGCACATTCACGTTTCTAATGGTGTGTGAGGCAGCAGAGTTTGTGTTTTAATATGAGAGTGGTTGGGAAGAACCATGTGTGCCTGAGACTGTGGGCACTGATACTTCTGCAATCATGACTTGTGTTATGGCAGTCCAACGGCACAGAGTTCTTTTGGAGGATTCCGGGCTGCTCTCCTTCAGGGAGACCTTGCCAAGTAGGGGTGGTAGCAGGCATGTGGGTGCTGTCAACCTTGGCGGTGAGGAGGCTTGTCCGGATGTGGGCCGCGCCATGGAGGACAGGAGCATCGGCAGGGTTCGTGGAGGACATCTCTCCTGGACGTCAATGGTGTCTTCTGTGGGGTTTGTTCCAGTGTAAATGCGTAGGGGGCTTACCTTCCCCTTGATGAGGGATCGCGAGTCATGCAAGGAAGGGTTAATTGTTTTTTTTTTGTTTTGTTTTTTGTTTTTTTGGGAGCTGTTAGTGAGGATCATGTGGATGGGGATGGTCCGACGATTGGCTCGTCCACTTGCGGGCAATGACGCCGGCGGGGCCATGAAAAAGAAGAGTTGGATCATGCCGGGAAAAGTATGCAAATTGAGTCTCTGTTTGGGCTATCAGTGATGTTTATTGCCTGAATAGCCCTCTGTTTGTTTTGGGAGCCCCAGTTTCGGCTAGTCTGAAAGCTGAGAGTCGATTTGAGTGGAGATGTTTAAAAGGGGGTTGGTCATCATTACCTTGAAGGTAATGCGAGCCGGTGTGGTGTCTGAAATTTGAAAAGTAGACATGAAAAGGGAAAGGAATCCTCCCCCCCCCCAGGCCCCTTCGTGGCCCCATCTCCAGAGGATAAAGAGTTAGCAAGACAGACATGCAAGAGGGCCGGGCCGCAGGCGGCTAGCCCCGGGATTGGTTGCCTGCTATTTAGTATGCAAATGACTGTGATGGGTTCCTAGCCGCAGGCTCATCATGAGTTGCGGCGGTGGCCTCCCGGTTGTGCTATCAATCCCTTGGTGGGAACTAGGCATGAAGCCTAGTGGGTAGTTGGATGTTAGGGGAGTTCTAGTTTGTATCTCATGGCCCGGAATTTTGCCATCTGTCTCCGCGTCCAGCATATTAGACTGGCAGATCCTATCATTGTGGTGACTTGTAGGAGTGTAATTATTGCCAGAGGATTAGTGATTAGCTTTAGGATCGCCTGTCCAGTGGTGGTCCAGTCCCAATTGCCCCACCAGGAATTGGTGGTGGCCTGCTTTATGGATTGGGTCAGTTGTATGATTTGTTTTGCCTGAAAGTCTACATTTATTTTGATCTGACCTTCTGTCCTTTCAATTTGCCTGGCTGCTTCGCTAAGGTTATTGAGCAGGCGCAGCCATTTAGAGATATATGGCGGCTCTTGTCAGGTTTGGAGCAAATGGAAGCAAAATATGGGGGCACCCCCTGCTATCAAGGAACACACAAAAATCTAACCAAAACCTTAAAAGAAAATGGCAAGGCAGGAAGGAAAGCCTTCCTTTCTCTTAACTCGCTCGCTTAACTCATATGCAAAAACAAACCCATTATCTAATCAAAAATACAGAGCTGGAGCAGCTCAAAGAAACTACAGAAATTTTTTAAAGAAATCCATTTTAAAATGTAGCTAGGATGTACCTTTAACCATTAGGTCTTTGCTAATCAGCAGAAAGAAAAACAACAACAACAACAAAAATACCTAAAACTCATGAAGCACAACTAAAACAAATCAGTACTGAAGCACTGGCTTCTTACAAACAACAACAACCATAAAACAATAACAACAATATGAGGAGGATGTGAGGAAACAATCTGGAAAAGAGCAAAGCTGAATCTGACTTTGGGCTGAGAGTATGTGACTAGTCACACTATCTGGTAGACATTTGAGGCAGAGTTAAAACAAACAAGAAAACAGATTTGATCCTACTTCCTCTGAACATGTACAGAAAGCCATACAAACTGAGAAGGGGCGCCAAGTGGCATTATGGCAAAGCAAGGGAAGAACAAGGAAGTTTAGGAGGGGAAACTAGAAAGAACAAAAGGGCTCACATGTCTTCCCCTTCTGTGGAAGACAGCAAAGGAAAAGAAGGAAACGTGATTATGGTTGTAATGGTTATTGGTTGCCAACTGACTAGGCTGAGAGACTGTGCCTTTCAGCGTTAGAGTAGAAAGAACTAGGGAATGCAAAACCTGTAACATCCAAAGGAAAGATAGGTTGTTCTGAACAAATAGTCTCAGGGCATGTAAAGAGAGTGCAGGAAGCGGAAGCAGAAGCAGTCACAGCTTAGAAAATACAGGGGGCGCTGTGAGGTGAACTGGTATCACTCGCAGCAAGTGAGAAGGGAATAAAGGAACCTGAAAAAAAACAGATAGACTATGCTTGTTCTCCTTCAAGGGACAAGGCAGTAGTGAAAACAGCATAAACATATATAAAACAAGTCACAGATCCAAGATACATTAACAGACTAACACACAATCTTTGGGTGTTTCCAAATCACTTAAGCCAGGGGTAGGCAACCTTTCCCCTTTAAGGGCCGAGGGACTTCAGCTCCCAGAATCCCAGGAGCTATTGGCCAACATGGGACTATTGGCCAACATGGCTGAGGCTTCTGGGAGCTGAAGTCCCTCGACCCTTAAAGGGGAAAGGTTGCCTACCCCTGACTTAAGCAAACAATTAACAGGAAAATGGGATTTAATGGCTTGGTCTGATTCCTGGGGGCTTATGTAAATCAGATTCTCAAGAGAACTAAATCTGCCTTTTTTTTCTTTGCTAGGGTGACTCAGGCAGACAATGCCAGAGTTCTCCATGCGGCAGGCAACTTGGAACATCTAGTTTCCCAAGTACCACTAAGTACAGGTCTTAACTTTACCAAAACGCTAGGCTTTCTTCCCTATATGTTTTGTACACTCATGAGCTCCTGCTATAACAAAATCGCAAAACTTAACATGACCACTGAACCAGGAGAAAATGAATTTCTAAACAAGAAGTCTCAAAACACAGACCAAGTGAATCACAAATTTGCAGACATACAACAAGACCTTACACATAGCGCAATCCTATACCACAAATTGATGGGGACAACACAAGAGGTCTGTTTTCTAGCCATTAGATTTGAATAATGCAGAGCAAAAGCCAAAACTAATCCCAAACTCCAAATGAAAGACTGGAAAGCTGGTATTATTCCTAGAAAAGATAGGGTGTGTGTGTGCTAGAGCCGCTGGATTGGCCTCTGAGCATGTAAAGAGAGCAAAGCAGCACCAGGAAACAACTGCTGAGAACTCATGCAGCCCCGAGCACATGGCAGCAGGGGAAGCCATGTGTTCCTAAGGATCACACAGCAATAACCTATAGCTTGAAAAAGACAAATTCCTAACTGCACATACTAGCTATCCTAGAGATAAGAAAGAAAATACAAACAACTGGTTTTGGTTCAAATCAATGTCTAGAGGACTTGTCCTCATTACTGGGAAAGAAAGGAGTAGCCTCTGAGCATAAGCAGAGTACATAAAAGAACAAAAGCCAAACACACTTAACTATGCCAAACTATGCCAAAATAAAATAAGAGAACACACAAGGGTGAATGGGTTTGAGACAATGCCCCACAGTGAACTTTAAAGTAGTTGAAAGGGTTGGCAGTAATCCATAAAAACCTAGGGGGCACTGCAGCCAATCCTGAGACTGCAGCTCTGAACTTTGTGTGTTATTTATGGCATCTGAGCACATGCAAAGTGCCAACAACAGAGAGTCCTTTTGCAAAGCGGCTAGAGAAGGGGGCTATCCCTCCCAAATTTTTCTAAGCTATTTTTCCTTCCTAATTCTTCCTTATTGTCCTGGGACCAAATTACTTCTTAACTTCTCAAATCACTGTATTCCATGTGGAAATTCTACTGAATGCCCTTATCTACTTGCCTTATGGGCACAAAGACAAGAGACCAGTACAAACACAACCGTGGTGAGAAAAAGGCAACCTTAATAGCCCATTTCTCAATCCAAAGGGGTTCAAGGAATGCAGGATGCAGTCTTTACTTCCCAATTCTAAAGCATGGGGTTGCAAACTTTACAGAGATGGCAAGGAAATCCATCTCTTTTCTTTCCAAATGAAACAAGGACAGCCTGCAGGATGATGGGATCTGCAATCTTTCTCTGGCAATGAAGCCGGGCAGTTAAAGGGCAGTTTCTAGGAGTGCCCTTCGAGGGCTCTCAGCTCTGGGGAAGCTGGGGTTAAGACAGTGTTGTCTATCTCTGGGGCGAGGGAAAAAAGAAGCTGAGACAGTGTTGCTTAACTCCACTATCTCTTCTGAGGGGCAAGGGCTTGGTCTTCTACATCTCCCTGTTCCATTCCAGTTCTTTCCACGTGGGTGAGTGCCTATTTCTGTAGTCCTGGGTCTACTATGCCATGTGATCTGGGGTTGGGTCCCTTTTTCTGGCATGGCTGAATGAGAGGGCTTCCGAGACTTAGGGTCTTTTGATTGTGCCCACGCCCTGTTGTGGACTGTAACAGAAGAGAGGGGGAGACTTTCAGCCTGGTGTGGAGGACTTCTGTGTGGCTCCTGGGAAAGGGGGGAGTGAGGTCTCCAGAAGGTTTCCCTATGAAAAGTGGGATGCTTCCTTTCAGATGCTTCCTTTTCCCTTTGGGGAGTGGGGGAAGACTTAGTGGGCTTTTTATTTAGTGGGCTTTTTCTGGCTTGTCGTTTGTGCTGTAGGGTCTTTTCTTGTCTCCATGCTAAGACCTTGCGGAAATTATCAGAGATCTTCTTCAGGGGTTGGAAAAAGGATTTCCAGGAGTCTGTGAAGCATGACACTCCCTCACGCTGCAAGCACTTTTGGGTCTGGGGGTAGAATCCAAAGTATAATTGTGCCAAAAATGACTCATTGTCCCATATAGCTTGTCCTTGGGCATCACATATTACTTCGCCAGACAAAATGGCTAGGAACATTTTTCTGGAAACATATTTCTCTGGGATTTCATTCTTGGCTTGCCTTTCTTTATAGTACATCTCCCTGAGAGTTTCTCCTGGCTTTAAAAGGGAAACAATTTCTCTCATCCAGGAATGACTATTTTTAGATAGGAGGTCCCGAACTATTATACCTGACTCCAAAATTTGTCTATCCTCTGGGCCCAAACACATTCTGGCAATTTGGGTGAGATCTGGACCTTTTGCACTGGGGCAACAGTTTGATACTTGCATCAGCCATGGCAAAAAGGTTTGCGAATTTAAAGGTCCCAATAGCTGTGCTATGCAGGAAGCCTCATTAATAGAAAGTGTGGGTTTTGCTTCTATGAGAGTGGCTGTAAAAGGGAAACCTTTTGTCTTAGGGGGATTGACTTGATTTGTTAAGTCACCAGTCTCCATTTTATTGAGGGGAGGGGGGTCTCTGGCCTCTCCAAGCATGGAAGGGTGTACTGTGGCCACTACTGTACTTTTCAAATTTAGCCTGCTTTCTAATTCTTTAATTTTTGCCTGGCATGTGGTGTGGTCAAATTGGGCTACTACTTCAGTTTGTTGTGCTAATATGAAGTCAGCAGCTTGTTTTGCTTGGTTAAATTTGGTTTGGAATTCTTTTACCTGTTCTCTCAATTTCAAATTTCCCTTCTCTATTCTCTCTACCTTTTGTTTGGCATTATTAACACTGTGCATCAACAGGATCTTCTCTGCTACCTCCTGCCTAATCTGGGTGTCTAGATCACTGATCTGCTTCCTAGACACTTCTATTTCCACTCTGAGTTTCTTACACTCTTCTACGGCACCATGGGATACGGTCCAAATTCCCCATGCTGCCAACCTGTCTTTTTCTGCCTTGGAAACACCTTTTATTCCCTTCTTTGCTGTTTTTAGGTTGTAAGCCTCCAAAAGAGTTGCAAAGGGATCCTCAGTAAGGAATGCCCCCGGCATCCATGGATTGGGCCCCTTTTCAAGAATCCATTTCTGCAGTCTATTCTGGACTGGCTCCTCTCTACAAAAGTTGGCTACGTCCATTTCTTTTCCTGTTCAGGGTTCTCTCTTCTTAGTTACAGCTATGCAGGCTGAAGGTTAAGACCTAGGCAGCCAGACTGGGGTCCCTTAATGAGCACACCAGCAATAGAGAGCTTGGGGTTTAGACCCAGTGAGCTGAATGGGCTGTGACTTTTAAAAGTACACCCAAGAGAGGAGCTAGGAGTTATCACTCACTGGCTTAACATGCCAAGACCTTAAAAGATTCCTTGGCTTACAGAAACAGTTTTCCTGGGGCTTCTACAGGGATCGTCCCTACTAGCCCTCTATGGAACCTCGGCCCCCGAGATTCCTGGCAGAGACCCTCCCTGCCTTTCTATTTCAGTCCCCCGGACTGCGGTCCTTGGATTTTCACCTGTTAAGGCTTCCAGGGACCTTCTCTAGAGCTCTGGGTCGGGGCCCGCCTGTAGCGTCCCACGTCACGAGAGGGCCCTGCACTGCTGCAGCCAGTGGCTTATGGGTGATCCTTCGCTTAGACCCGGCCGGGAAGTCAACTTGGCCCCGCTGCGCTTCACTAGGGAGTTTTGATGTTGCCGCCTCGCTGCCGCGAACTGACCAACACAACACCCAAAACTGGGGCCCCTAGCTAGACTCCCGCCTGAGCTTTCTCTTGCCAGCTGGCTCTCTAGACTCTCCTCCGGAGATGTCTATACTTTTTCCACCCTTGCGCTCGGATTTTACGGCCTCCAGTCAGGGGCGCCCTCCTGCTTTTGCCTACCTTGCTCGTCCAAGGGGGTAGATTGGCGGATTGGATTTTAATGGATTTGTGTGAACCTACAGTGTTATGGGCTTTGGCTGGGGGAGAAACCTACTCCTGCTTTCCCACCCAAAGAAGTTGGTCAAAATAACAAAAAGGGCGTCGGGAAGAACCTACTCCGACTCCACGCCCAAGGATGATTATGCGTCCACACCTGGATGGCATCCACCAGAGCCCGGTGCAGAACACACAACCAAAGACGGAAAATGGGGAAAAAGCCAACCCCGACAGTTCTTTTGCCCTTGTGGCCACTTCACACAAGAAACACTCTCACACGGATTTTTCCTATTTATTTTCTGCGTCTGCACCTTTTTGGAACTCCCTGTTCCCTCTACGTTCCGATACTTAAACAGTCCAAATGATCAGTTTGGAAAGTCCAAGTTTCGGGGGAAGATAAATGCCCAAGCTTTCTCCACCAAATTGTAGCCAAGGGTCTAATTAAAGGGGAATTTATGATTATTGCGAGATGGGCCAGCTACTGTGCCCTGCGGTACCGTCTTCCCTAGGTGTATACCGAGAAGACCAGGGAATCCCAGAAATAGGACTGAGGCAGATGCTTCCAATGAATATATTTTTATTATAAGGCAAAATCACACTAACATGCACTCACACACTCACTCAAGGCTCAGGAAAGTCAAGGTTGGAGGTTGGAATAGATGGCAGGCTTTGCTAAGGGAGATGCTTACTGAAATGTAGTCTTCCTCCGGGAAACGGATGGGACGAGAGGCGATGGGGGACAAGCCTGACTCCGCAGCGTGGGTTTGAGCGGGCTTGCCGGTAACTAACTTCAGAGGTCAGAGTGACGTGGAGTCGTTTAGACCACGAAGATAGCACACAGACTGGCTAAAATCTGGGGCTTATATAGGGCCAAACGGGCCTTGAGGCTAAAGGTGATGATTGCGATGATGGCACCCTGCTGTATAGGGTCCCATTGTTTTTGGTGGTCTTAATCCGAGGGTCTCATGTCCTGGGGGAATGAATGAATAGGTGACACAAAGCACCTTCCAATGGGTGGGGGTGTGTGAGGCTGGGTGGCACAATACACACATTACACCCTTGATGGCTGAGGGTGCTTGTGACTGGGTGCCACAATACATTCGAATGATTGGGATGATTTGATCAGGGGGAAATCCCATCAGCAACTCTCCTAGACTATCTGGGGCTATTCAGCGGGGATTAAGGGTGGTGGCCCATGCCATGGGCGCAGAGGATTTTTGCCTCCAATTCTACTGCCAGAGTTCATCTGGAGGTCATTATGGAATTTCATATTTCTGATAGCAAGGGAACCATGGGTCATATTTGGATATTAAGGACTATGGGTAACAATGTTTTGGGGAAAAAGGAGAATCTAACATTTACATTTTTATTTTGGTATCAGGAAACTAAATGATAATGCCTTGAGGAGCATGAGAAGAAACCGAAAGAGTAACTTTCCTTAACAGCTGCAGAGACGAAAAATTAGTTAAATTCATTTTAAAATATTGGTTAATCCACATTTTGATTTTAGCTATTTTGTGCGTGATTTTGCATTTGTGTGTATGTGTGTGTGTGTGAAATTCTTAGCTACCTTGGGTTCTTGTGACAAAAAGGGATAAATCAAATAAATAAATAAAATTTCCTTTTCATCCTAGAATGCTATTTTGGGTGGGGACAAGAGCAAAAAAGAGTGAGAAGAGTGAAACAGGAGAAATACAGTTGGCCCTCCACATTTGTGGCTTTGACTTTTGCAGATTTAATTATTCATGGTTTTGATTAATATTTTATCTCTAGGAGTCTCTAGGTCTTCCAACGCAACTGTCAGAGATTGACCATAGAGTTGTGCTGGAGAAGCTAGAAGCTCCAAGAGAAAACACTTCTCTAGGCATTTGTAGGTCCTCCATCATGATTCTGTGGCCAACCTCTGAAACAGTACATTCTGTCCAGAAGCAAGAGATGTTTTCATGCTTGAGAAATTTCTGGAGAATACACTAGAGGGAAGACAGTTGCCTTTATGCCTTGCCTAAGGTTTTCTCTTTGGGAAAAATAGTGTTTTTCTTTTATTTGTGTTTTTTCCACATTCATGGGAGATTTTCACCGCTAACTCCAGTGAATGTGGAGGAACCACTGCATATTGTGATGGTACTGCCATTAAAGCTGTTTCAGAATGAGCTGTTTCCCTTTGCTGCTGTTGATCACAACTCTTGATGAGCCTCTTGAGAAAACTGAAAAGAAAAGAAGAAATAGTTATAAGAAGACAATAGGGCCCTGGTTCTGGTCTCCCCCATTCCCCAAGGCTGAGAGGCACTGGTTTCAAGTGGCTTGATTTTGGCTTAGTGTGTCTACCTATTGACTAGGGAGAGCAAAACTGTAAACTCATCTGTAATGGACAGCCTTGACCCTTGCATCTCTTTTAATTGCAATATATGTTTCTTCCCCTTTCTTCTTTAGAACGTGTTGAAGAAAAGAGATCAAGTTCAAGCAGAATATGAAGCCAAACTAGAAGCTGTGGCCCTCAGAAGAGAAGAACGCCCCAAGGTTAGCCTGTTTGGAATATCTCTTAAGAGTTGTTATCAGTAGTGACAAGTTACATGTTAATGCCTTCTCCAGCACTGAAATTATAACTAAAGTTATGTGTAATTCCTTCCCCAGTACTGAAATTATAACTAAATTACATCATGAAGAGGGGCGATATCTCTCTTTTGTGGTGTAACTTCAAAAAGTTAGTTTCCTGGTTATAGGGAGCGGTCTCACTGAATGATAGAGCAGAAATATCAACGTAGTTGCTGCCTTGTGCTGTTTCCTTATGCTTTGTTGAGCTGTTCAGGCAGGAATTAACCTGGAGATGATAATAGTGTGTTTTGTTTCCCAGGTTTATCATTTATACCAGGGGTAGGCAACCTTTCCCCTTTAAGGGCCGAGGGACTTCAGCACCCAGAAGCCTCAGCCATGTTGGCCAATAGTCCCATGTTGGCCAATAGCTCCTGGGATTCTGGGAGCTGAAGTCCCTCGGCCCTTAAAGGGGAAAGGTTGCCTACCCCTGTTTTATACCATTAGGTTTTTAAAGAAAACAACCAAAAAATTACTCTTTTCATTGCTTTTGAGAAGTAGGAAAAAGTTACTTTTCAAATATAGCTGTAATGGCAGTTAACTATTTGGGGGGCTGTGGAACTTGGTATAATTTATTACTTCTTTAACAGTAACTCAAATGAAGCATTCTGCTTCTTAAAAGTAATTGACTGCTATAAAACTGTACTATTACAAACATATAATGTGCCAAAGATTTGCTAGTTTTAAAAATATATATAATTATATTCTGCCAGTAACTTTTATTCATACTACTGAAACAACATTCTGTCCAGAAGCAAGAGGTGTTTTCATGCTTGAGAGATTTTTGGGGAATACACAAGAGGGAAGACAGTTGCCTTTATGCCTTGCTTAAGTATCCAGAAGATACCCCTGTGGGAAGCAATGTACTAAGCTAAATTGACCTCCTGGTTAATTTATTGCAGAATATCTGAACTTGTCCCTACTCCCCTGAAAAGCCCATTATTACCTTTTGATTTGTGTTCCCTGTGTGTTTGAGTTTGTTTTGCCCTTTGTGAGCTATGGTTTTCACTGTCACGCTCAAACAAATTCTGGAATTGAGTTCTAAATATTTACAGAGAAACAATGGCATACTACACTGGCTGTGTTAAGTAACTCGTGGTCTCCTGATGGTGCTGTGACTGAGAGAGAAATGTTTAGATGCTGTCAAGAGTCTTTGAGTATCCACTTAAAGGCAACCATTAGTTGGTACCTTTACCTCTAGGAAATCTTATCTGATGTGAACACATGTATATGTATCCCTTCCCTTAGGGTTTGTTTTTTTTTTTGGGGGGGGGACCACAGATTGGGGAGATTAGTCAAGACAATTCATATTAATATACAGCAGTCCTAAGAGATCATTTCTCTCTCTCCAGGTGCCCACAGAAGTTGAAAAGTGTCAAGACCGAGTGGAGTGCTTCAATGCAGACCTGAAGGCAGACATGGACCGATGGCAGAACAACAAGCGGCAAGACTTTCGGCAGCTACTCATGGGAATGGCAGATAAAAACATCCAGTACTATGAGAAGGTAATTTCCCAGAGCAGTCCATAAAAACATGGGAGCAACGGAATCTGTCTGGGTGGCTGGTTTGCCCAAACAGCCGCTTAACTCAGTTGAGTTTCGCCATGATGTAGAGTTCTTCCAAAGGACCATAATTCACTCAGCATCTTTTTCACTGTTGTGATATTTTTCAAAGCTGGGTAGGAATATTTGCAGACAGTAGTGTTTCTATTAATAATAGCATTTGCCAACTGTTAGGAAAGCTAGATTGATTGGCCATTAAGAACAGAGAAAGCTTCAGGCTATTCAGAAATGTTTCCACAGTTATTTCAAAGCTGGATAGGACCTTACTTGGTGGTAGAGCACTTGCCCAAAAGTGATGGAAATCTGCCTCTCAATACGGGGCTAGCTATGCCATTAGTCTGACCCGTCATACAAAGCAATGTATAGATTTTATTAAAACTGTCCTTGTTTTAGGTGCCATTTGAGCCTTGTTCCCACTGGTATTTCAGTGGGCCATTGATTCTGCAAATACATATCATCCGTTCAACTATCAGTGAAATGGTTTAAAATTGATCTGTTGTGGAAAGCTTTCCCATTGCCAGTTTAAGCAAGATACAGGGCCAGGGCAAAGCCTGGCATCTCATTTTAAAACTTTGCTATCTGTGCATTTTACATATTTCCTTATCTTGCAAGTGATCTATAGTCCTGCTAGGAGTGCATATAGTGAAAGGGAGTGTGTATATCATAAATGAACCCCATGCCATTTGAAATGCTGAATATGTGGGCACTTTGCTTATGCCCTAATGCTTGCAGTTTTACAAGTTTAGGCTACTTGAAACATGTTTCATTTCAAAGGTTCTGATGGGAATCAACAATATAGTTATTGTGTGTTTTAGCTGCTTATCCCTGATCTGCGATCAGAGCTCTGGTGTGTGGCAGAACTTGAAACAGTTAAAACACCCAGAATCCTTCCAGTCATTATGGCTTCTGGGGGATGCACTCCTAGCAGTCCAAAAAACCAACTTTTCCAAGCTATAAGTAATACTATGTGGCCATAAACGTGTTGACAATGATGTAAAGACTTTAAGGAAAAGCCTTGGGCCAAATAAAGACATCATAAAAGCACTTGGTCTTTTCTACGAAGGTTGGTCAGACAACAGATGTGTTGCTCCATGCATAAAAGGTACACAGAGCATCCTGTGCAACCTAAGGTATGAGGAGGAGAGTCTCCAAAGGTGTAGGGAGTGCTAATGGAAAGAACTGGGAAGGCATTTTAAATGAAATGAATCTGGCAGCTACTGCATGGAAGTTCAGCCATTGTTGGTTAAACACTTTAATTTACTAGTTGGTGATTTAAAATGGCCACATCGATTCATTCATTCACTGGTGTTTATTCTGTCTTTGCTTTAACCTAGTGCCTTACGGCGTGGGAATCTATAATACCTCTATTGCAAGATAAGTCTGAGACCAAATAAGAAGTCACATCTCCCACTCCCCATTTTTTTCCTACACCATGGACCTTGGACTGTGTGCACAGCCGTACCACTACCACAAAACATACTGGAGAGAACTCTATGCACTACTTGGTGGAATGTCCCCACCCCACCCCACTTTGGAGGAACACCACCTGTGCTGAACCATGAGACTGGTCAACTTGAAAATGTTGGAAGTGGACATTTTTTGCCACCTGTTTATTAAACCATCTGAACTGGCCCAGTGAACTCCTACTCCATGAACCTCTGTGGAAAGCAACCACAACAGCAACAACGCAAGGACTGTTTCTTTTGTTGGACCACTTTATATTGAATGAAGCTGATGAGTGAAATAAAACAATAATGATGATGATGATGATGATAAAAACTCTTAAATGCAAGGTGCCAACATGACATCTTTTATTGACCCCCCTTTTCTTCTTTAGCCAAGTCAGGGCTAGTGGACCATGGAACAGCTGCACTAACTGTTTCAGAACCTCTTGGTTCCTCTCCCCCTTCATGCATGGAAAGGGAAATATGGCTATTAGAGGCTACTTCCCAGATTCTTGGAGGTTTCTCTGAATTAACCTGAGCTTTTCTGTGGCGTGTGTATGTGGGGGGTAGGGAGGGCAGTTAATTAGGGCAGGAGACGCTATGGTCTTGGTTGAATGTATTAGAAATTTGTGGAATAGTCATTAGGTATTCTTTGTCGTCTTAACCTGTGGGTATGGCATGTAGTCCATGTTGTTCTGCAGCCTCACTAGCCATTTCTTGGGGGTGGCAAAGGGATGGTATTGTGTGTCTGTGCACAGGGCTATTCACTTTTTTTTCTTCAAAAATAAAATAAAAACTATATAAGTTCTTGGTTTCTCTCTTCAGAATATCTGGTATGATTGTCATAAAATAAATGTTTCCTGGTGACCAAAGTTATGCCACAGTTATTTTCATCTTAGAGCATAATCCCTACTCTAAAAATTGTCTTATACAGTTGGTCCTCCATATCCATAGATTCTGTATGCACGGACTCAACCATCCACAGCCTGGAATATTTGTATCGATACCGATATACTGTGAATGATTGCTTTTTGGATTTTATATCAATATCGATATAGATATATAGGTATAAAATGCAAACAGCAAACCTGTATTTTGCCATTTTACATAAGGGGACACCATTTTATTATACCTTTGAATATAGTGGGACTTGAGCGACCACAATGTATGGTATCCACAGGGGGTCCTAGAACCAAACCCCAGGGATTATCAAGGGCCCACGGTATGTCAGAGGCTGGGATGGGGAGTGGAATGAAGAAGGCTAATGTTATTTATACATATAGTAATTTGAACTTTTCTTTTATTGGCCAAATGGAGAGAGCTTATTCATACCACTTTTCTTTTCTTTTTTAAAATTCTGTCCAAATTTAACAGTTTCATGGTGCAAGTACTTCTGGAATAGCTTTCCTTTCATTCCATTGAGTTCCAGAGATCCAGTTTAACTTCCTGTGGGGGGTCTTGTGGTCATAGTAAGAAACCTTTGTAAGAAAGAAGCACCATAATATCCATGAGTGATCTAGTGTATCTCTTGTCCTTATAAGAATCCCTTGGCTTACAATACAATAAAATATAATACAATTTTATTTATGGTCTTTGACCAAAGTATTTAAAAATGTACAAGTATTAACTGTTAATATAAAAGTGCTTGAATGTCTCACAGTCAAAAACACGATTCCCTTTTAGTCAGCTATTAAACCAAGGAGTTCTTATCTTACAAGAATTCCTTGGATTAAAAACTGACTAAAAAGGAATCATGTGTTTGAGTGTGAAACATTCAAGCACTTTTATATTAACAGCAAACACAAATTCTTATCCATTTTAATGACAAGCAAATTTATGGAGCCATAAACATTTGAAGACTAGAACTGGGTACCTCTGGTGATATTTTACATTTTATTATGGCATAATAAATCTGCCACAAAGCTTACTCTGTGCTATAGAGCAAAAACCCAAAACCACAGCCTCCCCTGAGGTTTATGCTTTGCACTTACAGCAGCAGACGTGCTGCTATATAAATATCAGTGTGTAAATATAGGTGCCTCTTTCCCACCACCCACTGCAACTGAGTGCATTTTCCTTAAACTATCAGATACCTAAAGTACACAAAAGCAATGTAAAGTTTCAGTATTATGGTTTGATAAATCATAATCTCCCTTTCCATCATTTTCTCAGCAACCTCCCAAATTACATTTTCACTGAAGAGACTGAAATGCTTTTGTGTGGTGGACACCTGAAGACAAACGTTTGTGCATTTTCTGTATTTGGCCGCCTACTGCATGTCTCTTTCTAGCAGCACTGTGGGAGACTCCTGGTTCTCTCGTGCAAGACCTACTTTGGCCTTCAAATAGTGCCTGTTACTTCCAGTTTTTGCTAAAGGCTTGCTAATTTAAAGCAAGGTATGCCCAATAATTTAAACACTTTTTAGCCCGTGGTACCCAGTTGTTGGACCTTGCAGCTGTGGTAATGTGCAGCGCTCCAAACTAGACTTCATTTCAAGAAGCGGTAACTTGTTTTCTTCATTAACCACCATCCATTTCAACTTTTTCAGGGTGGGGTTTGGAAGCTTTGCTTACTCCAGGTGGCAGCACTTGCTTAGGTTATATTGCAGAAAACTCTCCCCAGGTAATCTGAAATGTAAAGTGGATTGTAAGGATGCCATGCTTGAGAATCACTCTCACTGAACCTGGTGAGAGTTGGATGCTGCTGTTGCTTTATCTAGCAAGAGTGGCATTTTGAATAGTCTATGCTCTGCAGCAATACAAGAGTAAAGGGATACTGCATGGTTGGTACTCTTATCAGCTCTAATCTAATATTTCCCCAACATCGGATAGGCATTTCCATGGAGGGGGATAACTTCAGACCTAAACAGACCAAAATAAAATTCATATTTCTGATCCTGACTCATTTGTTAGGATTTTCATATACTGTGTATACGTGACTATAAGTTGACTGCATGTATAAGTGAAGGGCATGTTTTGGGGCCAAAATGATGGATTTTGATATGACCCATGGATAAGTTGAGGTTAAACTTAGGGGCATGTAACAAAGGATGTAAAGGACATAGCAAAGGAAAAGGATGCCAAAGAACATACAAAATTCCAGCAGGTGTAACTGTTTGTGTTCACCCGAAAGGCTGGATGGATGAGGAGGGAACTGCAGTAAGTGATGGCTGTGTGACGTGGGGAAGATGACCAGACATGGGCAGGGCTAAGAAAATGCACACTTCTCAAAAAGGATAAAAAGGCAAAGAAAATGATGAGTACATTAGCACTGTGGTAACTGTATGATTTTAATCCAGAAAAACTGACAAACATAGACAAATGTCTTATTCAGATGCTTCAAAGTCTGATTCCTCTTGGCGCTCCTTTGAGGAGAAGCACCAAAGAGCTGCCACGACCGCCATTTGCACTACCCAGTCATTCAAAAAGGCCAGAAGTGGCAGAGAGAATAGAGGGGGTTGGTGCATCTTTTCGGTGGTTGTGGAATGGACTAAACTCTCACAGAATCAGAAGCATAGAGTTGGAAGAGACCACAAGGACATCCAGTCCAACCCATTCTGCCATGCAGGGATGCACAATCAAAGCACTTCTGATGATGGCCATCCAGCCTCTGTTTGAAAACCCACAAAGAAGGAGACCCCACAATAATAATAATAATAATAATAATAATAATAATAATAATAATAATAAATTTTATTTATATACCGCCCTGTGGCGAGCCAATTCACTGTCAAACAGCTCTTATGGGCAGGACGTTCTTCCTAAAGTTCTTTCTCTCTCACCCTTTGTCACTTTACTCAGGTAAGGAGATGGTTCTTTTTTTAAAATAAGAGTTAAAGTACAGAACTTACTTTAAGTCAACCCAGGTTTTTCTGGGTCAATGTTATGACTAACATTTCTAGAGTTATACAGGAGTATATACAGAATATATTGTAAGTTTTGCTGTTTGTATGTAGTAAGAGACTGAGAACCAACATAGTATAGTGGTTGAATGCTGCAAATATTTTCAAGGCAGGGTTGGTTGAATCTATGGATGCAAAACCTATGGATACAGAGAACTGACCATATAAATAAATAACCATTTAAGAGTTTGTGAGATGCCTTTGCATTGTTTCCTTGAAAAAGGCCAAGGAGGGCTGGTTCTGGAATCTTCATAAGACGCTGGTTAGTAATATTTACTTCAGAGAAGACAAACCCAGAATTTGGAAAGTACTATGGAACCACCAAAATTTTTAATACAAACATTTTTGCTTCCTTGTCTGCAAATAAAGGAAAGGGGGGTTATGTATGAAAATCCCATTGGAGTCAAATGTAATTTATGTAAAAACGTTAATGTGTTTTCCTTGATTGAATCAGAGACACTTTTGAAAGAGAACTTGCCCAACATACTATCCCGTTTTTCCTTATCTGGGCAAATATCCCAGTCAGTTTCCCACATCCTTTTAAGGTCATCTGAGGGACCCATATAAATTAAATCTAACTACTATATGTAGAGAGCCAGCATGGTGTAGTGATTTGAGCATTGGGCTATGATTCTGGAGACTAGGGTTCAAATCCCTGTTCGGCCATGTAAATCCACCGGGTGAACTTGTCCAAGTCATATTCTCTCAGTCTCAGAGGATAGCAATGACAAACCCCCTCTGAAGAAACGTGCCAAGAAAAACCCATGATAAAAGTTTGCCTTAGGGTCACTATATGTTGGAAACAACTTGAAGGCACACGACTACAAACTATATGTCAGGGGTAGGCAACCTGTCCCCTTTAAGGGCCAAGGGACTTCAGCTCCCAGAAGCCTCAGCCATGTTGGCCAATAGTCCCATGTTGGCCAATAGCTCCTGGGATTCTGGGAGCTGAAGTCCCTCGGCCCTTAAAGGGGACAGGTTGCCTACCCCTGCTTTATGTGTAGGAGACAAATCTCTTAACATAAGAATCCAATGTGCCTAACAAAATTTCAGATGGGGTAAACTCCCATACATCTTGAGTTTTAGTAGGTGATTGCCTGATGAAATTACCAACCTGATATCAAATAAGCCAATTTATATTTGAACCTTCAAGTTGATTATTCGACACCTACCATGAAAGTGGTTGGGCATCACTATACAAATCTTGTAATTTACTTAAACTTGCTTATTTAAAAAGTTCTACATATTTTTTTCTACTGTGTGAAACTTCATTAAGTAGACTTAATGGTGAAATATCAGGCATCAGAGACGCTTCTATGTTTCCATATATAAGTGCTGCTTATAGAGTATTTGACAGCAGTCCATTTCACTGATTTAAACAGCTTCTTTCTCACAATGGGATTTGTTCAACTATCTGAGAATTAAGTAATAGTTTTTCAGTTTGTGCCTATTGCTGAGTTTGCTTTTTGGTTATCAAAATAAATAAATGGCATAACTGGTAAGATTCATAATAGTTTACTTATGAATACCTATGAATGGTTAATTCATAATAATTTCAAAGTGGTATCCCCATACACCCCTTTGAGATGACCAATATCAAACTGCTTTCGCCAATTCCAGATTTATAATTACTAAAAATATAGACTTCTAATATTTTTTGCCAGATTTTGAGCATTCTATCTGAAAGCTCAAGAAGAAGTACATAAATAACAAAACTTGGGGAAAACCACTATTTTATAGTGGCAATGTGACTTGAGAAAAACAGTGTTGGATCATATCACTATTTTAAATCTTGCAATATCTTTTTTCAGATTACTCCAAAATGTGTCTCAAAAGATTTTCTAGCCTTTTTGGTTTTTTGCAAACTTAAATAATGGAATTGTTTATTGGTTAAAGGAATATTACTGAGAGGGGAATGGCTAAATGGTAGGAAGGATACTGAAACAACTTAAGATCTGTCATATGAAAACCCTCAATCTAGATAATTTTGTAAAGTATAAAGTTTAGAGGATGTTTGCACCTTTAGAAGGTGTGCATAAGTTTCCTGGGCATCAAAAGAGTCATTACATGATTCAGTTACTTTGACAAGTGGTACTGAACAGGAGTGTTCATTATCATCTCTTTTGTTCACTTTAGTAATTGAGTTTCTGGCTAATTACATCAGATTTGTCTCAGATATTAAAAGGAATAAGGTCCAGGACCACTTGTTATTGCAATGGCTCTAGAGTCCAGATTATTAATCAGTACCTTAGCAACTGACAAAGAATAAATTGGAAAAAAAGCTGATCAATTTTGGGCCTTAATTGATAAAATGACAAAGAACTTGATAGGAACTCCCAATTAAAACCATCAAAACCTTTAAAAAGATCTAGAGCTATAAAAGCTGGTGGGAAACCTGAAGGCTACAATAATTAATAACAACAAAGAACTGATGTATTGGGTAACTGTTATATCTATGAGGTAAAAATACAAACTGATCAGGGTGTAAATTATTTATATTTTTATATATATATTTAAAGCTGGTCAGTCATAATCCCAGCCTTCTGAAGCTTTAGAGAGGAAAAGTGAATTTGCTTTCATCTTCAAAATGTTCTTTATGCCAAGTCTTGAAAAATCATAATTGAGTTATTCTTACATTTTACATCTTTAATGGAGCAGAACCTCCTAAGAACCTTTTCTTTCTTTGGGAAATGAGCAAAGCAAACCACAACGTCTCAGGCCCCATCTGCATCCTTGCCTTGTGACAACATTCAAAACTTGTCTTCACTAACTGAGAACTCTGGCAATAAAGATGTAAAACACTGTGCCACAAATTCTTTCATATTGTCCCATTCTGAAATTATTTGAATTTGGATATCAATGCTGTCAGTACAATTTTAAATCTCCTCCAATTCTAATTTGGCAACTGGATTTTAATTTTTTTACATTTTATGAGATGTGGAATCATTTATGAGTCAAAGACAGCAGATGCTGTATTCTCTACAACTTCAAGGTGAGTACTGAAAAATTTGTAACCAATAACTCTGCCTACCATTAATTCTAATTTCATTTGAAGTTTTGCAAATAGTTTACTAGGCCTTTTTTCTTTTTAAAGCCAACTTTTCTCAGCTTCAGTCACATTAGACATTATTTGATCTCTGGCAGATGCTGTTTGTAACCCTGTCACAATTTTATGGCTGTGCTGAGTAAGTAGAGATAAGGTAGGGAATCCTCTTTCAGTAAGAATACACTCAGTAATAAGTCACTGTTGAGTTCTTACAACATTTGCATACTCAAAATCTCTTTTAAATGTATCTAAGTATGTTATTGTTTGGTCTTGTGAAAGCTCTTATTCTGGCTAGAGTTTTTAAAGTTGGTAAAGAGCTTCTGTAATAAACATTTCACATTGCAGAATGAGGATCCCTCCCATACACTGCAGGTGCTTGTATTTAACTGCGCAATATCAATTTGTATGGGGAAATTAGAATGTGCTTAAACATGCACACTTTTATTTCTATCACCAAGAAATGTGTATCCTTCTCCCCCACTTTGGCTTGTAGCCATCTATCCCACATGAACATGTGTCCCATAGTCAAATTAAACTGATAATATTTTGAAAACAAATATTGGTAGTTAAGACTTGGAAACAGTCTTTTCACTATCAGCAAATAGTTTGGTGGGACGAATATATCTCACTATGTAGATAATAGTTTCTATTTTTCATTTGAACTAAGAAATGGTTCAAGAAGTAATTGCTTGGAGTTTTGAACATGCACACAGAAACACACACAGAATAGTCTAATTCTTTGAAAGAAAATACTGTAGTGGTATGGATTTATGGATTCATATCTAGAATCATAGAATCATAGAATCATAGAATCATAGAGTTGGAAGAGACCACAAGGGCCATCCAGTCCAACCCCCTGCCATGCAGGAACTCCCAATCAAAGCATCCCCGACAGATGGCCATCCAGCCTCTGCTTAAAGACCTCCAAGGAAGGAGACTCCACTACTCTCCGAGGGAGTGTGTTCCACTGTCGAACCGCCCTTACTAATGAAGATATGACATTGCACACTGGAATGGAGCTTAGTTTGACATGCATAGCATTAAGATTGTAAACTAAAATTGGTGAGTGAACAAAAAGCAATGTTTGGAGAGCTATAGAGCTAACAGCTTTGTTGACAGATGAAGTGATCTACAAGTTTTAAATTCCCACTAAATCATAAAGTCTCAATGGTTGTTTCAGATTTTCTCTATATGTTGCTTGAAATTGAGTTTCAAAGGGGGGGGGGGGAAGGTAATTCATGATCATGAATGAATAACCCAGAGTTATACATTTGTAACCGCTTTGTATTCATGACTGCTATGGGTCCAATAGTGTAGGGAATACGTAGGAATTGTAAAAAGTCCCACAGTCCCAGTTACTTAGCATTAGCCAGTATGAGAGTCAAGGGTTTGCTTTCTTGTCGATCAGAATGCAGCAGACTGACATTTCCATTCCTCTCCCGCCAGTGATCTCTGGTGTGAGGAGGATTTCCTACAGGGATCCTGCTTCTGATTGTCACATTGGAGATCGCTCATGGAAAGGAAGTGCAAATGTCAGCCAGCTATATCCTGACTGACAGGAGAACAGACCACCATCATTCAAAGCAGCTGTTGCCCAGTAAAGGAGGATTGTGCCAGTCTGGACAGGAGACACTACTTAGTAACTACACTTAACAAAGTAGTTGATCTAAAACCTTGACCATGCTTTGTATGGTGCTCCAGCCTTATAACAACTACCCTTCCCCTCTTCTTCTTGGCACTCACTTTAGTACAAAAGTGGGGATTTTTTAAATCAGCTCAAGGACTGAATTCAGAGAAGGTCTTTGGGGGTTGCCTTCCAGTGAGGGGTGGGAAGGCCAGAAGCAAAAGGGTGGGACTCCAAATACCACATTTTAACTAAAAATATCTTATTGCCAATAATTAGGCCTTAGGAAGGGACCTTTAACCTTTTAAAAAACATAAAAGCTGGGAAATATCAAATGTCCTGGGAAAGAAGTTCTGGCTGTGTGTGGAAGACTAGGAAGGCTGGATTCAGTCTCCAGGAGTTTGATTGTTTTTATATCATTAATTTAAATATATCTATCCTGCCCTATAGCAAAGGCTCTCAGGATGATCACAGGTCAAATCGATACTAAAAGGTTAAAAACATAATTTTTTTTAAAATAGACTAAAACAATATTAAACACATTAATTAGTTAAAGCTGAAGTGCTTCACTCCTACTTTAGGAGTTCACCAAATGGGAGAAAAGGAATCCATTCATCACTTTATTTATATTCCACCATTCTCCCAGGCTAGAACTCAAGGAAGCTTTAAAAAGGAATAATAATAATAATAATAATAATAATAATAATAATAACAACAACAACAACAACAACAATATATATATATTTTTACCCACCTCTTTCCAAAGCTTGAAGTGGGGTACAACACGATTAAAATACAATTTACAACTAAACACACAAAATCCTTTAAACACATAGGTTAAAACACATTGACATAGAATTAAGATGGCCATTACATTTTATACTATACTATACTATACTATACTATTAATATTATCTGGAATATTTATATCCTGCTCTTCAGCTACAAAGGCTCGCAGAGCAGCTTACAAATAGTTAATTAGACAGTACCCTCTCCTCAGACTTACAGTCTAAAAATACATGACACAAAAGGAGATGGGAATGGCAGTGGGGAAGCAGATCAGTTCTTCTTTCCCTCTGAGGCCTGGATCATGGCAGATGGACTGGCAGGAGGGCTCTCCTTCTTAGTCTAGGCTAGGCCTGATGAGTATCCAGTTATAAAATTAAAAATATTCCAACTTAAAATTCATAGTTTAAAATTGACTTGGTAGGCTTGCTGAAAGAGATAGGTCTTTAATATTGTTTAGCTGTCAAATCTTTCCCAGCAGGTCATTCCACGATCTAATGGTGACCAATGAAAATGTCCTCTGGATGGTAACAGTTGCCAGTCTAGTCCTGGCCGGTCGGAGTAAAGTTAAAAACATACAAAATTAAGATTAAAGCATTATTAAAGAACAATAGAATTAACAGCAGTTAAAATCTTACTTTAAAACAGATTTTAAAAAACAGTACAGCATAAAAGGTTTTTGAAAGAATACAGATTTTCCCCCTCCATGCTTGGAGGCACAATGGTATACACAATTTTCTATACAGTCAGTTTTTCACATCATCTTCAGTTTTCCCCAAGAAAGCACCTGTTTCTTCTCTCAAAAAATACTTGCTGGTAAGATCTAGGGGAATAATGATTATAGCCCCTTCAGCAGGTATAGGAAACCATGTCAGGGTGACAAGGAGGGATTTTGGTTCTTTACTTTGCATATCATTCTGTGGGCCAAATTCCCCCCTACAGCCATTCACAAGCTCGGTCATGCTAGGTTTTCTAGATGCCTAGTGCTTTGAAAGGGAACCAAGCTTCAATCTTCCTCTCCTCTGCACGGGGAAGAGGGGAGAATGAAGCACTCTCAGGTGGCACTTACAAAGCCTGGCAGAGAGCAGATGGCTTTGTGAACCTTTTATTTTTCCTGACTGGAGGAACAGGGGCACGCAGGAGAAAACCCCTCTCTTACCACTGATCAGAGTTAAGAACTGGATTCTTCTCCCACAGCCCAGGGGAACCTTGGAAGCAAGACCAAGAAGGACCTGGAACCTCCAAAGTCTAGATTCCAACCCTCCATGGGCTGGAGATCTCCCCCACCCCACAGCTCTCCAGGAGCGGTGGGTTCATCCCCTGATGCTGAAACATGTAGATGCATTCTTGAGATAGTTTTCAGTCTCCATGACTAGAATTTCCTATCCTCATACATCAGGGGTAGGCAACCTTTCCCCTTTAAGGGCCGAGGGACTTCAGCTCCCAGAAGCCTCAGCCATGTTGGCCAATAGTCCCATGTTGGCCAATAGCTCCTGGGATTCTGGGAGCTGAAGTCCCTCGGCCCTTAAAGGGGAAAGGTTGCCTACTCCTGTCATACATGATACTCCTGTAAAAGCCATTGTTGGTTGGTGGGACAGTGGAGTGACTTGGGTAACTTGAGTGTCACTCTTTCACTTAATGGAATTCAACTTTGGGTCTTTGTTCTGCTGGGGCCAGGACCAATGGAGTGGGCCATGCAAACAACCTGAATGCAAGGAATTTGACCTGAATCTGAGCAAAGAAAGTAACTAGCTCATTTTCAAGACCCTTCTGGGGCAGTAGCAGTGGAAGGGAGGCAGTGATTCCAGGGGCGGCTGGTAGATCTGTTCCTGTGAGGATGTTGAATCTACTTTTGGTTTCATGGCTGCTCCTACAGATGCTCCTGCCAGACCATATCTTGGGGGGAAATAGGTGGTATAGAGTATTCCCTGCTCTTGTGGCAATGGATTCATCAACCACCTCTGACTACTTCTCTACTACCACTGCATCTATGGAGAACAAGTCTATTGAATATCTTTATGTTAATTGGAGCCTTCTTGAACATGTCCTATGAATGGGGAAAGGTGGAACTTTAGCTCACCCAGTGTACACCACTGAATGAGCTTGCACAGCATTTAGGTACACCCAGAGATTGGATCTCTTCCAGTGTAAATTCCCTTGTAGGCATTCTCACAGCCATAGAATGGATGGCTATGAGAACCACCTCTGCTTCTAAGTGTAAAAGATGGCATCACCCCTAAAGTTGTTCACCAGTTTGGATGTTAGGGTGCCATCAGAGGAAGCTCTTACTGTGAAACCACCCAGGTTTATCCATGGATTATTAAAGAGTGTCCAGATGGCTTCTTCCCCTGTACTTCACCTGTGTTTGCTTTGTCCATTCCCTGCTCCTACAAAGGCCCATTAAGAAGGAAAAAATGGAATAGGTGTCACAGCATCTTTTGACTTAGTAGCCCTGGGAGTGGGAATCACACAGCATGCGCCTCTACCATTTTAGTCACTTTGGTCCATCCCATATTCACAACAGTTTTTTTCCCCCCTGGATCAAAAATGAGAATTGGAAGCTCCTAGTAGCAGCAATTATCCTTTAAAACAAGGTGCTCTCTCAAAGCCTTTGGGCTGGTTTACACCAAGTGTATTATGCAAATTGCTGTGGATTTTTGCACATTTGCATTGATGTTCAGTTGTCTTAACTTTTCTGCACACATTCATATCTGTTCAGATCTATTCTCCCCCCTTGCCAAAAATGCACAGCTATCCAACTCTAGGCATCTTCACGAATCTTCCTGGATACTCTGGTAAAAACTGTGAAAGTTTTTAAGTAGTTCTACTACCACAACAAAAAGCCCAAATTCTTGCCAATCATGTGTGGCTGGATTGTATTTTCATCAACTGTAATGATTAATGTTTTTTAATTATATAGACAAGCTCTTGGTTTGTCCAGTGGTTTTTACAGAAGTGGATGTGGTCTGTTCAGGGTGTGTGTGTATGGTCCTCGTCAGTGCCTAAGACAGAAAATTAGGCCCAGTTTGGTGGAATTTAAGAACATTTTTGTATTTAACTGTATTTTAAAGTAACTGAAAGCACTTTTGTTAACTGAAGGCAGTGATGTATTCAAGTCTTTTACTCCATGTCTCAAGTCTCTACCTTCAAGTCTCAAGTACAGTCTCAAGTCCTTGGAAGATACTTTCAAGTCAGGTCTCAAGTAGAGTCTCAAGTCCAGGAGCCAACTTTAACAGAAAAAAGAAGTGAGGTGTGTTTATCTTTGGGGAGCAGCAAATGCCTTTGGAAATGGGCTGGGGGGGGGGATTTGGAAGTGTGCTTGGTAGCTTCTCTTCACTGCACATCGGAGGAGCCTTCTAAAATTTTTCAAAAGCTTTAGAACGCTCCTTCCACCTCAGGCCCATTGCCAAACATGTTTGCTGTTCCCCTCCAAGAGACATGCCCTGCACTCTCACAGTGAATGACATCAGGAAGTTGGTTGCTAAAAATATGCAGGTTGCGAGTTACATTGAGTTAGTGCCTCATTTATTGCTGAGTTGAGTCCAAGTCACGTCAGTGAGGTGACTTGAGTGCCCCTCCCTCAACTGCAAATACCAGAATGCAGCAGGAGGCAGCCAGAGCACTAACAGTGGAATAGCAGCACTATAAGAGTATAGTGCAGAAATGTGGCAACTCAGTTGACTTGAGTCTACATCACTGGCTGAAGGTAACTGAAGGTACTGGAGTACCTTCCCAGTTACTTTTAAAGAACCTGAAAGCAAAGCACTTCTACATAGTAATGTGACAAGTTACTTTTCTCATATTCAGCAGCTCAAATGAGCTGTGTTTCATAAGTGCTAAGTAATGAGCTACTTTTAACAAGAATTGTTCTAGACACTGGAACCAGATCTGGGCAAAATGGTTCCAGAAGCATCTCTAGACCAAATAAAAAGAAGTTGTGAAACCAACCCTGTTCTGTAAAGACTGATCTCTTTGCATACGTCCTGTCCACTTGCTGTATCATTCCAGACACATGAGATGAAAACATGGCAAGCTTCTAAAATCTGAGTATCCCTCATAAGGGAAGAGATCTCCATTTCCTTTTGCACAGTCAAGTCCACCTGGCTGCTTGGGGCTGGAAGTGGCTCCATGGCACAAGCATCTGTATCTGATCCAGGGACAGTTCCTTACTGTTCTCAGTTGATTAAAATCTCCAGTGAACCAGAGGATGTGCGTTGCTTGCATGCGACGACACTGCAGAGGAGAGAAGCCACCGGAAAATTGAGCTGATTAATTTGTACAATCAAAAGCACAATGGCTCTACTTCCAATCTTTTTAAAAGAAAAACAGTATTAGATCTTTGTTTGCCTTTCATTGGGGTTTGAACTTTTGTCTGAAAGTAAAATCTAAGGCAGCCATGTAGACATCCAGAGCTAAAAAGAACATCAACACAAATTGTGAGCTTTATGACTCACAATGTAAAGAGTGTTAGGAAAAGTGCAACCTGGAAGGAAAGGCTGAAAGTAGTAGGGAGCGGTTCTGATTCCGGTTCCTGCCACAACTGCTTCCAATATATCCCATTCTCTCCCTTCCCCTCTCATTTTCTCCTTCTCCACCTGGTCAGATGGTCAATATTCTGTGACCATTGAACATGCTCAGTCCTTGTGGGGGCATTCTCCACACCTACAATACCATCACCATCAATTTCATTCATTTATATTCATTTATATCCTGCCCTTTCCCCAATAAATTGGGCTATCCATGGCTTACAAATTATTGAAACCAGTACAGATTAAAACATACAAACCCAAATGTCCATTTATATCTATAAACATTGTCTGTCTGTCTGTCTGTCTATCCATCCACATGGAAAATCCATAACTCCCACTTTCGAGATTAAAAACATAACACCCCCACCCCCACCCCCCCGTATCTATCCATATCTAAATAGATCTACCTATAGATTAAGTAAGGGCAGGGGCCTACCCAGGAGTAAGGGAGGGGGTTTAAACATGAATAAGGTGGTGGTCTACTCTTGAGAAAAGGTGGGATGATCAGGATGATAGTGATGATATGGAACAGAACAGAAAAGTACTAGAGTGAAATAATAATAATAATAATAATAATAATAATAATAATAATAAAAGTACTAAAAGATAGTGTGACATATTGGTTTGTACCCTGGATTAGGACTCTGGAAACCAGGGTTTGAATCTCTACTCAGTCATGGAAACCCACTGGGTGACTTTGGGAAAGTCACATTGTCTTAGCCTCAGAGGAGGGCAAAGGCAAACCACTTCTGAAGAAATCTTGCCAAGAAAACCCTGTGATAGATTGCCTTTAGGGTAGCCATAAGTCAGAAACAACTTGAAAGCACACAACAACAATTAGAATAAAAGCAGATGCTGAAACAGGTTACAGTCCATAAGCTACTCAAAAGTTCTTAGGATTGCATACACACAGAGAGAGATGCAATGTTGGCTGCAACTGCACTGCAGAAGTAATCCAGTTTGATACCACTTGAAGTGCCATGACTCAATGCTATGAAATTCTGGGCTGTAGTTTTGTGAGACATTTAGCTTTCTCTGTCAGAGAGCTCAGGTGCCACAACAAACTACAATTCCTAGGATTCCATAGCATGGAGCCACGGCAGTTAAATCAGTGTCCACACTGGATTATTTCTGCAGTGCGGATGCAGCCTTTGAAAAGGAAAGGTAGTTACTGCTTGAATGACACTATTCCAAAAGCCGTCGTTTGATCTTTTTGCCTTATTTACCTGATGGGGATGAGGCTTAGGAAGCCAATGCCACATGACAATAGGAAGCAGAATCCACTGAACCAGCCCAGTGTATTTTGGTAGATTTTATTATAGGCTGTTAAAGTCACAGCACCTGTGATCACAACTGAGAGCTGTAGGAGAACAAACACCTTTCCTAGAAACAAGAAGGAAAATGAAATGGCACTTAAAACAACTCTAACAATAATTCATTTCACTGATTGTTTTTTTCCAACAGTGACCACTGTGTTAATATAACAAGCTGGAAGCTCCTCCCTGTTTTGTCTTTTGAAGAGTGATCATATTTATTTATTTTTATTTTTATTTTAAAAAGGTGTGCTGGATGATAAGGTCCAAGGTGCCCTTGACAGTGTCCTCAAACCTTCAGTTGAATATAAATTGAATGTTTGCACCATCAAACTAACTGTGTGTGTGTGTGTCATGAACACGCATTGTTTCAGTGTGAAAGTGCAAGGCTGTTTTTTTTTAAAACGTATTGTTGTCAAATTCAGCAGCAGGCATGGGAAGTATGTAGCTTGTGGGCTTTGTGTTGCCCATCCCAGCCTCCTCTCCCAGAACAGTTCTTATAGGTAAGTCAAATTGGAATGAGGAGAAATTAGAAAATCCACCAAACTTTACTTCAGTTCTGAATATTTAACATTGCACACAGAACAAAAGATAAGAACTAGAGGCCCTCTGACTATATTCTGAATGTAATAAGTGCATTGTCCCCCCCCCCCCCCAATTTAAAGAATATTGGGATGTTCAAAGCAGCTCCTTACCATAGGATGATCCTTCTACATGTTTGGATAACAAAGATCTGATGGTCGTCAGGGGGATGAGAGCAAACAGCATCACTGCACGAGCTGCAACAGAACAGAAGAGGATGGGAAATCTCATCCACTAACAGGCCAAACTTCCAGTGTCTTCGTTCAGGAGTGGGGAACAGTATGATCCTCCAGATATTGTTAAACTGCAAATCAGGTCATCCCTCACCCATTGGGTTTGCTGACTAAAACTGATGGGAGTTGCAGTCATCTAGGGGACCCCACCCAGCCTTAGATGAAGTAATGTACAAGCTGAAAGGCCACATGTCAGAAATGTAGAAGCAAGTACATTGTTGTTATCCCACCTTTTCACAGTTTGGGACTCCCGGTGACCAACAAACAGCAGGTCAAACAAGCATAACTAAACATTCACAACATACACAAGTTAAAAATGTCAGCCAGAATCCTGTTAGGGAGTTACAAGTACATAAGCACTGTAGTTAGAGTGCTGTGCAATGACTCCTATCCTGATCCCCCAAAGCCCAATTTACTGGGAAACTTCTGCTGCCATGGGGTCTGTTCCCTTGTTGACCAAGAAGAGGTTGGTTGACAGTCCCACCTTTTCCCATAAGAAGTCGTGAGTGTGACAGGCAGAAGCAGATCCCTATTGCAATTCCCTCTCATACCAAAGGGCAGGGAGTGGGACCATCGGCCAGTTGCTTGTAATAAATAGGGAAACAAATCCCTGTTGATTACAGCAACTGCTTCCTGGTAACTGAGGCTTGGGGACTTTCACAGTCCCTATGTACGCTCTAAATTAGGATTTATGTAAGGATTGTGAATATAAAACCATTGCGAGTTTGTAACTTATGCATTTGTAATCATGCATTTGTAATGACCTAACATGATTCAGTGTTGGGTGAGTCACAAACTCTCAGCCCCAGAAAACGCCATGAAAGGGTTGCCATAAACAACTTGAAGGCACACAATAACAACAATAACAGCAGCAATGGAATACTGAGTGTGCTTAAACTATCATAGAATTAAACCTTGTTTTAAAAAACCACAAACCATTAAAAAGAAAGCAGGAAATATATGGGTGGGCAGGTTGTTCTACTGCCATCCAAAGCTCCATCTATAATAGATTCAGAGCAAGGAATGGGGTGTGTATGTTGAACTGCAACTGCCAGAATCCCCCAGCCTGCATGGCCATGAAAGGGACATTTCCAAGTGCTGAATGCATGGGTAACAAGATGACATTACTGTATCAAGTGGTGGTCTCTGACTGTTGCAGTCCCTGGCACATTTCCAGGAAGAAAAGAAACAGTTGTACTCAATTTTTGCTAGACACTGGGGAAAAACAATAAATTGCTTGTTGTCTACACCAGATAGCCTGAGAAGCACTGCTGTACAATGAAACCTGGCTCCCTAGCATTGTAGCTGTGGCTAAAAAGATGCTTCTTTGTGATGATGGGACTGCACTGGGATGCCATGATGTACATGAAGGCTATATTGGCCTCTGTGATTATTTGCATGGGAAGCCAGGGTGTTGGAATATTTTTCTAAATGTTTTGGATAGGCACGGGAAGCAACTTCCTGGAAATGGCTGCCACAGAACACTCACGCATTGGCATTAATCCTTGACCCATCTTTAGCAGGGGCTTGTCTATCCATTTTGGGGATCCTGGCATATCTGTTTGGGAAACCAGTGATTCAGGTTAAAGCAATTTGAATATATGCGGCTATGCTCAGCTTTCTGTGTCAGTGTGAGGAGCTGCAAGTAGAGCAACGTTGCCCAAAGATCCAGACAGCACTGCCATCAAAGGACCTGATATACCCAAAGCTCTGCCATGAAGAAAGAAGGTCAGGTTGAGAAGAAGAGGAGAATCTCTTTGCTTCCTTCCAGTTCTGGGTTTCACTGGCCTCTCTGCTACCATTAGCTAAAAGAAATATATTCATTCCCATTCCCAGAGCTGGCATAAAACTATATTGGGGGCATGATTGGGGAGGGTTTTAGATCCAAAGGCTTTGCCCATGCCACACCCTGATATGCCCCTTTTTCACATTGCAAGATGTTGACGTTCCAACTGGGAGGCAAGAGCCATGGAGATTTTACTGGGACTGGAATGGGATCAGAGGAATGATCTTCCCCTCTGAACGTGGACCTCTCTGGAGGGTGAGGTCTGCCATTACCCCTCTGGAGGGTAATGGAGATGCCCTCCTAGAGCCTATGGCAAGGAAAGGGGCATCTGGCCTACACACCTAATCCAAAAACAAAGAGGGGATTTCCTACAATTATCTCTGGTCGCTGACCAGAGAGGGGAGGAGGAATCTTGCCCTTATCTCTTGTCAAGTAGCTGGCTGATGAATCACAGGACTCATCTGGCTCTGAAAAATAGTGCCAGGGACAGGGAAGGCGGATAACAGCTGGATGCTCTCAGAAGGCATTTGAAAGCATTGGTTAGGAGTGTTTCATTTCTCCTTCCTCTTCCCCAATGACTGGAAAGATGAATTTTAAAAATAATTCATTCCTGTTACGTCTCTCAAACTGACAGAAAACATTCCAGGACAAACAAATCATGATTGGACCTCCAAAATAAAACTGGAAAGAGCAGGAACAAAACTTGAGACTTCTGGTCCTTTTCATCAGTTTAGATGCCTCCTTCATGTGTAAAAAGTAGCCAGTTGCAACATCAGAAACTAGTTAGATTGCCAATTGTAGATTTGGTTACTTTCTATTACTTCTGTTATGTTATTTGAGAGACAGAAACTTTAGGATTGACAACAGATGTCTAATGTGTACTACAGAAATAATGCAGTGTGACCTAACTTTAACTGCCATGACTTAAGGCTATGGAATCCTGGAATTTGTACAGTCACTCCTCCATTCTCGCTGACTTGAGGTCCGCAGTTTTGAATATTCACAGAGGAGCGCCCTCCATTAAAATCAATGGGGTGCGCCCATGGGGGCATGCACCATTTAAGCTTATGGGGCTTAAATATTGGCAAGTCTCCATTTTCACAGGGTGGTGGTGTCTGGAATGAATCCTCTGTGAAAACGGAGGGCCGACTATAGTTTGTTATGGCACCAGAGCTCTCTGAAAGAGAAGGCTAAATAGCTCTCAAAACTAGAAATCCCACAATTCCACAGCCTTGAGCCATGGCAGTTTAAGTGGTGTCAAATTGCATTATTTCTGCATTATTTTTTGTGCTTTCTTTTTATTAATACAGAAATATTTTAATATTACATATTTCTGCATTATTTCTGATTAGACCAGAATGATATACAGTTGGGTGGGGGACTATTTTTTTAAAGAAGGCTTTAAAAATGTCTTATAAAAGCAGCTTCTGAAAGTAACTGGTCATTATATCAATAAAATAATATTGTTCTTACTCATATTTCTTTTGAAGTGTAACTTCGTTGCAGCCTTGTTACTACAAAAAGGGATCTAATTAAAGGCTAACTACATGGTTTGTAATGTGTTCTTCCAAGCTCTTCTCTTCATGTGCAAAGAAGACAGAGGAGGAATGAAAATGAGTTCCTGGTGGATGTGTCAGATCAAGAAATATATGCCTTCCCTGATGTCATCTGTCCCAGATATAAGATTGTGTGTTCAGTCCACTCAGAGCTGATTCAAACAGGCATGCTCATGCATTATGATTCTCAGCTGGATGTGTGAACTAGGTCACAATTATTACTGGCTGAGAATTATTGTCTTCTAGATACACACAAATCATGAACTGATTAATTTGCTAAAAGGTATTATATGGATGCTCCAGTCCAGTGTAAGTCCCATGGAACACTGAGAGATTTATTTCTGAGTAGCCAAGCTTTGGATTGTGCTATAGCTTTTCTTCTATCTGGTAACCCTTCTGTACACTCTGACAACTATTAATTTTGGGCTAGTAAACAACTTCTGCCTCTATACCAAGAGGTTTAAATGCCGTCCAACAGATGGGGGGAAAAGATTTCCCAGGACAGGTTGAGCTAGTCTAAGAATATGAGGAAGCTACTTTTAACATTGAGCAACAATTCTGAGGAAACTATTAATAGCATTCTGTTGTTGCAAAACTGAACGCTTGTGTAGGTGCATAGTTTGCTGTCACTATGTGATTGTAATCAGAAACAGGTTTGGATCATAGCCACATTCTTTGTTCTAAGCTCTCCACTGAGGTGAGAAGCAAAGATAATTTTTACCACTGACCTTAATTGCAGCAACGATGCTAACAAACATTTCTGCCATTGGTACAAGCTTGCCACTCACTTGTGTTGTACCGCACCAACTCAGAGAATGATCTGCTGTATGATCTACCATATCTACATTACTGTTATTGTTGTAGGCTGGAATTTAGCATGGGACTTACATCTTTTTAAGTGGACATACTTAAGCAGGAAATAGCATTGAATAGCTTCACAGTGTTGCATCCACCTAGGGGCTGTCTTGATGTTAAAATCTTTGTGTGTCCATTGCACAATGGTAGCCAGTAGAGTAACTGATGTACAGTGGGGCCCTCCAGTGCATATGCAGATGCTGGCTAGGAAGTGCTAGAGCACAACAGGAGTGCCCAATGTGCATCACACATGGCCAGTGAGCATGAGAAATGCCAATGTACATTAGAAGTGCTCAGTGCATATCAGGAGTGTCTGATGCTCATCATCAGTACTTGATGTGCATAGAAAGTACCCAATTCACTTCAGAACATTCTTGAGGGTACAACAAAATAGCGCCTGGAGCTGATTTTGAAGACAAAATGGTGTGTGGTGGCGTGCGTGTGTGGGCGGCAGGGGTGGGACCGGCCATGTGCTGGTAAGAAGGCCTCGACGGGCTGGGGCCGACCCGCGGGCCGTAGTTTGGGGACCCCTGTGCTAGATGGATGGATTTTATTAAAGAGACCATGAATATGATTTTACAAGAGCTAGGCAGAGCAGTAGAGGACAGGGTCTCCTGGAGATGTCTCATCTATAGGGTCGCCAAGAAGAACAACCTCTGGAGTGCCCTAGGTGGTAGGAAGGCTGCTCTAAGCCTGCTCTTTTGTGCATACAACCACAAAATGCAGGGATGAGGTGGGCAGGTTTTGGTCCCCATAAAGGGTGTTATATCATATTTATGAATGCTCCTCTACATAATAAATTTCCCACATGCAGAGAAAATTAGGCCAGATAATCCCTTTAGCATATTAGTTCCCTTAAGTGCTGTTCTGTCTTACGATGTTGATGAGCTTGTTCTCCTGTTCTTTGCATTACAACCAGAAGTACAGTCTTCCCCAGCTTCTCAAAGAAGGTGCAAGGAGACAAAGGAGAGGGTAATTTATCCCCAATAAAATCTATCAGAAAATATCTTCCAATCTTGGAGGTAGAGGGATAGGGAAAATCTTCTGAATCTCTTTCTCTATTTTAAGCAACCCCAAATGTCAGATGGCTTAATCCCAAAAAGTTTTAGCCTAGTGAGTTTGCTCATTCCTAAACCAACAATGCTTTATTAGGTAGTTTTGTGTGCTTTGTATGTACTATTTGCCATTTATGAAGTTCTACCCTTGTGTTTGCTATTCCCCCATGCAGCTATTGTGTGTTTTGTGATTCATATGTGTGTTTAATAAAATGTCTATTTAGATTTTTAAAAAAGAAAAGAAATTTGGTGCAAAAGGTACACAGAGACAGACAGTAATATCTTTGGTTATTTTTTGAAGGTTGAAAGTATTTTTTTAAAAAGGGTTAAGGTTTAAAAATATATGAATTGGTGTATTCCTTTCCACCTTTCATGACTTGATCCTGCTCAGAGGTTTCAGACATGAGATCCCATCGTTGCTAGCCAGCCTGGCCTCTGAAAAGGGATGATGGATGTTGAACTTCAAAACACCCAAAGAGTTCATGGCTGGGAGAGGGTGGTCTTTTTTATTAGTGCAGTCTGTTGTATGTGTGGGATTTGTCCGTACTGTAATCATACACAAATATTGAAAGTAGTTTGGGATACAGAATGCAATTGTCTGCCAGAATGCTGTTCAGTCCTTACCTCTTCTTAAGTGGACCTATGTCTGTGGGAATTAGAATTGTGCAGTTGTATAACATCTGTATCTAGTAGAATTATTTTGCTATGTACAAGAGCCAGTAAAGTTCATGATATGCATCTGTCACTCTTGCCAGTGTCCCAGCATGTATCTGCACTGCAAAAATAATACAGGTTGACATCACTTTGACTGTGGCTCAGTGCTATGGAATTCTGGGAAATGAAGTTTGTGGTGGCACCAGAACATTCTGACAGAGAAGGCTAAATGTTTCACAAAAGTATAATTCCCAGAATTCCATAGCATTGAGCCATAGCATAGTATTAACCTGGATTATTTTTGCAGTGCTGATGCAGCCCCATTACACACATTCACAATTCAGTAATTTTTTTTTACTACCTTTGCTACATAGCTAGCTAGGTATACACAAAGTTATGTAATATAACAGGTCATATAGGATTCCAGAGGTCATCTGTAGAAAGAAACATGTTACTTGCTTTCATGATTGGAAAAGTACACTTGGCAGTGTGTGATCAACATCTGTGAAAGGTGATCAACTAGAATCATGGCCTAGCTTTTGAGTTAGTAGCACCTCAAAATGAAGAGAAACGGAATAACTGATGAACTATTACATGAATTTGCATAACCTAAGCAAGTCTCAGAACTTTAGCTTTTTTTTCTTCCTTGAACAGAATTTAAATTATCTGGTCTGAGGGAACATATTTCCTACATATTTTTCAATCTGGACAAACTGATTAGGAGCCCCATGTAGGCAACACTAGTCTACTCAGAATTAAGAACTATTTTCTGCTAAATGATGCAATGTGGTAAGTATAATAAGCACAACATAGTTCAGTCTATAAGTACAATACACAAACAGGACAAAAAGTGTGGAATATCTCTTGACTCACCGACATAAAACAAATATGTCTGTCGCACAAAGGCCATGATGAAGATGCCAGCTGAGAAGGACACGATCCCCATCATGATCATGATGGTGTCTTTTAAAAACTTGGAGAACACGAAGACTCCCAGGAAGCTGGTGATAAAGATCATGTAGCCGGCAGCATTAGCATAGCCAATATATTCTGGTCCCCAGCTCAGAGGTTCCTTGAGCAGAAAAAGGGGAAGAACATCCATGGCTCCTGCAACAGCTAAGTCATACATAATGGCTCCCATAAAAAGCATGGCAATGATGAGTTTGGAAGGGACCATCATGGAAGGGCTTTTGGTTTCATGGAAGATGGAATCTCCTTCATCATCAGCCAACTTGCTGTCAGGATGGTCTGTGTCAAAGGAAGGAGCTGCTGGGGGAGAACTTCCAGGCTTTGGCACTCTGAGGATGAAGAGGCTGTAGATGAGGCAGAAAGCATATAAGGCAACACTGGAAGACACCAAGACTGTGCCATGCTGGTAAGTAAGGTGGAAGCTGACAAAGAGGTGACCCGATGCAATGCTCCCCAAGAAACCAGCTATGCCATAGACCAGCTCGATAATGATGAGGCGCAATGATCTCCTGCTCTCAGAGGAGCCCTGGGATCCCAGGGCCATGACGCTAGCCCAGTAAGTGGTGTAGCCTCCTGTCAGACCATGCAAGACAGCAGCTCCATACATCACCTCAATAGGCCACCCCAAGAGGATCAAGAGGAGCAGAAGGATCCGAGAAAGCAAATAGCCAGCCAAAGGCACACAGATAGAGATCTTCCTGTTCTTCAGATCGCCCAGTTTAGCTAGGCCATAAGCTGACACTAGTGGCGTCAAGCCATCCACCAGTCTGTAGACAATGTAGAAGTTGGACATGGCTTTCTGTTGTGCTATCTCACTGGCATGGGCTGAAGCAGAGAAGGAAGAGGAATTGGTCTGGTTGTAGTAGTTTTTCACCACCAGCAGTAGCCCTGTGTCAAAGAAAGCACTGGCAAGCTGAGCTGTGCCAACAACAGGCTCAATCCAAGTCCTTAGTTCCATCATACTCACCATAGTAGAAGGAATCAGTGACTGTTATCCTTATTGTGAAGGACAGAAAGCATATCCTGGAGCCATCAGGAGAAGATCATTTTTATCTTGATCACAAAAGTTGGACTCACCACAGTGAAGATGGAGGCAGAGAGCTTCCCACAACTGCCTCCCCGAACAAACTTCTTATCTTCTTTCCCTCTTTCCTTCTCTGCCTCTCTTTCACCCTTCCCTTCTCCTTCTCAGATTACCTTCATGTGCCCATGACTACGCCTCCACACTGTTGCTCTTCCTGCTGTCGCTTTTTTTTTTTTAAAAAAAATAAAAGAGCCACATGACTTGGGTGAAATCCTTCCTCATTTTAGGAAGTGAAAGCAATTTGACCAATTGTTTAAGGACTGCCAAACCAGGGCACTTCCTTCTGCCTGGGATGCTGCAGCTTTTAGCTTTTTGTGTGTAAGAGAGAGAAGTTGATCAATCTGTTTAGAAACAGAGGCATTGCTTTGATAGTAGACAGCAGCAATAAAGAGACCAAGCAAGAGAGAGGGTGGCTTTTTTCATGCTGTGATCCTCTTTCTTTCAGTATTGCAGAAATCAATCCTGATGTAGAAGAATTAGGAGGACAGGAGGGAAGATAGTGGGGGAAGAAAGGACAAATCCTGAACATGAAGAGAGCTGCTAAACAAAATGCTCACACTGCCTGCCTCAGCAGTGGGCAAAATCTGCTCTTCAACAGAAATGGGAGACAAGCTCAGCAACAAACCAAATGTCATCTTAGCCTTCCTGCTCCCACTTCACACTGTCCACATTTCATAATTTTTAAAAGGAATGTTTACTGGCATCTGGCATCTTTTTGTCATGTTCTTGTTATTATTTTCAAATCAAGGGACATTACCACACATCACAACAATTGCCATTAAAAAAAAAAAAAAGGAAACAGCAGTTTCAGAAGAGCCATTATTGCATGTCTTCACAATTGCACAACCAGGGATGCTGCTGCCATTGTGCTCTCTTCCTGACTCCCCTTTAACTCTTCCTTCCTGCACTATGTCCTACTTAGCATGCCTTTTGGGGTTATTTTTTAATGCAATTCAGACCTTTGCTTCTAGAATTTAAGTTTAGAAAGAAAAGGGGAAAAGGGATAATGAAAATCAGCCTGCTTGGGAATAGCAAGGGAGAGCGGGGACAGGGGGAGAGGAGGGGACATTGACCTCATGTGACTGCCAAAATCACAACTGTCCCATCAGCACCTGAGGACTAGTGCAAATGGGAAGTCATTCACAGGTTTCCCCGTCAATGAAAAAGGACACCCTAACTGCACTTTGGGGACACAGCAGCTACAGCTTGGAGGTGGTGTTGTGCGATAACTATCACCAAAGCTGTTTTTTCCAGCTGAAATTGCAGTTTAGAAACTGCATGTAGTAATCTGCAAGGAGATGATGGCTTTGTTGATGACAACAAAGGCAGCGAGCAATCAATTTTGGGCAGTTTTTTGTGGGTTTTTCAGCCTGTGTGGCCATGTTCTAGAAGAGTTTCTTTCTGACATTTCGCCAGCATCTGTGGCTGGCATCTTCAGAGAAAACTGGAATAGAAGAGAGATGTGCTTTCCTGGTCTGGAGTTTTTCCAGTCTCCGGGTATCTTGGAACAGTTTCTCCCCGTAGAGATTTAGCAGGAAAGTTAGTGAGCAGAGTCCAATGTGAAGTCGTAGGCTTTCATGGCCGGCATCCATAGTTTTTTGTGGGTTTTTCGGGCTGTGTGGCCATGTTCTAGAAGAGTTTCTTTCTGACGTTTCGCCAGCATCTGTGGCTGGCATCTTCAGAGAAAACTGGAATAGAAGAGAGATGTGCTTTCCTGGTCCGGAGTTTTTCCAGTCTCCGGGTATCTTGGAACAGTTTCTCCCCGTAGAGATTTAGCAGGAAATTTTGGGCAAGTTTGTTTTCTGCTACAATGGTATACAACTGATTCCCCACTCCCAGATGTGGAAAATATATTTTGGGATTGAATGAAGGGTGGGATAGAGTAGCCTCTCTTCTCAAACATCCTTACTGGTATTTGTAAGGTATATGAGGAAGGCTACGGCAAACCTCCTCTGAACAAATCTTGCCAAGAGAACCCCATGATAGGTTTGCCTTAGGGTCACCATAAGTCGGAAACGATTTGAAGGCACTCAGCAACAACAAAGATAATTAACTACTTGGCAAGGATGAGCAAATATGAGCAGTCTTTATATTCTAATAAAAAAAACTTAGTGATATTACAGCAGCAGAAAATGACACATTAAAGAGACACAGCTTTATTGACACTGTTTTTGGGTTTTTTTCAGAATCAAGAGCTGTTTTTTCTTAGTCTTCCTGATGATCTATATATATATATATATATATATATATATATATATATATATATTGCTCCTAGCTTACTTCAGAGATCCTTTGTCTGCTCAAATTGTCAACTGTTTTAATCCATCTATTTAATGTTTTGTTATTATACTCATTTCATTGTTTTAATTTATGGGGGGGCTATTGGGGGACAGAACTGTTTGTTTTATCTTGTAAGCTGCCCCAGTTGTTTTTACAGAGAGGTGGGATATAAATAATAATAATAATAATCATCATCATCATCATCTTGTTTAATTTGTTGTACACTGCTTAACACGTACTGCCAGCATGCTGCGGTGGTTTGAGTGTTGGACTAGGACTCTGAGAGACCAGGGTTCAAATCCTTGCTGAGGCATAGAAACCCACTGGGTGTGATGAAAGGGTCGCCATAAATTAGAGTTGACTTGAAGGCCAATAAGAACAACAGATACTTGCTTTAAAGCTATAATTAGCTACTGGAAGTGGTGCAGAAATCCTTATCTTCGTCTCCATCCATCTTCAGGTTGCTTCTTAGCAGTGCATCTTGTTTCCATAAACACGTGAAAACATTTCTTCATCAGTAAGAGATGGGAAGGGAGAGTCGCACATTACAAATGGATCACTGCTGCATCTTTGCCAATTAACCTCTTTTCTGAGTCAGGTGATTCCCCTCCTCCTCCAGCCTCACTTGGTTTTGCAAATAGGACAAAGGCCCCTGGGCTGGGAGAGACCTTGGCCTATATATTTGTAGACAAGCCATTCCAAGCCATGTATAGAGATAAGAGTAGGGATGAGCTGTAGCATACCTGAAGGTAAAAGCAACAGAGACAAAGGAATAGTTCATTAGGGAGGGGTGAAACCATGAGCAGAAACAAGAGCCTGGTATGCCAGAGAGGCTGTGACCAACCCACATGCCACAGGTGAAAAGAAGGGACATTCCTCTTGTGCATAAGTAATGTGGAAATTTTAATCTATGAGAGCCAGTGTGGTGCAGTGCTTTGAACATTGGGTTGAGCATCTGGAGACGAGGGTTGGAATCCTTACCCATGGAAAACCCTTGGGTGACCATGGGCAAACAAGACTCAGCCACAAAGAAGGGAAAGGGCAAACTCCCTCTGAACAAATCTTGCCAAGAAAAGCCCATCTTAGGGTCAAGTTGTGACTTAAAGGCATGCAACAACACAATGTGGAAATTTTAATCTCCCTTCCCTCAACAGGATGCGTAATGGAAAAGCTTCCCTAGCCAACATGGACAAAAGTCATGCTGGCTGGGAGATGATGCAGTGCCCCCCCAAAAGTAACAATAAATAAAACTATAAACACATATCAAATTTTAGCGCTGTAGAGAACAATAGGCACTCTGGGCTGGCAGAAATCAAGAAGATAACACTGTCTGACAAAGGGGACCAAATCAAAGGTGATGTTATTCTGGATAAGCCTGCCAGAAGAGATCCGTCTTGATGGCTTTTTAAAAGCCATCTAGGTTAGTTATCTGGCGGATTTCCTCCGGCAAGGCATTCCAGAGTCTGGGAGCCATGGCAGAGAATGTCCTCTGGGAGGTCGCCGCCAATCTAGTTTTTATTGGTTGGAGCAGCTTCCTCCCGAGGACCTAAGGGCATGGGGCGGATTATATGGAAGTAGGCAATCCTGTAGGTAAATTGGACCCAAGCCATGCAAGGCTTTAAAGGTCATCACCAACACCTTATACTGTGCTCGAAAACCGATAGGCAGCCAGTGCAAGGATTTCAGAACAGGTGTAATATGATCACTCCTTGATGTTCCAGTGATCAACCTGGCAGTCATATTTTGTACTAATTGTAGTTTCCGAGTTAGGTATAAGGGTAGCCCCATGTAGAGTGCATTACAAAAGTCGAGCTGTGAGGTTACAGTGCATGTATTACAGTTTCTAGGTCCCTTACTTCCAGGAAAGGGCGCAGCTGGCATATCAGCCGAAGCTGATAACAAGCGCTCCTGTTTGTTGCATTCACCTGATCTGTCATGTGAAGCGATGAGTCTAGGATCACCCCCAGACTGCGGACACAGTCCTTAATGGAGAGTGTGACCCCATCCAGGATTGGCGGTCGTAACCCAATACCTCTGTTTTGTCTGGATTCAGCTTGAGTCGGTTTTTCCTCATCCAGTCCATTACTGGATATGGAGTGGAGACTGCCATGGTTGCTCTGACCGATGACCTCCGCCTAGGCATCGACAGGGGTAGTGTGGACCCTGCTGGTGCTCTTGGATCTCTCAACGGCTTTTGACACAATAGATCACTCCATCCTCTTGGATCGCCTGAGAGAGTTAGGAATCGGAGGCACTGCTTTGCAGTGGTTCTGTTCCTTCCTCTCGGGCAGATCCCAGAGGGTGAGGCTCGAGAATAGTTGCTCTTCCAAAATTGAGCTTAATTGTGACATCCCTAAGGGCACCATCCTGTCTCCGATGCTATTTAACATTTACATGAAGCCGCTGGGTGAGATCATTTGGAGGCATGGAGCGCTGTGTCATCAGTATGCTGATGACACCAGATATACTTCTCCATGACCAGATCATCGGCTCAGACTTCAGATGGCGTCTCTCCTCTTAATGACTGTCTAAGAGCCGTAATGGATTAGATGAGGAAAAAGAGACTGAAACTAAATCCAGACAAAACGGAGGTATTGACAGTTACGGGCCCGAAACCAGATTTGGGAATACAGTCTCCAGTCCTGGATGGAGTCACACTCTCCTCCAAGGACTGTGTTCTCAGTTTGGAGGTACTCCTAGATTTGTCGCTCCACATTACTAGTCAGATGAATGCAGCAGTCAGGAGTGCCTGTTATCAGCTTCAGCTGATATGCCAACTGCACTCTTATCTGGACATGAGGGATCTGGAATCTGTGGCACATGCTCCGGTAACCTCATGTCTGGATTACTGTAACACACACTACATGGGGCTACCCTTGTGCCTAACTTGGAAACTTCAACTGGTACAAAATATGGCAGCCAGGTTAATCTCTGGAACATCTAGGAGGGAACATATAACACCTGTGCTCAAATCCCTCCACTGGCTGCCGATTAGTATCCGGGCACAGTACAAGGTGTTGGTTTTAACCTTTAAAGCCCTACATGGCTTGGGTCCAACTTATCTCAGGGACCGCCTCTCCCCGTATGATCGCCCCCATGCACTTTGGTCCTCCGGGAGGAACCTGCTGCAACCTATGAAGACCAGGCTTTCGCAGACCTCCCAGAAGGCCTTTTCTGCGATTGCTCCCAGACTATGGAATGGCCTGCCGGATGAGATCCGTCTTATCACCACTCTTGCAGCCTTTAAAAAGGCAGTAAAGACAGATCTCTTTTTGCAGGCCTTCCCAGAACAACCACCTGGCTAATTGGAGGTGAGCTCCTATTTACCCCTCTTCCCACCACAGCATGTCACCCAAATTGATTTTATTGTATTTTAACTATGTTACTTGATTTAATTCCAATGTAGTTTAATATAGTTTTAAGGGGTGGGAGGGTTAGGGTCTGGGATAAAGATGTTCTACCTGATTTTTTTTAATCTTGCTGTACGCCACCCCGATTGCTGATCAGAGGGGCAGGTTACAAAAAAATATATTATTATTATTATTATTATTACCGCTTCGAGACATTAATTGAGGGGAGAACCACCATCTGCCATCATAGCAGCTGACCGAGACATGGAGCAGTATATTTGGGCGTCATCAGCCTATTGATAACACCCTGTTCCATGTCTCCTGATGATCTCTCCCAGCGCCTTCATATAGATGTTGAACAACATCGGGGACAGGATTGCGCCTTGTGGAACGCCACATTTTAGCTCCGTTTTTGAGGAGCAACTGTCCCCGAGTGACACCCTCTGGAACCTGCCTGAGAGGAAGGAGTGGAACCACTGAAAAACAGTGCCTCCCACTCCCAATTCTCTCAGGTGCTCCAAGAGGATGTCGTGGTCTATTGTATCAAAAGCTGCTGAGAGGTCCAAAAGCACCAACTAGGTCACGTTTCCCCTGTCGGTGTTAAGGCGCAAGTCATCTACCAGAGGGACCATGGCCGTCTCCACCCCATATCCAGGTCTGAAGTCAGTTTGAAATGGATCTAGAAAATTGGTTTCATCCAAGATCGCTTGGAGTTGAAAGGCAACAGCTCGCTCAATCACCTTGCTCAAAAATGGTAGGTGGGAGACTGGTCTATAATTTTTCAAATCCAGGGGGTCCAGGGAAGGATTTTTCAGAAGAGGTCTAACGACCGTCTCCTTTAAACTAGATGGAACAAATCCTTCTGTAAGGGATGCATTGATGACCTTTTCCAGAAAGGCCATCAAGGCATCACCCCCTTGGACGACCAGCAATGAAGGGCAGGGATCGAGGGAGCATGTTGTCTTCCTCACTTTTCCAAGGATCTTGTGTACGTCATTAGTACTCACCGGTTCAATTCGATCCAGTCTAATCTCACAAACGGGTTTACTGGACACCTCATCAGTCACTTCCGTTGTAATCACGGCGTCTAAATCGGCTCTTATCTGAGAGATTTTATCTGTGAAGTAGTTGTTAAAAACATCACAGCAGGCTGTTCTTGGGTTAAGTAGAGGATTCTGTGCAGGTAGAGCCTGCGTCAGCTCATGCACCACCCTAAACAGCTCTGCTGGATGAGACTCCACAGATGCAATACATGCAGAGGAGAGATTTCTGTGCTGCACGTATTGCCTCTCGATAGGAATGAAGAAATTTCCTATGACGAGTCTTATCAGATAAGAGTTGAGTTTTCTGCTGGGTGTGCTCTAGTCGTTGTCCAGCCTGCTTCATATTCCTAAGTTCCTCAGGGGTGATGATTCGGAGCGGGCTGGAAAGGACTCTTGGGAGTGATCGTGTCGATAGCCCTAGTCAAATCGATGTTCCAAGTATTAACCAGGGCTTTGACAGGGTTGCCAGCTTTCCCAATCAAGAGACCCTCCAAGGCTTTCTGGAATCCAATTGGCTCCATTAGCTTCCAAGGGCGGACCATTCTAGCAGGTCCTCCACCCCCAGTGGGTTGGACAGTGGCTCTTAGTCCAACCTTGACCAGGAAATGATCCATCCATGACAGTGCAGAGGTATGCCTGTTCCGTGCTGAAGACCACATTGAGAGTATGACCCGCCAAATGCGTTGGCCCAGAAACCAATTGAGATAGGCCCATGTCTGTCATGGAATCCATGAACTGTCGAGCCGCACCTATTAAATTGGTCTCAAGAGGGATGTTGAGGTCACCCAAGACTAAAAGTCTAGGTGACTCCAGCAACAGCTCTGAGACCAGCTGCATCAGCTCAGATAGGGAGTCTGTTAAGCAACGGGGTGGATAGTATACCAACAGAATCCCTATACTATCCCTGGTTTTCAGGCTCAGGTACATACTCTCAAAGTGGTCTGTTTTAAGTATCCTAGTCAAGGAAAGAGTGTCTTTGTGAACCAGAGCCACTCCACCCCCCCCCCCCCGCCACTTTCCCTTACCTGCTCATACACAGAGTACCCGGCTGGGAGAGCTTGGTTCCAGGTAATGGCACTATCCTCCCCCAGCCAGGTTTCTATAAGATAAGCCAGGTTGGCATCTTCATCTATGAGAAGATCATGGATGATGTGAGTTTTATTTTTCACCGACCTAGCATTATAAAGGAGCAAGGTAAGTTTCTGTGGCAAGGTTGGTAAGCTCCCCAACTTACTCTGGGCAACAGAGTGAACTGAAGGTGGGATCGCTTTTAAACATCAAACCCTCCTTCTTTTGTAACAAGATTCCACTCTGCTATCGCCATAACTTCCTCTGCCCCGTACCACTTCAAATTGCTGCTCCTACAGTTGCCTTCTTCAACACTCCCGCAACACCCTCTTTCTACTAGGTTATTTATAAGCATCAGAGTATACAATTCAGTCATCTTAGGGACTTCCGCTGGAGCACCAACTCTGGTGGTTGGGTGGCCTTTTAACCCCTGCCTAAGTTCAACTCCCAGAGTCCTAGCCCAGCATTCAAACCACTATATCACACAGGCCTTCTGGATAATCGTTGAGATTTTGCATGACAGAGAGGGCTTCGGCAGTGGCCAGGAAGGTGCCTAGATTGTGCCAGGGTAGCAACAGGGAACTAAACTAGAGTCTTACCTTCTGGTTCAAGTGCTTTGTGCTTTGATTTTAACTGCATTTTAACTGCATAAAGTTGCAAGCAGGGTGTTATTCAGAGCAGGGACTTTGCCTGGAAAACGTTTTGGGTGCTATCTCTGACATCTACAGCTAGCTGGAGACAGAGAAAAAACAACTCCTGTCTGAAATTCAGAAAAGCTGCTGCTGGTCAATGTAAAAACCATAGAGCTAGCTGGCTGACCAGACTTTCTCAGGTCAGAAACACACTGCAGAAACAACCCAGTTTGAGACTGCTTTAATTGCTCTGGCTCAGTGATAGGGAATCCTGAGAACTGTAGTTTGTTGTGGCACCACAGCTCTTTGACAGAAGGCTAAATGTCTCACAAGACTACAGTTCCCAGAATAACCTAGCATTGAATCAGGGCAGTTAAAGCAATCTCAAACTGGATTATTTCTGCAGTGTGTTTTGGACCTCAGACTAGATCTGCACTGCAGAAATAATGCAGTTTGACACCATTTTAACTATCATGGTCCAATGCTATGGAATTCTGGGATTTGTAGCTCTGTGAGATATTTAGCCTTCTGTCAGTGGGGTCTGGTCCCACAACAAACTACAAGTCCCAGGATTCCGTGGCATGGGGCCAGGGCATTTAAAGTGGTGTCAAATTGCATTATTTCCACAGTGCAGATGCAGCCTCAGTGTAAAATTTCAGCTTCCACTGTTCCTGTGACAGACTGGTGACATTTGAAACAGACCCAGCAATATTCACTCTCTGCTTTATGGCATGTGTGTACAAAGTACAACAAAATTTAGTCATCTTGGCTTCTAGGGAGAGTTCAGGCCCGATTTGCTCTAGGACCCATTTATTTGTCTTTTTAGCAGTCCAAGGTAACTGCAGAACTGTTCTCCAGCACCACATTTCAAATTTTTCTTCCTATCAGCTTTTATCATTGTCCAGCTTTCACAATCATACATAGAAATGGGCATTGCGATGGCATGGACAATCCTAATTTTAGTATTCAATGATACATTTTAGGATCTTGTCTAGTTCCTTCATAGCCTTACCTTCTTCTGATTTCTTAACTGAAGTTTCCATTCATCATCTACTTTAAAGTTATGTAAATCATATCATATGTAGTGATTATCTGTAGACCTGTCTTTACATCTTCTTTCTTGACTTTCTTCAATACTTTTTTATCAATTCTCAGTATCTTGCAAGAAACACATTATTTGTCAAGCTCAGTAACAGCCAACCTTGAAATGCTGGTGGCACCATTATCCTTCAGAGAGGGAGGAAAACTTATTACACTGCAGAGTCTGAGCTTTTATGAGGTAGTTTGGCCTTCTAAAAGAAGAAGAATCTAGATATGAAAGACAGGCCAACAGCCCTTTACACAAAATCCGGTAAAAGATGTAATTTAGGGTGCATCTATACTGCCATGGCTCCATCCTACAGAATCCTGGGATTTGTATTTTTGTGAGGCACCAGCGCTCTTTGGCAGAGAAGGCTAAAGACCTTATAAAACTACAAATCCCAGTATGCCATAGGCTGACAGCACTTAAAGTGGTGTCAAACTGCATTATTTCTACAGTGTAGAAATTATTCTCTTAGTGAAGAATTATTCTCTCTTAGCTGTTCAAAACAAATCTGCTTCCATCCTAGCTGAAACTGCAGGCAGACACTTTATCAGTAACAGTAGTAATATTGATTAAAGATGGCATCAGGCTGACAAAATTGTCAATCTCTGTGGGCCTCAACTGGTACATGGCTATGCTCAGCCAGGTGAACAGAAAAGTTCATCATAACATCTTTTCCCCCTTTTGAGAAACAAAAAACAAGATTAATTCTCTACAAGTAAATAATTATATACTTGTATTGTATACTTCACTTATTATAAAACACACAGGGTGCAACAATGAAGGGGTTAATATATACGAGCAGCCAGGCATTTAACAACTGAGTAGAAGCTTATTTGTAACAACAGAGGAAATGACTGGACTGGGAATGAAATGAAGTTGAAAATGAATGTTTATTCTTTCAATAGTTTGAGGAAACAATTCTACTTATTTATTTTTTTAAAAACCCTAGCAGTATCTCAAATTGTAATGCTTAACTATCTGTCAGTGCAAAATTACATCAGCATTTGGTTAAAGGAATATTTTTATCTTTGCACAGGCAAAGCCAACTGCAATAATGCCATCTGTCCCATGTATCTTATCTTATCTTATTATCTATCTATCTATCTATTGATCACCATTATTGCAGTTAGCTCTCTGTGGCGCTTATTGCATGGGGCCCCTCTTCTGCTACAATTTTGCATTGCCTACAAAAATGGTATGCAATTGAGACTGTAGTCTTACCTCCTCCTGCATTTTAGGACACAATCCAGGATTAGAGTGCCAAAACCTTATAGCAGACAATACTGCCGCCACTCCTTTTGCTCTCCCCTCCATTTCCCTGGGAAAGCCATGTAGGTGAAAAAGGCTTGCACCACTGCATGTGAGGGGAGGGCAAAAGTGGAAAAGCTTTGGAAAGGAGGTGGAAGAGGGGAAGAGGCAAGGAGGAAGGGAGGCTTGCTCAGTCTTTGCTTACAATCAAATAAGTGATAACTTTATGGAAAATGTGTAGCTCTGGCATCGATGGAGAAGGGAAACGTGTGTGTGTGTGTGTGAAAGACAGTGAGCTCTAGTAGCATTACAGTGGCAGAAGAGCTACAGACAGACTCTGGAAAGGGTCCGGATCACCCTCAATCACTAACATTTCCTCACCCAAAGCATGCCCACTGATCATCCAAAATCAGCAGAAAAGCACTACTGAACCTTTGTGCTGGAAATCACATATGACAGAAGCAGTAACAAAAGGAATTACTGGATTCTCCCCATAAAAGGCTTCCTTTTAATACAGTCTCCCACAGTACAACAGAACATGGACAACATCATGTGGGGGGTGGGAACTGAACACGCTGTTATCCTGGCACTTTACTGGCCTTGTGCAATAAACTCCTGTATAATAGTTACCAGTATATATTTACACACAATTAAACAGTTGTAGGAAAGGCAAAAAATGGACAGCCCAGCCAGCAGGTTCTAGGGGTTGCCAGGTGAGATAAGGGAAATGGCTCCTGTCCCTTTTATGACTGTGCAGGTGTTGCTTGTCTCACGTGGGACACCTGCTGGAAGTCCCTCTTCTATACAACAGTTAAAAGGACAGGAGCCCTGTCTCTTATTTCAACAGGAAATCCTAGCTGCTATGCTGTGAATGCTTTATGCTCCATTTTTGCTGAAAATGGTAGTCAAGGCCCCATAATTCCTAAAAGAGAAACTCTCATAGTTCACAATAATAAATAACACCCCCCAAATTCCAACTGGAGAAAGAGCACAGTGAATACTCTTTCCTTCTAACAAAGTCCCAAGGTGCTATACACTGATCTAATTTTTGCCACTGAAGAAAAATGCACTTGGGAAAAAAAATTCAAAGAGGCAGAACAAGATGCTCAGACATATTTTGGAAATCACTTTTTTATTTTTGCTTTTAGAAAAAGGGGAATTTCCTTAACAATTCCTTTTTCTTCATGTTGTTGACTACAACCTAGGAAAAGGGAAGAAAACATCCATTTCTAAGCAAATATATCATCTTTGGTTTTATTTCTCCCCATTATAAAACCATCGTTTTGCAGTAAGAGTTGCACAGGGTATCAGTTGCTTACTCATCACACCCATGCTTCATCTTTCAGAGCAACGCTAGCTTAATTTTAACAGAGCATTTTCAGTACAGAATCTCACTGCTTCTTCACAATTCTGAGAATTTTTTTTTAAATTTTGTTTTGAAGAACCCAGTCCTCTGGAGTTTAAACATCCTAACTTGATTGTACAGGCAGTTTTTAATAATAGCTGAACAAACCCACTGGAAACACACATGGGCCTTTGCTGGCAAGGGACAGAGGTTCTTCAGCTCCCCAGCTCTTCCTTTTTCCTAGCTACTGTGTGTCACCCCCCTCTTTCCACATACTGATTTTTCCTCTTTCCCATTGAGTATTTAGACTGTGAAAATTCCTTGCATACAACCCAGCCAAACTTAAGCAGTTTCAAAACTCAGTGATTTCAACAAGACAGTTAAAAATATGTTCCTGTGGAAATAGATAAAGCAGTGTTTAACTCTGGCTGGATTGCACCCAAAGTTTTTAACTAAAATATAATGAGAAGAGTGTGTAAATCTTAAATTTTAAGTATCCTTAACGTAAAATATTTTTTCCTAACCGGATAGTAGAATTATAGGATTCACTATGTCTGGTTCTGACCTGGCTTATGATCCAGCAGTGTAGCCAATGCATATTAGCAGGACTCTCCTATTGCCAGCAACGGCAGGGGAAAGTATTCATGGTTCACATGAAATTATTATGTTCAGCTCTCTACTGCTAACAACAGAAGCTCTGTATAACATGTTAAACTGTGGCTTGATCAAAATCCACCACAGGCAATGTTATCTAAGCAGTAAGCCTATTTGTATCCAAATATTTCTACTTTATTTTTCCATACAGAATATGGAAAAGAGTCCTCTGTAAGGCTGTAGTGTTCATTATACTGCTGTATATATTCATGGACAATTACTGGGAGGATTCAGCTTATTTAAAGTTGCAAGTTCCTTGTCTAATTAAAATATCAGAACACAACATTCCCACTCATAATATGAAACACATAATAATATGAGATAAAAGAAAATGAGATAATGGGTCACTATTTTTTTTTTACTCCCTTTAAAAAAAAATAGTCAAAAGTCCTATTTGTTTTAAAGATGCATGGACCACTTCCCTCAATTGTTCCAAATGTGATTCTAGTCTAGAAATTATGAGTTTCCATCACTATATATACTACCACATTCCCTGAACAGAGGAAGAATAAATTGGCAGCCTCTAATACTATGCCAGACTAGAAAGCTCAAGAATAAATATCACATTTCTTTTCTAAATGCCAGATTACAAAACTGTTCAATACTTTCTCAAATGTTAATTCATGCGAATACAATGTCAAGTCAGCTTTGTTATTACAAATACTGCATCAGTTTAGTGCCTTTTTATATCCCTTTTAATAAAAAAAAATGTTTATACCCCTAGAGCTGGCAAACAGCTTTGGAGAAAATAATCTGTACAACCACATCTCTTCACCATCCTAATATTCCAACTTCATTCAAACAAACACACACACAGACACACACACAGACAGCATATTCCTTTGTCACTGATTCTCAGCCTATACTTTAACTACAGCTCCTATATAATCTTTTAGCTCTGAAAACACTGTTGGAACAGCAAAAATAATCCTTTGGCCCTTCTTTAATCTTTCATTCTCATGCTAATACCTTCTCCAACTTTTCATTTCCCAGTAACACAAACAACCCCCCCCCCCCAGCTCTATTAACACAAAGACCTTTATATGTAGCATAAATATAGTTAAAGATATAACTATTTGTCTTTCATATCCCTCTCTCTCTCAGTCTGATCTGAGGGTCAATTATTGCCTCGGTAGAGAACACTCAAAATTCTTGGATTCTGCCCTTAACCTATCTAACTCAGCTTGATTGTTCTTTACACAATTTATTATGCATTCCCTGCTGCACCATTGTAAAAACTGTTGTCCATTAAACATAGATGATAATGGAAATACACACTGAGAAAGAAGAGGTCAACTGATAAACTGCAAGCATACAGACCACTAAAAGTAAGATATCCCAATTTGGCATTTCTTTCTACCTCTTCTAACCTACCTACTGATTTGTGCAGCGATACTGAAAAGAAACTTGTAATAAGCATACTGATTATGAAAATAAGAGATGGCAAATTTGCAATCTTTTTTTTTTTTTGCCTATGATAAGTTAAGAAAAAAAGGTGAACAGTCTGCCAACTGTCCATCTTACGCCCACCTTTCAAAATAACAGGAAAAAATATATTTTATGGCTAAATATATGGATTATACATTCACATTTGCAAATTAACAGCCTCTTCTTCTTTTGCTTGCTTTTTCAGTCAGTTAAACTGACTTCAAAAAGTTTCCCCTATTTCTTAAGAACAGCAAATATATACAAATCTATCTTGATATGTTATGGCTATCTAGGATACAACAGAATAATAGCCCTCCTCTTAAAACACTGCAGATGTGATGAAGAGCTGCTGTTCAAATTCAAATAATACTTGAACAGCTGTTTAGTTCCACATGAGGTGCCATCTTGTGATGTAATGTTCAATAGGCCAAACTCTTTTTGTTCCAAATACAAGGAAGAAGGCAGGTATCCATTCTTCTCACTCTGAAATATGCTGTCCTCTTGGATTATGGCTGTTGCAGTTTTATCTCTAGTGATGATATCAGCTCTAAGCAGATACTCTTCTTCATGTTTATTTTGAGTGGGGTGAAGCAGATTTTTTTTGAACATGACTGTTCTGTGTATTTGTGCGTGTATACATATAGATATATACAATATATATGAACTGTTCCTGTCTTGAACATGAAACTGCAGAGACTGGTAGAGTTACAATAAATATCAGATTAAAATGACACAGCTTTTAAAAAATTTAAAACTTTGTTTTCTTAGTCTCTGCAGTAACAAAGAAAGCTCTCTCATTTTGCCAAGAGGTCTATTCATTTTCTTCTCGGTTGGCATAAATACCAGCTTCCCACCGCAGTGCCAGGGCACTCTTCCTGCGGCTGACTCTAGTTGCCTCAAGGACCTGAGGGAGAAAAGCAGAGAAAGAATATAATTAACTTGGTTGCCCTTGTCCAATACAGGCAAATGGAAAAGATAGCCTTTCAAGAGTTCTGTGCAACTCAAAAGCTCTTACATCATCAGAAGTTGGATGACTAAAAAATATAACTAATTTTACCTTATCCTGCACTTCTTACTTACTGGGACAAACATGTCAGCACAGCTACAGCCTAAAACCAAATATGACACTGAAGCAGTGATTGTTTTTTACATTTCCAGCTCTGATGGCTGAATTTAAGCACGTCAATGAAAAAAAGCCAACACATGCAAGGAAGAACACAAAAGTGATCTGGATGAAACACAGCCTCAGTGTGAAACACAAGCAGTATCAGGACCAAGGGAAACCCAGCTTGCTGCTGTGGCCTTCAACTCAAAGCCCAATACTAAAAACCACAGAAAACATTTTTTTCTCTTAGGAACCGGCTCACCCTAACCTTTGTGTGATTTTGCAAAGCCTTGATGAGTAAGTATCACATTCAGTGTTTTAGGTGGTCATAGGTTTGATTGTTCTTCTAAAGCTGTGAAACAATCACAGAACATTGGGAACATGCAGGCAAACCATAAAGCCACTACAGAGATGATCCGCACTCCTGGTGGTTAGCTCTACTCTCACTACCTTTCTGCCATAAGACGCAAACAAAATTGCAACTGATGTTCTACATTACTGGGACGTATTGCAATATACAATATAATAGGCATCACTGAAACCTGGTGAGATGAGTCTCATGATTGGAATGTAGAAATAGAAAGGTATAACCTTTTTAAGAGAAATAGGCCAAACAGGAAAGGAGAAGGAATAGCATTATATGTCAAGGATGTTTAATAATAATAATAATAATAATAATAATAATTATTATTATTATTTATATCCCACTTATTGATGGACAATCCAAGCAGCTTACAATAAAACCCGCGTAACATATCTCAAGAAGAAAAACCAACCCACCCCCTTAAAAAGGTATTAAATAATACGTAGTTAAAATAGCAATAAGATAAAATTAAACATAACACTAAAAACATATAACATATAACATTTAAACATGAAAACATTAAAACGAATTACAATATCCTCATCAACCTCTACTGTGTTCCTCATCCATCAACAACCGATGGGGCCACGAGAGGAACGCAGGAGTCGAGGAACCCAAGGCCGGGGTGTTTAGTCTGGAAAGGCCTGTGAAGAGATCCAGGACTTCAATCCTGGAAGCCAAGTGGAGACCATTTGGATATTAAAAGGGGAGGGAAACAACAGGGATGTTACTGTTGGAGTCTACTACAGACCCCCAAGTCAGACTGAGGAATTGGATGACGCCTTTCTAGAACAATTGGCCACACACTCAGAAAGGAGAGATGTAGTAGTGATGGGTGACTTCAACTATTCTTATATTTGCTGGAAGTCAAATACAGCCAGAACTCAGGAATATTAAAAGAAAAAGGAGTTCAGGACAGATGGGAGTTTCTGACAAGGGAAATACTGCAGGCACAATTTCAAACAGTTCCAACAAGTAGGAGCTCAGGCTTACTAGAGAGGTTAAGAACAACAAAAAGGGTTTTTTGGGGTATGTCCAGAGTAAAAGGAAGAAGCAGGAATGGTAGGACTACTGCATGGAGAAGATGGCAAAATGCTAACAGGGGACAGAAAAAAGGCAGAACTACTCAACATCTTATTTGCCTCAGTCTTCTCAGAAAAAGAAAATGGTGCTCAAACTGAGGAAAATGGAGCAGAGGACACAATAGGACAAATGCAGCACAGAATAAGTAAAGAGGTAGTACAGGAATACTTGGTTAATCTAAATGAATGTAAGGCTCCAGGACCAGATGGAACTACATCCAAAGGTATTAAAAGAACTGGCAAATGTAATCTCAGAGCCACTGGCAATAATCTTTGAGAACTCCTGGAGAACAAGAGAAATTCCAACAGACTGGAGGAGGGCAAACATTGTCCCCATCTTCAAAAAGGGGAAAAAAGAGGATCCCAACAATTATCGCCCAGTTAGTCTGACATCAATATCAGGAAAGATTCTAGAGCAGATCATTAAACAGAGAGTCTGTGAACATTTGGAAAGGAACATCATAATCACAAAAAGTCAACATGGGTTTCAGAGAAACAAGTCATACCAGATTAAATTAATTGCTTTTTTGATAAAATTAAGTGTTTAGTTGATGAAGAGAATGCTGTGGATATCACATATCTTGGTTTTGGTAAGGCCTTTGACAAGGTCTCCCATGACATTAATACAAACAAGCTAGTAAAATGTGGGCTAGACAATACAACTAATTGGATTATTAATTGGCTGACTGACCGAACCCAAAGGGTGTTCAGCAATGGCTCCTCTTCATCCTGGAGAGAAGTGACCAATGGGGTGCCACAGGGTTCTGTCCTGGGCCCAGTGCTATTCAACATCTTTATCAACGTCTTGGATGAAAGAATAGAGGGCATGCTTATAAAATTTTCAGATGACACCAAATTAGGAGGAGTGGCTAATACCCCAGATGAGAGGGTAACAATTCAAAACGACCTTAATAGATTAGAAATCTGGCCCAAAGCTAACAAAATGAATTTCAACACAGAAAAATGTAAGGTACTGCACTTACAGTGGAAAAATGAAATGCATAGATATAAGATGGGGGACACCTGGCTTAACGAGACTACGTGTGAAAGGAATCTAGGAGTCCTAGTAGACTACAAGTTGAATGGCAGCTAAAAAGGCCAATGGGATTCTAGGCTGCATCAATAGAGGTATAGTGTCTAGATCAAGGGTAGGCAACCTTTCTCCTTTAAGGGCCGAGGGACTTCAGCTCCCAGAAGCCTCAGCCATGTTGGCTGTTGGCAATAGTCCCATGTTGGCCAATAGCTCCTGGGATTCTGGGAGCTGAAGTCCCTCGGCCCTTAAAGGGGAAAGGTTGCCTACCCCTGGTCTAGATCAAAGGAAATAACAGCGCCACTCTATTCACCTAGTTCTGGGCACCTCAATTCAAAAAGGATATTGACAAGCTGGAGCATGTCCAAAGGAGGGCGACTAAAATGGTGAAGGCCTATGCCCTATGAGGAGTGACTTAGGGAGCTTGGAATGTTTAGCCTGGAGAAGAGAAGATTAAGAAGTGATATGTTAGCCCTGTTTAAATATTTGAAGGGATGTCATATTGAGGATGGAGTAAGCTTGTTTTCTGCTTCCTGGATGCAAGCTACAGGAAAAGGGATTCAACATAAACATTAGGAGGAACTTCTTGACAGTAAGCTGTTTGACAGTGGAACACACTCCCTTGGAGTGTGGTGGACTCGCCTGCTTTCGAGGTTATTAAACAGAGGCTGGATGGCCATCAGCTGAGGAGGCTTTGATACTGTGTTCCTGCATGGCAGGGGGCTGGACTGGATGGCCTTGTGGTCTCTTCCAAGTCTATGATTCTATGATTTTCTGCACCTACACAGGGCCAGGCAACTGCCAGAGGTCTAGTGGCTGCATCCAGTCTTCACGATTTTGCAGCATAACACATCCTCCTATCCCTTGTCTCTAACACCAAACAACCTATCATAGACATTAAATGACATGATCGACCCTTTCTCTCTATTTTACCTCCCTGACTTATTTAAGCATGTTTAAATAAACACAAACAAACCAAAACTGTAAGGCAACTGGCCATTCTCAAGCAATTGTTTTTTTTTTTTGAGTGGAGGGGCTGTGAAGCGAGATGGAGGTCCTGGGGGACTGCATGCAGCCACAAATCAGACTTTGACCACTCACAATATACAGCTTGCCCATCCCAACTGTAGGCTTACCATCCACGGATTTAAGCATTTCTGGACAGCAAGCCTCATTACTCTTTACGGCTGCGCATTCACATGGTCATGGCCATTGAAAACCATAGGACTTGAGGTCCTGTGGTTTTCTGCATCCATGTGTGTGTGTGTCCAGGACAGAACCCCCCAGGATACTAAGGGTCAACTGTATATTATGGTCTCAATTCTACAGGGGTATTATGCTTAGCAGTTAGGTCTCTGAAGATCACAAGGTTGGCAGGTTGGCAGTTTGAGATCCAAGTGCTGCATGACAGAGTGAGCTCCTGTCACTAGTCCCAGCTTCTGCCAACCTAGCAGTTCGAAACCATATAAAAGTGCAAGTAGATAAATAGGTACCACTTCAGTGGGAAGGTAACAGGATTCCATGTAGTCATGCTGGCCTCATGATCACGGAGTCATCTTTGACAATGCTGGCTCCCTTGGCTTAGTAACCGAGATGAGCACCATATCACCTACAGTCAGACACAACTTGATAATAATGTTAAAAGGGAAACCTTTACCTTTATTATGTTGGTGCAAACCCTGATGGACACTTCCATTGTTCATACAAGTTGCCCAGGACTACCTCTTGTGGAAGCAGCAGCAAGGGCAAATGGTGGCAGGTGAAAGAGGGGAGATGCAGCTACTCAGTATGTACTTCCCAAGAAAAGACTATCTCTATACCAGAGTTGCTTATCACTCTATTGCCAGGTTCCAAGGTGGTGCTCTGGGCCAGGGAACTATGGTAAGGTAGCTTAGAAAATCACTAGTTTAAAATTGCACATGCAATTTATCCTTTCCATAGTGCCCTGTTTCTAAATGCCTCTCACGTAACTGCCTGCAAAGGGCTTCTAAGCCCAGCACTAAAGCAACAGGAAGCTCTGGATTCAGGTGGCCTCTGTTGCAAACACACACTAGGTGATTCTTCTGCTTTTATATTTTATATTCTGCCAAACCTCAGCCAGATCTTGGCCTTTGTTATATTCCTTTCACATCAGTAAACCATAACTAAGGGCCTTTGCAGACTGCCAGAAATAGTGCAAATTGAGTCCACTTTAACTGCCCTGACTCAGTGCTAGGGACTCATGGGAACTGTAGTTTATTGTGGCACCAGAGCTCTCTGACAGAGAAGGCTCAGTGTCTCAGAAAAAATACAATTCCCATGATTCCCTAGCACTGAGCCAGGGCAGTTAAAGTGGACTCAATCTGCACTATTTCTAGCAGTCTGCAAAGACCCATAGTTGCTGTTAGTGGGAAATAGAAAAGTCCAGTCCATTTGGAATGTCATTTAAAAACCCAGTTGTGCAATAAGGATTTGATCCCATACTAGACTTCCAGAGTAGGGGTGGTGGTGGTGGTCTCACCTTCCCATTGCAGCCTGTTGTGTACCCAAAAAGCTGCTATGGAGAACTGGGAAACCCTATGGAAATGGTTTTGGGCAACTTCAAGAACAGCAGTGGGGAGAAGAAGGGAAGGATTATGCTGTGCTATAGTGCTAGCCTCACATTTGATTTGGGCCATATCAAACCATATGCATGTGCATTACAGCAAAGCCTTTGACTGCATAGATCACAAAAAGCTGTGGAATGCTCTCAAAGAAATGGGAGTGCCACTACACTTGACTGTCATGATGAGTAACCTGTACTCAGGACAAGAGGCTGCTGTCAGAACTGAATATGGAGAAACAAAATGGTTCCCAATTGACAAAGGGGTCAGGCAAGGCTGCACACTTTCACTCTATTCATTTAACTTGTATGCAGGAGTGAAGATCAGAGGAAGGGCAATTAACTACCTAATATATGCAGATGTAAAAGGTAAAGTTAAAAGTAGCCCCTTGACATGAATTTTTAGTCGAAACTGACTGTAGGGAGCAGTGCTCATCTCTGTTACTAAGCCGAAGAGCCAGCATTGTTTGAGGATTACTCTGGTGATCATATGGCCAGTATGACTGCACTGAAAGCAGTTACCTTCCCATCAAAGTGGTACTTATCTATCTACTTGCATTTGCATGCTTTCAAACTGCTAGGTTGACAGAAGCTGGGAGTAGTGAACAGGAGTTCAACCCATCATGCAGCACTTGGGCCTCGAACTGCCAACCTTCCTATCTTCCGACAATCAGAATTGGCATTTTAACCACTAAGTCACCACATCCCGCAGATGACACAATACTATTATTAGAAATAGCAAGTAGCAATAGCAAGTACATTTTTATACCACTTATCAGTGCACTTGAATGGCTGCAGTACTGACATTTAACCATGCACCACCAACAAAGACCTGGAGCAATTACTGAAGAAGATCAAGGAGGAAAGTGCCAAGGTAAGCTTAATGATGAATGTTAAGGAAACAAAAATAATGACTATAGAAGATCTACAAGAATTCATCCTAGATAGTCGAAGACTTCCTATATCTTGGATTAAATAGCAATAGCAAGTACATTTATATACTGCTTACTGATGTACTAAGCAGTTTACAAAGTGTAAGCTAATTGCCCCCAACAAATTAGGTACTCATTTTAGCAACCTCAGAAGGATGCCAGGTTGAGTTGACCCAGAGCCCCTGGTTGGTACTGAACTCATGATATTGATCAGAATGGAGACTGCAGTCAAGAAATCAGAAGACGACTATGATTGGTAAGGGAAGCTATGAAAGAACTCGACAAGATCCCAAATTTTAAAGGTGTAACTCAGAACACCAACGTGAAGATCATCCAAGCCATATTCCCCATCACCATGTACGGATGAGAGAGCTGGTCAATGAAGAAAGTGGATACAAAGAAAATCAACTGATCTGATATGTGGTGCTGGAGAAGAATGCGGAGCATATCGTGAATGGTCAAGAAGACAAACAAATGGGTTTTAGAACAAATCAAGCCTGAATTCTCCCTGGAAATCAGGATGAATAAACTGAAGCTGTTGTACTTTAGCCAGACAAGACATTAATCATTAGAAAAGACAATGATGCTAGGAAAAGTAGAGGGCACTGGAAAGAGAGAAAGATCATATGCCAGAAAGAGTGAATCGGGGAAGCCACAATCCTGAGCCTGCAGGAACTGGACACAGCAGTTGAGTACAGGAGGTCTTGGAAATATCTTAACCACAGGGTTGCCATGAGTCACTGTTGACTCGAGGGCCGTTAACAACAATAACAATCAAAGCATCTTATTAATTTAAGGAGGATTTACTATTCCTGAAACATTCAATCAGAAATGTAACTCAGAAGATTTCAACTGGAGAAAAAAATATGCTAAGATGTCTCCATTGATGTGAACTGTGTGTGAATGGAATAATGGGGCAGGAAAGAGGAATGCCAGAACAAGGCCAGTGGTAGGCAGAGGCCTAGCATCCAGCAAGGACCCTGTGCTCCCAAGCATCCATGTTGAACAGAGGGGGTACTGACCTCCCCTTGAGGCATGACTCCCCATGAGGCAAACCAGTCAGACAATGACTGGATGAAGATGGTGCTTTATGGATTCCCATAAAAAAAGTTAAGGCAAGAAGCATGGCAGTTCCTCACCTGGTTTAATGGTGCACTAAGAACATGAAGTAGTTTAAATCCCTTGTAACAACAACAGCAACTAAGGTGAGGTGAGGGAGATAACACAGGTGCCTCCTGCGCCAAATCCCTTGCTTAACCCGACAACAGCCTGCTGCGACGCATTTAATAACTTCTTTGCAGATAATAACTTCTTTGCAGATAAAATCTCTCAGATAAGAGCCGACCTTGACGCGACCATTGGGACAGAGTCTATAGGCGAGGCGTCCACCGACTCCGTCGATGTAATTTTACTGGATCAGTGGCAATCTGTGAGTACCGAGGATGTGGACAAGCTGCTTGGTAAGGTGAGGAAGACGACTTGCCCTCTCGACCCTTGCCCATCTTGGCTGGCCGTCCGGGGGGGGATGCATTGATGAGATTCCTTACGGATATCGTCAATGCATCCTTCAGGGAAGGACATGTTCCATCATGTCTAAAGGAAGCGGCGGTTAAGCCGCTTCTGAAAAAACCTTCCCTGGACCCCCTGGATATGAAAAACTATAGGCCTGTGTCATTGCTGCCATTTTTGAGCAAGGTGATCGAGAGGGCGGTTGCTCTTCAGCTCCAGGCAGTCTTGGATGAAACCGATTATCTAGATCCATTTCAAACCGGCTTCAGGACAGGCTTTGGGGTTGAGACTGCCATGGTTGCCTTGACCGACGATCTGCATCTGAGCATCGACAGGGGTAGCGTGACCCTGTTGGTGCTCTTAGACCTCTCAGCGGCTTTTGATACGATAGATCACGGCATCCTCTTGGACCGCCTGAAGGGGTTAGGTATCGGGGGCACTGCTTTGCAGTGGTTCCGGTCCTTCCTCTCGGGTCGGTCCTAGAGGGTGCTGCTCGGGGACTGTAGCTCCAGTAAGAGAGACCTCACTTGTGGGGTCCCTCAGGGAGCTATTTTGTCCCCGATGTTGTTCAACATCTATATGAAGCCGCTGGGTGAGATAATACGGAGTTATGGTGCTGGGTGTTATCAGTACGCTGATGACACCCAAATCTATTTCTCCATATCTCGTTCGTCGGCCTCGAATTCCACTGGCATCTCTTCTCTCAATGAATGTCTTGGGGTGGTAATGGGCTGGATGAGGAAAAACAGATTGAAGCTGAATCCAGACAAGACGGAGGTGCTCACGGTAGCAGCCCCAAAACCAGGAATTGGGTTGCAACCTCCAGTCCTGGATGGGGTCACGCTCTCCTCCAGTGACTGTGTTCGCAGCTTGGGGGTGCTCCTTGACTCGTCGCTCCTGATGACAAATCAGGTAAATGCGACGGTCAGGAGCGCCTGTTATCAGCTTCGGCTGATACGCCAGCTGCGCCCTTTTCTGGAAGTAGGGGACCTTGAGACTGTTGTGCACGCATTGGTAACCTCACGCCTTGACTTCTGTAATGCACTCTACATGGGGCTACCCTTGTGCCTGGTTCGGAAATTACAGCTGGTACAGAATATGGCAGCCAGACTTGTTTCGGGAACATCTCGGAGGGATCACATTACTCCGGTTCTGAGGTCCCTCCACTGGCTGCCTATCAGCTTCCGGGCCAGGTACAAGGTGTTGGTTATCACCTTTAAAGCCCTAAATGGCTTGGGTCCAAGCTATCTCAGGGACCGCCTTCTCCCATACAATCCTCCCTGCGCTCTCCGGTCCTCCGGGAGGAAATTGCTGCAACTTCAAAAATTGAGGCTAGCGGCTACCTCCTGGGGGGCTTTTTCAGTTGTTGCCCCTAGACTCTGGAACGGCCTGCCGGACGAGATCCGTCAATTAACATCACTTGACAGCTTTAAAAAAGCTGTCAAGACGGATCTCTTCCGGCAGGCCTTTCCAGATTAATTATCTAAGCCTCGGGTATAAATAAAAAACATTCTCCCCAGTGATCCTTACGTGGCCCCATCATCGATGGTTGGATCTCACTGGCTGGACACATACTCTGGGTCCCCATTTTATCTATTTTAAATAGCTGTGTTTCTTGTTGTTTAATATTGTTTTAAGGGGGGGTGGGGGGTTACTGTATATATATGTTTTATTGATGTACTCATTCTTAATTGTAATTCGCCCAGATTGATATTTCAGAGGGCGGGGTATAAATAAATAAATATTATTATTATTATTATTATTATTATTATTATTATTACTGGGAAACATAGCTGTGTCACCCTTTCCTACACCTTAGCCCTGTATTCTCTGCAACATTGCCCTAGTCTCCTGTGCTATTGTACAGGTCATTGAAATCCAAAACAACAATACTTCATCATATATGTATATATCAGAAAAAGTCAGGAAAGCAATGATTCTATGATATATGTACTAAACTTGTTGTTTTTGTGTGCCTTCAAGTCATTTCTAATTTCTGGTGACCCTAAGGGGTTTTCTTGACAAATTTCTTTAGAGAAGGTTTGCCATTTCCATCCTCTGAGGTTGAGAGAGTGTGACTTGCCTGAGGTCACCCAGTCAGGGCCAAGCCATGATTTGAACCCTGGTCTCCAAAGTCACAGTCTAACACTCAAACCACTAACCCATGCTGGCTCTAAAGAAGAAAAAATTTCAGACCATGCAACAACAAATAACTTCTAAAATAATGGATTAAGTTTGTTTATCAGAGAAATGCAACCAGAAACAACTACATAATTAGAAACCTCAACAGACCACAATGATTGACCATAGGGTACTGTATATACAAATTTTTTAAACCCTCACCAATGCCAGATATATTTCAGCAAAATTGTGTTCCTTGGAAGCAGTAAGAATGAATCAGTTGTTCACAGACAGAATAAAAAATTATTTCAAGAAAATTTTCAGTTATGAAGTCTTCCATTAACAGCTGGAATTTCAAAAATGTAAATTAAAGAATTTTAAACAAACTCAGTTCATTATTTTAGAAGTTATTTGTCTTTGCATGAGATTAAATTTAATTTCTTTAAATTTGTTATACATATGTGATACAATTATTGCTTTCTTGACTTTCTTTTTTTCACTAATTAGGATACTTAAGTCATGTATGTTAAGTTTTTCTTTTGGAATAATTTAAAGATCAGAACAAGCCACTAATAGTAGCATACAAACATCTGTTTAGTCAATCTAACCAGCCTCAACTTTATTTTGGGCAATTTCATTTTCAACCTGCCAATTGTCCTTTGTTCTTCTATATTAAGGGCTCTCTCTGTTGTTGTTGTTGTTAACTGCCCTTGAATCAATCTTGACTCATGGTGACTCTAGGATTGAGACACCTCCAAGACCCTCTGTGCTCCACTGCTCTGCTTAATTCCTGCAACCCCTTTATATCTGTGACCTCCTTAGTAGAGTCCATCCATCTAACATGTGGCCTTCCTCTCTTCCTATTCCCTCCACCTTTCCCAGCATTATTGTCTTTTCCAATGAGTCTTCCCTTCTCATGATGTGTCCGAAGTATGACAGCCTCAGTTTGTTCATCTTGGCTTCCAGGAAGGTTTCCGGCTTGATCTGCTCTAGGACCCATTTGTTTGTCCTTTTGGCTGTCCATGGGATCCTCAGCACTCTTCTCCCGCACCACATTATCTCAATTGATTTTCTTCCTATCATCTTTCTTAACTGTCCAGGTCTCACTTCCATACATGGTAATAGGGAATGCAATGGCTTGTATGATTTTAACTTTTGTGCTGAGTTGTATATCTTTGCATTTTATAATCTTTTCTAGTTCCTTCATGGCTGTCCTCCCCATTCTTAATCTTCTTCTGATTTCCTGGCTGCAATCCCCATTTCTACCAATGTTTGATCCCACGTATGGGAATTCTTTTACTATTGTTATTTCTTCATTGTCTAGGTTGAACTTGTGAAGATCCTCGGTGGTCATTATTTTTGTTTTCTTTATGTTCAACATTAAACCTGCCTTTGCACATTCTTCTTTGCTCTTCCATAGTAAGTGTTCCAGGTCTGTGAGGTTTTCTGCTAGTACTATGGTGTCATCTGCATATCTTAAGATTGCTGATATTCCTTCCTCCTATTTCCACTCTTCCTTCTTCTGTGTCCAAGCCTGCTTTTCTTATAATATGTTCTGCATACAAGTTGAACAGACAGGGTGATGGGATACAGCCTTGTCTGACCCCTTTGCCAACTGCCAATCCATCCACCATCATCGAGGGAGAGAAGGCAGGCCATCTCCATTGGGCCTAATCTGAACAAGAAGAAGAGCCCTCCCTCCAGTCCATCTGCTTTGGTCTAGGCTTTAGAGGGAGAGAAGATCTGCTGGACTTATTCTCCTTCCCCACCACCATTCCCTTCTCCTTTTGTGTCTTGTCTTTTTAGATTGTAAGCCTGAGGGCAGTGAACCATCTAATTAATTCAATTGTAAGCCACTTTGATAGCCTTTTGGCTGAAGAGCGGGGTATAAATAATTGATGATGATGATGATGATGATGATGATAACAACAACAACAGCAATAATAATAATAATAATAATACAACCATTCTGTTTCTCCCTGTTCTGTTCTGACAGTAGCCTCTTGTCCTGAGTACAGATTTCTCATCAGCACTATCAGATGTGTTGGCACTCCCATGTCTTTAAGAGCATTCCATAGCCTTTCATGATCTATGCAGTCAAAGGCTTTGCTATAATCTATGCAGCACATGCTGATTTTCTTTTGGAATTCCCTGATGCACTCCATTAGCCATTGTATGTTTGCAATGTGGTTCCTCGTGCCTCTTCCTTTCCTGAACCCTGCTTGGACCTCTGGGATTTCTCTCTCCATGTATGGTTGGAGTCTATGATGCAGAATTGTGAGCATGATTTTGCTTGCGTGGGAGATCAGTGCTATGGTCTTATAGTTGCTGCAGTCTTTGGTATCTCCTTTTTTGTGGATAGGGATGTTTACAGACTGCTTCCAATCTGTTGGCCATCGTTTTGCTTTCCATATCTGTTGACATATGTTGGTCAGCACTACAGTTGACTCTGTCAGTGTGGATTGCAGCAGCTCAACTGGAATATAATCTATTACTGGTGATTTGTTTTTTGCTACTTCTCTTATTGCAGTTTCCACCTCATTTTTTAGAACACGGGGGTTCATCTTCATATGGCTATTCCTTCCATGTGTCCTTCATTTTGTCATCTCTTTTATCTAATTCAGGGGTAGGCAACCTAAGGCCCGGGGGCCGGATGCGGCCCCCTGAGGCCTTTGGATCGGCCCCAGGCCGGTCCTGCCACCGCCGCCACCGTCCCCCGCTGCCCGCCATAATGATATTACTGTTGTCATTACTTGTTCTTGGGGTTTTCTTAGCAAAATCTCCACAGGGGTTTTGCCATGGCTTTTCTGGGGCTGAAAGAGTGTGCATGCATATTTTTAATTTTTTTTATTTTTTTTAAAAAATATTTATTTATTTATTCTTGGTGCTTTGGCTGAGGGACAGCAACCCGGCCTCCGGCTTAAAAAGGTTGAATACCCCTGATCTAATTCTTCTGTGTATTGCATTTTCCTTTGATTTCCCAGATCTTGTGAAATAGATCTCTTGTTTTTCCCTTTTTGTTGTTGTCTTCTATTTCTCTGTATTGGTCATTGTTGTAATTTTTTAAACTCTTTCCACACAAGCCTTTGTACTGTTGCCTTCTTGATTCATAGTCTGTTTCTATCTCCATTTTGTTTTTCTTCTCTTCTTTTCTTTATTGCTTGTAGGGTTGCATCTGTCATCCATGTTTTTTTTCTCATTTCTTTTGCTTGCTGAAAGTGTCTGTCTGCTTTTATTCTTCTTTTATTATGTCCCTGGCTTCAGACCGTAGTTCTTCTGGTTCTTGGTCTATTGTGTTTAGTAGTGAAAATCTGTTTCTTATGTTGTCAATAAATTCTGTTGATATATTATTTAGATGATATTTTGGAATAATCACTGGTTTTGTTTTCTTCTTGAGTCTTACTCTTATTTTTGATACGAATAATTCGTGATCTGTGCCACATTCGGTGCCTGATCTAGTCTTGACCACCAGTATAGAGTTCTGCCATCTTTTGCTTCCAATTATATAGTCTATTTGATTTTTGTGTTGACCATCTGGTGATGTCCATGTGTATAGCCTTCTTTCTGGTTGTATGAAGAATATGTTTGCAATGAATAGGTTATTTGCTTCACAAAAATCTATCAGACACTCACCTGCTTCATTTCTTTTGCCTAATCCAAATCTACCTACTGTTTTTGAGTCTTCTTTGCTTCCAACTTTTGCATTCCAATCTCCAATGATCAGCTTGACATCCTGTAGTGGTATGCTGTCAATTTCTTCCTGTACTCCTTCATAGAATCTATCAATTTCTTCCTGTTCTGCCTCTGTGGTTGGTGTATATGCTTGAATTATGGTGATATTCACAGGTTTACTATGACGCAAAATGGGGAATGTCTGGGGTGGGAGTGGCAATCCATTGCCATAGTATTGCAACATAAGTAAGTTCTGGCTCTACTGTTTGCCAGCTTTGTTTCTCCTCCTCTATTATTTTTATTAATTTAAAACCACATAAAATATTACAAAACATACATATAGCCAAACAAACATCTATACAAACTTCCCATCATTCATCTAATTTCACAGGACTCATTTTTCTATTTTTGACTTCTTATTCAATATACATTTTTTAATTTTATGCCTCTCCAGTATACTTATATAACTTAGTGATATGACTTTCATATTATCTTTTGTTTACATTACATCCTTTACACTATTACTCCTTCCAGCTGTTTTTGCGAAATTCCACAACTGGAGACTAATTCTTTTCTACTTTCTTTATTACTTTGTGATTTAACCAACATGTCAATCTAATTTGATCATGTCCACTAACTTAAGCAGCCATACTTCTATTGTTGGAATTTTTGTTGTTTTCCAATTTTGGACCAATATTCTTGCTTTAGTTACCGTGTACAAAAGTATTTTCCAATGCTTCTTTTCATCATGTTTTGTTATCTTATTAATCATCTTAATAAGATAAATCTCAGGTTTCTTTTGAAATTTAATTTTTAATATCTTATTTATTGCTATATGAATTTTCCCCAAAACTTTTTTTGGTCGTTTGTTGACACTTCCAGCATTTACTTTGTTCTGTTTTGTAAATCTTTGACATTTTTAAGAGTGTTAAATACCAAAGTTAAGCCATTTCCCCTCCCCTAGAATATATCCCATTTTCAAGATCAATTTCTTCTTCTAACATGTAGACCTAATTTCAACATTGTGGATTTGGTCTTGTTTCATTTCTCTTGTTAGTAATAATCTAGAAAGTTTTGCCTTTTTATTTTTTTTACTAATGAAAATTTTATCTAACTCACTTCTCTCATTCTCAAATCCTTCCAAATTTAAATCCATTTTGTACCTTTCTTTTAATTGCGTATAAGGCAGCCAATGTATTTTGGGGTCCAGCTTTCCCAATTCTTCTAGAGATCTCATTTTATAGCAATTTTTAAATCTTTTACTAATATACCTTCATACCTTAGCCATTTGTCTAAGGATATCCATAATAAACCACCTTGAATCCCTTAAATAAAATAGGCCAGTATGGATGAGAGGCTTCTTGGTAGCTGCTGGACTGGCCCCTGAGTGGCTGTTCAACCAGTCGCTCAGTCACTGCTCCCTTTGTACCCAGTCACCCTGGGAGCAGCAACTGAGCAGCTAGCCTTCCTTTTGCTGTAAGGTAGGTGCAGGCAAGATAGAGGAGCAGGTCTGGGCCTCTGCCGCTATTGCATTCACACGTGAGAGGCTGAGGTAGAAGAGGAGGCAGTGGTGAGCTGGACCTGATTGAAATAGATGCTGCTGACCAAGTGGCTGCTGCACAAACTGTAGATCTAATAACACTAAACCATTTAAAAAGCCTTTTTACATAGGGCATATTTCTCTAAAGTTGTACAGAGATAGGCAAGTTCATTTAAACAAACCAATATGTCAGGGATGGACAAATCAAACTATTTCAGTTTTATATTAGTTTTGCATGTGTTCATTCATACGCCCATTCTGTTTTACTAATCTGTGGATCCTGAAAAATACATAAAATTGTATTTAAATCTCTATCTAAATATGTGTTTAAATATATATTTTAAGAAGTACATTAAATTCACTTTGAGGTGAATGCTGAAGTAGTACCTGGTTTGGTGGATAATTAAATTGCAATCTCCACAATAGATCAGGTTAATTAATTTCAAATACATAAAGATCAAATTCATCAGGCATTTTAGTAGACACACACACACACACACACTGAACAGTAGAAAAAACTGTGCCTATCACTCTGGAAAAAATAAACACAGGGGGGTTGCAGACTGCCAGAAATAGTGCAAATTGAGTCCACTTTTAGGGTTAGGGTTAGTACTAGGGAATCATGGGAATTGTTTTTGTTCTGAGACATTGAGCCTTCTCTGTCAGAGAGCTTTGGTGCCACAATAAAATACAGTTCCCATGATTCCCTAACCCTAACCCTAAAAGTGGGCTCAATTTGCACTATTTCTGGCAGTCTGCAACCCCCCACAGAAACCCTGTTCGGTGGAATTCACATTCACAGGGGTGTAGCTACTAGGGAGGCAAAACAAGGGCATTGCACCTCCAAAAATAAAAATTCTTCCCCTCCAAACTAAATTTCCCTATACTCCCCAGATTTCTAGCACTGCAGTAACTTAAAACTTCAATCGAGCATCCAGAAATACAGTTTAGACAGCAAAAGAAAAGAGGCAGGAAGAGTTATCAAGGGACAGAGAGAATGTAAGCATTCTAGATATGAATGGTTTTCAAAATCTCAGCCTCTGAAACACAAGAAATTTGGCGACTAAAGGAAAATTTAAGCTGGGGGGGGGGTAGAAACAGAATTCTTGTCCATGTCTTCAAATGCCTCCCCCCATATAGCTACACCACTGGACACTCAAAAATGCCACTGGGAAGGTTGAGCTAACGCATCCTCTGTAATTTCCTATAACATGCTCATATTACTCACAACTGGTGAAAATACCACAATATTCAGGTCTACTGTGAAGATGTGATAACACTGAATTAAAGACAAGACATATTTTATACTACCAAAAGATTCTGCAACAATTCTGCCTTGTCACCCAAAGGAAACAATGAACTTTATGTTTAAGAACCAACCAAAATTTAATGTGTACGATAGCCTTAACTTGACAAAAACAAGATTTCCAAAGTGTTATGCTTTCATGGATATAAGTAAAATGAAGATGCTAATTTTCATTCCAGTTAAATAGGTCATCAATTGTCATATAAATGTATTAGAAATATAAAACAATTACAAGTACAAACAACACAATAGTTCTTCTTATGTAAAGATTATTTATTATTTTTCTTCAATATTTCTTTTCTGCTTTTTTCCATTAAAAGGGGCAATGTAGCAATTTTAATCTAAATCAGTAATTCAAATTATGACATTTAAATTATCCCATTCAACATAACAGTACTAAGAGAATTTTTAGTCTTCTTGAGCTATATATAATAGCTAGGTCTTTGTAATGGTAAGGGAGCACTGGCACATCTGTATCAATGGCTGTCCTGACAGCTGTGGAGTGGGGGTGCTATGATAAATATATAGTATTTTCAAAGTGAAGATACTAGACTTGTAACCTTTTTGGGTGCTCTACCTGAGATGGAAATCTACAGCAATGTTTAAATAAACACACTTAAGTCCACATTACAAGTGTAGTCATAGAGCTTGTGCACATGGGTTATTTACTTTGAATTCCCCCTGGACTTGTTACGTCCTATCCACAGGACACAGGGCCAAATCCCTGAATCAGGTATAGACTGTCTTCATGATGTCTGAACCTGATTTAGCCTTTCCTCCTCTTAACTCAAATTTTAAAACCTTACTTTTTATTCTGGGTTCTTGGCTCTCGCTGCAGTGATGATGGGAAGCTGCTTTCCCACATGGTCCCTGGGGGCGAAAATTGCTCTGAGATCAAAATGAAGTGCCCAGTATCAATAACATGGCTGGGCGCCTCATTGTGAGCTCAGCAGCAATGCTGGGTGACAAACAAGGATCACATGGGAAGGCAGCTGCCTGTCATCATTGCAGAGAGAGCACAGGTAACGGGGTGGATGGGGAGTAGGATTCGGGGCCAGAATACTCTGTGAGCAGCCTGGAGTATTTTAGCCAGTGAAGACAAGCCCAGAGTCTGATAACAAACATAACAAACACACTGAAGTCCACATTACAACTACAATCATGGTCATAATTTGAATATTCTGATCTAAATCTCTGAAGCTGTTCCAACCACCTCGTTATAAACAGAATCTCCAAATGGCTGCTGAATACTAATTGTCTGGTAAGAAAATATTAATTCAAGGGGTTAGATCCAGAACTAGTGATAAACAGAATATACTCATTGAAATCAATGAGGGTAAGCCATGGTAGAATTAAATCCCACTGATTTTAATATACAGTTGGCTGTCCATATCCATGGATTCTGCATCCAACGATTCAACCAACCACAGTTTGAAAATATTCACAAACAAAAAAATCCAAAAAAGAAACTCTAATTTTGCCATTTTATATAAGGGATAGAATTTTATATATGGGATGCATTACTGTAAATAATGGGGCTTGAACATCACAGAGTTTGGTATCCATGAGGGGTCCTGGAACCAAGCCCCAGCAGATACCGAGGATCCATTATATTTACCCTAAACAGGAATAAGTTTGTATCTAACATGCAGTCTTTTTTAGGGAGAATTAGAAAGAAATGTGAAGACCATCCTCCATCAAATCACCACTCCTACAGTTATGAAAAGCAGCAATGGAAAGCAAACTGCAGCAGCATGCATTCAAAATCCTCATGCAAAAATAATAATTATTTAAAAATTGTTAAGCAAAGGCAAATGCTTGAAAAGTACCTCAGAAGTAACCTTGTTACACAGTAATTTACAGGTGTACTGGCAGGAAAGGAAAATACCATCATTAGTACACAAAGAGCAAAGAAAGAAAACAGAGAAAGAGAGAGAGAGAGATACCTAAATTAAGTGGAGAAATAGTATCTCTCTCTATGTTCATCAGCAGAAGCAACCTTAATTTTTTAAAAAAGAAACTACCCAGAAAAGCTAAAAAGACTATTTAAAAAGGAGAACAGTTATTTGTCAGTTACCACTACATTAACCTTTTAACCACTGATATACTAAATGATGTTCCAAATAAATTAACTACTTTTCAAGCATGCAACCTAGGTTCTCTGGTTCCTTTGGATAGAGGAGACAGACACAGGGTGTATCCACATTGCAGAAATAAAGCAGTTAGACATCACTCTATCCTACAAAATCCTGTGATTTGGAGTTTGGCGAGATACCAGAGTTCTCTTTCAGACCATGCTGAATACCAAACTACAAATCCCAGGATTCCACAGGATGGAGCCATGATAGTTAAAATGGTGTCAAACTGTTTTATTTCTGCACTGTGGAAAAGCTGCAAGACATCTTTCACTTTAATGTGTTTAAGAAATGTCTGATCAATACCTTGTGCTTTCTCTGCGTTAAGTACTAAATTTATTTGACTTTTTGCTCTTGCAGGTTCCTTCTGTTACAGCAGTTATTTCTGAATGAAGAGCTCATATTGGGAAGCTTGCGCCAAGCTTGGGTTGGAATATGAGCTTCCATCTTCCAGATGCTTCTGAAGGATCTCATGAAATATTCACAAGTATTCTGTGAAGTATTCTTCAGGGATGCCCACTGGCATCCATAAGGAGTCTCTTTGCAAAGCCTCTGTGCCTTGACAAGAAACCAAGCTAATACTGAGTGCATATTCAAGTTTGCTTTTATTGCATACTGTACTAGACATTTATTGTCATTTTGCCTAGATAAAAGGCTATTTTTTTTGGCAGATAGGCACCAGTAATTATACAAGGCCAAGAAATATCTGCAATTTTTAATTCTTGCTTGAATGTGGAGAACAAGATGTGGCATCTTGCTTTGAAGCTGGAATCTGAGAAAGTGGTGGTCTGCAAAAAGAAGGTTCAGTGTATTGTAAAGAGATGCACATTCTGTCAAAAGTGCTGTGCCAGAATCTGAGATGCTGGCTTACAGTTCTTTCACAATGCATTTGCTTTGTTAGGATTTCCCTTTTTGTTCTGCAGACCAGTTGGTAACAAGCACATACAGTGGGATGTTGGGGTGGGTGATGGGCCCACAAAGTAATGTGGTTTTAGAAGCAAAAGTAGACTGCAGCTGTTCTTCATCTTCCTTCAGATGAACTGTATGGTATTTTCCCCCCTTTTCTTTCAGAAAGTTTTTAAGAACTACTCTTTCTGATAAGTCCCTTCAGAAACAATTTAACACCTTTGCATTCTCTGAGACAGCTGAATATTTCTCACTCAACCTTGGGCAAGAGAGAGATAATTTTTCACTGAGCTCAAAAACTTCACTATGCCCTTTTCCTACCTTTCCTAAATCCCAGAAGACAAAGCTTTCCTTTGGCCTTGCTGTCCCCCGCAACATGGACCTTTGCTCTCTTTCTTCATTTCCATCTCCCCTGCTTATCTTATCCACACAGTTTACACAACTGGTGCTGCAGGATGGGTGTGCTGCCTGTCCCTGGCTTCCCAGCATCACCAGTTTCAGGAATGTCATGGTTATCTTCAGCTCAACAGTAGGAGAAAGCCCTATAGGATATCCACCCATGCACAATCCCCTACAGGCAGTGGCAGAGCAAGGCAGTGGATTAACAGGGCTCTTGCAGGTCTCATTCATAGGGCTGCCATAAGCCAACATTGACTTGATGGCAAAGAACAACAACATTAGCAACAACCGCTTCTCATAACTCCTTTTTTAAAAAGTGGCCATTAGAAAAGGCCCATTTTAGAGCCAGGAATGTTTTTTTAAGCCACCTCTACTACAATGCCTGCTTTTGCTTATGGCCTTGTGCACTGAATTCTGCAAAGGGGATTGATAAGCTTTTTAGAAATTATTGTTGTTGATCAATATGCCTATTACTATTACTATTATTATTATTGAAAAGATATCCCACTGTATGTAAAGAAAGAGCATGGGAGAAATGGAAAATGCTTACACTGCTCTCATCCATCCTATCCCGCCTCTTGGTTTTGTGAGTTTCGTAATCTTCCATAAGGGTCTGCATCAAGTTCTTGGGCCTTTGGGATCCTCCAGCTTCATCTGATGCTGAGTCCAAATGCGAGGGGGGACCTTCAGCAGTTGGGGATGGAGGTGGCTTGATCTTCTCTATTTTACCTGCAAAGACCCAATCAAAATTTCCTTCTCTAGGTAACACGGTTGCAATCAGATACTGAAAACACACACACACACTTCCAAAAGGAAAAAGAATTTAATCAGTATAGGCTGGAGAAATAATGATTACATCAGGCAGCCTGTTCATCAATAAGAAGGGCTGTATTAGAATTTTTGCATATAGATTTCCAAGATTGGCTATCCAACTTGGACAATGAAAAAGATATTTAAATAATTCAAGCATAGTAATCATACTTTCGGGAAAAATCAGGGAAGTATTTAGACTTGATTATAGTACAGGTTCAGATCTTCCCTACTTTCTTCCTTGTTAAGTGCTACATTGCTTCCTGACTCCTGGCTTAGCAGACTAGAAACAAATTACCCCAGCTGACACAGCTTGGAAAGCTACCTTTAAACAGTAATAAAGAGTTATAAGGCCCACAGTGTATTTAGTTATAGTTTTGAGAGTAACTCTTTTGTTATTCAACAGTAAAAACGCACCTGAGTAGTGAGGGTTACCCACTGTAGCTAAAAAGTAAATAGAATATACAGCACAAAAGGAATAAAGTTATCCACCATTATAATCATAATGTAACTCAGTCATGCCTTAATTATTGCAGAAAGTACTTGGTTACAAGTCACTTATTATTTGTAACTAATTACTTCCAGGCTTTTTCCAAAAGGTATGAAAAGGCTTCTTATATACTGGAGCGTTACCATATTGGCATTGTTCAATCCACATGTCTTGGCATTCTTGTCTGAATGACTGCTCAAACCATTCCTCTAACCTAAAAAATACCAGTCACAGCAAGTCTTGAATTCAGATTTTTTAAACAGATTTCTCTCTCACACAAACATATATGAGTGTTGCAGCAAGGGAAGGCTTAGCTCCATCATGAGGTGAGCGAGTTCCAGTTGCCATGCCTCCTTTCCCCCACTTGGAGCATGACATTTTAAAAGAAATTGTTACTGTGTACCCAGTTTCCCATAAAAAATCTTTATAAGTGGAAGCTTCTCCCTAACATCCACACTGCGTTGCAATTGCCCTCGTTTAAAAACATTTACACCTATCAATATCCCAGCAATATGTACTATCCTGCATGGCACTAGAAAACTCTCATCGAAGCTTGGAAAAATTGGTTTAAAATACAGCTGATCTGGGATTGCAAAGGTTATATTTTTGGGGACTATTTTTATTTTTGGTTTGCCATAAATTGTAGAAAACATTGAAGAGGAGTAAGAATGATGTAGTTCACTGATTATATGTGTCCATTTGTCCCCAATGGGTATCCAAAAGCCAGAAGTGAGTGTCCATTTGCACATACAATTATCGCTTTTAAAAATTGCCTTGCTCCGATTTTCTCAGTGAAAGTTGTATACAATGTCTAAAAAAGCAATACTGCTAAGACCAAGGATGAAGGTCCAAAATGTGCCTGAATAATCCTATCTCCATGTAGACACTATGGCTGCATCCACAATACCACTACTGCCATGGCTCAGTGTTATGAAATTCTAAGAACTGTAGTTTATTGTGGCACCAGAGTGCTCTGACAAAGAAGGCTAAATGTCTCAGAAAACTACACTTCCCAGAATTCCATAGCACTGAGCCATGGCAGTTAAAGTGGTGTCAAACTGGATTATTTCTGCAGTGAGGACGCAGCCTATGTTGAATTGATCCTGATACTAGATTTAAATATGATTTTCATTATGAGGACCTCTTTTCTGAGTCACCTGGAGAACCTATTTGGATATGAAATGGGATATAAGTGGTGTAAATAGATTAATTTAATGCTCCAACTACTACCATGAGGACCAGATAGCACAACCCATTCCACCATCATAATATTTCAAGAACAAATGGTTATGCTGTACTGCTGCTAAGTAAAGAGATGAAAGGAATGCATAGCTGGTAGCAACCCCTTAGGCATACTTTTAAATGACACGTATTTTCCTTTTGGATATGATATTCTGGTGATCTAGGTATATGTCATTTTTCATTGCTAGAATGCAGTCATGGCTGTTATTATTTTACTCAAAAGGAAGAATGAGAGACATAAACTGGGTCTGGGAGTTAGCCTGTGATGTTGGAGGACATTAAACATTTGTCCCTTGTTGTGGTCTTCCTGATCTGGGCTCTCAATGCCTGCAAATTCTCAAGAAAAAGGGGGCTCTTCCCTCTGCAAATTGCCAGCATGGGCTCTCTGATCCTATGGGTGGCAAAGGGTTAAATTCCTATTTGCTTCCCACGTTGGGGTGTGTGAATACATTATGATTCTGTTCCTTTACTTCTGAATGTATGAATGTAATTTCACAGTATGTGTACATTTACAAAACTCAAGCTCATTGCCAGGACTAAATAGATAAACACCATAAGCCTTTTCTATGCATTCAGCAAATGCAAATAGTTATGAACAACTTCTAAGATGAACCAGAACAGCTGTGGCCACTAGAGGTCAGGGATGCTGTGGGAATTGCTCACTGCAGTGAAAAAAATATGAACTACTGAACAAGTAAAACACGCTAATTAAAACTGGCCCTGTAAGGCTGCATTTGCACAAAATAATCCAGTTTGACACCACTTTAACTGCCATGGCTCAATGTTATGGAGTTCAGGGTTTGTTATTTGTTGTGGCACCAGAACCCTCTGTCACAGAAGGCGAAATATCTCACAAAACTACGTCTGCTAAAATTGTAAGACCTTTGTTGGGAAAATCTTCATTGGACCTCACCTTCCGAGGTAATTATTGGCCAGTCTCTAATCTCCCTTTTCTAAGGGCTGATGCACATGGCCCGTTTGGGGTGGCAGAGAGCCGCCCCAGGGAGCGGCAGCTCGGGCCCACAGCAACCCCATGCTGCGGCCCTGACCCTTCCTTTTACTGCCCCTAAAAGAGTGGCAAAATGCTGCTCCTTTTAGGGGTGGCAAAAGGCCACCCTAAGAGCTGGTGCTGAGGCTCTTCTGAGCCCTTTTGGCGCAGCATGTTTAAATGCTACACCGGCTACACCGGCTACACCGGCTACACCAAGGAGGAGGCTGAGAAGAGGAGTGGCGGGTGTGTGTATTTGTTTGCCTGCCCTCCTCCCCCAGTGCAACACCTGGCCTCAGAGGGAACCTTCAAAGGGCGCCCCCAGCATTCCCCAGCCCAACCACTGGCTACACTAGGCGGCGATGGTGAAGGCAGGTGTGGCAAGAAAGCCAAGCCTAGGACATCATCTCCCTCCTCACCACCACCGTGGAAGGGTGTGTGCCCTATCCAGCTTTGATTCCATCCCCTTTGTGGCGGCGGTGGAAGAGAACATCCCTGGAGGCTATTTAGCCCATCCCTCCACCCATTTACCATCTGCAGTGGCAGCGGTGGAAGAAGACCTCTTTGGAGGCTATTTAGCCCATCCCCCAGCCATTTACCATCTGTAGTGGTTGTGGTGGAAGAGGGTCCCTCCAGAAGCTATCTAGCCCACCCCTTCACCCAGAGCAGCTGTGGCAATGCAATCATGTAATCATGTTTTTTATATTGTATACTGTATATTTTATATTGTATATTTCTAATAATTGTCTTTAATTTGTTTGGTTTGATTTGTTTTTGGGGGGTGAGTGGGGGTGGGAATGAGGGATGGGATCTGATTTGATGTGACTTGTTTTGATATTTTGAATACTGTACGCCGCCCCGATTGCTTGGCAGAGGGGCGGGATATAAATAAAAATTATTATTATTATTAAATTATTATTATTATTATTAAATGTTGTGCCAGAAGGGCATCCTGATGCCGTGCGCCATGCATAATGGAGCATGGCGTCAGGATGGCATTGGGGAGGGGTTGGGGCGGCCAGCGTGCAGCTGCCCTGCCCCAACTCTATCCCCAGACTGGCCCTTTGGGCTGGTCTGCAATGGCCCTAAGTAAGGTCCTGACTTATGTCCAAAACACACTGAAGAAATCATCCAGTTTGAGACTGTTTAACTGCCCTGGCTCAGTGCTAGGTAATCCTAGGAATCACAGTTTTTTATGGCACCAGAGGTCTCTGACAGAGAAGGCTAAATATCTCAGAAAACTTCAGTTCGCAGAATTCCCTAGCATAGAGCCAGGACAGTTAAAGTTGTCTCAAACTGGATTTCTGTAGTAAGTTTTGGACCCTAGAAGGAGTTGTGGCGACACAATTCCAGACTCTCTTGAACGAAACAGATTACCTGGATCCATTGCAATCTGGATTCAGGACTGGATAAAAATGAGACAGAAATGGCCTTGGTCACCTTGGGGGATGATCTATACTAGGGGCTGGATAGGGGAAGTGTGACTCTGTTGGTCTTCCTGGATCTTTCAGTGGCCTTTGACATCATCAACCATGGTTATGCTTCTGGATCATTTGGCTGTTATGGGACTTGGAGACTTTGCTTTAAAGTGGTCCTGGTCTTTCTTGGCTGAACATTCCCAGATGATAGTGCCGGGGGACTATTATTCAGCATTGTGACCAATACTGTCCACTGATACCAAGGAAGCTATGGTAGTGCTGAATTGCTGTCTGGAAGCACTAAAGGAGTGAGATTTAACCCAGACAAAGTGGAAGTGCTGCTGGTAACCAGGAAAATCAACCTGGGATTGGGATTGCAGCCTGTCTTGGATGAGGCTGCACTCCCCCTGAAAGATCATGTTCATAGCTTGGGGGTGTTTTTGGACCCAGTGCTGCTTCTGGAAAGCCAGGTTATTGTGGTGGCCAGGAGCATCTTTGCTATGTCATTTCTTGGGGAAGACAGATTTGGCCACATTGGTTTCTGCCCCTGTAGTGATCAGGTTACATCCTGATTAGACTATTATAATGCACTGTATGTGGGGCTGCCCTTGAAAAGGAAGCTGCGGATAGTGCAAAATGTAGCAGCCAGTGTTGGGTCTGCAGTCTACAGATCATCTAACATTGGTCTTGCAAGAACTGGAAATTAGAAAATTTGCTTCTGAGCTCAATTCAAGGTGCTGGTCTTGACATACAAAGCCTTAAATGACTTGGAGCAAAGATATCTGAAATTACCACCTTCATCCATATGAGCCTGCCAGAAATTTGGTTGGTGTGTGTGCATAACAGGGGCTCTGTAGCAACACCTCAACTGTGGAACTCTCCACCCAAGGATATCAGTCTGGCACCATCCCTTTTAAGCTTCTGGTAGGCAGCCAAAGCAGAGCTGCTCTGCATGACACACAGTGTTTGAAACTGCTGTTTTAAATGTTTGAAAACTGGATTTTAGGTTTGTTTTTAGACTGATTTTAGAGTATTTTAATGTGTTTTAAAATGTTTTTATCTCTGTATTGTTTTAATGGTTTTTTATTTGTTCATCACATTGGGAGTTCTTGTGGTTTGGGAACTGATACAGAAATAATATAAATGAATGAATGAATGAATGAATGAATAAGGCACAATGTTGTAAAACAGGGGCCGGCAACCTACGGCCCCGGGGCCGGTTCCGGCCCAGGGTCCCGCGCTTACTGGCCCAGGTGGACCCCTGCCGCTGCCTGCCACCACTGCCGCGTGTTTGGGTCGCTGCGCAGCTGCGTGCGCTGCAACCGCCATTTTGTTTTCCCAAATGGCGGCCGCAACACGTTTGCGCATGCGCAGGAGTAGTGCGCATGCGCAAACGTGTCGTGGCTGCCATTTTGGAAAAACAAAATGGCGGCCGCGACATGCGTGGAGGTGGCTGTGGCAGCGCGCGCAGCGGTGGTGGCGGCAGCGCGCGTGGGGGGTCGTGCACGGCGGCGGGGTTTGCGCGCACGCGCATGAGCGCACATGCCCTGCCATTCCACCCCACCCTGCCGGAAGGGACGACGTCAGGGGATCGGCCCCCGGCTCAAAAAGGTTGCCTACCCCTGTTGTAAAACATAGGAAACATAGGTGTTTTAGGATATATAAAAGGAAAATGTGAGAGCAGAATGAATAAGAATGCTGGAATGTGCTGAATGTTAACTGCCTCAGGAGGGAAAGTGTGGCAGGAGTTAGTGGGTTTGAGCACGAAAAATGGGACTGAGGGAGATTGTTTGGTGTTTGTGTCGAAAAACAAACACCTATGAGGAGTTGTGTGAAAGTAAAAGTAATAAAACAAGGGGATGCAGTGGCTCAAGTGGTTAAGACTCTGTTGATTGAAGCAACTCTGTAACTGAAACCACAAGCTTTATGAAATCACTTTGAGGCATCATGTTAATATTGGATACTGTTAATAAATACTGCTTTGTTCAAATAACACCTGACTGCTGACCAAGTTATCAAGGACTTTGGCAAAACTGAACATTTTATAGTGACAGCAGAGTAGATGGAAGAGCGGAGACTGCTGGCAGAAAAATAATAATAAGGCAGGGAGATCTGACAAGGTAGATAGGATCCCAGTGGGGATTGAGGCTTGAATTTACCAAAGCAGGGAAAACAAAAGCTCCCAGAATGGGTATGGCAGCCATTTTGTCCCTTTCCTTATGCAAGGCAATATACTGATCAAACTACAGTTCCACATAGGTTTTGCTGCTTATTCTAAAGAGGAAACTAGCACAATATATTTAGACCATTTCCCCAGGAAACTGAATGCACGACCTTGCTCAATACAAAGGACCTCATCTTGAAGTCTTTAAAACTGTCTTGCTATTCCTTGCCACTATTGTAATTGTTTTGAAGCACGATTTAGGCAAGGTTAAGCCTATTTAAATACCACACATTTAAACAGAAAAGTTTACACACATGCAATGAAATTAACAGACTCAAAATTGAATAGACTTTATCCTTTGTGACTGGGATTAAAACAATAATAGGGGTTCACATTTGCATGGGCCAGTTTACCAGTGGTGGACATCAAGCTGTGTGATTTGGGGTGAACCACAGATAAGACAGTGAATTCTCTAGTCTACGCCTAATGGGCCACCCAGGGATTGATGATTGCTCAGGTTCTTATAAAGTACGAGTGGGGAGGTTTTGCTCTTGCATAGTCAACCTTTGAAGAACAACAACCCTAGGTTTCCAATGATCTGCTGAAATGCATTTTCCTTTAAAAATGAACCAGAGTGGATGCTCAGGATCTCTTAACAGTTCAGGCATAAATTAATCTAATCATCTAGGACCTGAAACTAAACTAAATGGTTTCTTAAGAACTTGAGAAATATGTGTTCAGGTCTGATCAAAGTCTCAATAGTCTCCATTTTTTAACAAGAACCCCAACAATCAGTGGGATGTACATAATTTATCAATAGAACATAATCGACCTCATCTTTATTCCAGTTGGGAAAAAATGTTGGTTAGACATTTCTTTGACCAAGGCTTTACTTAGGGTCTAAAGCAAAAAGATAGTTTTAGCATCACTTTACCCAGATTAGTTGTGTCTCACTTTTAAAGTTTCTGAATAGGCTGATAAACCTCCGCAAGTGTTAAGCTTTTCAGAGGACAACTTCCTCTCAGTCTCACCACCATTACAAACCTATGTAGTGAGGACACAGGAGAGGGCCTTCTCAGTGGCTGCTCCCTCTACAAGAGGCTAGTGAAGTCCCTCTCTGCTCTCTTTTCACAGGGAGGTAGGGATAGATTCACTCAAGGAGGCCTTGGGCCTGGACCTGCAGGACCTGAGCAGGGAGGTAAAGGATAATAATAAAATTACAACATAGAGACCACATAAAAAGGGGTCTTTGCAACCAATCATCAAATGTGTGTGTAATTTAAAAGGTCTTTTTGTTGGTGTTGTTAGCTGCTACTGAGTCATCCTTGACTCATGGCAACCCTGTGGATGAGAAATTTCCAAGACCCCGTATAATCCTACATACAATGGAATTGCCTTGTTCAATGTAGCTATCAGCTATTTTACTTAAAAAGATTAACAAAATGGTCACAATTTTTCTTCCAGTTCAAGGTTTTTCTTAGAATTCACCTTTCTCATGAATCCGTTGGCTTAACTTCTAAAGTCTCAGCTCCAGCTGAAATAAAGTGTAATTTTTTAAATTGCAGTGATTTTTCTCAGTTCCTGTTATGTGGTTTATCTTTTAGCTCCTTTAATTTGTTGCCTCCTTAACTAGTGAAGTTTAAATTGTAAGATCGTTGGAGAAGTTTTTTCTTCTTTTTTCCTTTTAGGATATCAAGTGCCATTCACATTGAAAACACCATACAGATTGCTATCACATAGCTGAGAAGATCTGATAAGCATTTAAGATATTTGCTAGACACACCTCACTTGGATCTGAACTAAAGGAATGGCACTAAAAACAGACATAATTTCACGGGGCTTCTGAAGAAATATCAAGACTACTAGTTGAGTACATGCATTTCATTGGAAGAAAATTCAATAAATATTAGTCTTTCAGTCCCACTGAGTTTTGTGGGAGTTAATCATAGAGAAATGGGTACAAGATTGTTGCCTCTCTCTCTCATTCTCTCTCTTTCTCTCTCTCTCTCTCTCACACACAGTTGAGTGGTAACAAAAGGGGAAACTTCAACCTGCTTTCTCTCTTTGTGAAGCAACTGCTTACTCATAAACACTAATGGGGTCATAAATGGAGGTTCAGGGGAAGCTACAGCTGCCATGAGGCATCAGTCATATCCTGTTAGGAATTTCCTGGTGTTCACAGATGAGGCATCTGGTTTATATGGATCATTTTGTTCCTCACTGAAGATTTGAGCACACTCCATTCTTCATCAGCTCAATTCAATGTATATATACCGTATATATTTTCCAGTAAAGGAGAATGCCAAGTGGAAAGGCTGCACTTAATGAGGGTAGCATATGTAGCATATGTAGATAAGAGAGTATACTCTAGCAAAAAACAAAAACAAATCAAAAACAAAATACCAAAAATGAAAAAGCCTAAGGCTGAGTGCATATCACACTCTGTGGGGAAACTATATCCCACATGCATGAACTATGTTCCATTTAGAAAAATCTAAAAATCAACAAACAAGGAGGTCTGAAATTCAGAGTTCTTTGTTAGCCCAATTAGAATTTAACAACATGCAAGGATTTCCAGAAAGGTCCAGAAATCCCCATCTCCATTCTGTTTAAACAGTATAGAACAGCAGGATTCAGATTTTGCAGAGCAAAGCACTAGATGGTGAACAGACATATCAAAAACAGCAACTGGCAATTTTGAATGCTAAGTATTTATTTTCTTGCTCTAAATCTGGCTATGCATTTGCCTCCTTACAGAAGGGATGTTTGAGAGGGACAATCAAAGGGCCCATTCATACGACATAATGCACTTTGATTCTATTTTAACTGTCATGGGTCTATCCAGAGGAGTTCTGTAGTTTGCAGTCGAGGAGGAAAAATTTAGAATTCTCTGCCAGATATGTCCTTTGGTCCCTCACCAAACTACAAACCCCAGGATTCAATAGGATGTTGCTAGGCAGCTAAAATGGAATTATAGTGCTATAACTGGATTGTTTGAATGGGTCCAAAACGGTGCAGCAAACAGCAGGAGCGTTGGTTCAAAAGCAAAATGAAATGATAGGTGATAGGTAATCTACAGTATAGTATAGGACTATCACCATCAGATAATAGCCTCAAGATCTAGGGCCCTTTCACATACATAATTTTAGCAATATGATTCTATTTCAATTACCACGGTTGCATCCTATGGACTCCTGAGGTTTGTAGGTTGTTGAGGCACTAGAGTTCTCTGCCAGATAATTTAAAATGTTCCTCCTTCAACTAAAAAGCTGAAGATTCTGTTAAATGGAACTACGACCAGTGGATATTTCAGAGCATTTTGGGGCAAGAGGTTTTGTTTGAAAGTTTTTTCAAAAATTGTTTTTAACCTCCTGGGAGCCCACGGGGCCCTCAATGCAGTGGAAATACCTTTCACATCCCCTAAAGTGCATTTGGAGGCATTCTGTTTTTGCAAAAATATTTTGTCCTCTGAGGGGCTCAACCTGAAATAGAGGTTCATGTGAAGAGTTAATTGCCACTTTATTGCTAGTGAACCCAAGGCATTTACACTGCAGAAATATTAGCCTTTTTTCGTTTGTTATCTGGCCAAAAAATGTATTTCCCAGAACTTGCAAGAATAATGCAGTGGCAAGCATTTTGTGTAGTTTTTAACCAGTATTTGCACATTCAGAAGTGTTTTGTGGAAACCATTCTGCACAGAAGAGGCTGCATGACAACTGTGGGGTTATCTCCACAAAACACTGTTTTGAGAAAAACTGTTTTTTGTGTGTGCAAAACTGCTGCTTTGTATGCAAAAAGCAATCTTGCCCAACAAAAATTGTACAGAAAAAAACTTGTGTGAATCCTAGCAATCTTGTATCAACCCCCCCCCCCAACCCATACTGCGGTTTTCTGCTCAAGATTTTTGTTATGCAAAATTACTTTTTTGTACAGAAAACAACAATCTTGCACCAAAAACACATTTGGCTGTGTATTTCTGTGCAGAATAATTTCCCAGAAGAGTTCAGGGTATGCAAATCCCCAGCAAGAATGGGACAGAAATATTACGTTTCTATACAGTAGCGAGAAAATTGTGTAAAACTTTTTAAATCTTCTCTTTTGAGGACACAATAGTCAAATATTGTACTAACATCCCTAATAACTGGAATAGAACACTGGAAATGCAAGGAGCATGATTCCCCTAACTTACTACTTAAAACCTTTCAACCTTGTATATAACTAAACTATCATAAAATGATGGTTCTTTTAAATATCTTATTTAATTAACCAACAACTTAACAATTTAATTCTGTCATTAGAAAAAAATAAACTTACCTGGCAGTGTAATTCATTTCAACTAGCTGCTATCTCTGCCCCTATCAATATTATTTAAAGAGAAAACAGTATATACTCTATAGTCTTAGCAGTCAAAGCTACTCTCCCCTTTTGTTCCATAAATATTTATCTAATAAGCACTCATAATCAAGTTTCAACAGAGAAACCATACAAGTACTTTTCTATAGCCTCAAGTGTTGCTCTTGCCCTTATCAAGTTTTTTTGGGTAAGCTGTTTAAAAAGAATGTCAATCCATATCCATACAGACCAGTACAAATTGCATGTCCCATTAGGAGCACATCCATTTTCACTTCAGCTTAAGATTCACTACGCTGAAACCAACTAAAGGGAGTGGTGGTGGAAATTGCCTATGAGAGAAGCCTGCTCCTTATATATAAATTCTGGTGGAATCTGAAGTGCGGTGCAATTTAAATGACATGCCAAGTATGTGATGACAACAATAGCTACTACCAGTATAGTGTTCTCCAAATGATTCACTGAGAGTGCGGCAAGTGCATCAGAATTCTGACAGTCCAGAAATGGGCTAGCTCTAACTTTGGCTGCTACGAGAGATCGGCTTTGTTCTCAACATCCTCATTGCAAAGAAGAGGTGGGACCTTTACCTGCACCAATCTTCCCTGAAGGCCACCTTGAACACGATCTTAATCAAATATCTCAAACAAGATGCAAGCAACCATCACTTTTCTTCTCCTGTACATTTTTAGAAACAACTTTGTTTAATAAAGAAGCCATGGAGTTTTGAAAGTGTGTGTATTTTGTATTTTGCTTGGCCTAATATAGATACTGCTGTGATATATATTTTTTGGATTTTGTTGTATCTCTTACAACAGCAGCTGGAGGCAGTTTACAAGGGCTGCACAGAAAACAGCAAAACATTTGCAAAAAATTATTCAAAAAATTTATCAGGCCTGTAAATTATATGTCACATTGAACTTCTAGGCAGGCCCCAGAAGAAAAGCATTAAAATAATATGGCATAAATTCAGTGGATGATCTATCCAAACATACATTACTTTTTCATTCATTTTAGTTTTGAATTTCATTATTACACTAATTTTTTCTAACGTAATTGTCATATTTTGTGCAGATCCTCACTGTGTTGTTCATAAAAATGAGTCCAAACCTCCATTTTAGGAGCCTCCACTTTTTAGCTGCAAACAAAGTTTCTTTACAATCTTTGAAAACAAATGAAAAATTATTTTGAATGGCCTAAAACCATCAGTGCAGTACCAAAATCTGTTAGATGTTTTATTGTTTAAAATATGCCAAAATTAAAATGTACTAATTTCTTAACTTGTTAGTTTAAGGAAGAATGAAAGCACATGTTTAGAAATGTTACTTTGCATTGATGCAGGAATGTTCCCAAAATTGTTGACATTCAACTATGGCCAACCAATATGCCCATTTAGAACAGGAATTGAGATTTGTCCTCAAAGGAAAAACTTACAATTCCTCTTTCCGAAGGAATCTGTCAACAGATGCCACTAAAGTTCAGAATCAAGTGCTATGTCAAATATACTTTTCTTATAATTAATCAAGTCCCTACTCCTAGGGTACGATCTGTATCACACCTTATCATGTTATACAATTTACCTTTCATGGGATGGAGCTCTAATAACTATAAGAGGTACTAATTCTAGTTAGGATTAGGTGAATTCATATCACAATGATCTCAATGGGAGAACTTAGAGCTTGCCAGGGAATCAAAGGCCATAAAAGTATTCAACATTATCGTATTTGGATTGTGCATACAGATGATCTACGTCCACATAACAAATGTTTAACATGTATACAAAGCACGTAAGATTTTCAAGTGCTTGAAGGTTCATCATTCATACAGTTAAGATTTCCAGCAATTTGCATGAGAGAAACAGCTTTCCTGAACTCCCTCTCTATGGAACTGTTTGAAGTCTTTGTTTTCAGCTAAAGTTCATATTGTTTATGGAGGCATTTGCTATTTATGACAGTTTACCAATTTTTTTAGATTTTTCAGAGTTTACGTTGTTAAAAGTATTATCTTAATCAGAGCTGGAAAAAGCAGAATTTGTGCCTATAACTCCCAGAATCTTCCATTCAACATGGCTATTAGTTGAATGGGGATTCTTGGAGCCACAGCCAAAAACCTAGGTGCTCTCAGCTCTTCTTTAATAGTTAGGCTTTAGCTTTTAGGATATCAACTTTTATTTTTAGTTCTATTCTTGAGGATCATGTTGATGTATAACAGGGGTGGGAAGTGTTGTTTGACTGCAGTTCCCAACAAAGATAAGGAATGATGGGAGTTACAGTTCAATAATATCAGGAAGGTCACACAAGTTCCATGCCTGTGAAGATTTTTTTAAAACTGAAGTAAAAATAATAATCTAAGAGTCATATTTCTGAGGAAACAACAAAACATTTCATCTGCATATTTGAACTCTGGTCATGTTATCTATTCAAACCTTCCAAATGTTAATGATGGTCTTTCCCCACCCCCATTTAATGTTCATCACCTCAGATGTGGCTTTCTTGGCCAGTGGTGCTTGCAACAGATAGATCCCCACTTATACTTCTATTTGAGATAACGTTTGAGACCTTGGAATATCAGATTTTGTCTGATATTGAGGTCTGCTCAAGGATATTGTGACATCTTTGGGACTGAGAGAAAGGCTTTTGTAAACTGAGGCTACTTCATCAGATGCATGGAGTGAAGTGCCTATGGACAGACATTTATACCCATGAATGAGCAGGTTGTGTGTGTGAATAATATCCCTTTGCATACTGATCTGTATTAATGGGGCTATGTCTTTGAATTCTGACACCAAGCTTGAGGTCTGACACTTTTCACATTACAAATTAAACTTCAGTTGTATGTTTTTCTATATTTAGCCACTTTGCTGGAATGGGCTCAAATCATAAGGCAATTATGCTGTCTAACTGTCCCATCCTTACCATTCATTTACCTCAATTCCAATTTATGGTGTTATGTGCTACAGAAAATGGATTATCACCCATCAATCTGATCTTCTAAAAAATGTGTACTGCCAAAATATACTGCCTGATTTCAGATTTTGATGAGTTGAAGACTGGTTGATAATGTCAAAAGCTAAACACAGAAAACAAGGTCTTTAAAATAAATAGCTGTGTTGCCAGCCCTACAGTTAAGTCCACGATGAATCTATTACTGAAACTCTTTCTAAATTTCTTTTACCATCTCTTCAAAATGAATTTAAATTTCAAGTAAAGTGTCATATTGTTATGCTGAATGTAGGCTATCAGTTGAAGGGGTAATCTAGTATAGTGGTTCTCAACTTTTGGTCTTCTAAATACTTTGGCCTCCAGCTCCCAGTGCCCTTAGCCAAAATCCAATGGTTGAGGAGTCTTGTACTGGGAAGTTAAGGAGGACCAAAGTTTTATGAGAATTAATAACCTACTAGACTTTACATATCTGGACTCTGAAAAGATGTTTGCCACTGTCCCAGATTCCTTCATATAGCACTAGGTATTAGGAAAACTGATGCATGATGAGTTCAGGACAAAAAATAAAAAATAAAAAAAAGAGAGAGAGAGAGAGAACAGTTCTTCTAATGGTGCTCACTTCCACAAGATACAGTTTTTAAGAGATTTATCCCCACTCCTTTAGATAACACAGCTAACTGCAGCTTCTGAGCTTAGAAACAGGGTATCTTCAAATCTTACATGCCAGAGACAGGTGACAGATGAGAGACTTTGTACTTATGTCCTGTGTGTGAGCTACCTGGAGTCATGACTTTGCCATTTTGTGAAATAAGAGTTTGATAGTCTCATCTGCTGGATTCTCAGGTCTGATTTGCCAAGGCATTTTTTTATAATCTGCAAAATATTCCCTACATTTACAACAAAACAGAAAGGACAGAGTATGAAAACAAGAGAGCCCACATTTGCTTGGCATAGGATAAAATGTCAAGCTCTTACCTGGTGCAGTTTTGTAAGACACAGTTCTGGTGGGTAATGAAGGTGCATTCTTTGCAACAGGGCTCTGTGTTAGTTGCATTCCCTGCCTCTGCCTTTTCAGTTCCTCTTCTCTTTCTTGGGCTGCACGGATCTCTTCTTCTATCATCGACAAAGTCCTCTGTTTTTTTGACCTTAGTTTGAAAGGCCCTACGGTGACTTCTGCTTCTTGCATAGCTAGAATGGAAGCTGTGCTCCTAAGCTCAGCTGCTTCTGAATACTTGCTGAAATAGCTTACTTCTGGCTTGGTTTCCTCTATAGTGACTGGTTTGGTGGCATGAGTAATGAGAGGCGGCTGAAAGGCCTGCCTTTCCCTGAGTGCAGCATTTTGGACTGCTGAAGACTTTGGTGTGGCATCCCGTTTTTCTTGCACAGGAGATGACACTTGAGGAGGTTGAAATGTTGAATTTTGCTGTTCCTCAGAACATGGTGTCTTCTTTGTCTCCTCCTTGACCTGACAGTTCTTTTCTTCTGCATGCTTGGAGCTCATTTTGCCAGCCTGCTCAGCTATGGCTTGCTGAATGGCATTATGAACCAGTAAACCAGCCTGGTGTTCCAACTGCTCATCAATGATGGAGTCAGATGGAGAATAAAAGCCATGGTCACTAAGTGACTTTGAGACACCTTCTCCTTGACATTCGGAGGGTGTATTAGCTTGAGGGGTATGAGGCAAAGAGAAATCAGTGAGTGAATTTTCTTGAAGGGTGTTCATGGTTTCATTGGAGGCACCACTGTCACTGATATTATCCATGCTGAAGTCATTGGAGAGTGTTTCCAAAACAGTTGTATCCTGAGATCTCACAGACAATTCATCTAAACCAGAGTCTAGTTCTTCTGGAGGGGAAGACACATTGACTGACCTTGAGAACGGCTCTAATATACCCTGTTCATCATCTCTCACCACTGTAAACACTGCTTTTGCACTTGTGAATTCATTATCTTCTGACCACATTTGGGTTGCCTGGCTAGTCTTTGTGGGATCAATGTAAGAAGACACTCGCTCTGGGTCACCAGAGATATTTTGAACACTGTTGTCATCTGAGATGCAAGAAACCTTCTCAGCTTTTACAATTGTTATATCACTATTGCCAGCCTGTATAATTTGTCCACACAGAGACACAGGTTTAGTAACTGAGACTGATCGCCGGTCCATTTGAGATGGGCCTATTGGTTTGTAGAAGGGTTGGACTGTGAACATTTTGGGGGTCCCTGATCTCTTGGGTACAGTTGTGCTGTTCAACTGACTTGAATTTTCCATCAATTGAAACTGCTTCCGTGCAGCTGAAAAATCTATTTGCTCTGTGACGATATCATCTTTCTTAATGTTAACTTGATCAGGTGGTGCAAAGGAATACGAGATATGTTTCACAGGCATTGACGGGTGCTGCTGCAGCTTCTCTTTTCGTTCTTTATATTTTTTGTGAGACTCCAAATGTTCCTCATCTAGCTGTTCTTCCAGGGTTTTCTCCTGGGGTGGATTCCACCATTTTGCTGCTATGCCTGGGTTCTTCTTGACAGCCTGGCTTCGGATGAGCTCCCTTCTCTCTTTTTCCAGCTCTATCATTTCTTCAGAGGGCCTCACTTTACGCACTCTGTAATTCTCTTTTGGATCCTCCTCTTCAAAGAGCTTGGATGGCTTTTTCTCTTCATGAAATGCTCTAAGTTCAAACTTAGCTTCTTTCTTAATAGTGGCTAATACGGGCTCCCCATCCTTGGAAGACCTTGAACTTGTGGAAGAACATGGACTCACTGGCACTTTTAGGTTGTCACAGTGTTCCTCTTGTAGTACACCCACAGAATGGCCATTTGGTTTTAGCTTCCCAGATACTACATTCATTCCACTATGCTCAGTGGCTGGTTGTCCATCGACTACAATGAGGTCATTTTTATTGAGTGCTGTGGAATCATTTGTAACATGAATAGATGGACCAGAGCCATCCCCAACAATGGATGATCTTGGCTCAGGGGAGGAGGAAGTCATACCATTAAAGGGGTTATCAGTAGCAGAATCACAACAGTTTGCTTCAAGCACCTCATCAAGATATTGGATCTCTTTAGCAACTTCACTGTCTAAGGATTCATGTCTGTCTCTCAGTCCATTGTGACTGGCAGCAGGAGAAAAGAAGTGTGTTTGACTGTCTGCTGTATGCGTTGAAGTCCCCATTGTGATGATTTTATGTTCTGAGGTAAGGGCTTCAATTTCCATTTTCTCTTCCTTTGTTGCACGAGCACTCGCAGGTTCTAGGAAATTGGCACAATAACGGTCTCGCTCTTTTCTCAACCTGATGTCATCCTCAGAGCATCTAGATGATTTCTAAAAAGGCAACAGAAGGGAAAGAGTGAGTAACTATGAAGTCCGGTGAAACAAATTCTCTAATGCAATATGCCAAGAGCAAAGAATTAATAATCATACAAAAATAATTTTCATATGGTTTAAAAAGTTTTATAGCTGATTAGTTGTAAAGCTACATTTGAAATCCAATTAAAAAATTAGTCTGAATATTTCCCATCTAAATTTTTAATAGAATCATAGAGTTGGAAGAGACCACAAGGGCCATCCAATCCAACTCCCTGCCATGCAGGAACATACAATCAAAGCACCCCTGACAATGGCCATCCAGCCTCTGTTTAAAAACCTGCAAAGAAGGAGACTCCACTACATTCCAATAGACAACACTTATTGTTCTGCACAAGTGCTTTCTTAGTTCCTAAGTTCCTACATGGACATGGCAACCAACCTTTCTTTCTTTCTTTCTTTCTAATTAAGAATGGTGAAGCAACACGGTTTTTTATCCGAAAATTTGAAAACTTTTTGGGACATAATTAATTAAAACTTGTTCTATGCCTGAGAAAGATGGCATGCATAGTAGTTCATTATTTCAAACCAAGAAATCAAGCCCAATGAGAAGAGATGACTGGTTTAGTGCTTGAGACATTAGAAACTCTTGGTTTGTAGTGCTAATGAATACTAATATCCAAGATCCAGAGAGAGATGTTGACACACCCAAGGGTTTGAACATAGTTAGTGAGAATTATTTGTTTTCTTGGAAGACCAGTCTTTCCCCCATCCTCCAACTATATCATGGTCTTATTCAATGTTCATTCTCTTTCAAAAGTTGTGGTATGGAATGGTGGTGCTACAGTTCAAGAAACAATAGTCTAAATCCTCTTTGTTGTCAAGAAAATATAAAGAAAAACAGATAAGCTAAAGTTAAAAGTTAGCAGTTCTGGAAAGTACCTTGGTTTAACTCAACAATTTGTAATTATTTAAAAGTTACATTTAAAAGAAACCAAACTAATGAAAATTTAGGGTGATCAGTAAGAAACAGTGTTACTTTTAATGTTTAAATATGAGTGGTTTTCTTTTCCGCAATCCCACAGAATCAAACTAATTTACTTGAAATCTATCTGCTTTACCTAAAGTATGTTATGTAGTTTTCAGAGTAACAATTCACCAGAAGCTATGGCAGATCTGTTTTACTGTCTCCATGTGAACTACCTTATGAAAGTCAATGCATTATAGGTATACCAGAATAACCAGAAATGAACTATTTATAACGAAGTGACAAATGAAAGCAGTTTCCACAGTAAACCTCTGTTTACACAATTTTTATTGTTGAAAAGTGACTAAATGGTGCTAAAAGCATCTGAAACTAAAAATAAAATATGTGCCTTCATGTTGCTTGCTGACTCATGGAAATCCCATGCATTTCACAGATAAATTGAGGGTAAAACTTAGGGGCATGAAACAAGAGATCTAAAGGATGAAGGAAAGGAAAATAATGCTAAAGAACGTTCAAAATTCCAGCAGACATAATATTTCTGCTCACCCTAAAAGCTGGATGGATGAGAGAGAGCTGAGGGTAAGTCAGTGCTTCCAAAAGAGATTACATTCTTGCCTTTCACCTGGGCATGGTTCTTTTTTTACAATGACCTGTGGATAAGTCAACTCAGGTTTTTGGGGATATTTTTTGACTAAAATTTCTAGACTTATACATGAGTATATACCGTAGTTAACATCAGCAAAAGCTGTAATTCAGACTTCCTGTATCTGGAAAAAAAAAAGATTCTAAATCAGATTCCATGATCCATGTTTAGCATGTTTACCTGTTGACTATGTAGAAGACTCCTCACAACTAGAATCTGTATTACTAAACTAGCAAAATTAGTGGGTAATTGGTTGAAAAGCTACAAAATAGAATTAATGAAATTCCAACCTAATATTCAATATTGTAAACAGCCACTTATCTACTTGCCAGTAGTGATTAGCAATTACTTCCAGGTGACTTAAGCAGGGAACCTTTATTTATGTTGGTTCGCTCTTTGTTTTAGGCAACAAATAAGTAACATGGCTATGCATAGGAAGGTGGCTTAATAATATAGTCATGTGTTTGTACTATAATTTCTGTGGTATTATGTGTAAAGCTGATATTTTAAGGAATAAAAATAGAATCATTCAGGCAAGCAACTCAATATAACTGAAAAAGTAAATATAAAACAGTTACCATTTAAATATAGAACTTTTAGAACAACAGTGCATGAGAAGAGACCTGGGGCTCTCCAGATGTTGCTGGACTTCAGTTTCCACCAGCCCCAGGCAGTATGTCCAATGGAAAGGGATTATGGGTGTTGCTGTGCAATAAAATCTAGAGGGCCAGAGGCTCCTCACCCCTGCTGCTGCAAGGAATTTGGTATGACTAACTATAGGATTAAAGTTTTCAAAATTAAAATGAGCAGTTAAGCTATGAACCACAGTAATAGCCCACAATAGGCCCTTTATTATCAACAGCTGCTGCTATTAATAATTGAGGCACGAGGTCTGAAACACATGCACCACAATCTCTTATATCTACTCTCACAGAAAGGAAGGATTGATTCTTTAAAAGGGATGGGGAGTAATAAAAGATATGTTTGAGAGCACTTAAAAATCAGAAGCTAAATCAAATACCCCATTCTCAAGTTTAATTATGAGCAAAGCAACAAACCAAACCATGTGGTTAGGAACAAAACAAACAAACAAACAAACCAAAAACAAAAAAAAACCTGCCATAAAGAAATGAAATATATTTGCAAATGCAAAAATCATGTGCATTGCTTTAAAAAATTCCAACCTGCACTTTATATGCACGTATAATATCTTAGATTTTAAATTTGCATATAAACATTGATAAGTAAGCTTAATCCACACTGACAGAGACAATTCTAGTGCTAACCAACACATGTCAACAGATATGGAAAACAAAATGATGGCCAACAGATTGGAAGAGATCAATATGCATCTCCATCCACAAAAAGGGAGACCCAAGAGACTGCAGCAACTATAGAGCCATAGCACTGATCTCCCATGTAAGCAAAATCATGCTCAAAATTCTGCAACATAGATTCCAGCAATGCATGGAGAGGAAGGGCCTGAACAGACTACCAGAAATAATCCAGCTTGAGACCACTTTAACTGTCCCAGCTCAATGCTAGGGAATCATGAGAATTGTATTTTTTTTTTTGAGACATAGAGCCTTCTCTGTGAGAGAGCTTTGGTGCCACAAAAAACTACAGTTCCCATGATTCTCTAGTGCTGAGCCATCAAGATGGATTATTTTTGGCAGTCTGTTCAGCCCCAGAAATCCCAGAGGTCCAAGTGGAGTTCAGGAAAGGAAGAGGCACGGGATGCCACATTGCAAACATACAATGGCTAATGGAGTGCACCAGGGAATTCCAAAAGAAAATCAGCACGTGCTAAATAATATAATCCCGCCCCTCAACAATGCAATCGGGGCAGCGTACAACAAATTAAAACATCACAATAAGTTAAAATCAGTCCAATCCCATACCAGTGCTGCATAGATTATGGCAAAGCCTTTGACTGCATCGATCATGAAAGGCTATGGAATGCCCTTAAAGACATGGGAGTGCCAAGACATCTGATAGTCCTGATGAAGAATCTGTACTCAGAACAAGAGGCTACTGTCAGAACAAAACACAGAGAAACAGAATGGTTCCCCATTGGCAAAGGAGTCAGACAAGGCTGCATCCTATCACCCTACCTATTCAACTTGTATGCAGAACATATTATAAGAAAAGTAGGCCTGGACATAGAAGGAGGAGGAGTGAAAATAGGAGGAAGGAATATCAACAATCTTAAGATATGCAGATGACACCATAATACTAGCAGAAAACCTCACAGACCTGGAACACCTACTAAGGAAGATCAAAGACGAAAGTGCAAAGACGAAAGTGCAAACATAAAGAAAACAAAAATAATGACCACTGAGGACCTTCACAAGATCAACCTAGACAATGAAGAAACAGAAATAGTAAAATAATTCCCATACCTGGGATCAAACATTGATAGAAATGGGGACTGCAGTCAGGAAATCAGAAGGAGATTAAGAATGGGGAGGGTGGCTATGAAAGAACTAGAAAAGGTTCTAAAATGCAAAGATATACAACTCAACACAAAAGTTAGAATCATACAAGCAATTGTATTCCCTATTATCATGTATGGAGGTGAGGGCTGGACAGTTAAGAAGGAAGAAAATCAATGCATTTGAGATGTGATGCTGGAGAAGAGTGCTGAGGACCCCATGGACAGCCAAAGGGACAAAGAAGGTCCTAGAGCAGATCAGGCCGGAAACCTCCCTGGAAGCCAAGATGACCAAATTGAAGCTGTCGTACTTTGGACACACCATGAGAAGGGAGAGCTCACTGGAAAAGACAATAATGCTGGGAAAGGTGGAGGGAAGGCCACATGCTAGATGGAGGGCCTCTATTAAGGAGGTCAATGATATGAAGGGGTTGCAGGAATTAAGCAGAGCAGTGGAGGATAGAGGGTCTTGGAGATGTCTCATCCATAGGGCCGCCATGAGTCGAGATTGACTCAAGGGCAGTTAACAACAACAGCAGCAGCAACAACATGAGATTAAACCTAGAGTCTGAAAAAGTTACTTTTTTAGACTACAGCTCTCAGAATCTCATAGCTAGGATAGCCAGTGGCCATGTGATTTTTGGTAGCCTCTGTCCACAAAAGTAACATTTCAAGCTCTGTTTGAATGTCTCCAGCTAAAGGTAGCCAAACTGAAAAATTTCATTTGGCTGTAGCCTTCCCAGTGAATTCTGATAAGCAAGAGAGAATTCTCCTTTGGATTTGACATGAATTTCACATTAACCCAGAGCTTGGCTTGATTTACACTCACATGTGGTAATATTTGATTATGATCAAAAATGATGGACCATGAAAAACAACAACACATTAGTCCCAGTGTTGAAATAGAGCAATAGCAATAGCAGGTACATTTCTATACCACTTATCAGTGCACCTAAACATTCCCTAAGTTGTTTACAATGGGCAAGCTAATTGCCCCCAACAAGCTGGGTACTCATTTTACTGACCTATGGAAAGATGCAAAGCTGTGCTTGCTAGAGACTCATGAACAGCTGGAGCCCTGCAGGATCAAACTCACAACCTTGTGGCTGTGAGAAGCTGCAGTACCAGCATTTAACCACTGTGCCACCAGGGTTCCTAATGTATTATTTCTCTTTAGCACACAACTACACAATTAATAATACAATAGAAATCTTGTAAATACAGATTGCTGACCACCAGCAAAAAAGTAAAACTCAGTTTTGAAATGTTTCTGGAATTTCTAATGACACTTCAAATACCAGTTTCATCTCAAAACAATGAGGTTAGCAAACCATTGTATAAATAAAGCTAACTATCTAGTGGATTGAATGTTAGACTATGATTCTGGAGACCAGGGTTCAAACTCCTGCTCAGCCATGAAAACACATTGGGTGATCAAGGAGGCAAACGCAACCACCCCTACAAACAAACCTTGCCAAGAATATCTGTGATACATTTGCCTTCGGGTTGTCATAAGTTGGAAGTGTCTTAAAGGCACACAGCAACATAATGTCTCACTAGTTCAGAGTGAAGCACAGATACAATGTAAGCTGAGAAGAAAATACTCCCTTAAGGGCTTGAACAGACCATGGGACACCAAAGGTAAATGTTGTCTGCATTGTAACCCACTCCTTGTGTGAGCAAAAGAATGGATGACCTGCCAGCTACTTTATTAAGGTGGATTTCCTCCAGACATAGAGTAATTTTCAGGAATGGCCTGAATGTTTTTTTAATTTGTCTCTATTTATGTAATTATTTATGAGAAAACTTTTTGCCTCCAAACACACAGATTTAAAAATGGATAGAGAACTTCAGGTGCTGGGGCTGAATCTAGCCTTTCCAAAAGCAGCTCCTCCTTCCCTATAATACCACTGTTCACTGGTTTTTCAGCATTTAATCTCTCCCCCCCCCTCAATTCCAAGAGGTTGAAATATTTTCCCCAAGGCTAAGATACAGGCAGTAAGAAATTTAAGCTAAAATATGCACCCTTTTGTCTTTGGCCGTGCCCTTAACTGGAATGTATGGGATTCTCTGAAGCTGAATTCACCCCTTGGGCTAAAAGAGGTTGGTGCACACCCCTGAATTACTCTGAAACACATAAAAGAAGATCACAGCACAAATCATAAGAAACCTTGAGCTGTGCTTGCTAGAGACTCATGAACAGGATTCAGGATTCACAATACTTGGAATCATACGCTGACAGTTCATATGCTTCACAGATGGGCAACTCTCTCAGTAGAAAACACTGCAAGCAGCATATGAAGTCATGTGGGATATGCAGGAACATTCCCTGTAATACAATGCTGGACACAATGTGGCCCACAAGTTGAATGTGGCCTTGGAAGACCTTGTTGCACCTTGCTTCCCAATACCCCCCCCCCCCCCATTATTTGCAAGAAAATCCTGTTTGTCGCTCCTGGGAGCTTCTAGGCACATTAATTTTGCAGTGTTCAGGTTTGGAAGTCTTCCAAAACTTACAGAAAACACAAACAAGTAAAACGTCCAGAAACCAGAAGTGGTCAAGAAGCTCCTTCTAGATTCTATTTCTTTGTATGTTTTAAATTTTTTTGGGCTAGTTGCAGCCCTCATGGGATCCTGGTCCTTCAGCAGTTGGCTGCATATACCTGAAGTAACTGAAGCAACTGAAGACAATATTAAGTATGGATAATCATGGTTCCATCCCAACCATCCTTTGAAAACACTGTTCCAACTCTGGCTAACGATGTAACATTTCAGATGTTACTGATCAACCATTCCAGTAACTCCTAATTACTGGCTATACTGACTAAGAATGATGGAAGTAGCAGTCCAACATCATCTGGAAGGCAGCACATTTTTCAACCATGGATTAATGCAAAAAAGTCTAGTGATGTCAGTTCCTTCTTAGCAATAATCATCATTCAAGCCAGAAAGGAAGATGAAACTTGCACCAAAAAGTGAAGAAGGGAAGTAAGCAAATTTATCTGCAGCCCATTGATGTGCTTTTATCTCAACTCCCACCCATCCACACAGCCAAACTATGGCCCAAGATGTTTCTCTCAAGAGTTCCAAACAAGTGCTTGCAAGGATCCATTTGAGGTACGGACAGCCTGTAAAGCTGCGCATGGAAAAGGTTCTGCTCCCACTGAATTTCTGCTCATAGTCACCTTCCTCTGAAGCAGTTTTTTTTTAAAAAACGGAAAGCCAACCAATAATATCTGTCTTGATTAAGACAAGAAAAAATAAAGGCTATCCTATTCACAGAGGAAAAAAATACAGCCTGTTCTATATTAGCAATGTTTCAGCATAAAAGGTATTGCTGACTAAAAACAGATGTTGTTGTCCAAGCTTATTTATTTCCTTGATTCCTCTCTTAAAATCTGAAGCTGTAGAGTTATATTACAACATCTTCTGCATTTAGCACACAAGACAAAGAAACAGAGTTTACAATTAGTTATGTAGGATAATTCACTTTTTTAAAAAACAAAACAAAAACCTAATAATATCATCATTACATTAATTATCTCATACTCACAGAACAACCTAAAACTAGGACAAGCAATTATGGTTTTACAGAATTTCTGAGGTTTGTGTCCTTATTATCATTAGAGTTCTGACTATCCTTGTAATTACAATGTATGTATACCCATCAAGATGTACAAGAGTTGAGTTGAGGGAAGAATGTGAAGATGTTCAGCAAAGAGAGAGAGAGAGGGAGGAACAGATATTTTAAAAAATGCAAATACTGATTCTATTGTATATGAAGCTGAGGTCCAAAATACACTGCAGAAATAATCCAGTTTGAGACTGCTTTAACTGCCCTGGCCCAGTGCTAGGGAATCCTGGGAAGTGTAGTTTATTGTGGCACCAGAGCTCTCTGACAGAGAAGGCTAAATGTCTCACAAAACTAGTTTCCAGAATTTCCTAGCATTGAGCAGGGGCCAATAAAGTAATCTCAGACTAGATTATTTCTGCAGTGTGTTTTGGATCTGACTTAAAGGTAGGTTTAAGGGCACACTTGAGCATCATGAAATTTTACTGATGTCAGTGGGAAAGATTTGTCATTCAGGCAAGCAAGATATTTTAGTTCTCTCATGTCATGTTTTGCTACAGAACTAAATATCAAAGGGAGGCATTTTACAACACTGTCATTTGAAGAGGTGTATACAATGTCCCTGAGTTTCAGCCACCTGCCATGTACAGTGTTGCTGTTGTTTTTCTAAACAGAAAAAATGGCTATACAGAAATCATAGCAACAAATCTATATTATATTTGTGTTGGTTACATTTCCCCCCCTGAAAACAGGGGGTGATGATTAAACGATCAGTAGGACCTATCATATACATAAAAAAACAAAAAGTATAGAAATGTAGCTGTCATGTTTAGTGGACTCACACTTGAGCAACCAAGACAGCTTGATAGTGTTCAAATATTTTGGATTACTGGGCAGAAGTTCACCACAGACTTGGCAGTGTCAAATTTGAGTTTTCCCCAAATGGACTATCCTTTAAGAGTTCCCTCTTCCCAATCCCTCCTTCCCAACTCGCAGTCCCCGGCTTTGAACCAGATCAAAGGGTCCTTTGAAGATTCCTCCTTTCCTCCATTTTCCCATCTTCATTATCATATCATCTGTCCCAGGAAGGAAGGTATCTTATGTTCACCATCAGTGTCCTGCCTCAGGAAGTAAATAAGCCATAAAACTACATCCCCTGTTATCCGTTTGGTTCCCAAGCGTTCCCCTCCATTTATTGCCCCCTCCCTTTGCACTTCCCTTTAGTTAACCATAGTTAACTAACCATATCAAATTATTTCTCATATTTCTTATCATGACAGACCCATAGACATATGGATAGGACAGTAGCAGCAGCAAGTTCTTGAAAGCCTGTTGAAATAAAAAATAAATAAATAAATACATAAAAATCTCCAGCTACAGAGGTGGCAAGTCCAGCCTCTCTAGGATGGTGACTGCCTTGGCACAGCCATAGAGAAGGGCCTCTTCCATGTTCCCACCAGATGTATCAGTAAAGGCAGGACACAAATAAATATGATGATGATAATGATGAAGAAAAAGTAGTAGTAGTAGTATCTGAGAGAGTTGTGGAACTTAGACAAAGGCCTATTTAATCTATTTTTTTTTTAAAAAAATCATTAAATATATCTTAATAAGGACAGAATACAATACTTAGAAAGTTCACTGAAGTCTGTAGGAATTATTCCTGCATAAACATTGGAACTCAGCTGTAAGATCATTAAGAGTAACTAATGAAAACATACTGATTTTAATTTACAAGTATTGTAAATATTCTTTGTTTTTCAGTAAAACAAATGAAGAAAATAGCTTGAAATAGCAGAGAAATGTACACATATGTTTTAGACATCAAAACCTAGTACAATCAGTCCTTCATGTCCAGATTCTTTATCCACAGATTCAACCATCTACAGCTTGAAAATATACACACAGCCTCAGCCCCCCAAACCCCCATGAGAGATTCACTTTAGGGCTGCCACAAGTTGAAAATGACTTGATGGCACACAACAAAAAACAACAACTCATCCCTACAAAGAAATCCTGTCTTTTCTCTCTATAGTTTATGCCAGGGACTGGCAACCTACGGCCCGGGGGCCGGTTAAGGCCCTGGGCCTTGGACTTACCGGCCCAGGCCGTAGGTTGCCACTGTCGCTGTTGCCGCCGCCACCGCTGTCGGGGCGCGTTTTCGGCGGCGCTTGCTGCTCCCGCCATTTTGGAAGCCAAAATGGCGGTTGCGACGCTTTTACGCATGCACAGTACTCTTGCGCATGCGCAAACGCGGCGCGGCCGCCATTTTGGCTTCCAAAATTGGCGGCCGTGACATGCGTCGTGGCGGCTGAGGCCGTGCGTGCTATGGCGGCGGCTGCAGTAGCGGCCGCGGAGCCCCATGTGTGGGGGGGCGCACGTGGAGGAGGAGGGTGTGCGCGCGCATGAGTGCATGCACCGCCATTCCCCCCCTCGGCCCAGCCGAGACCTGGGTGACGGGAGACCGGCCCAGGTCTCAAAAAGGTTGCCTGTCCCTGGTTTATGCATTCACACACACACGTCATGCCACCACTTCTTGTAAGGAGCTTTTCATTCTTTTCTGGCTGTCACTGCATGGGAGGTTCAGTAATCAAAAGCCTATTGATGTAAACATGGAATGCCACTTATTAAGTAATCACAAATATACTTCACAAAAGATATTTTTAGTAAGAGCCAAGCCTTTCATACATGCAACCGTTATTTTGGCTTGCAATACCAGATGCTATGTAGCAGTGACATTTGTACCATGTCCTTTAGTAACACTGCAATTAGCATAGTTTCCATTTTCTTGAAACTCTTATTTCACAACATATAAATGTCTTAAGAGCAGATCATACAGTAGCAAAGGGATAGGATGGGTAGAAAGTTCCCCCCCATACACATATAATAAAAAATGTTTCTTTTGTGTATCTGTGAATCCATTCATGTCACATCAATATGTTACAACAATTGTTTCTAGAAATGAGGAACATTTTTAAAAGGTTTCGCATTTTGACTAGAAACATTGGTCTTTATATAATAATTTCTTCTAATATTTCTTTATTTATATAGCATTCTTCTCAAACTGGTAAAACCAAAGAGTTTCCTTACAGTACAAGTGTTCTGTACAGTTTTGGGCCTTGTAGGTCCATTTGTAACAACAACAATTTTTTAAGTAACTTCAATTTGTGATCATATTTTGAATAAACTGTACTTTTAATATAACACAATAATGTTATGCCAAACAAAGTTTTACATATAATACATTTTATGTTCTAAGCAGGGGTAGGCAAACTGTCCCCTTTAAGGGCCAAGAGACTTCAGCTCCCAGAAGCCTCAGCCATGTTGGCCAATAGTCTGGGATGTTAGCCAATAGTCTGGGATTCTGGGAGCTGAAGTCCCTCGGCCCTTAAAGGGGACAGTTTGCCTACCCCTGTAAAGTATCACAGTGACGGTCAATCTGTAAGGTGTTAAATATTACATTTTTCTATTTTTCTGAAAATGTCTATTTTTCATGAAACCCTCTGCCTAGAAAAAACCCTCAATCCCCCCCCCCAAAAAACCCTTCAAATTTCCAGAAATCTTACACACAGCCATCCAGACTTTCTTTAAGTGTCGCTAGTGAAGGCAATCCAGTGCCTCTCAGAATTCTCTGTTTCACTAGTTCACATCATTTGTTGTTAGGAAGCTTTTCCAAATGTTTGCCTAAACCCTGTTCTCCTGATTTTCCCATCCATTTGTTCTTGTTCTGCCCTCTCCAAAATCAGGAAAGAACTTAGCTCCACCTTCCACATTATAGTCTTTTGGAAGACTTAGGGCCTTTGCAGACTGCCAGAAATAGTGCACATTAAATTGAGGCACTGCCCTGGCTCAGTGCTAGGTAATCATGGGAATTGTATTTTTTTCTGGGACATTGAGCCTTCTCTGTCAGAGAGCTCTGGTGCCACAATAAATTACAGTTCCCATGATTCCCTAGCACTGAGCCAGAACAGTGCCTCAATTTAATGTGCACTATTTCTGGCAGTCTGCAAAGGCCCTTAGCCTTCTTTTCCCCAGGTTATTTAACTATGAAAATAATTAGGTATTTGTTAGTCCCACCATGTAATACAGTTGGCCCTCCACATTTGCGGCTTTGACTTTTGCAGATTTGATTATTCATGGATTTGATTAATATGTTTTTTCTAGAAATCTCTTTGTCCTCCAGTCCAACTCTATGGTCAACATCTGCCAGATGTTTCACTGGAGGACCCAGAGATTCCTAGAGAAAACACTTTTGTAGGCATTTGTAGGTCCTCTAGTGCAATTCTATGGTAAACTTCTGGCATATGTTGACCATAGAGTTACAATGGAAGATCTAGAAATTCCTAGAGAGATATTCTCTGAGGTAAAAAATAGTGTTTTTTTAAAAAAAATATTCACAGTTTTTCCATTTTCATGGGGGCCCTGTGCCCCTAACCCCAGCAAATACAGAAGGCCCACTGTATGTTCTTCCCTTTGTAGTCCCTTCAGCATGACATTTTGTTCTATTCACCTGCAACCAAGTGCAAAAGCCAAAGGTATGTGCAATGTCTATGGTAGGATGCTGTAAGTTGTCCAGGATGTAGCATTTTTAATTTTCTAACTACAGCCAAACTCTCAATTAAATCTATACAAGCGAGGAAAGGGATCTTATTTCGCTGTCAATTAAAGGGAATGCTGGAGATCAAAAACATGCCATAGTCAATATTTTCTACATTTTCCCCAAAAATCTGTACATAAGTGTCAAATACATCTCCCCCCCCCCCTTTGTGGGCATAAACTTCTCCGCAAGGGTACTCAGTAACAAATCATCTCAAGCCCTTTCTTGAGCATCTACAACCCATACATCCTTGAAGAGGAACGGACACCTATTCAGCCCATCTGCTACTGACCTCTGAGTTCCCTGAAGGTTCGGTTCTATTCTCTATACTTTCTACATGAAAATGCTGGGACAAGGACCCACAACTGTTTTTTAGGTAGGAGAGCTCAACATTGCCAGGCAGCTAGTTATCAAATTGCCTCCTGGCAGGTACCTGCAAGGGAAGGGCAAATTACTTTCCCCATTCATTATCACGGAAATATCCTTAAATGTGAAGACTCTTACAGACACAATGTGGTCAATGTCCCTTAATCCCAAGTAAGTATGTTTAGGGAAGATGGCAGGAAGCCTTTATTCTTCCTGAGAGGCCTCAGTTAAATTTCCTTAACATTGCGTAGTACTTGATCAATTAGTATGCTTCTGATTATTAATTCCTAAGGAGGGTCAACTATTTAAGAGTCTTGGTGGCCTGATTTTTCCAGATCATTTTGTGTGTGTGGGGTTTTTTTTTCTTTGGGGGGGGGGTAATCCTTGTATTAAGTGTGGTCAAACCTCTTCTGTACCCCTTTCTGGAATCCAGGCACTGGGAGAGGTTGTTTGGAATTTGGGGGTCTGGTGACATCAAGCATGCAGATCACACCCAGCTCTATTATTTCCCCAAACCCAAAGAAGCTGTTTTAGTTCTAAACTGGTTTGTGTCCATCAGTAATGAACTGGCAGAGGGTGAACAAACGGAAGTCTAATCCAGACAAGACAAGAGTGAACTGGTCAGTCAAAAGGCATTATCAGGGAGAAAGGACTGAGCCTGTGCTGGATGGGGTTACTCTTTCCTTGGACACACAGGTTCACAGCCTGGGTGTACTTCTTGATGCAACCCTGAGCCTAGAAGCTCAAGCATCTATGGTGGCTGGCAGTACAGCTGCATGGTTAAGGTTTATGTGCTACCTGTACCTTCTTCCTAGAGACTTCTCTCCTTCTCTTCTTTGCCGCGGCAGTAGAAGTCTCCTTGTGAGGAGGCCTCTACCGCTATAGCAAGCCAGCAAAGGAAAGCTGAGCCCTTATCATGCAATGGGAGGAGGGCCCCACCAGGAGTCACTCCTCTTCTGGGGTGTCACCTGGTGTGGGCTGCACCCTTTTGTTTGTTTGTTTGTTTGTTTACTGAAACCACTGGCTACCAATCATGAATCTCAACACTCGAAAAACATGTTTTTAAACCATTTTGGGGGAATATTTTTGGATATTCTTTCCATCCCTATACAGAACTGTTGTAAATTCATCAGCTCCTCCGAATGTAACTTTGCTCTAGAAAGTATCCCAAAAGTCTAGTCATTACAGGAATAATACATGGATGCAGCCATTTACAGGATAATTAATGACAGGGAAACAGGATTGATTGCACAATTATGCAAAAGGAGAGCCTCCTCTCTCTGCTATTTATCAAAATGGTAGTCTTAAAAATAAGAATGAGGATTGTGTCAGTCCACTCTTTCTTTAAATTGCTCATGACTTCTCTGGGAAGGATTTGTAGTACCAGTGGATCATTGTGATGGCTATGCCACCTATGATGATTATGACAAAGAAATAGATACTCTTTCCCCCCATTTTTAGAGAAGCACCTGCTATTGATGTTCAGGAAGATGTTCAAAAGATTAAAAGCTAAAGGGAAAAGTACTATTGAAAGATAGAGCTGCCTAGCTTGATTTCAAAAGGGCATTACATAAAACCACACGAAGGGAATGCATACTCACTCTCTGTGTGTGCAAATATCTAAATATGCATATTATAAGGAGAAAAACTGACATCTGGAATTCTAAACTGCAAATATCTTTTAGAAATCTCTAGCAGTTTAAGGCTCCAATACATAATCATCTCCATCATTAACACTTGGTAAGATTCAACAAAGGCATAAATGTAATTTCTATAATTGGACTGATGACAGAATTGTATAGCTAAGCCTGTATCATTACAGCTGGTTTCACCCACTCATGCCCAGAACATCACATACTGTATTACTTTCCAAACTGAAAATTAAGGTTTCTAGGACTGCTAGGAAAAATTAGAGTTCCCAGCCAAATACTGGACCACTGTCTAAGTAAATGCCCGCTATGAATCTCATTAGAACCACTGATTGAGTCCATGTTATTAGAAAAAGCTCTTGGATCATGATACCATGCATAAGAAATGTGTATGTAACAATTCCTCCTCTATAAAATGAGTGAAATCCATAACTGAACCACTCAGAAATCCATATGAAGCCACGGTATTACTGACTATACATAATAAATGAAAAATATAGCATGGTATTTACACCCAGTGGATCAAAAACAGGGGAAGAACACAAAACACTAAAATGGTATCACTATCATTATTGTTGTTATATTCTGACCTTCTCCTAATACTGGGACTCAAGGAGGCTTACGAAGTATCAAGACAAATACAGATTGAAATACGTATGTGCAGAAATCAATAAAAATATAAAGGTTATCTTAAAATGAAATTAAACAGTCTATAGAATTAATATGATTTAAGAATCCCTTAAAAGTCAAAAAAATAAAAATCAGCAAGCTAGTCCACTATTAAAAGCCCAATGCAGCCAATTCCTAAAACTTGGCTGGTGGCGAATTTTTGTTTTTGTTTGTTTTTAAAGAAGCCAGAGAACCTCCACTCATCTAAAGCCGTAAAAACTTGTGTACCATTATAACTGAAAAGACAAAAACAAAACCCTATAACTGTACAGAGGTGCTGCTAGTTAATTGGAACATATATACTGAGCGCTTTCAGTATTAGGAATGAACAGCAGAAGTTTTGTATATTTTAATTACATGCATCACAGGAAACGGGGGGGGGGGGGGGAATCAGAAAGGACTGCATGAATAAGGGAAGCTAAATTTTCCTCCCTTTAAAGATTTACTTTTTGGCGGGTTCCCTCCCAAAGTAATCTCTCTCAATCAAGGTCACATATGCAGTCATAGACCAAGGAGGGTAATTAGTACCTGGAGGGAAAGCTTTCAGAAAGGCAAAGTCACACACCTGCAGCTCCATTCTACCTTATTACAGCAGCTCTAGTAGGTAATGCATGACATTGCCACCATCATGTCTAGTTTCAGCACTTTAGTGAAATAAGAGCAGATTCACTTTAAACATTGAAGTAAACGGTGTAGTAGTTTGAGTGTTGGACTACGACTCTGGAGACCAGAGTTCAAATCCTGGCTCGGCCATGTAAACCCACTGGGTGAGCTTGGGCACACTCTCTCAGCCTCAGAGGATGGCAATGGCAAACCCCCTCTGAAGAAACTTGCTAAGAAAACCCCATGATAGGTTTGCCTTAGGGTCACCATAAGTCAGAAATTACTTGAAGGCACACAACAACAATAACAACAGCAGCAACAACAAACATATTAGCCCCAAAGGCTATTAATTTAGGGATGCCAAAGGGTTTGTGTGTGTTCAGAAGGATTTTTGCATTTCTTTCCTTAAAAAACAAAAAGAAGAGATCCAAGAAACATGTGCTTCATGATACAAACTCCCTTTCAATCTCACTGTTAATTTTTTAAAAAAGGAACTGTTTTTCATGCAGGGCTTCATATCTATTATTGGAAAACACCGAGTTTAGGTAAAAAGTGTTGTGTGGCTCCTTTTGATCCCAGCCATTTGGTGGTGCAAAGGGAGGAAATGGCTGTGTTATCCAGAAAGAAGAACCATAAAGGCAAATTAGACTTCCTTCCTGCAAATAGTGCTATGACTGGATGTTGGCAAATTCCTTACATGCCACTGGTGTATCCAGGCCACAGTGTATGATTTATTTGAAACTAACCAGCACTGTAAACTTCTAGTAATTTGCCATCATCCTTTCAGCTCATTTCACCAGAAGAACAATTTACAAATCCCTCTTATGTCTCTCCTTGTATGGGCAAAAGGCATTGAAAGAACCCTAATGAATAAGACATTCCTTTGGCTCACTTCTCTTACTCCTTTATTTTCCCCAAACAGTCATGGATTCTCCATTTCCTGCTGAAAAAGCCACTAATGAAGTCACATGCTGCACATCTGGATTATGTTAAGGTATTTATTTGACTGACACATTTTCATTAGTGTTACCTTAGACATGGAAAGAGAGACAGAGTCAGATAGAGACTACAGTAAAAGAAGCAGGGAGCAATAATTTAACAGGCATGCTATGCTGTACAATAACTTTTGAAAACATTAGTCTTTCCATAGGCAATACAGTAAATATCTCAGATAAATTGTATATGTAACACAAAAGCATGATGCTTTCCTGTCCCTTACCTCTCCCAGCTTCATAACCACTAAAATAAGCAAATCAAACATAAATTATCACAGTAAAACAGCTGTATGCCAATATATAGTTTATTCTACTTGTCTCTAACAGATACATGCTGCTTAAGTGCAGTTAGAAATTCATGCATCCCCATTTAAAGAACTGTTGCTGTTTGCCTTCAAGTTGTTTCTGACTTACAGTGAGCCTAAAGCAAGTTTATAATGGGGGGGGGGGGTGTCTTGGCAAGATTTGTTCAGAGGGAGTTTGCCTTCCATCTGAGAGAATGTGACTTGCCCAAGGGGGGATTTGAACCAAGGTCTACAGAGTTGTAGTCCAATAACCACTACACCATACTGGTTCTGATCTAAAGTATTACATGGAAAGAGACAGATGTTGTGTTTGTTTCTAAAAAATAATAATGTAAAAACAGCTTTAAACAGCTAAACTGAGAGGGGAAAATGCAGGAATAAACTTTTTTTTACATAAATTGTTCAACCACTACTGAATAAGTTAATTGGTTATAACGTCAGCCTAGGAAAACAGTCCTAAACAATGTGTTTCATCCACACTATTAAGTGAACAAAGGGTTGCAAAGCAGAATGAGGAGGCAGCTTGTCAAATGGTGGCATAAAGGCAGCATTTTGTGCTTGTTTTTAGACACACTTAAACACACTCCTTGTATCAATGGATGCATTATCAGAGGGAAAGGGAGAGACACAAAGAGAGAGAGAACGCAAAGGAAAAAGAGACCCCACAAAGCTATCCTTATTGTGTGCCTCCACAGTCCATTTTTACACAGAAAGTCCCAAATAAAGTACAACCAGTATTTTAAAAGAGCTTCTTCAAAACAAAGCTACACGATCCTACGGACTACCTGAAATACACGGTATAGAACAAAAGCTGGAGAAGAGGCTGTTTTGAATAACTCAAGACCAAAACTGCTATCATTTTGAGAACAGTTTCTTTTAAGGTACTATGGGCTATTTCCAAATTATATGTTGTGCAGATGTGGAGAATTTGCTCCAGGCACACTCACTAACTTGTTTGTTAGACAGAAGCTAATTGTCTAAGTTATTAAGAACAGAAAAAGAAAATTTGCAGCTCACTACTGCACTATGTATGCATATTTTGCAAGACACAAATTCCTTAGAAACTCAGCCAGTCTTCTTCGCAATCTTAAGGATAGAGATACGCTTTAAAAGTAAAACCTTTAATGATGGGACAACCCATATTGTCTGAGGTTAGGGGAGGCGGGAAGGAGCTTACCTTATTTCTCATTTGATGCCCGAGATCTTTGAAACTAAAGTATGTCTCCCTCCCTCTGCCCCCACTACAAAGAGTTCTTTTTTTAGCTCATCGAAATCAAATTCCTTCCTTGGCTCCTTATGGGACTGTGATGTCAGAAGACTGAGGGCTGGTTTATCACAAGGAAGAGGGGGAGAGGGAGAAAGAGCAGCAGAGAACACAAGCAGAAGTTTTTCTCCCCACTCTCAAACCATTTGCACAAAGAGTTGTTAGAAAGCAAATGTCAGGCTGGTTCTATGTGCATTACAAAAAATTTCATTTCCAGCCTGAGCCACTATGCCACTGCCATCGCTTTAGAAGTCATTTCAGTCAGCTCAGTGAGACAAGGTACATTTATCCTCTGTTACAAAAGCACAAGGGCCAGTATGCTGTAAGACTCCAAGAGACCAGGATTCAAATCTCCACCATGGAAACCCACAGGGTGACAAGTCACACTCTCTCAGCCTCAGAAGAAGGCAAGGGCAAGCCCCTCCTAAATAAACTTAGTTTGTAACTTTGTCTGCTTCTGTGACAATGGTGTGATTTTCCTACAGTTTTGCCAAATATTTTATCAGAGGTGCTCAAGCAAAAGAAGCTATTGAATCCTGGGGCAGCAATTGTTGTGCCCTGGACAATGCAAGTTAACACTTCACTTGCAACTTCTGAAGGGCTTATATTCATGAACTTCTTTATCTGTAATTTTTAGCCTTCATTATCTACTTAGAATCAAATTAGAAGTTATTTTAATTGCTCTCTAAGGCATCATACGTACTTGTTTTTAAATGAACGTATATGGTGTGTGTGTGACTTTTATTGGAACAAATACCCAATGGGAGGTTTTACTTTCCCCTTCCTGTATGTACCTGCAAGTCACCTGTCAATTTATGGCGACCCCATAAATTTCACAGAGTTTCCCTAGACAAGGAATAAAGAGGTGGTTTTGCCAGTTCCTTCCTCTGAAATATAACCTACAGCACCTGGTATTCAGTGGCAGTCTCCCATCCAAGTACTACCCAGGGCTGACTCTGTTTAGCTTCCAAGATCAGATAGGATCTAGTTTCTTTAGGGTATTTAGGCCCCTAGTCTTACAAAACTCACCCATTCATAAAAACAGTGCCATTAAGCAAAAAAAAAAACTCAGGAACCGCTGGGAATGGGGTTATCACTTTTTGCTTGGGCTCCAGCTTTTTAAAAGCTTTTCTTCACAATCAAGTTTCTTTATTTCTTCACTTCACTATGCTTACCTATTCTTTCCTGAATGCTGAAGATTTCCTGCATATTGCTTTACTCCTATTTATTTAACTTGAGACAATTTTGCATTGCCTGCACAAAGGAAGCCCAGATAAGAGTCAAGGGACCCTTTTGCACTACACAATTATAATGCTATGATTCCACGTTAACTGCAATGGTTGCATCCTATAAAATCATGGGGTTTGTAGTTTGATTAAAGACTAGTGTTCTCTGACTGAAAATATTCTTTCATAAACTCCAGATCCTAGGATTGCAGAGGATATTGTTGTAGCACTCAAAGTGAAATCACAGTGCTGTAACAGAGTAGTATGAAAGACCCACCGAGTTGGTAATAGTAATCTATTTTTACATTTGAGAGCAACTATTAATCACAACCATTAACTTTTATCCAGAAGTATATTGCTACAAAATTTACAATAAATCTACATTAACAAAAAGTAGAAACAGAAACAGAAGATAGGAAAGAAAATACATCTAGCAAAGCAATCTCGATGCTTTCCTAATTTTGTCTGTCCTTATTTTTTTAAAAAAAAAATTCCTTCCCTCTCATTCCCTCTTCCCAAAAGACAACAAAAAAATCATGATAGTGCAATTTGCTGGAAGCTGAAGCTTGACCTAGTTAAAGAGTTGCTCTGATACACTGGCTGAAGATCAACACCTTATTTTAGCAAGCAATTGGTCTCCTGCTATGGAAGGCCCATTTGACTCTGCCTCTGGACATCTGGGTATGGAAATAATGGCTGACTGACACCTCTGTCATGGAGCTCTATGAGATGACAGTGGCACCTCACCAGTCTGAAGACAAGCTCCAACCAGTGATATATCTCCCTGGACAAGGGGAAAACAAGGAGACTGCCTACTAATGTCCGAAAACCCCACTAAGGTCATGGGGACTGTAACGGTTGACCATGACTGAAAGGTGGGGCAAATGATGGGAAAAATGCTCCCAGCTCATCCCACTGCACACAAGCTTTATTGGCCACTAAGTCGGCAACCATACTTTCTTTCTTCAAATCTTTCTTCTTATCTTTGTAATAATAATGGGATTTATGGGATGAAAAGAAATCTTAGTGGTTGTCATCAATATCTGGATGGGTGTTTTGCCTTTCACGTTATTTCTTTAAAAAGTTTTAAGATTGCAAGCTGAAGCCAAAGGTTTAATAAATTTGGGAATAAAAGGGGGAAAACATTTTTTTTTTTTGTGGAGAAAGGGCATAGCAACATGGAATTAGGAAGTAAATTTCTAAAGCTGGAATACTGATGGTTTTCATAAATATCCTGAGTGAAACTGGCTTGTTTTGAGAAAACAGAATTGTTTTGGCTAGAAGAGGTTTCTCACAGAAAACAGCATGAGTAACATGAGAGCTTAATTACTGTCATTGCTACACTACATCGGAAGCCTTACTGTGAAGAGAGCAAGGTTAACTTCTTACAAGCCAAAATTTGGCTTAAGAAGAAGACGAAGGTAAAGATGCAACCCCAGGAAGAGGAATCTGATTCAGCAATATGGTGAGAAATATGGCAGGAACTTAAATGGATGTTTAATGATTTTAAGACTACAGAATGAGATATAGGGCCTTTACAGACTGCCAGAAATAACGCAGCTTGAGTCCACTTTAACCGCCCTGGCTCAGTGCTAGGGAATCATGGGAACTGTAGTTGTTTTTTTCTGAGACATTGGGCCTTCTCTGTCAGAGAGCTCTGGTGTCATAATAAACTACACTTCCCATGATTCCCTAGCACTGAGCCAGGGCAATTAAAGAGGATTCAAGCTGCATTATTTCTGGCAATCTGTAAAGGCCCATAGACTGGAATTTAGATTAGAAGAAGAGGATGAGAATGAGGAAATGGAATTTTCATAGTAGCAAACTGAAGAAATGGGTAGTCCAGGAATGGAGGACAAATGAAAAGCCAGCATTATAGATGGTGGTTTGGGGTCAGATCGATGGGTTGCTGAAAACTAGGTGGTGATTCTTGAGGAGAATACTGATGACATTTGAAACACAAGAGAATGGAGATCCTGCACTGAGTGAGGAGCTGGACTTGATGGAGAACGGAGGAGTGGCAAGGACTACGAAGATGAGTCTCTGATGGTTGGGAGGGATGATCACAGGTACTGTTTAACTGAAAGAAAGGTGCTCACTTTGTTCAACTGGAGAGATCTGGGGGAAAAATGCCAAAGGCATTTCAAGTAGGACTGACAGAAATAAAGGCTGGCTCTTTTGGATTTAAGATGCCACTATGGGTTTAGGTATATCATGTTGATTTAAGATTTCAATAATGGGTTTATTAGTTGTGGTTGATTTAATGCAAAGGATACCTAATAAAATAAAGTGTATTGATTTAAGAAAATATTTACAAAGGTTATCGAAATTGATTTGTATCGGTTCTGAGGGTTAAAATGCCTAAAAGGCATAAGAATCTGAATGGTAGTGTATAAAGATGTAATTAAGGAAAAATGGAAAGTGAGGCAGATATATTTAGTTGAGGGGAAAACTAATAATTATAGACAATAAACATTACAGTACCACCCCTCTAACTGTGGGAGTTATGTTACAAGGCCCCTGTGGATACCTGAAACTGTGGATAATAGTTACCCTGTTATTTTCAATGACACAACTTCCAGCCCAAGCCCAAGCATACCATAGAATCACACTGGAGGATCTAGAAATGACAAGATAGAACACTTCTGTAGGCATTTCTAGGTTCTCCAGCACAATTCTGTGGTATGCTTGAGCCAGAGATTGGCCACAGAATTGCACTGGAGGATCTAGAAATTTCTAGGGAAGAACCAATTTTTTCAGACATGGGTAAGTCAAACTGCAGATAGTAAATCTGTGGATATGGGGGCTGTACTGTACTAAGTAACAAATATATATCAACATTTGATGGACTTTCTCCTAGGGATTTTATGCTTGTAAAAGATTTAATTTGGCGGACTAATATGAGCAACATATAGAAAGGAGGTTGATGCTTTTTCTGTATGATAGACCACTTTAACCTCCCTGGCTCAGAGCTATAGGGAATCCTGGGAATTGTAGTTTTTATGATACCAGAGCTCTCTGACAGAGAAGGCTAAATATCTCACAAAACTAAGACATTTTGCCTTCTCTGTCAGAGAGCTCTGGCGCCACAATAAACCAGAATTCCCAGAATTCCCTAGCATTGAGCCAGGACAGTTAAAGCGGTCTCAGACTGGATTATTTCTGCAGTGTGTTTTGGACCATTTTATCTTTTTTTTTTTTTAAATAATTTTCATTAATTTTAAGATATACATATATACAAGTAATTCAATACACATTATGAACAGTAATATTCTACTAGAGAAAAGAAAATAAAGTATAAAAAGAGTTATTACATGATTTAAGGCAACCACAGTTAATCAAGGAGTATTATTTACAATCTTCATATTATTCCCCATACCCACATAGCATTCTATATATTATTCTACTTATTACATAATTATATCTACTTCCATAAACAAAAGGAAATCTTATTATTTCCACCATTGGCACTGATTTCTCTGCTTCTTTCTTTGTTCTTCCTAGGTTCTAAATTCATAGAGAGAAAAGAAAATTAAGAAAACTAAGTGAACATTAAGTTTCTATAAGCAACTATCCATATATATGGGTATACATATATACAATTATATCTGTACATCTGTCTATATGTATGTAAAGTTATCCCCAAATTCTATCGCAGTAATTGTATAAACATTTCCACCTATCTATTCTATCCTTTTTTGAGTTCCCCTCAATATTATTACTGGCAATATCTGTGTTTGAGATTTCAATCATTTTTAGTAACCAGTTGTCTAAGCTTAGGACTTCTTCAGTTTTCCAAGTGCTTGCTATCATTATTCTTGCCACAGTCACCATATATAATAGGACATTCCACACTCTATATCGATCTTTATCATTTATACCCTGTATCATATTGAGGAGATATATTTCTGGAGATCGTTCAAATGTAATATTCAAAATTTCACTTATTAACTTATGTAAATTTTTCCAAAATTTCTCTATTACTGGACATGTCCACCACATGTGGTACCATGATCCGCATTCCGTATGACATCTCCAGCATTGGTAATTGTCATTTTTATAGATTTTAGCTAATTTAAATGGAGTTAGGTGCCATCTCACCTCCATCTTAAAGTAGTTTTCTCTCATGAGTTGATTTTTGGTAAATTTGTATGTGTTTTGTCTCGCTTTATTCCATTTATCCAATGTTATTACATTACCCATGTTCTTAGCCCATTTATTCATGTGCTCTTTAACTATCTCTTCCTCTAATTTCCTTGATGTTATAATTTTGTACAGGTTTGCTATTTGTTTTGGTTTTTCTGTAAGCAAGCGTCTAATTCGTTTTTTGTCAAGTATATTCCATATTGTTTTACATCTTTCTTGAATTATTTCTTTTAGTTGGTAATAGTGAAACCAAGTAACATTTGTTTCTATAGCCCTGATATTATCTAAACTTTTTAAATCCAAAGTTCCAGATCCATGTTCAACTCTTATTATTTCTTCATATTTTAAACAGTTTATGCTTTTAAACCTGTTTAATAAGGCTTCCTGAGGTGACATCCACCCAGGAATTCCTTGGTAGAACAATGATTTGACTTTCTTCCATACATTAATCAGGAATCCATTTTATCTTTTCTACTTACCGTATTCCCTCCACCCAATATTTGTATCTGTTTCTTCTTCTTTTTCTTGTGTTTTCTTCTCCATTTTCTCTTTAAAATTTAGACAATGTTTTTCTGTTTTTATTAATCTGGAAACTTAAATCAAATTTTAACTTTGTTTCTGCTTGCCTCCTGGTGAACTGTGGAAACATACTCATTCAAGGAGAGTGCTTGTGGAAAGGATATACCAACCTTACCTAAGCTGGTGCTCTCCAACTATGTTGGGCTACAGCACCCATAATTCTCTATGCTTCGTGAAGTCTGGTGTAGGCCGATTAGTTTACATTGCCAATTTTGCTGTTCTTTGCTGCCTGGGGAATCTTGCTTTCAAGTCTGTTGGTTTCTTGTTAATTGGATCACTTTATAGAATCTTATATTTTTATACATTTTAATGACTTTTGTTCCTGCCCTGTGGCTATCTTTTCTCAGTGGAAGGGATGTTTTTTAAAGGAATAAACAAACTGCAGAATATCACCCCCACAAGCTTTAGCGTATTTTAAAAATTGATTGAGTAAACACTTCCCTGAATGGAGAAATGAAAAATATACAAAACCTCCTGGAAATTTTGTTTTATATTCTAAGGGACCAACCTATGGCCTCTGCTTCTGAAGCAAAGGCTGTTCCCAGTTGCAGGGGGGAATGCCCCAGATGCTTCCTCATTTGTATTAATCTCAATTCATCTCATAATCCCATAAAAAGCAATTTAATATGGTTGCAATTTTTCCTCTTTCAGAGCCTGAATTATAATAATTTACAACAATGACATATCAGTTTGTGACACTAATAAATGATGGCATAGGCTGATTAGTTTACATTGCTATTTCTGCTCCTGCTCTTTCTCACTAGGGATTTTTGCTTTCTGGACTGATGGCTGGGGAGGAAAACTTTGCTTCAGAAGCAGAAAACTTTGCTTAACACCATGTTTTGAGCTAAAATAATTGCTGGTAAACCAACAACACACATGACAGGGGCACTCTTGATTTAAAAACAAGATTACAAGCTTTAAATATACATTACACATCAATCATGGTTTCTCAGAACATGTCACTTGAATAAAAGCAATGCCATCACTAGTCTAAATGCAGGGGAATCACCCTGGGTCCAAATTTAGCCCTCTATGAGTGCCCTTTCCCATAATACCACTGTTTGTTGATTTCCCGGATTTTTAATCTCCCACTTCCCAGGTTGAAATGCTTCTGCTTCTTCTTGTTGTTGTATTCTTTCAAGTTGTATCATGGGGTTTTCTTGGCAAGATTTATTCAGATCTTTGCCATTGGCCTCCCCTGAGGCTGAGAGTGTGTGACTAGCCCAAGGTAACCCAGTGGATTTCATGGCTGAGCGGGGAATCAAACTCTGATCTCTAGAGTCATAGTCCAATACTCAAACCACTACGCCATGCTGTCTTTAAAGCTTAGTAACCAACAGTAAAAACTTTCATTTAAAAATTTTGGTCCTACTCTTGTATGTCTTTGACCCTGCCCTCCATTGGAATGAACCCTCAAGGATTAACCTGAAATGAATTCAATCCTTGGGGTGAAAGACACTCCTCTTTGCATATACTATATGCTTTTAGCTTGACTACACAGCTCAAGTTGTTAACCTTTGGCTGATTACAGGCCTTTGGCATAATAGTTGCTTCAATGGTGTTAGCTACTGCATTAAATGTGTATAATACAGGGAGGTCTTTTTTGTGTTTCTCTTTCTAAGCAATCCAATCTGGATCATAACCACTAGACACACTGAGGTGGTTTAAACTTACCCCAGCTGTATGGGAGGAATGTTTTTGGAGGGGGGGGGACTAGGGAGTAAGGTTGAAACCTCTCAGCCCACTCTCCATGATCCCATTCTGGAAGAGAGCCTTGCACAATTACTAGGGAGGGAGGCTTCTGTGAATGCTATATGCCTGCGGTGGCAAACCTATGGCACGCATGCCAGAGGGGGAACTCAGAGCCCTCTCTGTGGGTGCACACACCGTCGCCATGGAGACCTAGATCTAGAGGAAAGGCCTTGTGTTTCTCTCACGTTCACCAGCCCTACAGACCCCGTCACCTCCTCCGCCAGTGAGGCAGTAGTTCTGTCCCCCACATACCATCCCATCCAGGAAAAGGAGGAGAGGAAGTGCACAATAAGCACACAAGATGGCGGCTGCTGGTGAGCGGTACTGTGGAAGAGGCGGGTTGCGTGAGGGACGAAGCTGCTAAACAAGCCTCTCTCAGCAGCATGGCTCACAACAGTCAGGTAAGAGAAGGGAGCCTGGGCAGAGGCAGCCTGAGAGCCAAATGGGGTCTAGGTGGGAAGGAAGAAGAGGAGGAGGCGGCAAACCCGGGAAGGAAGAGGAGGAGGTGGCAAACCCACTTTCCCTTCTAAGGAGCCCATTACTTCCAACTGTCCCTGTCCCCATCCCCATCTCTCCAAGTTTGGCTTTGGTGCTCGGGAGGGAACTTCTATTCATCGACCCCCATGAGGTAAAACTCTGTTTTCTTCAAAACAGTCGAGGCTTCTCTTCTCCTGGCAATGTCTCCAAAGCAAGGGGCGAAGCTCAGGGGCGCCACCATAGATGGGGAAGAAGCCCTGGGAGCTCTCTCCTGCCTTGTGTACTTCTGCATACATACTTCTAGGATCAGTCATTTCTGATATTTCTAGGATTAGTCAAGAAGAGAGGGGGAGTGTGTGCTGTCCCCAGAAGCCCCACCCTCGGAAACACCCCAGAGGTCTTGCCCCCAGAAACCCCACTAGAAGCCCCCCCCCGCAAGTCCCCCTAGATGTCCCACCCCCTGCACCGAGTAACATCCAGTGACGGAACGCCACTAGTTTGGGCACTTTGTCTCTAAAAGGTTTGCCATCACTGATATATGCATACTACACAATGGGTACAAATGTGTGAAGCAGCTCTTCTTAAGCAGTTCATTCCTTTCACCTTTAATTCTTGATTCTTTTCCCTCTTTTATCCCCCTCCCTTATTCTGTGCGCTCCCATGGAAAGTCCTGGCTAAAACCCTCTTCTTTCTCTTCTTCCCCTCTCTCTGGCTGCATCCGCCCTGCAGAAATAATGCAGTCTTTTAACTATCCTGGAGTTTGGTATCCTGGGATCTGTAATTTGTTATGATACCAGAGCTCTCTGTCAGAGAAGGATAAATATCTCACAAAACTACAAATCCTAGAATAACACAGCCGTGGCAGTTAAAGCAATGTCAAACTGCATTAATTCTGCAGAACAGATGTAGCCTGGGTTATGTTCAATTTTGTAGGCCCCATTAAACTAAGTAGGACATGCTTCTGAGTAGGAATTCATAGACAGACATGCAGAGCAAAGGAGACCAAGAGGGCAAACCTATCACCAACACCACCACCCCTCCCCAAAATATCTGGTGATTATTGGTAGCATTGTTATGAATATGACAGTTATTATTTTGTGGGATGAAGGAGTTTTCACAATTAGTAAAAAGAAAAGGTGAAAAAAATAAATAAACCAGGGCTACTAGTTAATGAGAACATCCCATTAAAAGAAGAGTTTGAATATTTTCTTTTTACTTGGAAATGTTTATTTGGTTGGACTGCAACTCCCACTTTCTAAAATCAGTGCTTCCAAATGTGTTAAAAACAGAACTGGGTGGGATGTCTCCCCTATCCTCCTTTTGGTGCAGACCTTAGAAAACTGACATTCCAACTAGATATTATCTTATTTGTTGACTATGTCTTATTTTTAACTGGATGACATGCTCTAAGCAACTGTAGTTGTTGCTGAGTGTACCATGTTTAGCTATACTGTCAGAGCTTGCTTCATGTGATATAAGCAGGAATCACCCCTACATCTCAGGGTTTGGCCCTGAAATCTCAGGCCATGAGATGCTCCTGACCTGACAAACTCCTGACCTGGCAACCCTATTAATATAGTCTCAAGATTAGCCCTCAGAGATACAGCACTGATACTTCCCTCTTGTCTGTGACAGCAGTCAGGGAAAGTATACTACAAACTAGAAACACCTGGGGATACTAGGACATAATTGCTGTAGCATGTATTGTCATGCAATGCTTTTTATGACCCACTCAATCATGCAATTGCATTCACCAGCCAAGTAATTTTAGATTATAAACTTGGTTCATAACGTGTAGCACTATTACCATGACTGCTCTATGAAATGGCAATGGCCTATGAACCTAATCTTGGGCCCTGCAACCACATAAGTAGTGTTTTATCAGAATTAAGATTTAAAGTGCAATTTAAGTCACAATGCTTAAATTGCATGTGCCTATAAGCTTTAGTACTTCCAGCTCAAACAATACCAAATAATCATGAATGTGTACATGCCCCCCCCCTCCCATGCAAGTGGAAAACACAGTAATGGCAATATCAGTACACATCTAAAAGTATTAATTTCATATTTTAATATGCTGAGGCAATTCTTAGCAAGTCTGCTCAGAACGTAGCCTCACTGTGTTCAACTCTAGTCTGTTTAGAAACCTTGTTGAAATTAGTGTTTCAGAATAGATTCAAATTGAAATTCACAGCAACTGTTAAGGGTACACACTAGGGCTTAACAAGCATTGACTCAGGAAATTTCTGGATTTTTTTTTCAATCTGAGATTCCTATAGGCTACTTTACTCGTCTAAATTCACAGACACCTCTCCCATCATTTGTTGTAAACAGGAGTCTTCACATAGTTCGTCAATGTCAATCTCAGTGTGAAGTGTTGTACCAGGAGCTTGTAATTTGCTCAGTCCACATCACTGTGAAGTGAGAGCACAGGCACATTATTATTTTAAAAGTGGTGTTTCACTGTTATACCACTTCTCCAAGTGTTCACTGCTCTGTGTCAGTACCCTATGGGCATCCTCACTGAATTTTCTGTTTTCACTTGACGACAAATTATCCAAAATAATTCATACTGATTTTCCAGTACAATTTGTATTTTCTTCTTTTTACTTTTGAGGGCATCACCAAATTCTTCAGAGCTGACATTATTATGTTCCATTTTCTTCACAACATTGTGAAAACTTACAGATATTGTAAAAAGCAAACATAACTAAGGAGGAGAAATTTGTGATCCTCTTCACTGAAAGCTGTCTAGACAATTTTCACACATTCTTCTTCTTCCCGATAAAAAGTATGCCCTCAACACAGACTAATATTGCAGCTAAGATGTATTCAACAGTAGCTAGAAGTGTCAGCCACCTTGTTGTAATGTGCTGAAATACATCACTGTATTCCATTTTTACAAATTCAAAAAAGGACGAAAGAGATTCTGCCTTCTTCACCAAGAGCCAAGCTCACTATATACATTGTTTCTATATCAAAACCCAAAGCCTTCATCCTATTTTATGATATAATTAAGGATCATATGACATTTGTAACCCAGCTGTATCGAGTTTTAATTTTCGATGCACTGACTTTCCAACTTTTACAGAGACACATAAGACACACTGTTAATGATGAGATGCTTCTGTAAAATATTGGAGATCAATGCGAATTGCCTCAATCGCTGTTGTAATCAAAGTCAAGCAAGCCACACTTCATTCTCTTTGTCACAGAAAAGTAACACACAGTTAATGTGAAGAATTAATTTTGTTGGCAGTGCCAGAACCAACAGGAAAACAACAACAACAATTACTATTACTACTACAAGAACTGTACCAGAAACATCCCCCCCCCCCCCCAATTCTGGATTATCCAAGTCCTTGAGGAAATGTTCTAGTGATTTTGGTGCCAAAATATTTTCTCCTATGCTACTTGTCTTTGTCTACCTGTTTTTGTTTTGCAATTTTAGAATCAGCCTATCTTTTTGGAAATGTTGCTTTTGCACAGTTTGGGCTTATATAACTTAAATAACACAAGAAGGTGTCAAGGAAGAAACTGCCAGGGTTGGAATAATGCTGAACATTTTAAAAAAAAACCCCAAAAATAATGACCACAGAAAATCTACAAGAATTCACCCTAGACAATGAGAAAAATGAAATAGTTAAGGAGTTCCCATATCTTAGTTCAAAATACTGATCAGAATGGAGACTGCAGTCAAGAAATCAGAAGAAGATTTGGATTGGGAAGGGCAGCTATGAAGAAATGGGCAAGATCCTAAAGTGTTAAGGCATAACTCTGAAGTGAAAGTGAGAATAGTCCAAGCCATTGTATTCCCCATCAAGATGTATGGACGTGAAAGCTGGACAGTGAAGAAGGCTGATAGAAAGAAAATCAACTCATTTGAGATATAGTTCTGGGGAAGAATGCTGAGGATACCATGGATGGCCAAGAAGTCAAACAAATAGGTTCTAGAACCAAGCCTGAACTCCATAGAAGCCAGGATGGCTAAATTGAGACTACATTGAGTACAGAATGAGGAAAAATGAATCATTGGAAAAGACCACAATCCTAAGAAAGGTGGAAGGCTGTAGAAAGAAAGGAAGACCACATACCAGATGGTTAGACTTGATCAGGGAGGACACAGGCCTGGGCCTACAAGGCCTGAGTAAAGAGGCTGAGAACAGGGGATCTAGGAGATGTCTCATCCATAGGGTCACTATGAGTCAAGGTCGACTTGAGCACAGTTAACAACTACTACTACCACTACTACTACAACTACTTAAATTGTGGGAAATTTTCAGCTATGGTCACCAGATTTTTTTTTTTTTTTTTAGCATTCTTGTCTATTACTTCTCTAATTCCTTATGCTTTCAGCCTGACTTCCCTTCTCTCGTACTTAACTGAAAATCCTTGATGGTATAGGTTGTATTCTGCTGTGACTGTCGACTTTTTGAATGCATTTCCTTTTCATCATTTATCATTTAGACTACATAAATGCCTTCTCTTTTTTAAACTGCATCATCCTCTCAAAATTCTTCACTGCTGCAGTCTGCCATGATTTCAAGCATTTTGTTTAAATTTAAAGGAAGAAAAATTGTATGACTAACCAGTATATTGCAGAGACGTTCTCTTGGCTCAGCAGGCAGCAGTAGCTAAGATATAGGGAGCTGTTCTTGAATACTCTGCTCCTCCCTAGTACCCTAGCTGTCTCTGCACTTCTACAAGTTTTCTAACTCTGATCTAGAGTGTTGTGCCATTTTTACCCAGGACTAATTTCCATGGTTTTCTCTTTTCTCTATGGACTATCAATGTGCCCTCCTCACACATCTTTCACCCTCCCTGCTGAGGCCTCTTCAGATGACAGGACAGTGTGAGATTGCAATGGCAGCTTGTCACATCTCCAGTATCAGCTAAAGAGGATCTTGGTGATTGAGATCAAATCCTGTCTTCCAGGCCATAAGTTGTAGGTTGATGATTTTATTGAAGGCAAAGCTCAATTTCTGCTCATTCCAGGTCAAGACTGGATGATTGACAACCTTACAGATTTTCATAAATTTTTAGTTGCCTCTTTAAAATAATCTGAGCATTGTAACTAGGAAAATATTAGTCACTGCTTTTACTTATGTAATTTATTAGTTACATTTATAACCCAACTTTCTTCAAATTTGCTCTCTTCTGTCCCATTTTATTCTCAGAGCAACCCTGTAATGCAGCTCAGATTGAGAGAGAGAGAGAGAGAGAGAGTGATTGGCTCAAAAATCACTCTGTGATTTTAACGTCTGAGCGGGAACGTGAATCTTCCATCTTCTAGTCCAGCTAACTGCTATACCACCACCCAGCTTCTTTAAAAGGAGAGGGCATTGATTTATAGCATATGTGTAGATCTGAGTAGGCATCTGGCAGAAAACCTCTTGTGAGGGGCTGCCTGAAGAACATTATCTACATGGTATTTTAAGCTTCATGAGTTCTGTAAAAGAATCCTGACAACTGTAATTTGAAAAAAATCTGTAATTAAAAAAAGAGCATCTCTCTATTAAGATGCTCCAGAGAGTGTCCCCAAAGTTCACTGTACTTCCTAGGATGATGGACTTCTAAACAGAGTGTCTTTTAGGCATATGCTGGGATTCATAAATGTAATATAAATAAATAAGTCTGTATTTGAGATAGTACAGTTCAATAATTTGTGAAACTCATTAAAAATAAAGGCTCTCTTATTCACCCCACATACTCATGCAAGTATTCAATTTCTGAGGAAAGTTTAGCTTTTAACTAGATGCAGTACAGTGTATTCCAATAATTTATATCTAGCAAAACCAATTACATTATGTGAAATCCCTACACTATAAATAAATTTCAGCACAGAACAAAAAGCTTTGCTTTATTTTCAGTATCCACTATGCTGCTCGTTTTCTGGCAGAAGAAACATACAATGTTTACCTCCTTTATTTTATAGGGGCAAAACAATAGAATATAATAGTTTTAAAAAATGATAAATGTTGCTGACAATTGTGAACAGCCTAAGGTGCTTGAAGTCAGTTTAATAGGACAGGAAACCAGGCCATCAAGACATTTACATGCTAATGCAATTATAGAGTAGATTGGAGAACACAGTCTCTACTGCAGAGCTGCAGAAGGGAAATCATTTTTGGGGTGGTGAAAAGGAGGTTATCAGATATTTTGTCCTGCAAATCAGCCTGTTTCTATTCTATCTGGAAAAGACACTTGCATAAATAAAGGCTCTTGTACAGAGAGCTGGCATCTCTAGTTACAAATATACAATACATTTGTAATGACCATTATCCAAATAATAAGATTCCTCTTTAGACATATTTGTGCAACATGCAATGGCTTCTTTCCTTTGCATGAAAGTAAAATCTACTCATTAGAAACATATCCCACAAAGTATCAGATCTACTTAAACATTTCTACAACGGCTATTCTCTCAGCTGCTCATGAGCTTTGGAACCTTTAAGTGTATATGTACTATTAACCAGGTTGTCTCATGCCCTGAGTGCCAGTTTGTATACTAAATAGGACTGAATAGTAAAGGTATTCCTACATTTTGCAACATGTCCATGAAAAAATAAATATCCCTTCCCACATATATAAAACTAGCAAAATAAGGGTATTAATCTTCTCCCTGTTTTTCTGTTTCTCTTTAGCTGCACCCACACTATAGAAATAATACAGGTTTATACCACTTTAACTATCATGGCTTAAAAGTTATGGAAATCTGGGAATTGTATTTTGTTGGGACATCAAGTTCTCTGACAGCGAAGGCTAAATGTCTCACAAAACTGCAATTTCCAGAATTTCACAGTATTTGGCCATGGCAGTTAAAGCAGTGTCAAACTGAATTATTTCTTGAGTGCAAATGCAGCATATAATAGGTTATTTCCAAACAGCAGTATTCAAGAGCAGGTACAAAATTGGCCTGGGAGCCCCTCTATATATCATAGTTTAAGTATATTAGTAGGGCTCATAGCTCAATAGTATGTCACATAGGCTGCATCTGCACTACAAAATGATGCAGTCTGATACCACTTTAACTGCCATGGCTCAATGCTATGGAATTCTTTTGTGAAATATTTATCTTTTTCTGGTGCCACAACAAACTACAAATTCCAGGACTGCATAGGATGGAGCCATGAAAATTAAAGTGGCGTCAAACTTTATTAATTCTGCAGTGCAGATGCAATCACAGTTTACATACGGACAGACTCATGTCTGAGGAGAGGACCAATTTGGCATGTTTTGACCACTAGGCATCCAGCATCGGCAGCATCAGACCCAGGAACTGTGAAAAACATCCCAAAGTCATGAACATTTAGAACACGAAGTGGCCTGATGTACATTTCCACTTTTGATTTGGGGGAGAAGGGTTCTGTAAGGTAGGTGGTGCAGTGGTTAAATGCCTGTATTGCAGCCACTCACTTATAAACTACAAAGTTGCAAATTCAGTACTAGCCAGGGCTCAGGCTTGACTCAGTCCTGCATTCTTCTGAAGTCGCTAAAATGAGTACCCAGCTGTTGGGGGGCAATGAGCTTACAGTTGTAAACCGCTTAGACACTGCATAGCGTGGTATGAAGCGGTATATAAATGAAGCTGCTTTGCTTTGCTTTGCTTTGCTTTACTTTGCTTTGCTTTGCTTTGCTTTGCTTTGCTTTGCTAGGTGCAATGAGTCTTCCCAATCTAGCTGAAGAAAGCACTGGGAGTCTCTAGGATTGGAAAAACTTGACCCCTCCAATTTTGCTTTCTATTTTTGCACAGGTGGTTTCAATGAAAGACTGAAACCACATGTAGCCAATGGGTCACAGTTTACCCACCGATAAGTTAAAAGGGTGGTGGCAGAGTCACTGACTTAAAACCCAGAGAGACTATGCAGCCAACAATTGGCGAGACAGACAAACAATTTGGTCTGGTATAAGACAGTCTCTACAATAGTTTCTTACAGATTTTGAAAGGAGATCATTCACAACAGTTTATGCTAGCACAGTGCTTCTATAGCTACCTGATGTGGGGACGGGGCTCCATTTTCCGAAAGTGACACGGAAGAATCCTGCATTTGTTCCCATTGGCTAAAGTTGTTTCTTTCTTTCCTGGAAACTTGCTGGAGACTAATATATGTAGAAAACCAAACTGAAGGGTTCTGCCAAAAAATAACCAGGATAAAATAATCCCACTTCCAATTACAAAAAGGCAATCATATGTCTTGGGTTTTCTGGCTGTAGGGACTTTTGTTGGTTGACTAATATATGTAGTCAATGAACATCTAGGGGTAGACGTGTTGGCCATATAGCAAATCCAATAACATCCAAACAATGATACCTTTATTGGGCCAACCAAAATGCACAATTACATGTTGCAAGCTTTCGAAGTCACAGTAGCTTCTTCATCAGGCAAACAGGAGAAAAAAATTGAAGATGTTAGTCTTAGGCCTGCCTGCATTTCCCCCCCCTGATCTCAGTTCAGGGGAGGACTATCTGCTAGCTGGCTCCTCCCCCTTTGGCCATGCGGTTACTTTTCCAGAGGTCTGATCACTTTGTCAATTGTATACAATGGCCTTCCAAAAAGTTGTTACAAACAGAAACAGAAAATGAGCTTTTACACTTTACACTGGCCTTAAATTTCTAGTTACTGTTACTGATCAATGAAGTAAAGGGAAAATCTATTTGTTCTCTGATAATCACACTAGAGTGATGTACAGTGGGTCCTTGGTATCCACTGTGGTTTGGTACCAGGATCCCCCTTGGATAACAAAATCCAAGCTCAATTCCCATTAAATATAATGTCATAGCAAAATGGTGTCTCTTCTAAAGTAGAAAATCAAGGTTGGCTATTTGCAATTTATACTTTTAAAAAAATATTTTCAAGCTGTGGATGCTTGAATCCATGGATAAAAAAATCAGTGGATAAGGAGGGCCAACTGTACTTAGTTTTACTACGGTATTTAGAAATATAGTTAAGGAGGAATATTAGAGGTTCTACATTAAACGTTCAACTCTGTAACATGGAATCTGACCATCCTTTGCAATTCTCCATTAAATTAAAGATAAAGGTCGAGGGGATAGCAAAAGAGCAAAGAAGCACAGACTAGCAATTAGGTAATTCTTCCTATGTGGGTGTTGGATACACAGACTGGACAATAATATGCTTAAATTGCCTACTGACTGATTAGAGCAGCTACTGACATCTTGCATGCTTTCTGCCTTCAGTTTGAAGAAAGGATGTGCCTTAAATGGAATTAGGAAGAGATCATGACTAAGTCAGTTGTTTCAGAAAAAAGAATCTGCAGAAACCAACTGATGATTTCTCAGAAGCTATGTTATTTAGTACCCCCAGTATACTGTTGGAAAGACAGACCAAGAATGGTAAACTGCCATACCAGATTATTCATCATATCTAATCAAGGGAAGCCTTACTCTGACACTTCAACACATATTGTATTCACAGCTGCATTACACTTCATATTGTAGGGTTAAACAAAACTATTAAAAGTCTCACTACAAGGGGGTGCCTTCACCACCATTTCTGAAAAAGAAAAAGAAAAGAAAAACTCACATGCCAAGTCAGCTAAATAATTCTTAAGTGAAACTTTTATCAGATGGGAGTTGTATTTTAATAAACTCCATTGCCATGTTAGGTTTTCTTTGGTTTACTCAAAGTATAAAGAACCACAAAGAATGCTGTAAAACAGTATGCTATAATGTGGTCTCCTAAACAAAAACAAATGTTTCTGGTCCCATAAGCTCAATGTGTTTATTTTATCAGAGCTGGCTAAACTTTTGATTATGCAAGAAGATAGCAGTGTGCCAAAGTCTCTCTAAAAGTTTTTTTCCCATTCTTTACCATGCAACTTGGTTTAGTTTTACATGGAGATCCCACACATGCCTCAGTGTACACAATTCTGTACATATTTATTAAGAAGCTCTGCTGTGTTTACTGGGGCTTACTCCCTGTACAAGTTACATTCTCTCAGCCTCAGAGGTTGGCAATGGCAACCTCCCTCTGAACAAACTTGCCAAGAAAACCCTAAGATAGGTTCGCCTTAGGGTCACTGTAAGACCAATAACAACAACAACACTCCTGGAAACCATGCACAGTATTACTACCTTAGCCTTTGTTTAGGATATGTCTAGATTTCCATTATATTCTGCAAATGTACAGTTAAGTACCTGTGGCAGGGGTCTTAACTTAATCCCTTAAAAATATGTTTCTATGGGAAAGCTATCACAAAACTGCAGCAAGACTGAAGTCTACTTCCATCTCACCAACTCTGCACAGAACCTTGGAGTGAAATGTAAGTGTAAGCGTGACACTTGCACACCACTTCAATAGTACTGTCAGCTGGATACTAATCGTGCCTATATATGTGACAGTCAAAGGAATCCAATCATTTTCCTGTTTTAAAATAAATTAATATGGGTAATAGGATGAGTGCTCCCCAAGGTGTGTAACACCAAGTATTTATTGCTGTGTGCCTTCAAGTTATTTCTGACTTATGCCAACCCTAAGGTGAACTATCATAGAGGTTTCTTGGCAAGATTTGTTCAGAGTGGGGTTGCCTTAGTTTCCTCTGGGGCTGAAAGAATATGTCATCCAATAGGTTTCCATGGCTGAGCAGAGATTCAAACTATGGTCTCCAGAGTCATAGTCCAATGCTCAAACCACTAAACCACACTAGCTCTCTAAATATCTGTTGTTGTTGTTGTTGTTGTTGTTGTTGTTGTTGTTGTTGTGTGCCTTCAAGTTGTTTCTGACTTATGGTGACCCTAAGACGAACCTATCACAGGGTTTTCTTGGCAAAACCTCTTTGCCTTTGTGCTCCTCTGAGGCCATCTAGCCTAAAACAAACAAAACAAAAGCAATGCAGTCAAAGAAAGAGGATATCCAATTTCAATACTCTACTGTCACAGCAATAATTTGTCTGGAGTACTACCCTTTTGATTATTCTGGACTAATAGAAATTCAATAAATTATTTTATGGTGTACTTGTGAGCTTTTAGCAATTGGTCAAATACCTCATGAAATAAACTATTTCACAATGCAAGAATATATTTATAACACATAAAGTCATACAGAGCATATTTTTCTTTAATAAAGAGAGTTCCCTGGAGAGTTGATTGTAATTCTGACTTTGAAAAATGGCAGCCAAAGTGAGTTACGGGCCTTTGCAGGCTGCCAGAAATAGTGCACATTAAATTGAGGCACTGCCCTGGCTCAGTGCTAGGGAATCATGGGAACTGTAATTTATTGTGGCACCAGAGCTCTCTGACAGAGAAGGCTCAATGTCCCAGAAAAAAATAAAATCCCCATGACTCCCTAGCATTGAGCCAGGGCAGTGCCTCAATTTAATGTGCACTATTTCTGGCAGTCTGCAAAGGCCCTAAGTGACTCGGGCTGCACTAGAGCTGCATTTGGTTGGTGGTTTTTGGGGGGAAAGCCGTGCAATAGGATCTGGATGCAGCCTGAATTTTACTTGAATTCAGGAGAGACAAGCCACGCTTTCCAGAGTTTTTTAGCATGTGCAATGATCTCCAAAGCCTGTGACAAAGAAGCTCCTTTTTCCAAAGTCATTTTACACCTGCCTAGCCCCCAACCTTTCCTCCTTATCCTCTGTTTAACTGGAAGGTTTTTTTTAGCAGTATTGGCACTAGGAGAAAGATGAAGGAAGTCTGATACTAATACAGACTTTCATCGTCAGGGTTTAGCAGTGTCTCTGCAGTAAACCATGCAATAAAATCTGAGCTGAGAAAAAAGTGGAATTCTACCATAGCTGGTCCTACTGTAGTTGTGTGAGTCTGCCTATAGCAGGCAAAGAAAACAGCAGCTGCTTCCAAAATCCCTTACTGAGCCTGTGTGGACACCAAAACAGAGAGAAAAGGTAGGCAAATAAGCCTACTTGAGCAGTTCCCTCCCTCCATGTTAAAAAAGCAAAGATATATAAGTACAACCAGTAAAATGGAAAGCAACAGAAAAATGGAAGCTGTTACAAGAAAAAAAAATTATCCTTGGATACATATTTGGAGAAACTTTCAAATGGTTTCTAGGAGATTAAAATATTTCTGTTTACTTATGCAAGGCTCACCTAACCTGGTTGTTTAATTTCATACATGCATATTGTTAGATGTGAATAAAATCTTTGCTGAAACACACTGAACTGCTCTTCTTTTCAGTGGTGTAGGAACCTATCCCTATTCTTATTTCTGCCTCTGCTGTCAAATTTCCTGTTAAAGCAGTAATGATCTTTGTTAACTGATGTATACCTGAATGAAGGAGCATATATTAAGAAAGTGATGTTAGGAACATGGGAGAGTTAATCAGTTTTGTCATAAAAAGTTTACTTATTTTACTGCCATTGGCTGTCATCATCAAAACCAGAAAAATATATAATCACCTTATAATTGCTTGAGTTTAACGCCAAATCCTCTGGAGGCAAAATGAAAAATGGTTGGCAGCATTCAGTGGATTTCAGCTTTAAGATTTACAAATCCATTACAACAGACGTCGCTCAGGAAAAGATGCACACAAAACATGGGTATTTCAGGCACTATTATTTCAGTACTCACTTCTGTGTTGGCAATATTGCAGTGCAATCCTAAACATGCTTACTGGAGCCCATGTTCCACTGGGCTAAATAGAAGTATAAGACTGTCTAATTGAGCCCTCTTGCATTTGGGATCTAAAAACATGGTTGCTCTCAGGGCGTAGAGTCAGAGTTGTGGAGTCAGAAGCAATTTTGGGTAGAGTTGATAGAAATGAAATAAAATAAAAACTTTTAATGTTAAATGCCTAGGTTGGGGGACATTTACTTTCATAGGAATTTAGGAAGCTTTACTTGTTCAGAAATTTTAATCAAATACTATCAAACTAAGCAGGCTGATGATTCATGTGGCTTTGAAAAAATATCTTGTGCTACTATTTTACTACTGTAAATTTGTTATTACTAATTAATATAAACTTGCGATTCATGAAGGAGTTGGAGTTAGAAAGTATAAAAATAGAGGAGTCAAAGTCAAAAGTTTGCCATATAAACTCCATAGCCTGGCTTGCTCTAAGAAAATAACAGAAAGCCATTTTACATAAAATCAGATTGCTGATTAAACTAATCTGACAAAATATACAACCTCTCCTCCTTTGCCCCATGCTATCTTCTCAACTGCAGCCCTTGCTAGCCCTATCTGCTCTGGCTCACCAGTCTCTCTATTCCAAAACCTATGTGGCTTATCAGGCTCAAAAGCATTAAATCAGAGTGAGGTGCCTCATGGGTTTCTGTCAACATCAGTACAGAACTAGTAATAGAAAAAACTGGGAAGCACTACCCAAAATGTAGCATCAGAAGAAGTCAGGTGAAGTTGGAAGGAGTTGGGGGAAAGTACAGCATCAGAAGAAAGGAGCCACTGGATTCAAAGTACCTTGTCCACTGTAAAGTGGCATGTTCTACAGTTTTCCCCACCAATATCTCCTGACAGGCATCCATGGTTCAGCCAACACCTCCTTGGTCTAGTTTCCTTTCTGCTACTGCTGGTTCCACCCAGGCACAGAAAACGATAAGGGAGCAAGGACAGTCCTTGTTCCAAACAAGGGAGGGATGCCTCACTATGAAACAATGAATTAAGGTAACACACACACACTCTCAGGGCTCAGACCATGAGTAGTTAGTGGAAAGAAGTCTCCTTCAGCCAGGGAGACTGTGAGCCCATATGTCATTATTTTTTAATGTTTAGGTTTTAGCCTGTCTTTCTCTCAACAAATGGCCCAAGGCAACTTAAGTAAGGTTGAAGAGACACAGCCCATCCCTTGCTTTCTTTCCTACTCAATGTCCACCCTTTTTCATGCCTCAGCTAAAACACTGTCCAAGAAAAAGAGGAGGGAATAGAAATAAGCTGACAGCAAGCTGCTCAGATGCCTCCTGTCCTTCTCTCAAAAATCAAAAGGGAGGGTGATTGATGAGGCTGTTGTTCCACAGATTTACATGCAAAAGAGTCTAGGAAGGTGGGTGAGCTTTACTGATGAGTAAAACATGTATGGAGAGATACATAAATTAAGTCAGATGATCTGGAAATTACTTGGGAAGTAAAGAAGGGAATAAATGAACTCAGAGAACCTTATGTTCATTTCACATCCCAAACTGAGACTATCTGGATAGCTAAATGGCACATGAGTTTATATGTTGTGAGAACGGATAGATAGTATGTGTGTTGAGAGGAGAATGAATATACAGGTTTAGTCTCTTTTTTTTTTAAAGTTAACACACCAATTTCTTTTTCAATAATTATATACAAATATTTACAATTGACTTCCAAAGTATCTCCAGTTTGTACTCAACCTTAGTTCAATGTTCACTCATTGTCTTCATATATATGCAATTTTAAATATTGAATCCACTGTGTGTTATAACAATAGCTTTAATTATCTTGATCTTTAATAGTCACTTTTCACCTACTATTTAGTCAGTTTACTAATTTAGGGTAACCCATCAGTCTATATCTCTATTCAATTAAATTTTCTCTTTTACAGTATTGCAGTATCGGAGTCCAGTCTTGTTCAGTACTCTCTACATTTTGTTTGTTCAGTCTGGCTGTGAGTATGTCCATACTCATCATTTCAATAAGTCTTGTAGTCCACTCACTGGTTGAGGGCACTTCTGCTAGCTTCCATTTTTTTGCTAATGTAATCCGAGCTGAAGTTATCATATACAATAATATCCTTCCATATTTCCTTTCCATTTTTACTGGGATCTTATTTGTCATGTTCAACAGATATATTTCTGGTAACATGTCATATCTTATTTTAAATATTTCACAAATTACCTTATGAACAGTTGTCCAATACTTCCTGACTTTGTCACAATTCCACCATACATGTAGCCAACACCCTGTAGTTTGCTTACACTTCCAACATCTGTTATTACCATTCCTGCAAATTTTTGCTAATTTCGCTGGGGTGAGGTACCAACGTTGCTCCATTTTTAAATAGTTTTCTTTCAAGTCTTGACATTTAGTAAATTTTTGTGTCTTCATTCTTGCCCACTCCCAACTTTCCAAATCAATGTCCCTACCAATATCCTTGGCCCATCTAATCATCGTATCTTTTACTAAGTCTTGTTCCAAATCTATTGCTTGTAAAGTCTCATAATATTTGGAAGTTAGTTTTTTTCCATTTTGCTTAATCACTTTATCCAATTCGGTGTCTGCCTCTTCAAATCCCAGTTTTTTATCATCTGCTTTAAATCTGTCCATTAGCTGTTTATATGGAAACCAATGTAAATTTTTATCCAATTCTTTCAAATTCTCTAAAGGCTTTAATTCATAGCTTCCACTCCTTGTTTTGCTCAAGATGTCTCGATATCTCAACCATTTGGATACTTCTTGCCATCTTCCAAAAAAGGCTTCTTGTGGTGACACCCATAAAGGTAGTTTTCTGTAGAATTTTTCCTTACAATACAGCCAAATCCTTATCAATGATCTTCTGACATAATGATGCTCAAATTCTCTGTGCACTTTTGTCTTATTATACCACATATATGCGTGCCAACCAAATCTCAAATTAAATCCTTCTAAGGCGAGAGTTCTATCATTTTCTAATTTTGCCCAGTCCGTGATCCAAGTTAATGCATTTGCATAATAATAAGTCTTTAAGTCTGGTAAGTTACAACCCCCATTTTTCTTCTTATCAATCAGTGTCTTCCACTTTATCCTAGATTTTTTACCTGACCAGATGAATTTTACAAGATCTTTCTTCCATTGTATAAGTGGTTTATCATTTAAAAGCACTGGAATGTTTTGAAACAAAAAGTTCATCTTTGGTAGTATCATCATTTTAATTGTCTCTATTTTTCCCAACAATGATAAATTTAATTTTGTCCATTTATTAAGATATTCTTTAATTTCTTTCCATAGTCTTTCATAGTTATTTTCAAATAAATCAGGATTCCTCTTTGTAATCCAAATTCCTAAATACTTAATTTTCCTCTCAACTTTGAATCCTGATAAAGACTGTAGTTTAATCTCTTCTTCCTTTGTCATATTCTTTGTAAGCATTACTGTCTTTTCTTTATTTATCTTTATTCCAGAAACTTTTTCAAAGTCCAACAAAATTCCTTGAAATTTCTCTATCGAGCTTAGAGGTTCTTCCATAAATATTACCACATCATCTGCAAAAGCTTTTAACTTGTAATGTTGTCCTTTAATCTTTAGTCCTTTTATATCCATGTCATCTCTAATTTTGTCATCCAACAATTCCGATATCATGATGTATAGCAAAGGAGATAATTGCCTAGTACCTTTTTGAATATCAAATTTTAAACTCTTCTCTCCATTAATTATCAATTTTGCACTCTGCTTTTTGTAAATATTATCCATTCAAAAAAGTTTTCTCCCATGTCCATTTTTTTCATCACCTCCAGCATAAAGTCCCATTTTACCTTATCAAAGGCCTTTTCTGCATCAAGAAAAATCATTGCAACTTTTTTCTCATTGTTTTTTTCATAATATTCAATTGCATTTAATACTGTCCGTATATTTTCTCTCATATGTCTTGATGGCAAGAATCCTGCTTGATCCTCATGTATTAGTTTTTTTAAAATGTTCTTTAATCTTGAAGCTAATATTGTCATAAAAATTTTGTAATCCACATTTAATAATGAAATCGGTCTATAATTCTCTACTTTCAGTTTATCTTTACCTTCCTTTGGTATGAGAGTGATGTTAGCCTCTTCCCAAGATTCTGGTATTCCTTGTTCTTTAATTTTGTTAAATAAATCTTTAAGTGGTACTACTAATTCCTTCTCAAATATTTTATAATATTCTGCTGTAAAACCATCTGGTCCAGGTGTTTTGTTTATTTTTTGACTTCTAATTGCTTGTTCTACTTCAACAGTAGTAAATGGAGCATTCAACATTTCTTTGTCTGCCATCGAAATTGTTTTTACATTCCAGCTCATCAATGCTTTAACTAACAGCGTCTTCCGATCTGTTTCAGAGTTTGGGTCCTTATATAATTTAGCATAATATTTTGTAAATATTTTTTTAATCCCTTCTTGATTAGTTATAGTTGATTCTTTATCAACTATTTTTTGGATTAATTTCTTTTCTTTTTCTTTTTTCAGTCTATTTGCCAGCCATCTCCCGGTCTTATTTGCAAATTCAAATTTTTTTTGTTTAAGATATGTTAACTTTTTTTTGACTTCTTTTGTCAATAATGCATCCAGTTTAATTTATAATATTTTGAGTTGGTTTCTCAGTTCTTTTCTATTAGATTGTTCTTGGATTTCTTTCTCTTTCTTTTGTATTTCTTCAGTCAATTTTTCCAATTCATCTCGTGCTCTTTTCTTCGATTCCGCCCCTCTCTGAATAAAGATTCCTCTCATCACTGCTTTGCTGGCATCCCATACTGTTTTCATTTTCATTTCATCAGTGATATTTTCAGAAAAATAATACTTTAATTCTTCCTTCACTTTATTTACAAATTCCTCATTTTGAAGCAAATAAGGATTCAAACGCCACGAATACTGACATTTTGGTCCCAAAATACTAAGTTGAATTGGATGTGAGGGCGATCTGGCTGCGACATCTGTCACCCCATTGATCGCCAGGGTTGATTCGGCTGATCTGGCTGGCTAGGCGGGTGTCCCCTTCCTCCCTCACCGTTCCATGTGCGTCCCTCCTGAAGCTGCGCGCTCGGTGGAAGAGGACGACCATCCCAGATAGAAGGAGTGTACCGTTCTTCGGTCAAGGGTATACGATAGCTGCGCTCCCCTGCTAGAACCTCCAAACAAGCTCAAGGTCCAGGTTTAGTCTCTTTTATCTGGAATTCTGGAATACTCCAAAAACAAAGTTGACTGAGATGGTGACACCTTTGCTTTCTGATGGCACAATGTACACAAACTTTGTTTTGTGCACAAAATTATTTTTAAAATATTGTATACAATTATCTTCAATTATAAGTTGTATATGAAACAAACATTAATTATGAGTTTAGACTTGGGTCCCATCTCCAAGATATCTCATTATGTATGTATATACAAATACAGGTATCAGTGTGCAGGGTGTCTCTCGATCTATCAACTGTTGTCTATGGGCCTGCCCACTTTTGGCTCTAGCCTGGCATGTGGCCACTGACAGATTTTCCTCAAAGGAATGTGGTCCCAATGAGGGGGTGGCAGATTTTCACCCCTGCTATAGCATGACTACAAAACAAAATCCTAGATGGGTCAGTGCAAATGAAAGTGTGTGTGTGTGTGTGTGTGGTTACATAGAGAGGAACAGGCTTCACTCACAATGGCTAATAAGCCTCACTGTCCCCAAATGCACCATGTAACTTTCTTCCATGTAAGTGAAAACATGTCATTCATTCCTACAGCAGAAAAGTCAAGCACTTGCCAGCATATCAAGGGGATACAGTATATGGCAATTTCTCCCCCTGACACTGGGTGGTTTGGCTCCCATCTGGCAATGTGCAACAACCCTCTGTACACATAAATGTGGTAGTACTGCACCCCTGCACTCTATAGGCCTTCGACAAACTCCCTTCTCTCAGAATAATGGGTATTTTGCTGAAGAATATACAATATATACATAAAAATTTAAATAACCACAGTTGAAGAAATGCAAACTCTGGAAAGCTGTCTCTGGAAATCTGAAGAAAGAAAAAGCTCCAGCCCTTGAAACAAACAGCTAAACTTTGTTTAAAATCTAAATAATATTCATTTACTCCCCCATAGTGCTTCTTTCTGAATTAAAAATTTAGAGGAAATGTAGACTTTCAAGTATAGCTATATCTTCAATCTAAATTAACATATACAAAAAGCAATATATAATCAGTGGGGGAAAATCAGCTTGTTTTCATCCATAAGATCTATGACACAAAGAAACAGACAGACAGATGCACAGATACACATACTTCAGACTATTCAGGAAAAATGCAATTTCTAACATATAAAATAAATTATTCTCTTACCCTCAAACTTTGTTCCATCGATAGACAGAGTACCTGCCAAGGCGCTGTGTACCTAAACATCTTTGGCAATTTCACCAAGTATATATATTTAAAAAAAAACCCAAAAAATAGTAAAAGGCACACTGAATCTCTCAACTGGTTGGGTTACTTTTTATTCAGAAGATTCAACATGAGGGAATTTTAAAAGTTATATTCCTTAAGGGTCTCCTGTGCCTGAATTACAAGCTGCAGTAACAACCATCACATTTGCACCCAGGGGAACTGAATAAGTAATTCGCTAAGAGGCTTTCTTTCCTGGGAAGAGCTTAGCTCAAACTCAATTAGCAAAAAATAGGATGATAGCCTCTGAAGATCCCAGTTCACAAAGCCATGGTTTTGACAATGGATAGTATTGGGCCAGTTTGGATGAGAAATAAATCACAGGAATGAGCAGAAGAAAAACTGAGCCTTCTTTGAAGTGGTCATGAAAGCTTTCATTTCCTTTTTTAAAATTAGGCACTGCTGGTCATTTTACTCAGCCCCCAACAATCTGGTTGATCTTAGCTAAGATTTGTTTGAAATGTGCTTTCAGCCTTGAGTCATGAAGTTAGTTTCTTATAATAAACCATAGACAAGATATACTACAGTTTAGGATTTGGAAGTAACACTGAACTGTGGTTAATCAAAAGAGATACAAAAGCTTCCAACTTCCTCCTTGTGGCCAGATTGAAAGAGAATAGTATGGAGAATATAAGCCATAGTTTACTGTGACATCCAAATCAACTCTCTAAATGACATACAACTCTTTTACTGGAAGGGTGGGAAACCATTGTGTTTTTAACTACATTATTGCTTATCAAAAGCATGCAAGCCTATTAGGAAACCAAAAAGATAGACTATATTTTTATGTTTATGTTTTTATCTCTCACACAGCACAGACAATGCAACATCAAAAACAATCCTCTATGTCCCATTGAGGTTTTCTTCTACTATATAAATCTGTACTGGCAGAAAACAAAATCAAATAAAAAAGTCACTGGACATACTTTCTTTGCCAAGAAGGGATGGGGTGACTATGGGTTTGAACAGATATAATAAATATTCCATCTCTTAATCTTGTTTAGGAGATAGGAAAGGGTCTCTTCTCTTGTGAGTTCCCATCTCTCACAAATGATTCTCCTGCTGTCTCTCCCACAAGTAGCTTAATCGTGGCTTTGTTGTCATACACCTTCATGTCATTTCAAATTTATGCCAACCGTAAGGTGATCATTTGCTTGGGAAGATTTGTTCAGGATGGTTGTTGTTGTTGATGTTGCCTTCTTTTGTGGCTGAGACAGTGTGACTTGCCCAAAGTGGCCCAGTGGTTTCAATGGCCGAGCAGGGATTCAAATCCTAGTGTCTTGTAGTCACAATCCAACACTCAAACCATAACATCATGTCAGCTTATTATTTTGGGCCTCAACGGTAGTTATTTATGTATATATTGTTAGCAGTGTGCGTGGCATTTTATGTTAACATGCAGAGATGCAAATACCCAATCATTCTGTCCGGACATGCAAGGACAAATAATTAATATAGTTTTATTCCCACTATGGAAATGCCATTCCACCCATTATTTCTATGCAGTTTTTTCCTCATATTTGAATGTTCTGAAGTATTCTGGAAGATTTTCCTGTACAGAAAAGGACATAATATTCTGCATAGAAAAATCATATGGATCATTTCAAGACATCTGAATACAACAGGAAAGCAGGCAAAAGTCTTACTGCCTGGTTGGTTTTATCAACTGTCAAGAAACCAATTTTGGTTGGGTAGACAAATAATTGAGACTATTTTTTCCATCCTTAGGGTCTTTACAGACTGCCAGAAATAATGCAACTTGAGTCCACTTTAACTGCCCTGGCTCAGTGCAAGGGAATCATGTGAATTGTATTTTTTCTGGGACATTGAGCCTTCTCTGTCAGAGAGCTCTAGTGCCACAATAAACTACACTTCCCATGATTCCTTAGCAATGAACCAGGACAGTTAAAGTGGCCTCAAGCTGCGTTATTTCTGGCAGTCTGTAAAGGCCCTTAGTTAACACTAAATGTATTAACTCAATTTTTTGCAGCTCTGCTCTACTCTACTTCATCCTTAAGCCATGAATTCCACAACATGGTGCAAAACAACCTGTTACCTGACTTTCTACCTGTTGGCTCATTTCTCTCCTGCTCCTTTTGTCAATTCATGTTTCATGGTGAATGGACGGGAAAACCCAGGGTAAAAACATGATTTAAACAAACCAAAATGTGCAAATCAACAAGAAATCATGGGTTCAGATTTCTGGCTAACAAAATATCACAAGAGGACAGATTTCAACAAGTAACACTCATCTGTCATAACACATACTTGTAGTCAAATCTAGGGGTGTGTCTACACTGTAGAAATAATGAAAGTTGACATCATTTAAAGTGCTATAGCTCCATTCTATGGAATCTTGGGATTTCTAATTTTCCAAGGTATTTAGCCTTTAGTCTTTTCTGCCAAAGAGTGCTGGTGCCTCACAACACTACAAACCCCAGGGGTCTATAAGATGGAACATGGCAGTTCAACTAGTATCAAACTGCATTATTTCTACAGTGTAGATGCACTCTCGGACTGATGGTAGTGACAGTATCAGAAAGGAGAAGGGCTTTAAAATGATGTGTTTGTTCTGTGTACAACCAGCATATTATAAGAAGTGACTGCCAATTAGGAAAGTCAAGAACAGTAAGAGAATGAGGTGAAGGCACACAGCATGGAAACCTAAACACCTGATGTGCAGTGATTTCACTTGGGAGAAATACAGCGAAGGACAGAAATGAAGTAGGAATGGCTGAGAAATCTGTCCAGTTTCCATTTCTATTGAAAATGAATTCTATTTCTATTTCTATTCAATTTCTAACCACTTCTACACCTCCTAAGACTAAATATTAATCAGAATTATTCAGACCTTGAAATGTTTCTGAAATGTAATGTTTATGAGAAAAGGTATACAAAAAACCACAAACATTTGAAGAAGTGCACAGAAAAAAAATACAGTTGAAACAGTTCACGCCCCTTACAGAATGAAAAAAATCTGGGGAAATATGCACAAAGATACATATAGTCTCAAAACCATGCATAAAATACATACACGTTTTTATGCAGGTCAGAAAAAAAAATACAATGCAAGTCAAAATTAGGGAGGAAAGAAACTTAAGAGTGGAAAAATCCATCCTGACAGATCTACCTAGCATTACCCCCAAGTAAATGTACACCCTACACATGATTTAAGACATTGGACACAGTACAATGGATCCGAGTCCCAAATAAGTTACAGCCAAACCTTCTTTGAGGAGGAATGTTTGACAGGAACAGGTGATTTGCAGACAATGCAAATTTCACATACCACTTCTTGGATGCACATTATTATTTGTATCTGTACCCTTCAAAGAATTTTCCCACAGTAATAAAAATAGAATTTTTGCTTGCACACCTATCTACTTCCTTCCACCCATAGTTGTGAATACCATTTCTCTTCTCTTCCTTTTCCTTGTCCCAAGCCACTTTCCTCAAATGCTGGACTCAACGAAAGTTCCCTTGCAATGTAAATTAGGGGAGACGCCACTGTACTCAAAGCTTCCTTTGCAGAACTGCTAAGTATCTTTGGGCACTGCCCATCTAAATCTAGTTCTGTTTATATTTCTTTGGGTAGCATACTGCATAAAACACAGCAACATCACAGAACTTTACTAGTTATGGCACACAGCACTTAATAATGTGACACTCCAGGATCCAGTCATGCAGGTCATCTTCAGATTTGGCCAAGTGCTTAAGCAAATGCTCAATTTTCAAGAAACAACACCAAAATGTTCAATCACCTAACTTTTGTGTTATGCATTATTTTTTGTCTCCCACAGTCTGCTAAACATATAAAATTGAACAAACTATGATGACCAGCCTTATGATGCTTCTAATCAGAAATACCACACACAACATGCATTTGCACAACACAGCAAGCCTGGGATCTGACGGAACATTGGCTTGTCAAGAATGAGCAGCCCTTCCACTTCCAGTGAGAACAGCTAAAGCAAAACAAAAACAGAAAGCTTGTTTAGAATCCAGAACAAACCTTGGCTGCCTTTTCCAGTTTATTGGTAGGAAAACAGTCAGAGAAGGGACAGAGAAGGTGACATAATATACCATAAGCTCAATTATGGAGCTCTGTGGTTTATTACTGCTCTTAGTCCAAGCAACAATGAGTACCCACCATCACATTGCTTGTTCATGCCAAATGTGCAGATCCCTGGCAAGCCACATTGTGTGAATGTACCCAACATGTGTACAAATCTTGGATTCATAATATAGATTCTTGCTGCAAAGCTTGTATAGCTCTTTATGAGGGGGATGTCTTTCTCTGTTACAGTTTTGGCTATCCAGACTCAGATGAAATAACAATAAAATAAGTATGGATATATTTTCCTCCAAAGACCTTTTCCTTTCTGTCTTTTTTAAAAACAGCTTTTCAAAAGCTTTCTAAAGCACCTTTCTCTAGTATGCAGCTGCTTATGAGTCAGAGTAGCAGGGTAACAGGTTCCCAACCTGTGCTTAGGTCTTTGTGAGTCAAAAAGGTTGGGAACCCCTGAGCTAGAAGATGCCTCTGTGTGTGTGTGTGTGTGTGTCTGTGTGTGTGTGTGTGCATGGATGTGCCTTCAAGTTGCTTGTTGACTTATGGTGAGCCCATAGTAAGAGTTTTTAAAGACATGTGGCAGTGAGCCTTTACATAATTTCTGCATGAGCTGCACATTTGATAATCTAGATCACTTGTTTGCCTTAAAACAAAACATAAACTAGTAGCTCTCATAGCAGAAATGTTTCAAAATTATACCAAAACGTGCAGTAGGAAGCTAAAAGCAAAAAGATGTGCAATCCGTACATTTTTATTTATTCCCAGTCTACATTGTTTTACTTTGAATCCAAAGCAATTATTACAAAGCTGAATTTCCCCTGCCAAAAACAAGTGTCTGGCCTTTTCTCTTTCATAGTTTATCCAGGTCTTGTCAAAAGGCACATCTGTTTAGACTGCACACCACCAATTTATGTCTTTCTGATAAAAAGTAGATGCTTAGAGTAAGCACTGAATGGTGGGAGGAGTGAGCCATAACCTTGGGATCAAGTTCTTAAATGTCCCTTAGCCATTCCCATCAGCAGCTATTCAAGCATCTGCTATGCATGGTATGGAAAGAAGAGTCTGAATCAGTTCCCATCTCTGTTGTTTACCCAGGAGAATATGCAGCTGTTATGACCTTTTGACTCATCCTCATCCTTTTAAGGGAAAGGGCAGAAACTGGTTCTATGTGCATGCCACACAAAAGTAGATACTTACGAACAAAATAAGCTAAATTCTAGTTTTTTGCCAGATAACCACTGAAGTAGCAACTCAGTTATAATTAGCACAAATAAAATAGGTACTTGGCTATTGAATGAGGGAATCGCACCATAGACTCCTGATTTTTTACTTCAGAATGGCAAACTGTTTTATGTCATACAACAAACTCTTGCAAACAGGACAACTGGTGTCTAACAGTGTACCACATGTATCCAAGTGAAGGCTTTCTATTCCTTAATTATAGTCAAGATATTAAGAGTCTCCCTGTTGGTTCTACAGATTCCCGCTACCATTTCCTACTTTCCCATCATTAACAATTGGCCAGGACCTGATGAGTGGTTGTTCCTGATGGAATTGCTTTCACTAGCAGAATCAGGAAAAAAGTGATTCCTCTCTCTTTTGCAAGCCCTGGCATACCCTAAAAATATGCTTTGCAGGTCTGGAAAATCCTTTGGAGCAGGGTCACAGGTAGCACGGAGGGATGCAGAGGAAACTGAGAAAACAGAAATTGAATAGTGGCAGTGAATGGGTGCTAGTTTATTAAATAGCTCCTTATTCTTTCACAACCTGTGTTATTAGTAACTTACAGGTTAGAATCAACTATGATGTAAGCTGCATTTGGACTATATTTTGCTGTTGTTGTTAACTGCCCTTGAGTCGATCTCAACTCATGGCGACTCTATGGATGAGACATCTCCAAGACGCTCTGCCCTTCACTGCTCTACTTAAATCCTGCAACCCCTTCATACCCGTGACCTCCTTAATAGAGTCCATCCATCTGGCAGGTGGCCTTCCTCTCTTCCTACTTCCCTCCACCTTCCCCAGCATTATTGTTTTTTCCAAAGAGCCCTCTCTTTTCATGACGTGTCCAAAGTATAACAGTCTCAGATTGATCATCTTGGCTTCCAGGGAGCTTTCCAGTTTGATCTGCTCTAGGACCCATTTGTTTGTCCTTTTGGCTGTCCTCAGCACTCTTCTCCAGCACCATATTCTCAAATGTATTGATTTTCTTCCTATCATCTTTCTTAACTGTCCAGCTCTCACATCCATACATGGTAATAGGGAATACAATGGCTTGTATGATTCTAACTTTTGTGCTGAGTTGTATATCTTTGCATTTTAGAATCTTTTCTAGTTCTTTCATAGTCATCCTCCCCATTCTTAGTCTTCTTCTGATTTCTTGACTGCAGTCCCTATTTCTATCAATGTTTAATCCCAGGCATGAGAATTCTTTTTACTATTTCTATTTCTTCATTGTCTAGATTGAACTTGTGAAGGTCCTCGGTGGTCATTATTTTTGGTTTTTTTTATGTTCAGCATTAAGCCTGCCTTTACACTTTCTTCTTTGGTCTTCCTTAGTAGGTGTTCCAGGTCTGTGAGGTTTTCTGCTAGTTTTATTGTGTCATCTGCATATAATCTATATAATTGTATAGAGTTGTATAGACTATATCATCTCAGTTTAATAAACCAAGATGTGAATACGCTTCAAGTGGTCCCATCTTGTTGCTTCTCTCTTCCCTTTGTGCAAAGCTACAGTTAACCATACCTCCTCATTGCATCCAAAATACTTTTTTGTTGCATACAAACTAGGTGACATAGGTCAAAGCCATGTTTTAAATCTGGTTTTGTGTTCTGGCCTATTCAATAGCCACTGCACATAGTTTCCAGATGCTGCTTTCTGGTTTATTTTCCAGTTTGAACAAAAAGAGAAGTGAAGTGGGGCATTAAGCTCATGCAGCAAACATTAACCCTGATGAACAGGGACAGGAAGGGATGGAGAAGTCATCATGTAAGGGAAGGAAGGAAGGAATGATGAAATATACCAGCCCTTAAACAATTCCCAATCACAATTTATGGGGCTATCTAGGAAACACTGGATGTATTTCAATGTAAATGTAAGCCGTGAACGTATCCCCCACTTTTTAGCATAGCTATGAGAAGGACAATAGAAACATCCTTTTCTGCTTTAAACTAACTAGGGTTTGCTGTTTTGTACATATTGGAATTTACTATGACTAATTTAAGGTAAAGTCGTTCCCCTCCCCCCCAACAAGACAAGAACAATCATGGACTGAGTCAAAATATTAGTCCCAACCAGAGGAAACTCATTAAATCAGTGGGAACGTGATAAGTCAACACTTAATGTAAGCTCCAAAACTCACTGAAGATATAATCCAGTTTGACATCACTTTAACTGCCCTGGCTCAGTGCTAAGACATCCTGGGAACTGTAGTTTATTGTGGCACCAGAGCTCTCTGGCAGAGGCGGCTAAATCTTTCATACAGTTCCCAGAATCCCCTTGCATTGAGCCGGTGCAGTTCAAAAGCATGCAAATACAAGTAGATAAATAGGTACCACTTTGCTGGGAAGATAACCAATGTTCTGTGCAATCATGTTGGCCACATGATCACAGAGTAGTCTCTGACAATGCTGGCTCTTCGGCTTAGTAATGGAGATGAGCACCACCCCCTATGGTCGGATACGACTTGACAACCTTGTCAATGGGGAATACCTTTATCTTTTTACTAACCAAACCACTTGGATTATTATCATATGCAAAAGTATGACTGAATGGCCAAATAGTATAATCCTATGCTTTTTGAAAATAATGCATTTGAACTTAAAGTGCACAATAATGAGTTTTTGCTACATCTGACAATGTATTTTTTCTCCTCTTAGCAGAAAAAAAAAAGGGGGGGGGAGGAGAGCCATTAACATTGTGAGATGGTTACTCAGACTGGACCAAGGCAAAGCACATGGATAGAAAGTTTTCAAAAACAGCTTTAAATAATAGAGAGGATTCATGGCATTCTGCCCTCAAAAACTGTATTAGCATGCATATATAAGAGACACAAGCATATCTTGTGCTTCTGCAGCTTTAGATCATTATAGGTTCATTATGTGATATGCCTGAAGGCAAGTCCTATTTTTAAGGGGAGTATCAGTGCTAGTATTCTACACTTCTTCACCACATCTGCTTCTTTGTGAGCTTCTCTATGCTTGTAAAAAGTCAAAAGATTCTTTAGTAGCCAAATCCTAACAGAACCACATACCTTAGAGGTGAACGCACATAGCTGGTAATAAAACATATTTACCCCCTCTTGGAAAACTCTATGCTATTCTCTTATTTCATGATTTCTGAAATGTTGGAAAATTTACAACTAACTAGATGTGTTGAAATAATTTTTCAAGTTCCATTCATCACGACAATCAACACTTCTTTATAATTGTACTTGATTTAGGTAGTTGCCTTAGTTATTGTTTTTACTGGTAACCAAGTGAGTTATTTGGAATCTGGTTTGAGCATTTGACTATGACTCCTGAAGAACAGGGTTAGAATCTCCATTTGGCCATGAAACCCACTGGGTGACCCTGGACAAGTCACACTCTTGCAACTTCAGAGAATGGCAATGGCAAACCCTCTCTGAAGAGACTTGCCAAGAAAACCCTGTGAAAGGGTCACCATAAGTCGGGAAGGCCCACAACAACAACAGAAGGTACATGCATGTATATGCTGACAGAACAGGACTAACCATTATAACATCAGGATGCTCAGCCAAAAAGGGACTCCATGATATCAGGAGATCAGGTGTTTGAGGAATAGACAGCTCTCTTCTCCTGAACTGGTCAGCTAAATCTTTCATACAGCTCAAAACAAAGTGAAGGAGTCTCCAGTTTATTGAAGAGATGCCAATGAAACTACCTACCACCAAAAGTTGCAAACCCCACTTTAGCAGAAAATAGTCATACAGTTACCATCTTAGCATATGTGGGGAAATGTATAGGTACTGGCACTCTGTGCACAATGATTAGAAAATAGCCCCACAGTACTAAGTTGTAAATTTGGGAGGTAGAGAAACTGATGGTAAGAGGGCTTTTTTGTACGCTTGACTGTGGTTACTACTATATCAACATGTCCGTATAAACAGACATTGAAAGGTAGACCCTTAAAGTATGTGTTCATTCATTGCTGCTTCTTGGAATACTTGCATTCCATCCCCAGCCAGAGAATTACGGTCTTAAAGTCTGTTGTCATAACCTAAGTACTTTAGGTATTCAGAAACAGCTGTAAGGAGGTCTCAGCATAGTCTAGTTTATACTGCCTAAATGGTTTGCCAATAAAAGATTCTATAAAAATATTTACAGTCTTTAAAAACACTTCTGTTTTTCCCTGCACTCACACTTTACTGGTGTTGAAGAAACACATCTGTTTGTGTCACTGGAAATAATGTGTCTTATTGTAAATTTGTTGCTAAAGGGTATGACACTCTTTAGTAAGTAATTTTTACAAAAAGGGTGCTAAACCACGAAAGCTCCTGGCACAAGCAACATTAGCATTTTGGTTTGCTATCATGTCCAAACCTATTACAATAAACAAATAATGGTTTTCCAGAAGCAACCTACAATTAGAAATCATGGTTTGTTATTGGTCTATGAACATTAGCTTGTATAAACTATGGCTTGGTGTTGCATCTAGACCTACAGTTTTGGATTGTTCCTGGCTTCCTTCACTCACCCTAAAAAAAACAACAAAAGACAAAAGAAGGAGAAGAGAGCAAACCAGAAACAGGAAAATAAGCTGTGGTTTGTTTGGTCATCTATGGCACTACCATAACTTAGCCACTGTGTTGCTTGGCTTTTAGGAAATGTGATTTTGATCCGTAAGTACAGGGATCTAACAAGCACTAACATATAATAAATAATAATAATTATTTTTATTTTTAACCCGCCCCTCTGCTCAGCAATCGGGGCGGTGTACAACCTTATAAAAACAGTAAGCAATTAAAACATTCCCAAATCCCACACCCTAACCCTCCCACCCCTTAAAACTAGATTAAATGAAGAAAGAATTAAAATGAATTTAAACATAAATACAAATAACAATATTTTTGGGCAGTATGCAAACAGTGGCAGATTGGGGAGCGGGTAGCAACCTCCGCCATTGCCGGGAAGTTATTCCGGGAAGGCCTGCCGACAGAATGCTATATGAGATAGCATTCTTCTGTTAGTAACAATAAACTACTAGGGCATCCATTCAGGTTACATTATTTTACATGATGCCTTAAATCACCCATAAAATGGGCTTTATCCATCAATATGTCAAATTATTTTTTTTATTAAAATCTCCCAACAACTTCCTTACATACAACCAGTGGGGAGTGGGAAGCAGGGATAAATATTCATATCTATCCTTTCTATAAGATTCCACCAAAAAAAAAAAAATACAACATATGAATAAAAATTCAATAAACATGTAGTCGCCTCTCCATATCAATGGATTCTACATCCACAGATTCAACCAACTATAGTTTGAAATTATTAACACATACACACGCACACACACGCAAATCCAAGAAGCAAATCTTGATCTTGTTATTTTATACAAGGGATGACATTTTACTATGCCACTGTATATGAAACGTCAGCATCCATGAATTTTGGTATCCATAGGGTATCCTAGAATCAAACCCCAGTGCATACCAAGAGCCCACTGTACTTCAAAAGAGACTAAACAAATTAAATGAAAATTAACTCTGTGCATATAGAGTAGAACTTGGGAAAGTTACTGTTTAGAGTAGACCATAAAGTTCAGAACCCCCTAACCAGCATAGGAAATGGAAGGAGAAGTCCAGTAAAAGAAACTTTCTCAAGCTTTGATTAAATAATTTTCGACAAAACTAATTAGAAGTGTTGGGACACATATTTTTTTCAGTTTAGTTAAGGCGAGGGGGAAGGAGAGGAGGGAAGGGCAATTTGCCAAACACCTTTCACAACAGCTGCCTACAAGGGTAGCCCTTTCAACTACATTTCTCTGAAAGAATGTATGAAGTCATAAAGAACAAGACCTTATCAACAAATTGATATTTCACTAAGGCAGAGCCTTTCCCTTTCCACATCCTGCCTTGAACTACAAACAACTCATGTTAAAAGAAAATGCATGCTTTTATAATTCATATTTTACATAACAAGTTGTTTTAGCTGCAGCCCTTAAATACTGAATAGTATATCTCTAAATCAATCTTTTAATTAGAAAACATGATGTGAATTGGCTTAACAAACTGAACACTGTGAAATTTAGCCAATCGAATAACATACTAGGATGTTCATCAGGCTTTTAGCTAGTGCCTAACAATCTCTTTGGAAATCCAGATTCAATATGATTCCTCCCGAACTGGTTTTGATTTCTAACACCCTTCATACTTCATTGTGTTGTTAGGGGAACAAACCAAGGCAAGCCTTATACATACATGCTTCTTTCCCTTCACTGCTGTCAGGTAGGATTTTTAATTAGCTGCAGCCTGCCATATAATCTAAACGAGGGGTGGGTAACTGTGGAAGGCTAGAGGGTCATATGGAGTCCTTGGAAGGCCAACTTACCATCTTCTCCTGCCAGTAACAGATGCAAGACAGTGGTTCTTAAATGTCACAAAGCACTGCCCTAAAACGGACTTGTACACATGAATGTCAATGTCTCTGATCCAACTCTTAAGATTCTGTGATTCTATTATTCTAGCATACCTCTCAGAATGTTTTGATGGGATCTAAAATGAATTAGGAAGTAGAAAAGAGTTAGAGGGAGTGTTTGATGTCCAGCAGAAGCAGCATTGGAGCAAGGCAGAAGTGTCATGGTGCCAAGCTGAGAAAGAGAGGTATAGGGGGAGATGGAGACGAAAAGGAGGAGGAGGGTGAGGAAGACATAGGATGGGCAGGCAGTGGCAGAGAACAGTGTCACATATAAATGCCCTGGTTAACTTTGAATAGGTTAGCATTAGTTGACAGCAGTGCTGAGGAGGGGTGCCAGACTCTTTGCTTGCTAGCAATAGCATGTACATTTCTATACTGCTTATCAGTGAACTCAAAACTCTCTAAGAGGTTTACAGTCTGTAAGCTAATTGCCCCAACAAGCTGGGTATTCATTTTACTGACCTACGAAAGGATGGAAGGTTGAGTCAACCTTGGAGCCCTTGGGATTGAATTGTGGCTGCAGTACAGGCATTTAACCACTGTGCCACCAGGGCTCCCTTGGTGCTCTTTCTTGGTGCTCCACCTGCTCTTTATTTCCTTCCTTCCTTCCCCCATCTTGGTCTCCTCCCTTTCTCATGAAGAAGGCAAAAAAGAGGGTTTAATAATTGTTGACAGGAGACTGGACTGCACCCAGCTGAAAAGGAAGGGAAGGAGGGAGAGAGAGAAGGGCAAAGGCTGTCTAGCTGTCAGCTCCACTGTTGCTCAACTGTTCAGCCTCCCTCTTCCCTGCAGTAGAGCAGCCACATGGCAGGGAATGCACAGACCAGCTAGGCAGCCTTTGCCTTGTCTCCTGTCACATGGCTACTTCATTGCAGGAGGGAGGAGGTGGGATGACCAGTCTCCAAGCCTTTGCATATCCCCTCTGTGGACATCACGAACAGCTGGGCTCCATGGACCACAGGTTAAGAATCCCTGATGTAAGATTCATTTTAGTAGGCAAAAGACCAATTTTTTAAAAAACTTTATTAGCTAAGATATTCCCCCTCCAAGTTCCTCAGTGTCATCGTTCTTTATAGTATTTTACAGTTTCTGTCATGTTTAACGTTCTCTGTCTAATGCACAGAAAGTATTTCAGTTTGGATGGCTAACATGATACAATTATGATTCTTTATATATTCTTCCAGCTGCACAGGGCCTGTTCCTCATTCTGTGTGAAAATGGTACAAACGTATGAACACACTGAATATTGCAAATACAGGGACAAGATATGCAGTGAGCTTGTTTCAATCAAGTTGGCTAGTACTACAGGAATGTGGATCCTGAGCAGTTACATATGTGTGGATGGACGTATACGTGTGTGCATGTGTCTAAATGCCTTAAAATATACTATACACGCGAAAACCCCAAAACACAGAGAGGTTGAGAGATATATATATCTTGAGTGATTGATTTCAGGTTCTGAAATCTAAGGAAGACATGTCAGACCCTTTGTTCTGAGACATACTGTTACCATTCATATGCCTTTTACAAGACTGTCAGTTTACTGCTGTGGGCCTACCAATGGCATCACCTCTGTTTTTAATTTTTTTAAATGTTTGTTCACTGTTGTATCATATTTCATTACAACGGGACAATCTAGCAACAGTTCTAAGTACCCATGGAAACTAGCATTAAAACAGTGACAAATGCAAACAATTCTAAAGCAGAGAGGTTCCATAGTGAGACCATTTGGAATGCAACCAACATATTATACTACTATAATAAAATAGCAGTGCTTTATCAACTTAGTACAGCATTTTTAAATACTTACTATTACATACATCATAATTATATTATGATAATGTATGTAATGTATTATCACTTCCCAAACTGCCTCAACCACATGTGGCTGGTTCACATAAAACACAGCCCAGTATGATGAAAACAGCATATACTATTTGTTGTGTGTTGCCTCGCTCGATTTAGAGAGCATCATTTTCCAGTTCATTGGAGCCAGCGTGCTGTAGCCAGTTCATTGGAGACCAGAGTTAGAAGGTATTTTTTGTAACTATTTATTTTTTTTATTGTGGCTTCTTGGGCACTTTTTAGGCTTAGGAGAAGACTTTCTGGCAACAGGAAGTGACTTCCTGTCCAACTTCCTGTTTGAAAAAGGTCTTTCCTAGAGCTTAATTGGCTCAGAAGGTCTTAGACACGATGGGATCCTCCCCTCCCATATCCTTAGCAGTCAAATTTTTACAATTCTTTTTATCGGGGGGGGGGGGGCTTCAAGTATGGTGGAAGTGCCCTCCACATCCCCCAGGTGCCTTTTGGGAAAATTTTGAAGCAAAAATCAAGACATTTGACCCCGGGGAGGACCTGTGGGCCATAAAAAGGCCCATTGGTGCATTTTGCCCACCCCAATCTAAACCCAAGCAAACGGAGTTTAAACTTCAAGATTAGAGGAAACAAGCCCATTTCAAGCCACATTATCTTCAATGAGTTGATCTTGTAATGCTAAACCATGTTTTAATATCACATGCAAAGTAGGTCATCCTTAGTGTAGAAGAGAGAGCAAAAAGGTTTCACTGTTCCTCAGGAAAAAGTAAAAATAAAGATATGTACCATATTTTCCGGCGTATAAGACAACTTTCTAACCAGGAAAACCTGGAGTTAAAGCTGGGGGTCGTCTTATACGCCGGGTATAAGGTTGAGGAGGTTGAGAAAGACAGAGGTGGGAGGAGGGAAGGAGCCCGGAAGAGAAGGAGGAGGAGCAGGAAGACTGCTCTGAGGCTGGGAAAAAAGCCTAGGAGAGGAGGAGGAGGAAGAGGAGGAACTTCTTTCTCCTGCCTTTCCCCCCTCCTTCCCACCTTCCCTCTTCGTCCTACTGGTCCTCCATTTTCTCTCCCTGCCTTTCCCCCCTCCTCCCCCTTCCCTCTTTGTCCTACTGGTCCTCCATTTTCTCTCCCTGCCTTTCCCCCCTCCTCCCCCCTTTTCTCTTCGTCCTACTGGTCCTCCATTTTCTCTCCCTGCCTTTCCCCCCTCCTCCCACCTTCCCTCTTTGTCCTACTGGTCCTCCATTTTCTCTTCCTGCCTTTCCCCCCCTCCTCCCACTTTCCCTCTTTGTCCTACTGGTCCTCCATTTTCTCTCCCTGCCTTTCCCCCCCTCCTCCCACCTTCCCTCTTTGTCCTACTGGTCCTCTATTTTCTCTCCCTGCCTTTCCCCCCTCCTCCCACCTTCCCTCTTCATCCTACTGGTCCTCCATTTTCTCTCCCTGCCTTTCCCCCCTCCTCCCACCTTCCCTCTTCGTCCTACTGGTCCTCCATTTTCTCTCCCTGCCTTTCCCCCCTCCTCCCACCTTTCCTCCTGTCCTCCTCGTCCTCCTGTTCAGAAAGGGTTTGCCATTGCTTTTCCCTGAGGATGAGAGAGTGTGACTTTCAAGACTGTTGTTGTGTGCCTTCAAGTCGTTTCTGACTTTTGGCAACTCAAAGATGAACCTATCCTGGGGTTTCCTTCACAAGGTTTGTTCAGAGAGTGTGACTTTCAATACTGTTTTTGTTGTGCATCTTCAGGTCGTTTCCAACTGATGATGACACTAAGGCAAACCTATCATGAACCTATCATTTCTTTCCTATGTGTTTTTTCAGACAGGGTTTGGCTTTGCCTCCCTCTGGGGCTGAGAGAGTGTGACATCTAAGATTGTTGTTGTTGTATGCCTTTGAGTCATTTCCAACTTACAGCAAACCTAAGGCTCATAGTGTTTGCTTGGCAAGGTTTCTTCAGAGGTGAGTTTGCCATTGCCTTCTCCTGAGGCTGAGAGAGTGTGACTTGCCCAAGGTTACCCAGGGGGATTCCATGGCTGAGCCAGGATTCGAACCCTGGTTTCTAGAGTCATACTCTGATACTCAGACAGGGTGACCAAATGTCTTCAATGCAAAGGAGGACAAGTCACTACAAAAAATGTAGGACATACAAGAAAAAAAGTTAGAGAAAGCTAAAAACACTAATATAAATGTAAATCCATGCTTCTTAGCCGTGCTCAAAATGGAGGATGTTTTAATGGTCAAAATGGTGACTTTTAACCTTATCATGGGGTTTTCTTGGCATGTTTCTTCAAATGGGGGTAGCTATTACCATCCTCTGAGGCTGAGAGTGTGTGACATGCCCAGGGTCACTTACTTGGCTGCAAATTGTACATTCCCCAGAATGCATCACCTAGTATATTGGTAGTCCTTCCCCCCAACATTTTCTCATTTCCCCCCAACCATCTCATAACTGGGAAATGGAAATAATTTTTAAAGCAGCATTCATGGTAAATCAGGACTATTTTTGAAAAAGTAAGGTCCAAAATACACTGCAGAAATAAATGTTAGGGAACGTGGGAGCTGTAGTTTGTTTTGTTTATAAGTGACAGTTTTCCTGCTAAGTACCTGCATGTCATAAGCATTTGAATTAAAATTACCGATTGAAATCAAATCTGATGTTTTTAAAATTTTTATTTGGTGTGTGTTGGAAGAGTGGGGTCGTCTTATACGGCGAGTATATCCCAAACTCTATATTTTGACTGGAAAAGTCGGGGGCCGTCTTATAGGCCGGAATATACGGCAGCTAAGTTTATTTTTCTCTTGGGACCAGAAAAACAAAAAGAAAACATTGCCTAAGATTGCAGTGTATTGCCTCTAGTATTCTTGGCAAACAGTACTAACAAAAATTATTCATTACAAAAGACCCAAGAAATAGTCAAAATTGAACCCAAAGAGACTTAGGGGCGAAACAGAGCCAAAATAACCAGGTCTGTGGCCAGCTTCGAGGTGGAGCATTTAGATGACACACGCCTTGAAGCTGTGCTATGTGGAGAAAAGCCAGACTAAAAAGGAGCTGGATTTTTGTACTTCTTCCCAGAAAGCGCACACCTTTGCATATATGCACAAATGCACTGACACCTCTAAAGGGCAGCTCTAAACGGGTGCTCCTTCCAAACCCTAACTCAGGCACCGGCAACCTACGGCCCGGGGGCCGGTTAAGGCCCCGGGCCCCGGACTTACCGGCCCAGGCCGAAGGTTGCCGCTGTCGCCGCCGCCGCCGCCGTCGGAGCGTGTTTTCGGCCGCGGTCGCGGCGGCTGCCATTTTGGAAGTCAATATGGCGGTCGTGATGCGTTTGCGCATGCGCAGTACTCTTCCACATGCGCAAACGCGTCGCGCCCGCCATTTTGACTTCCAAAATGGCGGCCGTGACATATGCCGCGGTGGCTGTAGCCGCGTGTGCTACGACGGCGGCTGCAGTAGCGGCTGCGCCGGCAGCGTGCGCAGGGGGATTGCGCGTGGCGGAGGGTGTGCGCGCACGTGAGCACGCACGCCGCCATTTCTCCTCCCCCTCTGCCCAGCCGAGACCTGGGCGACGGCAGACCGGCCCAGGTCTGAAAAAGGTTGCCTGTCCCTGCCCTAACTCTAATTATGCATGTAAATGCCCCATTGCAGGAGCGCATTTAAAAAGGGCAGAGCTGCTGTGCCCTAGTGGAGAGGGTGGCAATGCCCCAAAGAGAAACCGTGACATTTCTCATGGAGATGAGTACAACATACACAAAACAGACAATCAAAGAGGAGGCATGGAGTGAAAGGGGGCATGACTGTACCTTGACAGCATCTGCATGGGCACATTTCTGCTCCGATGCCCTGTCCCAGTGAAGTGCTGCATATGTGAATGTATGCGGGTTCACAGGGATGGCCATCCAATGGGATGGCAGTCACCAGTGGTTTGTTCCTATGAAGGTGCATAGGGATGGTGGGGGAACAGTTAAAAAAAAAAGTACCCAGTGGTGCAGCTTGAAGCCGTGCACCCAAGCCGTGCAGTGCGGTCATGACATGTGCATTCCAGCTCCTTTGGGAGCTGGCAGTGTGGTTGGTGGGGTTTCAATGTGGCTTCGGAAAAGGCAGCTTCAAGCTGCTTTCTCCTGCCAGTCTGTTTTGCCCCTCAGATACCCTTCGTGACACACTAGAACAGGGGTCGGCAACCTACAGCCCCCGGGTGGAGGCAGCGGCGGTGGAAGCAGTGGAGGCGGCGGCAGAGGCGGAGGCACCACCGCCTCCGCTGCCGCCTCTGCCTCCGCTGCCACCGCCGCCTCTGCCTCCTCCTCCGCCGCCAAGACCGCCGCTTCCGCTTCTGCCGCCACCCACCTCTGCCTCCTCCTCCTCCTCCTCCTCCACCGCCGCCAAGACCGTCGCTTCCGCTGACGCCGTCACCCACCTCTGCCTCCTCCTCCTCCTCCTCCTCCACCGCCGCCAAGACCGCCGCTTCCGCTGCCGCCGCCACCCACCTCTGCCTCCTCCTCCTCCACCGCCGCCAAGACCGTCGCTTCCGCTGCCGCGCAAATCCTGCGCATGCGTAAACGCATGCGTAAACGCGACGCGACCGGCATTTTGGAGACAAAAATGCCGGTCGCGTCCTGCTCTGCCAAAAGCAGGCTCAGCGGTGGCAGCGGAAGCGGCGGTCGCGGAGGAGGCGGAGGAGGAGGATGAGGAGCCAGCGGTGGCAGAGGAGGAGGTAGCAGCAGCAGAGGAGGAGGCGGAGGAGGATAAGGAGCCGCCGGCGGCGGCGGAGGAGCTGGCGGCGGCGGAGCTGGCGGCAGCGGTGGAGGTAAGGTAAGGGGGACTCGTGTGTGGCGCGCGCGTTAGTGGAGGGAGCGGGGGGCGAGTGTGCGATAGTGGAGGGGGCGCGCGCGTGCGCGCGCCGCCATTTCCCCCCCCCCTTGGCCCAGCCGAGGCCTGGGCTAGTGGAGACCGGCCCAGGTCTCAAAAAGGTTGCCTGTCCCTGCACTAGAATAAAACTAGATCATATGAAGGACTACATATAAAGGACTACATGAAGGATCATATGAAGGAATCTACTATTATTGAATAGTACATTTTTCAAGGATAACTGGACAGAACCAAAGTTATGTAGTGGTTAGCATCATAGGATTCTGTCACACTGCAGCATTAATGCAGTTTGACACTGCTTTAACTATCATGGCTCCATCATATAGAATCCTGGAATTTGTAGTTTGTTGCTGAGCTCTGATAGATAAGGAGAAATCTCATAAAGCTACAAATTCCAGAATTTCATAGCATCGAGTCATGCCAGAGTGGTGTCAAACTGCATTAATTCTGCAGTGTCTAGACTGGGACTTGGGAAACTCATGGTCAGGTGCCCACCTGGCTATGAAATATTCTCAGGTTGCCACTGTCTCTCAGTTTGACCTACTGAAAGACCTTCAGGCAACCATTCTTTTTCAGCATGACTTAGCTGTAATGATAAGGTGAAAAAGAGCACAGCCATGTTCACAACCTTGAGCTCACTACAGGACAAGCAAGACAGAAATACAACTAATGAAGAAAATAACCTTATTAGTACAATGTGGAATCCCTGAGGGAGGAATGACAAATAAAAATCCTGCATTCTTAACTGCAATCTATGGAGCATCTTTACAAATAATTGTCTCAGTATAGGGGCAAACAATGATGACCCGGGGGCAAATCTCTCCCATAAGAAAATGTACCCCAGACTTCCACAACTGGCTACCAGTGGCAAATGTGTGGTGCAACAGGACAGATGTACAACAGGTAAACTACCGGGAAAGATCAGAATTGGGTCCTTGCCCTTCTTGCTCTTCTCTCTTATCTCATAGTGATTCTCCAGCAAATCTAGTTGCTGGCCAGCAAACTAGCAAATTGTTTCCACAGCTAACTCAACACATTATGCAAACCTACAGACATAACAATACACCAGGAAGAAATATAAGCTTCCTATGCTAAAGTAGGGAGGCTGGCCTCTCACATTGAGAGAACCGTGCTGTTATATACATAGGTGTATCTAGGAACTACAAATGGTATATAAAGTTCATATATAAAATTTACATGGTATTGACACACATATGATGAAATGTAGTATCTTTTACTCACCAGATAGACTGAAATGTCACATCCTTAATCACATATGAGAGACTTGGCTCATTTCTAGACTAGACTGTCTGCACCCAGAGGACCTTTTCGGCAACTGCTCCCAGATTATGGAATGGCCTGCCAGATGAGATCCATCGTATTACCACCTTGAACAGCTTTAAAAAGGCTGTTAAGATGGATCTCTTCCGGCAGGCCTTTCCTGAATAGATATCCTGGCGATCAAGAGACAGCCCAACCTGCTCCCCTGATTCTGCTGCAGTTATTGTTTATTTGTATTATATTTTAAATGTGTTTTTAAATTGTCATTGTTTAATAGTATTTTAAGGAGTGGGTGGGATTATGCAATATGAAATGTATATTTTAATGTTGTGAGCCGCCCTGGTTGTGCATTATGCAGAGGGGCAGGATAAAAATAAATTATTATCATTATCATCATCATTATCATTTCTCATATTCCAGAGCCTTCTGGTTGGGGGGGTCCTTTCTTGGCTCTGCTAAAATTTACGAAACTCAGGGAACTCACAGTCAAATGTGATATGTCATCAGGTCTAATTTATGCAGAAACAGGATGCATTAAGGACACAGAGTCAATTTTTTTTGAAAAAGGTAATTTCAATACTGTTGCAAGCCAAAGAAAAGAGAGGAAACCTAACAAGCTTACCATTGGCAACTTAAAAAAATTCAGATAACTACACAGAGTAAAGAACAAAAATCCAGCTTTAGATGCTAACTCATATATCATATTTTTAGTTTTGTTATCTGCAATTCTGAAAACAACAAAATTCAAAAATACACCACTACAAGACTTCAAAAAAGTAGTCAAAGGGCTATGGTTCTCTCTCAGGCCAGTGAGAGCAGCCAGCAACCATACTCAACCTCCAAGGAAGCAACATGGGATATGCAAGGAAGTGATATTATCCCTGTCCACTTCATCTTCTGCGCACTTCACCAAGACAGAGTGACACAGTTTCTTACCCTCTATCTGTCTTTCAGGCACAAAGAACTCAGACCTAATGAATGAATGATTAAGCACCAGCCTGTGCTACCGTATGCCCTGGATACAGTTACCAGAGTTTCTCTACTGAGCCAAATTCCTTGAGCTCACTTTCTTAGCACTAAATAGTAATGCTGGCAGGGGCTGGGTGTGTGTCTCATTATTCAATTTGCCTACTGTGCAGGAAATCTCAATTAACTAAAACCTGAAATAAACTGGACATAGATGGGTTAATGGAGGTAAGGCCTATTTCCCTAACTATATATTTGCAGAAATGTTGGAATCCTGTTACACACACACACACCCTTTACACATCATCTATATCAGGGGTCGGCAACCTACGGCTCGCGGGCTGGGTCCGCCCCCCCGAGGCCTTTGGACCAGCCGCCGCCGCTGTCGCATGGCTGCCATTTTGTTTTCCAAAATGGCAGCCACGACTCATTTGCGCATGCACAGTACTCTTGCAGTACGGAGTACTGTGCATGCGCAAACAAGTTGCGGCTGCCATTTTGGAAAACAAAATGGCAGCACAGCAGCAGGGGTCAGCAGTGGCGGGGGTCAGTCCAAAGCCCTCGGGGGGGGGGCGAACCTGGCCCATAGGCCGTAGGTTGCTGACCCCTGATCTATATCACTGCTAATCAAAATGGACTAGTGCCAGTCCCTGTGTCAGTGGCTGCCAATTCCTGGTAGGCTTCCAGAAAATAAAAAACTGTATACAATGGGCACAAATTTAGTGACAGTCCTTGGCAAAGGAAAAAACTGACAGTCCCCCACATCAGATAGCTTCAGAAGCCCTGATCTGTATTACAGTATACATATTATAGATAATGCATACTACAAGGAAAACAAGGTGCCAGATGCCTGGATGGCCAATATACAGTTCAAGTAAATAACCAAGACAAGCAGAAGAAACCATGAACACCTGCACATCCTGTACATAACTGTTTTAGAACAGTGCTTGTCACATGTTTACAGAGCCAGTTTATAGATTCACTAGAATCATATGGTAAGACTTCTCTAAGCCTCTAACATTTCAAGCTGTGGAGTAGCAAAAAGGGGAGAATAGACCTATCATGAAAGTCAATGCCTAGCTTGGAAAAAAAAAAGCATTAAAACCTGCTTAAAATACAAGTGGGGTTTTTTGGGGTTTTTTTTTTTATAAAGCCAAACTACATCCTGTTGGTAATTCAAAGTGAGCTGTGCATTTCCCTGAAGTGAGGATAGTATATATAGAGCAGAACTGTATTACAAATACTTAACTCGGTACAGTCTAGCACATATCCAGAAGCAAGCTGTTACAGTTAGTTCCTTTCTCTCTTCTCTCAGATGTCATGTCCTGCACTTGAACAAACTCCCACTATCTTACAAATCGCCAAGGTGGAGATTGGTCTGCATATTTAAATTATGGCTCTCGGCATGGCAACCACACAACTCTTCTTGCTTCTGCTTCACCAGCAACTTCAATTAGGATTGACAACAGCTGCTGCTACAGCCAAAGATTGTGACTTAAGATAAGGGCTATTTTCATGGATGGGAGCATTAGAGGCATTAACAGCAGCCTGGGGATCCAGTAATGGAATAATTCCCTTAACAGATTCATAGCTTGGCTGGCATTTGTTACATCATTTATTATGTGTGCTTGTTTTCCTATAGAAGCTAGACACTGTGCATCAGGGCAACAGATCTGTTAGGCTTATTCCGGCCCTTTGGCAATTACATCAAGGATTTTGCTACCCATCCTTAATGGGCCAAGTCCAGGTCACACATTGGGGTCCATTCATTTTTGAAGACTTAATTTGCAACAACCTCTGTTCTGTACCCAGAGACTTGAAAACACCAGATGTTGACTCTTGCTTGCCAGTGTTATTAGGTTTGTTTTGCAGCTGCTACACAGTTTTCACAAACATTTTATTGAATTGCAGTGAAACAGGAGTGCACTGCTCAATCGGTGACACATTTAAATCTGGCTTCTTGACAATAGTCATGTTTTACAATTTACATTTTAAAATGTGCATTTGAAACATTCTAAATATAAACCTAAAGATATAACATGTTAAGTATCCCTTAAAATAAACACTTGCTTCAAACCAGGAAAGGGTAAGACATGAAGGATATAGAATAATTCTTGTCCTTGTAAGTGAAATGCCCTGTGTTTTATTTCCGACATCGAGTCCTAGAAGAATTTGATGAGGAAAATCTTGCTATTTGTTGATTACCATTGTTTAAGAACAAACTTGCTGGGCCAGAGAGGAAGTGCTCTTTCTGTTTTTAAGGAGAGTATCAAGTGAAATACCATCAAAACAAGATAAAACCTGAAGTATGAAAACATTTTTTCTGCACGTAGGTATTTTTCTACTAATATTTTCCCCATGTACAGTGTGGTGTAGTTGTTTGAACACTGGACTGTGACTTAGGAGACCGGGGTTCAAATCATCTCTTGAGCATAAAAACCCACGGGGCGAGTTTGGGCAAGTGTCAAAGGATGGCAATAGCAAACATTCTCTGAAGAAACTTGCCAAGAAAACCCTACAATAGGTTTGCTTTAGGGTCACTGAAGTAAACAAAATGACCTGGAGGCACATAACAACAACACCCCAAAGATCTACAATCATCTTCTTCAGCCACAGAAACACCGGAATCTGCTTTATACTGTGCCAGATGTTAACTTCAACCTGATTTCTTAGCTGAAGATACCAGGAACTGAAACAGGGACCTACTGCATATAAAACATATGTTTTGTGGAGTAAGATTTTCTTCTCCTTCATGTAAACATTCTCAGAATTGTGATTAGTGGCTAGAATATTTTCTATCCTGAAACAGGTTTTGAAATAGACTTAATAAGCCTCTTTAGAACACAACTTTCAGACTCATTTCAGTCTAGCTTGGCAATAATAATTGCCTACTGAAACGTGGAAGAACACTTTTTAAAAAATCCAATCTGATCACTATGTTTTTTAAAATCCAGATTATTTATTTACTTAATTAATTTTTTATGTCACCTTTCTATCAAAAAGTGACCCAAGGCAGCTCACAAGATAAAAACATGTTTTAAAAACTTTACAGTAAAAATTTAAAAACAGTTAAAATCATCTACTGAAAACATTAAAACATTAATATTAAAAACATACAAAAAATTAAAACATAACTAAAACACACACACCATATAAAACCACCTTGTCATGATTATTACGTTAAAAAGCCTACCTAAATAAAAATGTTTTCGCTTGCCAGTGAAAGGCAAGCAGTGAGGGGGCCACTCTAGCCTCCTGTGGAAGGAAGTTCCAGAGATTGGGAGCAGCCACCAAGAAGGCTCTCTCCCATGTCCTCATCAAGCGAGTCTGGGATGGTGGTGGGACCAAGAAAAAGCCTTCTCCTGCAGATCTTGGGGCTCTAGCAGGTTTGTAGGGGGAGATATGGTCTCTCAAATAGTCTGGATTATTTCTAGATTTAGAAATGTGTGACATTAAACATACACACACACATTCTGAGCTTCCCTTATGACAATTTTCAATACTTCCTGTTCTTTCAATAGTGGCTGCACAGTTCCACTACTGAGATAAAGAACAGGTTTAAGCATTTCACTACATTCCAAGAAGAACAGTGATCCTAAAATAACAGTAAGATATGAATGCATGTTGATGCCTACGTATTGGTATGCTCCTCTTGCCCCAATCAAAATCACATATAAACATATCTGAGCCTACTTACCACATGCCTCCATGTCAGTACAAGTCAAAGACTCTAATATTCTATTAGAAAAGAATCCTACCAGAAAATCCTACTCATGAAAAACAGAGATTATTAGAAAGTGCCTTTGACCGCTTATAAGCACAAGCCTACTCTACCTCATAACTCTTAAAGATGTTATGTTCTAGAAATCTTAAGCTAACAAATCATTTAACCAACTTTAAGTAACAAAACAATGTTCAATTATTATATTCATAATTATTTCATTTTTCAGATTGTTAAAAACTACTTTGTGACCTATATTTATTATTCACCAAGCTTTATTTTTACGCATTTCCAGGGAAGAGAGGGATAAACTACACCAGTGGTTCTTGAATTCTCATTCTCCAGATGTTGTGCACTTCTAACTTACATAATTCCTCTCCATTGTTATTTCAGCCAGAGCTTCTGGGAGGAGATCCCAAACATCTGGAGGACCAAAGTGTGAAAACCACTTATACCAAGTGTCAGAATTCACTTACAAAGACACATTATAGATATAATTTTTTCCAATTAAATGTTTGTTGTCTTTATATTCCCTTCTTTAGCCTGTTGTAGAAATTCTGGCTACCCCACTTTTGCAACTTTTCCTTTTATATACAGTAGTTCTATATTCCTCAAAATGATAATGGGCTTAAGAGATAGACACAAGAGAGAATACAAATGCAACCAAAACATTGATAATTGCTCCCAATTCAGACTGACTCAGCAATTATCACAGCTGGCAATAGCCTCATGTTGGACAAACATGTTCCTTGCTACTATTACCACCTGGACATCTGTGGTCAGCATAGGATCAAGAAAAATGTGCGCGCTACAAACCTGATTATTTCAAGGAATACATGATTCCTCACAATTCAGTTGTTTACCTCTATCTTGTGTAGAAGTAGTCTAGGCTCCCATTCAGTCCCTTATCAAGAGCAGACAATGTCTGGGGTATTAACTGCTTCCTTGGGGTCAGATAACAAAAAACAATCGAACTTAGGTTATAAGCATGTGAATGGATTTAATTCTAAGTCCTGGATAACCTCACTTGTGTTTTCATGTAGATGTTAAACATGGTGCAAGACAAAATCCTGGACATAACACTAAACAGCAGATCCACAGCATGACCTTCTGGATGTGACCTGACAGGAAAGACCAATATACAGTGCCCCCCCCTTCTGACTCAGTTCTAGCAGGGAATCAGTAAAGACCTCGTGGGCTATGACATCAAAAGCTTCTGAGAGGCCTAAGAGAACTAACAGGACCACATGTCAATGAATTGTGTAGGCCAATGGGAATGTGCTTAGGTGTGTAGCAGTGTCAGCCACCCAGCTGATTTCTATGTTACATAGATCAGTCAAGACTTCACCAGTATCACAACAGCAAAGATCAAATTCCCAATGAATTCAAGAAATGAAGTGGACTGTATTAATGAGAGCACTGTCACTGTGGTTTCTACCAGGAGCCAGTCCAAAGCTAACTAGAAAGTGCTTTGACCATGCCAACTGAGTCACACATAGCTGCTCCACCAGCAAAACATCAACTCCAGCAAAAGGAATTGCTGCATTGATGATGCGGTCTGCTGTATGTGTAAGGCCAGATTCTAATTAACAGGACTGCCTTTACTGTCACCATGGATTTCTAAATTAAACATAACTTAGATGCCAAGTGAAAACAATGGTTTTTTAATACTTTAAAATGGTTAATATTTGCATTTTAAGAATTGTTATGCTTTTAATCTGAACTGTATTGCTGATGGCTTAGTCTTGTAGAAAGACTAGAACTAGAGGAATTGATGTTCTTTTATTTTCAGTGCTGTCTTTTTAAAACTGTACCTGCTTAGATACTCTGATAAAATGAAATCCTCACAGAAAAGTGCTGAATAAAATTATGTAAATAAATAAAACAAATACAAACAAACTGGACAACCACACATTGTTTAAGTAACAGTGGCCCATTTCTCTTCTCTCAGAAAAAAATACCTGTGCTCAAAGTTCATTTTATGGAAATGAAATATCACCTATCACTCCTAGCATCTTCCTTTTCACAGGAGCTTCTGGTGTTTCCTCTTCTCTAACCAATGAATAGCCTACATTTTCACAGGGCAAAAGTAATTTTGGTTCAGTAGTTACCAGATAATGTAGGAGAAATTTCTACACACAGTTTAACTAATGTATTCTCCCAAACTCCTAATCAAATTCAATGACATACCTATTCATGGGATCTGGGCCTAACTGGTCAAGCCACTTATATTTATTTGATACATTTAAGATCAATTAAAATAACACAGAGGCCTAAATGCAATTGTCAGTCCCATCAAGATTATACCAACTGCTGAGGACAACATTATGCAAATTTCTCTGATTCAATGTGACTGCTCTGTTTGGGACTAGCAAATGGATTGAAATCAGTATTTTACAAGTCAAATTTAAGTATGCAAATAGCTATGTTTTGGATATCATACAATACTCATTTAGCATTTCCTCCATTTGGAAATGGCTCTGAAGGTCAAACTAGGATTCACACTAGAAAGGATGTTCTGAATATGCACACAATACTTCATGCCACTATTTCATTCTTAAAGGGAGACATCACAATGAGCCTTGTATTTTACATATCTGCTAACCCTCTGAGATGAATGCAAGAAGTTGAGCTAGTATTTGACCATTATCAAACTTCATTCTGATAATTTCAGTGTTTGATGGAGTTACAGCTTTATAGTCAAAATAAACAAATGCTCAATAGGCTAACTGAACAGAAAGCCTCATTTTGCCAATAAACTTCACCCCCAGAACCATTTCCATAAAAAACTGTAAGCCAGGAGTAGGCAACCTTTCCCTTTAAGGGCCGAGGGACTTCAGCTCCCAGAAGCCTCAGCCATGTTGGCCAATAGTCCCATGTTGGCCAATAGTTCTGGGATTCTGGGAGCTGAAGTCCCTCGGCCCTTAAAGGGGAAAGGTTGCCTACTCCTGCTGTAAGCATTTAAGAAACTTCTGAGCCGCTGTTGTTTACAGCAAAGTATTTCATACATATCCTTAAACTGCTAGAGATTTTTTATTTTTACAAGTAGTCAAAGTATTTTTCATTTATTTATTTAACTTTTATTAGACATACAAGAGTAGGATTTACAATAGATTTACAATAAAATAAAATACGTTTACAATAGAACTTCAGGATCATTATTATAAAATTTAAGCCATAATCTTGAAGCCTCCAGCAGGAAATTGGCCATTAGCCTGGTAATATGTGGATTCCGATCTTCCAATAAGAATTCTACTGATAACCCATCCAAACAGATGTTCGTTTCCAATAACCTCCTTAACAATTTCCCCCTAGGAATTATATACAATGGACACAGCAATACAATATGATGGAGAACATCAGGAGCTTGATCACAGTGGCATATACGTTTCAAAAATGGGGTCTGTAAATATCTACCCCTTGTCACATTTGAGGGGTGCACATTTAACCTTGCTAATAAAAATGCCTACCTCAATGCCAACAATGAAAGGGTTTGAAAATAATCAGGAATCCTACCCTGCAAGGGGGGGGGGATACCAAGCATTGCTGGAGAACACACCCTAGGAGGTGTTGGATATGACAGTTGATAATCTCTCTCTGCAAGGCAGACCCTGATAGATTCAAGACACTCCTTTTAGGTTAGCAAAAGGAGAGAATCAAAGTTTACGCCCATGGAAATTACAGTCAAAGTATACTTAACAATAAACAAACAGAGCTATGTTACTCTACAATTAAAAAATAATGATCTCTTATTATTCAGGAATACAGTATTACTTGTCTACAGTTTTCCCCAAATTTTGTATTGCACCGGCACAAAAGGACACCATACTCATTATTATGGTTGATAAACATGGCCACAACTTTATTTTGTACAGGGTCGTAAACAATTTCATTAACAATTCAATTTTTAACCACAATTTAATTGTTCTTGACACATGTGTCCCTGTATATAACAAAACTTGCTGACAGGGTAAACCACTCCCTTTATAACATGTGTCAAGAACTTCACATTCCGAATAAACACTCAGCCAATTAAACCAACTCCCACCATCCGGAAATGATGTCATAATCTAACTCAGGGGTAGGCAACCTAAGGCCCAGGAGCCAGATGTGGCCCCCTGATGCCTTTGGACCGGCCCCAGGCCGGTTCTGCCACCACCACCACCGCCTACCATGATGATATTGATTATTGTTGTTATTACTTGTTCTTGGGGTTTTCTTGGCAAAATCTCCACAGGGGTTTTGCCATGGCTTTTTTGGGGCTGAGAGAGTGTGCATACATATTTATTTATTTATTTTTGGTGCTTCGGCCCCCGCAATTGTCTGAGGGACAGCAACCTGGCCCCCAGCTCAAAAAGGTTGCCTACCCCTGATCTAACTCATGACGTAACATGTTTATGATGACATCAACTGGGTTGATGATGGCATAGCAAACATTTTGCTAACCAAATTGACGTATACTCTTTCTCCCAATCAACGTAATGCAATTTAGTAATTCCAATTAACTGAATTATCCTGGGGGGGGGGGGGGGGTCCCTGCCCACCAAAAGGTATAACACTCTTGCATGAACATAACCTAACATGGACCCTGACACCCAGTTGTGACAAATTACACTTAACTTGACTCTAAAATAAAATGATCATGAGCAAATTACAATTGACTATAGCTATAACATACAAGCTATAAATTACAAGCAGACCCTGTAATATTCTCAGGGAGGGCGAAAAACCCAGGTCACAATAACTCTGGGAAAATTCCCTCCCGGCCCCATAAGGTAACCAGCTGCAGCCTGAGAATAATTACTTAAACAGCTATTAACAAAGGGAGGGTGGGATGGGTCGCTTGTCTGCTAGCTAACAATGGCAGCTGCCTTGTGGCCGCCAGAGGGCTTTATAGCCCCCAAATCTCACTGGTGATCTCGCGATATGCGAGACCACCAGCGAGTAGAGATCCTAGAGGATCCCTTCCCCGATTGGCTGGGTGGCAGGGGAAGAGGCGGGACTTCCCCCCCCAGCCAATCACGAGTCCAGCATCCTTCAACCTGGCCAGCGCAACGTTAAGCCCCATGTCAGGGGGGGTTCTTTAGCTCTACTGATGATTTTAAAAATTACTAATTTCAGAGTTGTTGAAATATAATTATGTGGGGTTATGGGTGGCCTCATAGCTCAGTGCTGTTGTGATGTATAATGCTCTCAACTATGTCTGCAGGATTTCAAGTAAATAAAGTTACATGATCCAGTCCAGTCATGAAAACAGTTGCATCCTGTTGTCATCATCCAAGACTGCATAAGGAAATTCTAACATTTCCTCTAATCTGGTTCCTCCCCTCCACCACCCATCATCATCAACAACATATTAGTTCTATCTACAAAAGGTCTTTTGGATACTCCACCCATAACTGAGGAAGTGTGTGTACATTTCTCTCTGTGTGTCTTTCTCGTTCATTTACACACACACACACACACACACACATATCAAGGGCTGAATAAAATCATGCTGCACTGTTTATTTTGGGTAACAAGAAAAGCTTCTTTTTAAAAAATTCCCTAGTAACTGTAAGTTGATATTTCATTACACCCACAGGCAAGTGGAATTGTAGCTATGTGATTTCCACTACAAATAACTTGAGGGATTACTAGTCTCCATTGAAAAGAAAAGAAATACCCAGTCTTCTACAACTGCCTCTTAACACTTTGGAGAGGTGGGATTTTCCACTGAATTAAACAACTTTGATACAAGGTTTTCAGAACTCCGAATATAGCATTTGATGTCTGCAATATGCTAATAGTTGGCATGGAATGCAGATATGATAGTTTCTCTGCAATGGACTTAAAATTTGAGGAATGATCCATGGAACCATATTGATCATGATAGCTTGATTTTTCAAAACAGGTACTCATCACAGACAACCCCATTTTTTCTTCCATCCCTTTGTGCTAACTATTTTAAACCCCAGCTTCCAGTTACATCCAAACCATGAAAAGGTGGCTTAATCTTTGGTTACAAAGTAGGAGGTCAATCTACTGTTCAATCCTGGAGAGGTTTAATAGTCAGATCAGTTACAATTTCTGCAGGAGGGATACAGAAGCACAAAAATAGGACCCATTCTTGGTCAAAGAAATAATAGTTCATGGGACTAAAATACTTATGTAAGAGTTGGTGGGGAATAATAATAATAATAATAATAATAATAATAAATTTATACCCTGCCCCTCTGAGCACAATTGGGGCGGCTAACAGTAAAAATACATATATACAGTCCTAAAAACAATACCTACCCCCCCCCCTTTAAAAAAGAGTTAAATTAAAGTCTACTTCTCTGGACATCTTCAAAAAGAGTTTGTACAGACACCTGCTGTAGATGCTTTAGCTGGAGTTCCTTCATTGAACAGGGAGTTGGACTTGATGGTTATCAGGCCCTTTCCAACTCTTATGATTCTATATCTGTATTATCCTAGAGGATAATACCAAATATTCATTTAATCTCTTAATATATTTGATGTACATGACAAAAATGAGCATAGTTTCATCACCAGGACAAAAGTCAACATAGTTTCATGACTGACTATACAAAATCAAGGAAAAGAGGGATACAGCAAGGTTTACTAATAGAAAAGCAGGAAAAGGAAAAACTGGTATCAGGCAGGAGAAGGCAAAGAGATATGTATATTAACATAATGACATAGGATGACCCTTCTGAAATGAGCACTTAGCAGAGACAGAGAGTTTGGGATTTGATCTAAGAATAGGGGATTAATGGGTTTTTGACCAGTCTCTTCTATCATGGTAAGTACTATCGGTACCCTATATAAAGGCACCCCATATAAACAACCTACAGCAAAATGTCTGCCATGTTGCTGTCACCATGTAATAAATGATGACTGTCGTATGCTTTTGGAGAATAGTAGCTTTATAGTGATAGCTTAATATAGATGTGTTAGGCTGATATTTTCTCCTCCTTTTATAACTTCAACCGTAAGAGCTTCATGTTGCATTAGAGAATCCCATCCCCATCCTATGCCAACAGCTAATCCCAAGTTAACTCTATGCACACATCATCAGATAGACTAGAGCAGAGGTAGGCAACCTTTCCCCTTTAAGGTCCAAAGGACTTCAGCTTCCAGAATCCCAGGAGCTATTGGCCAACATGGGACTATTGGCCAACATGGCTGAGGCTTCTGGGAGCTGAAGTCCCTCGGCCCTTAAAGGGGAAAGGTTGCCTACCCCTGGACTAGAGGATGTGTTCCAGTTGCCAGAAACCTTTGCTGGACTCTTCCCTGCAGAACAATTTCAACAAATGACTACCAAAAAATTTGATAGCACAGTCCTATATTTCCTCAGTGAAAGCTGCTACAACCTGGAACTGCTGGCACTGTTTGCTGCACCATGGCATGCCAGAAACCTCTGGGTAGTGCAACAGTAGTGTTGCTTGTAAACCTGCACGATCGTGTTGCAAGCAATGCCTTTCTACAGCAAAATACTATCAGTAAATAGAGTCTAATTACAAATTTTGTTACAAGGCCATAGGGCTATGCAACTTTCCCTAGGTTAATGTAACATCTATTCAAGACTAGCCATTATTTTCACCACAAATATAACACTGGAGACTTTAGAATTACTCTGTATTTACAAAGATAAGTAGTCTTTTTGTAGTTAAAAGTTAACAATTCACTAATTAGATAGAGAACAGAGTTAGTGGGATTACTAAAAGACTGTAAAAAAAGTAGCACATCTTCTCACATCTTTGAAGACTTGGGGCATGGTGTCTGTCAATTTGAATCAACATCCCTCTTGGAGGATTTTAAAAAGATAACAAAAACAAAACAAAACACTGATAAATTACCTGCTAAGTACAAATGTCAACAGATATCAGCAAATTTACATGTTTGAGAAAAGTACTGTAGTTTAAACCATTAGTACTTTAAGGCCAATAGAAATTTTATTGTGCACATGTAAATCCCGTGGACTGTTGAACAGCGACACATTTACTTGGACAAAATTTGGTAATCTTGGGCTGCATCCCCACTGCAGAAATAATCCAGTTTGATACCACTTTAACTGCTATGGCCCAATGCTATGGAATTCTGGGAACTGTAATTTGTTGTTGCTCCAGAGCTCTCTGACAGAGGCAGCTAAATGTCTCACAAAATTACAATTCCCACAAAATTACAATTCCCAGAGCCATGGCAGTTAAAGTGGTATCGAACTGGATTATTTCTGCAGTGCCTTCAGTTCTGGATGACAACAACCCATTCTTTCATTTTTAATTTCTAGTGGGACTGCTGTGTTAACTCTGTTCTAACAAAAATGAAGCATTTTAGGATACTTTCAGAGTTAACAAATGCTATTATGGCATAAGCATTTATATCAGATGCATGAAGAGTGACCTTAGTTGGCAGATTTATTATATACATGCTCGGGTGAGAAAGTGGGTATGAGATTATAATTAGTATGGTCAGAGGATTCTGAAATGCAAAAAGTTAATGCAGCAGACCAACACAGTCATCTCTCCATAATACAGTACTGCAAAATGCAGAATGGATTTGAATGGTCATTTGGATAAGCCTGCCAAAAATTAAAAAGGGCAACACAACATTCTATAGCTGTTCCTACTGAGATGGGATTCTATGACGTTGTGGGCATGAGACAGAAGTGCAATATTTAATTGGCATTCGACCATGAAATACTTTAAAATTCACAGTAGTGAGTATCCATTAATTCAGATGGCTTCCTAGTAAAACTAAAATCCCCAACCATTCAGCTGTGACCACTTTTTAAAAACCTTTTGGCAAGACTTGTAACCTTAGGAGCTTCAGCCTGAACACACAAAGTGATATCCTGAGGATAAGCAACACCTCTCTATTCCCTTCTCCCTTCCTCCCCCCCCCCCCGCCTTTTCAACAATATTAGATTACAGCTTAGCAACAATGAGGGTGGAGGAGGAAATTCCTTTTATTCTCACCTTCCTAAAAAGATGTTTCAAAAGCACTTTTGTACAAGACCTATTTACTATTGTTTCTTGAAATTATATCAACTGCCTCCCCCATTTTATTCAAGCTAAGCATTTGTGGTTTGTTTGTTTTTTAGTGTTTAGGGTTTTACTGAGAAAAGATGTGGCTTTTACAAACAGTAAACAAGTTGGAAATTAAACTAAGAATAATCAATTGCTGAAAAATGAGCAACTTCCACACACAACCAAACCAGAGAGAGAGAGAGAGAGAGAGAGATTGAGAGAGAGAGAGAGAGAGAACTCATTAAAGGCTTCATGAATTTAATTGATCAAAATATAGCCCACAAAAGCTTATGTCATAATAAATTTCAGAACACCACATTCTTTGCTGCTTTCAGACAGTGGTGAGTTGCTGTGAATGAACAAACAGCACCAAGAAAGTGAAACACATTCAAAATACTATTTTAAAATGGGCATGAAATAATGTATTGGATGTCCCACGACTGCTATATCTAATTCTAGGCTGGAAAATCTGCAGGACTACAAAGGCAAAACGAAACAATACCATGCAAACATTCATTTGGAAACTGAATTAAGGTTTTAAAATATTCCTTCCCATTTACAAGTTAAAAGTTAGCTTTCTGCACTTCCAAACAATAGATTGACAGCAATCTTGAGTGCCAACATAAACAAAGCCCCCACATTCATCTACATATATTGTTTCAATTAATTTCCAATTCCCTTTTATACACACATACTTTTGATCTCATGGAGGTTCCAGAGATGGTTATTACTTGATAGAAAGGATACTTATGTTCTTGTATGACCCTTGCTCAATGAAATCAAGAGCCAGGGGTCAGTTAGGAAAAATACATACTATTGCCTTTGCAAAGAGTGTGATGTTTTAATGTTCAGTTTTTAAAATGTAAGAAGTAAAAAAAAGTCCTGTGGCTACTCAAAGACTAACCCTCTAAGTATTTTGCCATAAGGCTGCATGAACACTCACTTTTTCAAATGCAGTCTAAAAAAGTAGGTTTTGGCTCCTGAACATTTGCTGAAGTAAATTGGTTAGTTTCAAGCAGAGGTAAGCAAACTGTCCCCTTTAAGGGCCAAGGAACTTCAGCTCCTAGAAGCCTCAGCCATGTTGGTCAATAGTCTGGGATGTTGGCCAATAGTCTGGGAACTGTCCCCTCGGCCCTTAAAGGGGACAGTTTGCCTACCCCTGGAAGGTACCACAAATGTACTTTTCCCTCTTTATATAGCCACTACACTGGTTCCAAAGACATTCTACTGGCCATGTCAGTGATCATACCATCTGTGTAAACATGTGTAGATCTGGTCCTTGACCTTCCTTTCCCACTGATCTGAACTGGCACTTGTAGTCTAGGATCTTCCATAAGCCCCTGTAAATTTACAAACACAAAATATTTTGGAGTTTGGATATGTTTCTGAGTTCCATTGGAGAACATTGCTTGTCCTGCTGTGTGAATTCTATAGCTGCCATTTTCATATATGAGTGACATACAACTGGGGAAGAATAATTCAACTAAAAGAAGTAAAAAAAATTCTTCTGGCTACATTCTAGGTTGGGAACAAGACCAACTACAAACATTACCATCAGTATTGTCCACATCAGCCTTTCACAAATGGTGGCTTCTAGACATTTGGAAGCACTCATCATTAGCCACTTGATATGCTGGCTGGGAGTCTGGGACTGATCTGAATTGTCCAAAATGTCTGGAGGGCTCCAGGTTGGGGATAACTGGTATCGTGTGTAGAATAAAGAAAAAAGCAGGTTCAAATCACTGGTCTGCTAGGAAACATCTAACGTGGTCTTTGGCCACTTAGGGCCTTTTCTAGCAGTCTGCAAAAGCCCTTATTCCCTCTTAGCCTTTCAACAAAACTGTAGTTAGGAAAATAGTAGAGGTGTGAGGCATGCATACGCCTACTTGGAGTAAAAATGGAATAAAAATAAAGGAAATATTTATTAATATAATAGCCATTAAAACTAACTGGAATTGGAAACCAGTGGAACTGGGACTCTCTTCCTCTCCCTTCTATAAGACCAGAACCAGTTTCAGAGGGGTTTCCAGCCCTTCAGAGCAGATTTGTAGTGGACTCCAAGAGGGAGTGGAGATTGTCAGTTAAGTCAGAAGCAACAGAATCCTGTGGAACTGCATTACCAAACCCGGGGCCAAAATGATATTTAGATGTACACTCACCCATTTCACTTCCTTGTTTGTATGTCACACATCTGAGAAAATGACACCAACATAATTCATGTGGCAGAACAGGCATGTCCAGCCAAATTGAAACTGTCCCTACATGGCCTGGAAACACACACAGACTCCAAAATGTTTTGCAGCATACAATACACTTTTGGCTGATAATGGCAAGTAAATTAACTCAGGTTTTATATCTCTCTGATTATTGTATCAATATAGAATTAGAGCTGAAGGTAGGGTAAACCAGATCTTTGTACAGTTTTCTCAAAATTATACTTTCCCTTACTCTTTAGTATATTCACTTGTAGAGAAATAGTTACAAGGAAATTGATAAGACTGTATTTCAGACTTTTCCATACTGGTAACTTTGAAGCAAGCCAATTTCTTTGCTTTTGTTTTTAAATGGCATTTTAAAAATTAAGATCACAGAAAGCAAAACAATTTTCTTCTTGACTATTTCATGCAATATATCTATAGGTGATGTATATATTGGCTTTTATGTGCAGTAGTATATGCAAGAAAGTTACGTAAATAATTGCAGGCTACAGCAAGTAACATCTAAAATGAAATAAAAGCTTGTACTCTTTGGAAGCTTGAAAAGAATCACTTATTTTGTGAGTGAAAATGAGTTAATTGCTGGTGTTTCTGAATATCTATCTGCAAATTGGAATTTCCAAGAGAACACTGAAAAGAAAAAAAGTTCAGATAGAACAGCAACAGAAAATTGTGGGTATTGCATTATGCAAGTTACAAAGATATGTGATTTGCCAGAAAAGCTTGTGATAAATAAAGTATATTTATTTGAATGGGGCAAGAGATGCTGAGACCTGAAGGTTCCTAGAGACCAGCACTTACCAACTGCTGGCCCACCACTTCTATCCTGCTTTAAAACCTAGCAGGAAGAAGAGACTGAAGGAGGCAAAAGAAGCTGAGGCATGAAGAAGGTTCCTAGAGAGCAGCACTTAACAGCAGCTGCAACAACATTACCTGCAGCGTCCTCAGAGGACTACAGACTGTGGAATTCCTCCCCTGCCCAATAACATCAGGGCCTGCTCTGTGGCGGAGGAGGAGCACAAAGGGCATTAAAGTGTAGGGACCCAACTGCAGCACAGCAGCAGCAACTACATCACCTGCAGCTGGGGGAGAAGCAGAGATTTTAAATCCCGCTCCTGAAAAGAAGAAGGCCCTCCCTCCATCCACCATCATCTGGAGGGAGAGAAGGCAGGTCAGCTCCATCGAACCTAGCCTGAAAAATATTGTATTTAGTTTTGTAAAGAGGGGGGGGGGGGAATTGTATTACTGTTATTGTTGTAATGTATGTTTTTAATTTGTATCTTATGTTTGTAAGCCGCCTTGATTGCTCAGGCAAAAGGCGGGATATAAGAAATACATTATTATTATTATTATTATTATTATTATTATTATTATTATTATTATTTTCACAGCCTACTAGTACAATGCTATGCATTCAACTTATAAATTGACTCCTAAAGTTGAGATAGTTCAGAGAGAAATGAGTCTCACAATTAACCACTCCATTCCCTAGATAGGAGATCACAATTTGTGAACTTATGGAATTCCTACAGGCTTTAACTGGAATACAAGTTAGCACCTTCAGTGTGTCCAAGACCTAGTATCATTAATGTCCGTATAAACAACAGCAATTCTACCTCTATGTCTAAGAAATTAGGCCATTCCATGCACTAAATGCCAAATAATGGTTTTGAGCTGCACAAACAAGCCTAACATTCACATGCCCCGTTTCTTCACTTAGGTACTTCATGGGAAACCAATTTGTCATTATAGGTCTATTTCTGTTAACAAACAAGATGTGTTTCTGGGCATTATTTTCTTTCAGAGAAAATGTGGTACCAGAGGCAGAAATAACAGAGAGAAATAGGGATATGTTTCCAGACCAAAAAAGAAGAGCAATTCAACATATTTCAATGACTTTTTTAAATTCAAAATTATCAGTATGGATGTGTGAAATGAAACAACGAGGTCAGATAAACCTTGCAGGAAGTAGACATTTTGAACCTTCTAGAGATCATTTGAAGACTTCTTCCAAAAGGTATCCACAGATGACTTTTTGTTTCACCAATCTCCACTTCTTTAATTATTTCCAGTTTGGTGGCCAAACTTACAGATCTGTTTTTACCATGCTGAGGGGTAAATGCTCACCCCTTTTCTTTCAGTGCTGCTGTTCATGAATGCTCCATAAAGGATGTAGATGAAGGCAACAGCTGTTTACCTTGCATGCTGTAAGAACAGGTTGCTTACCTGTAACTGTGGTTCTCTGAGTGATCATCTGTGCCCTCACACAATAAGGTTCACACCTGCGCAGAGTGTCCATTAAGAAGCTGAAAAGTTGAGCAGATTGACAGGAAGCCCCACCCACTCCCATGTACTGAGCACGCCCAATACTGCCAATCTAGCTCCTCTTTCAGTTCAAATCTGCCGCAAAGAACTATAGGGACTTGACTGAGGGGAGATAGGGCGGGTTTGTGTGAGGGCACAGATGACCACTTGAAGTTACAGGTAAGCAAACTGTTTGTCTCCGTCGTGTGCCTCACACAATAGGCTGACTAAAAGGCTTACCTGTGGCAGATGGGGAGGTCACTGTAGAATTGAAGAGAGAACAGCATGGCCAAAACTGGCATCTCAATGGGACCTAGAATCAAGCCGGTAATGCCAAACAAACGTGGAAGGTTGAGATCACGTAGCTGCCTTGCAGACATCAAGCAGAAGGACACCTCGAAGGAAGGCAGCAGAGGAGGCAACAGCCCTAGTTGAGTATGGGCACACACCAAATGGAGGAGGGTGTTTAGCCAATTCATAGGCCAAAAGAATAGTTTGTGCAATCCATTTAGAAAAACATTGTGAAGAAACAGGATGGCCTTTTCTGGGGCCACCATAACAGATAAACAATTTGTTGGTCAACTGGAACTCAGCAGAACGTTGAACATAGGATGCCAAAGCACAGCGAACATCAAGGGTGTGCACAGTCTTTTCCAGAGGCATTGAAGGATCTGGGTAAAAGGTAGGCAGTAAAAGGTGGAATGAGGACACCACCTTGGGGAGAAAGGAGATTCATTTCATTTCATTCATTTAACCTTTATTAGGCATACAAGAATAGGATTTACAATAGAATTTACAATAAATAAATATGTTTACAATATAACTTCAGGATCATTATTATAAAATTTAAGCCATAATCTTGAAGCTTCCAGCAGGAAATTGGCCATTAGCCTGGTAATATGTGCATTACGATCTTCCAATAAAAATTCCACTGATAACCCATCCAACCAGATGTTCATTTCCAATAGCCTCCTTAAGAAAGGAGATATTGGGCTGAAAGACCACTTTATCTTTGTGAAAGATCAAAAAGGGCTCATCAGAGCATAGGGCAGTCAATTCAGAAGACCTGCTGGCTGAAGTAATGGCTACAAGGAATGACGTTTTAAGGATAAGTAGCCTGAGGGAGGATGATCCCATAGGTTCAAAATGAAGCCTGGTGAGCTGTGTGAGCACTAATGAGAGTGACCAAGAGGGAGCCAGTGGATGAACTGGTGGGTATAAATGAAGAATCTCTTCAGTGTAGGTGAAATGAACAGCTTGGCAGACAGTGAACCATGGGGCTGGTTGGCCACAATTGCCGATAGGTAGACCTTGAGAGATAAGGAAACTAAGCTTTGACCACAGAAATGAAGAAGGAAATGTAAGGCCACAGAGTTGGACGGGTGAACTCTGCCCTAGCTTCAGCTTCCTAGCTTCCATTTATAGGAGTAAGATTATTTGGTAGAGTCTTTTCTGGAAGTGAAAACAACCCTCTGAAATTCTGGAGCCATCAAGGCTGAATCAGGTGGAGGCTGTGAAGATCTAGGTGAAGGGCAGTGCTGTTGGAGTGGGAGAGAAGGTCTGGCCAATTGGAAAGTTTGAAGAAGCAGCCACTGGACAGGTGGAGCAGAGGGGTAAATCAAGGCAGTCTTGGCCAGTAAGGTGCTATCAGGACTACATTGGACCTGTCCTCTGTCAGCTTGGCCACAATTCTTGCCATTAGGGGGAACAGAGGAAAAGCACAGAGAAACTGGTGATTCCAATTCATGAGGAAGGCAGGTCCAACTGAAGGGTCCCCATCGAGATGTGATAAGCCAGAATGCTTCTGGTGACATGGTCCATTCATGCTGTAGGGTCTTGTCTCTGCAGAGAGAATATGCCAGAACGTTGTCCTTGCCAGCCAGATGGACAGCCACTGGGTGGACTGAGTGTAAATGGCACCACCTCCACAGCTGGAGAGTGAGACGCAGGAGCACAGGAGGGTGGGTGCCACCTTGTCTGTTGATATAACAACAGACTGTAGAGGTATTGTCTGTAACTATTTGAACCACCCTGTGTCAGAGTTGGTTTTCGAAGGCACAGAAGTCTTTGATGACAGCCAGGAGCTCTAAGGCATTGATGTGCATCTCTGCCTTGGAGGAGGACCAATGACCTTGGGCTCGAAGATCTGTATAATGGGGCCCCCAGCCCATAAAGGAGGCATCCATGGTGATCATCCTGGAAGGCTCTGGAGACTGGAAGGGCATTCCTCAAAGGATATTCCTGGGGACCACCCACTAGTGGAGAGAACCTCGTACATCCAGCAGAATAGTCAGCCTCTTGGACTGTATGTTGTGAAGGTGGTTGAAGACAGAGAGGAACCACTCTTGAAGAGGGGGGAATTCAGACGTGCCAAGTAGGTTACCACTGTGGTTGAAGCCATAAGGCCAAATAACCATTGAATGTCCTGCATAGATGGGTGACTGAGGTGAAGTACAGTGCAGAGGTGAGACCAAAGAGCTTCTGCTCTTTGGGTAGGTAGATAGGTGTGGCCCATGATAGAGTCCAGAGAAGTGCTTATGTATTCTATCACTCTGACCAGTTCCAGGATGGACTTGAAAGGGTTAACTGTAAGACCCAGAGCTGTGAGAAGAGCAAGAGTGTTGTCGACATCTGGAACAGTTGTGTGTGGGAGGAAGACACCAGCAACAAATTGTCTATGTAAAGAAATATTTTGATTCCTTGAACACACAAATGAGAAATGACCACTGCCATGCGATTTGTGAAGACCCTGGGGGTGGAAGAAAGGCCAAAGGGCAGGATGGCATATTCACAGAGATCTTCATGTACAGCGAACCAAAGATATTTGTGATGTTGAGGCCAAATAGTGATGTGAAAATAACCATCTTTCAAGTCAATTGATGCAAACTAGTCCTTGTGATGGAGGATGGGAAGAATGGACTGAAGTGTCATCATTTTGAACTTGCGAGGTGCAATGTAGTGGTTCACACCTCTGAGATCAAGAATGGGATGAAGGCCATCATCCCTTTTCGGCATTGTGAAATATCTGGAGAAATAACCATCTGTCCTGCATCTGTTTGGGATACGTTGGATCGAACCTTTGTCGAGAAGGGAGGTGATTTCCTCTTGTAGAGGGGGCAGGAGGGAGTAGAACGAAAGACGCCAAGAGGTGGAGTACTTGAAAACTCTATGGCATAGCCCAGGCAGATGATAGCGAGGATGCAGGTGTCTGTAGTGATCTGCTGCCAGGTGTCATAAAAACGGCAGAGCTTGGAAGCTTGGTGATGGGTTAGCAATGGTGAGAGTGGCTGATGTAGAGGTGTAATCCCATGGATATGTCAAAAGCAAGATTTGAAGATGAGGACTTCTTGGAGGACTGTTGTTGTTGTTGATGTTGTGAGAAGTGTTGTCTGTAAGGGTGTCTGGAAAATGAGTGAGTGTTGAGAGGAGCCAAGAAGCTGTGATGGGCCAACAGAATGCAGTCTTGAGTAGTTGGAAGAGGTGGTCCTGGACCACCATTGTGGCCTATAAGGGCGATGTTGTTTTTGGCTGGTCAGGCCCAACTTCTTACCCATAAGGCGAGCCGTACACAAGTAGTCCAGAGACTCGTCACTCTTGGCTGCAAAAAGACCTTCCCCTTCAAAAGGAAAGTCTTCAATGTGTCTCCTGGCCTTTTTGGTGAGATCAGTGGACTGCATACATGCATAGAGGCAAAGTGCAGTCCACTGATCATGCCAGAAATGACTTTGGCTGTGCAGTCTACAGAGTGCCTCACAGAATGGATTTGCTGGTTCACTAAAGACAGTGCCTCACTGTAGAAATCAAGAGCAGCCACTCTTTGGTCCTCAGATAAGATGGGGATGAAGGAGGCCATTCGATCCCACAAAAATTTCTGGTATGCACCCATGCAAGCTGGCATATTTTCTACTTTAGCTGAAAGTGCTGCTGATGAATAAAAGCACCTGGAAAAGATGTCCAGACGGCGACCCTCTTTGTCCAACAGGGCAGAATGTGCCTTGCCTGAAGATTTAGAAGTGGATTCAACTACCAGTGAATTGGGAGTAGAATGGGTGAAGAGATAGGAAGCCGTATCAGGCTGTACCTTATTAAGGCCTTCCAGCCTCTTAGAGGCAGGTGGAACTGAGGCTGACTTAGTCCAGGAAAGGTGCATGACATCGGAGAAAGAGGCCAGAAAAAGTAATATAGCTGGGGAGACCATCTTGCCATCTACGATTTGAAACACTGGATCTTGGGCCAGTTTTGAAGGGGCATCTACCTGGCGACCACATCCAAAAACAGCTGTACATCCTCTGTAGGTGAACGAGGGCCAGTGTCCTCCACTTCCTCCTGAAGAGAATCAATCAATGGAGAAGGAGAAGAGACTTCAGTATCATAGGCAGACTCCCCTGTTGACTGTTGAGTTATAGCAGGAATGACAAGAGAGCGGGAGCGAGCCCAGTGTCAAGATGGAGAATTATAATAAAGTTCCCTGTAGTGGTAGCAGTCTTTGTATGAAGGAGAGTATGACCTGTAAGATGGAGATCTCTCTCTCTCCAGTAATCCTCAGCCCAATAAAGCTCCTAGTAGGATGCAGGAGTAAAGGGTGAACCTTGGTAGTAAAGCTGGGAAGACGAGACCGAGAGATTAGCTTGATCCTGAGATGGTGACAGTGAACAATGGGACCTCACAGGTAAAGCTTGCCGAGACCGAGGAGTCGGAGGCGAGAAGGAGAGCCTATACGACTGGATTGGGGAAGCAAACAGCTGAGATGGTACCAAGGTCAGGACACGAGTCAATGGACAGAACATCGGTAATGAGATTGCCCCCGACAAAATAGATGACGATAGCAGAATTATGCTCAGTGAGGCAAAGGTAAGTATGCCCAATGTTGAGTCTGTTTGAGAAGCAGAGACAGGAGGGAGATCCACCCTTGTAGTTGTTGGAAAAGAGTGAAGCCATAATAGCCTCCAATGTTGCTGCTGATATGGTAACTGGCACCAAGGACGTAGTTATGGTCACGGAAGTAGCTGAGGCCGGGACTGAGGGTTTAAGCTTCTGCTTCCTCTTGGCTTTTTCAGCCTCTGAGTCTCCCGCTGAAGAGGATCTTTTTTTTGCTTTATCTGAATGGTGTCTATCCTGTGAGATGGAGGGAACTTCTTGCAGTATCGAAGACTGTCCAGTAGATACCTCAGTAGAGCTTTGTGAAGCCATAGTGGTCACTGATATCGAGCCATTCAATACCAAGGCTGTTGGTATCGAGAGAGGTGTAGTCGATGTGAAGGGTTTTGTAGCTGTTGGTATTGAGAAAGAAGTCAATATCGGAGCCAAAGATGGTGTAAAAGTCTCTGTTTTCTTGGAGAGTTTTGGAATTTGAGGTAGTTTAGAGATTGGAACCAAGGCCAAGGGATCCTGAGAAGATGATGATTTCTGAGCAACCGAGAGTGAATGCTCCCAACAAAAAAGCTTGAGGCGTTGAGCTCTATTGCACAACGTCTGGGTAGTAAAAGAGTGGCAAATAGAGCAATGTTCAGTGATATGCCCTTCTCTGAAAAAGACATTTAGAGTGCCCGTCAGTGAGGATGACTTTACACTTAAACAAAACACAGAGCTTAAAAAGAAAAGAGTAGGCCGTAAGAGGCCCAGAGGGGAGTGCTCAGCAGGTGAAAAAAAATGAAAGAAAAAACTCCCTGTCCAAGCTCTGTAATAAGGGCAACTAAAGAAAACTTAAAGAAAAAACGATTTAACAAAAATAAAACAAGAATACAACAAAAAAGAGTAACAAATAGTACACAAGAGGGAATTCAGCTAGAGAGCAGACCGAATGCAGATTCACTTGCGACAGATGAAAGAGAAGAAAGAGCTAGATTGGTGGGAATGGGCATGCTCAGTATATGGGAGTGGTGGGGCTTCCTACTAGTCTGCTCAATTTTTGAGCTTCCGAATGGACTCTCTGTGTAGGTGCAAACCCTATTGTGTGAGGCACAGAAACTACAATGGAGAAACAAGCATATCCAACTACAGTAGGATTGGCTACAGCAGAATCCCATTCTTTGCATTGTTTACTGCATACACGCTGTTGCAACCTGATATTGTTTAAATTTTTCCACCCATTCTTCATCACTGTCCCACTGTTGTGCTTTAAAAAGTCCAGTTAGACAGAGGATGATGAGAAAAGGGGGATTGGGTAGGCATAAAACACTGTAAAAAAAGAGCTTCATTGTCAGAGACCTTATTGACTGACATGTTCACAGACAGAGAAATTATGTTTTGTGTTAACTCTCTAATCCACATTGTGAAGCTACTTGTACAGGCATCCCTCGATATTCGCAGCTTTGTGATTTGCAGATTCGATTATTCCTAGCTGTGTGTGCGTGCATTCCTCCCTCTCTGTCCTCTCAGGCTTTTCCCCTGTGAGTGAGGGGAAAGCTGAGGATGAAGGGAACAGCCAGGTGGGTGCACACACAGAGCTAGGTATTCAGGAATAATTGAACTCCCTGAAGCCTTGGGATTGAAGGAAGAAACAGCTAGGGCACCCTCCGTGCTCCGATCCCAAGATTTGAGAGGGGTCTCTGGATCGCTTTCAAACCTTGAGATTGAAGGAAGAAGTGGCCAGTGCGTGCTCCCCTGCCCTTCCAGTGCTTGAGACAGTTTGCTAGAGCTGTTTGAGGCTTCAGAAGGGAGAAGTGCACGCGCATGCACTAGTCCCCCCCATTATTTGTGATTTTTTTGGATTTGTGAGGGTCCACCACTCCTAATCTTTGAGAATCCAGATGGATGACTGTATTTGCAATTCCATATTGTAGAGCAGGGGTTGGCAACCTTCCCTTACCTGGGGCTGGTCTCTTCCAGTGGGCCCTTCCGGCGGGCCGGGGGGGGGGGAATGGCGGCCCTGCCACCACCACCGCCACGCGCGCTGCCGCCTCCGCGCACGTTGCGGCCGCCCTTTTGTTTGCCAAAATGGCGGCTGCGACTCATTTGCGCATGCGCAGTGCTCCTGTGCATGCGCAAACGAGTCACGGTCACCATTTTGGCAAACAAAATGGCGGCCACGACACGCGCGGCTGTAGCGGCGGGGGCCGGTAAGCAGGGGGCCGTGGGCCGGATGCGGACCGTGGGCTGTAGGTTGCCGACCCCTGTTGTAGAGTGAGCAACCAGTGGAAGTAATGATAAAGTATGTTTTTTGTGTCAAGAAAACATGCTGAGTGAAAGGGGAGGATTAATTAGGTGAGAAAGGGCATGAATTCAGAGTGCATGTGAACTTATACATTGAATAGCTCCATTGATTTATCCTACTGGAAACAAGGCCAGCAAAGAGAAAATATTACCAATGGTATAAAGTGCATTTAGCATGTGGATTAAGATACAACTGTCAACCAGAACATTTTTGGAGGCTGCTATTAGAACAGAATGCAGAGAAACAGAATAATTCCCAATCAGCAAAGGGATCAGGCATGGCTGCATACTATTCATTCATGGGCAGAGCAGGCTTAGACAGATAGACAAGAGGAGTGAAGATAGGAGGAAGGAACAACCTAAAATACGCAGACCACGCAATACTATTAGCAAAACAAACAAGAGGCCTGGAGCAATTACTGAAGAAGATCAAGGAGGAAAGTACCAAAGTGAGCTTAATGTTTGACATTAAGAAAAAAATGGCCATGCCACTGTGTTCCCTATCACCATGTACAGATGTGAGAGCTGGACACTGAAGAAAGGTGACAGGAAGAAAACCAACTCCTTTGAGGTGTGGTGCTGGAGAAAAGTACTGAGAATACTGTGGATAGCCAAGGAGACAAACAAATGGGTCCTAGAACAGATAAAGCTTGAGTTTTCTCTGGAAGCCAAGATGACTAAATTGAGGCTGTTGTAATTTGCCCACATCTTGAGAAGAAATGAAGAGACAATGATGCTAGGAAATCTGGAAGGCAGTAGAAAGAGAGGAAGACCACATGCCAGGTGGTTAAGACTCAATCAGGAAGGAAACAGGCATGTGCCTGCAGGACCAGAGCAGAGCGGCTGAAGACAGGGGATCTCAAAGAGGTCTCATCCACAGGACCACCATGAATCAAAGTCGACTCAAGGGCAGTTAATAACCACAACAATTATATGGCACATATTACATCACTGTGTGACTGAAGCAAATCAAATTTCTCTTTTTCTCATATTAATGGTCATATAGTGATACAATCCTACTGTATAGCATTGCTTAACATATACAAAGTAGAGGCATGAAAAACAGTAAGTCTCAATTTTGTTCCCAATATGACCCAATATACAGTTGCCCCTCCCAATTTGTGGGGGATCCATTCTGCCCCCCCCCCCCCCCGTGAAAATGGTGGCTGGCTAATATTCAAGCCCCATTGAAACTAATGGCGCGGACAGCCATTTTAGGTATGGCAGTTGTCCCTCCCCATGAAGAACGAGACTATGTACCTCAAGTATGTGAACAGGGAGGGACAACTGTAGATACTTAACTACAATATAAATAAGTGCTAAGTGTTTTTACTGATCCTGTGTTTCTATCGAAAGGTGGGGGGGGGTGCACTTCAACAGGCTGATGGGCCAACTCCCCTACCTCCTGTTGCTGCACTGTCAAATTTCAGCAGTAAGTTGTGAAAAATAATTTCAAACAAGCGTTCCTTGCTTGGTTTTAAAAGGTTTCTTGCACTTTGCAACCAGAATTCAATGCTGTGGGTAGGTGGGATGGGGGGGGGGGGGAATTTAATGTTCAAAAACCTAAAGGCACACAGTTCATAGCTGATGTGTTGCCTACTCCAGTTGTAGAAGGTACATCTGCAAATATGTGTATTTTCCTATTGGGTAGGAGAAGAGCAGCCACACACATCTTCATCATGCCTGGATCCATGAGTGGGTGAATGTCCCTCCTTCCAGATTCTAGCAGCCAGGGCTTTGGCCCCTGGGGGAGACAAGAGCAGCCAGGCACACTTCCACTGTGACAAGAACTACATGCTGCTAAACTTAATCCCACTCCCTAGTGTGCCACCACTATCTAACCCTTTTCTCTTTTGTCTTATGTTTTATTTAGATTGGAAGGTAAGCAGGGTTGGCCCTAGTTAGTACTTAGATGGGAGACTGCCAATGAGCACCAGGTCCTATAGGCTATATTTCAGAAGAAGGAACTGGCAAAACCATCTTGGCATATTCCTTTCCTAAGAAATACATGAGGCCACCATAATGCAACAGTTGACTTGAAGGCATGCACAAACACACACACATACCCATAGACAGCATGAAGGCTGAGATTTTCACATCAGCTACCAATAAGTTGCTCCAAGGGTAATTTTTTGGCTAAAGGGAGGGGTATACATTCTTTAATTAAATAAACAGATCAATAATAAATAAATGCATGTGCTTAAACCAGGGAGATGGAACCATTTTTCTTTGTTGTTAAGCCACATTCCCTAAGGGACAATTTTTCAGGGGATAAACACTAACACTGGGCACTGTCAGACCCAAATGTGAGTCAAGCTAACTTCTCCTATCAGCTGTACCTTTCTCTCTCTGTTACCCTTCTTCCTCCTCACCCAACAGAGCAGAAACAGATCACATTTTAGAGGACATTTGGAGCGCCTATGCCTTAGGTGCTCATATCCTAGGCTCTTCTATTTTATCCCATGTAAAGATGGCAATCCATTTTATAGTGGTTCCTGTCCACACAAGCTAGTTCTCTTCGAATCCCTTGCTTTCCATTATCTTCCCATATTCAGATGTTCACATAATACTGAAGCTATTCCCTCTACCCTGCATCACCACTAGACAAATCAACATGATTGAGAAACAAGCCACATTCAAAATCTATCAAGTGAATGTCAGCACAACTAAAATTACACAGGTTTGAAAGGGGAAATAGTAGTCTGTACATGGTGAACCTATGAACTTGCACAGATTATCTGTGCTATTAAAGGAATGTGTAAATATGGTTAATTTACTTAACAGCTCACCTGGATGATCTAAAACAATAATCAGGCAGGTGCTTTAAACTCAACAGGAAACAACTGTTATCTTAAGAAAAGAGAAGGAGTAGGAGGAAGATGAAGAAAAGGTGTAAAGAAGGGCACTTGTTCAATTACAAAGAAACAAAACCTAAGACAAATGAATTAGCTAAGCCCCACATCCTCCTACTGTTGTTTAAACCCGCACTAATACATCATTGTGCCATGTATTTAATGTTTTAACTGGGGCTGCTTCTGCACTGCAAAAAAATGCAGTTTGACACTGCTTTAACTGCCATGGCTCAACGTATGGCATCCTGGGATCTGTAGCTTGTTGTGGCACCAGAGCTCTCTGACTATAGGGCTTGCTTCTTCTACCAAATTGCCCTGCCAAAAATTCATTTTAAGGACCAATTCAAGACATTGCTTCTTCCTTATTATTTTTAAAACATTAAATATTTGGACCAAGGTATCCTCTTCACACATGAACATGAGTAACTTCCTCAAAAACTCCTTTGTTTTGTGTCCCTCATCTTCTGAGGGAAGACTGGTGACAACTAGGGATGTGAATCCTGATAAATGATTATCTCATGGGCAATAATGAATAAGTTAATCATATTTCTCCCCACTGCAAGAAAATCCACAAAAACTGTGAAATTTTCAAGACTGTTCACAGTTTATGATTTGGATAAATCTGTGGTTTTTGTGTGTATGAAGAAAACAGCATTTCCCATACAGTTCTGAAACACATTTCTCTGAAAGTAGGATTCCAGAGCCTTAAATGAAAACAAACAGAATAAGCTTAAGTAGCTCTATGGAACCTGGACGTTATTGATGTGGCTGTGCATGAAAACCCAAACTGATCATTTTGAATATAATAGTTTACTATCTAGTAATTTTGCTGCAGAAAAATTAATCAATTATATTACCCCCAGAATGCAAACACAATCTCATCTTTAAAACAGAGGTGCTCCTTATTTAGCAAGAAAGGGTGTGGACAAATTTGAGGCATTTGCTATGGAAAGGGTAACTATCATCTTAAAGTTGTCAAGTCCTGACCCTTTCCCCCCTCTTTATTTTATTTTTTCTGCTAAAAAAGTCTCCTCAAGGTATAGCACTGTTTATACTGATGGATTACATGCTCAAAAGATTAGTTTCACAAAATGAACAAATCTTTCATTTGTACATGCGTATAATTTCATCTTGTTAATATTTTCTTGGCTGTTATATTCTTTCATTCAAGCAAAAGAATGTTCAAAAGAATTAACAATTCATGCACTAACTTCTCAGAATACACTGTCTACTGAATACTAAACATCTTAAATGTACCAGCATTTTAGTCTCTAGCATGTGGACTGACTTACCCTTTCTGAATTAAAAATGTATGTATCCAAACACACTCCTACCCCTCAAAATTGGAATAGTTGAGCAACAAAGCCAATGCTTTTGTAGCTTGGGCATTGTTCCCATTGCTGTCAAGTCAACACAATACAGTTGTGAAAGTGAAATAAATCCCTAACAGATAGGGGAAGCTTTTGCAAAACATTCACCAGGCATGAATACCAATTCACATGCCCAAATGCTGAGATAGTGCTGGAATCTCAAATGGACTTGATAACAATGCAGAAACATTAATCACATTTTCCAGTATAAAGAAAACAATATATTATCTCTTATACTGAACAATAATTTTATATACACATTCATTCTCTCTGCAACAGCCACTCACCACCTAGAAATGAAATGGTTCAGTTAGTGTGTGATAACAATGGACATTCTGGACAATCATTTAAATATTTTGATCAATAACTTAAGATAACCACAGTGGATATCCTTACTTTTTTGGTTAGCAATCAGTGTAATGACATAGAAATAATATCTAGTGCTGTCCCTTTTGAGTATGACAAATTTGGAAAATAAGATAGAGAGAGAACATAGAGTTTTAATATGACAACAGCTACAAAACTGGTTCATGCAAAATATTGGAAAAATAATAAGGCTCCAGATATTGTAGAATGGATTGAAATATTAGTGGATTCAGCTAAACTAAGTTAGTTAAACTTATTAAAAGAAATTTCTATAAAAACATACCTAAAAAATTGTCAACTTTTTACAGACTACATAGTCTGTAATAGAAAAGGGGATATTCTAACTATAGGTTTTTATATATAGAAAGAAAACCTTTCTGTTTGGTAAGGAAAGAAAATAAATATAAGAAGATTTAGTTTAGAGAGGAGGAATATTATGTGTAAGTTAATGTACCGTAGAGAGAAAAGTGGGAAGTCAATTTGTAAAGGGTGGTGGGGATAGGGTTATGGTATGTTCACTGTTTTTTGTTATGTGTGGTTAATGTTTGTCAGTTTTTTGTGCAATTTACACACTAAGTGTGGCCTAAAAAAATTAAAACATAGTTCCAATATGCATCTTGATATTTCTTAGTCCTTAGCAGAACTTTGTATTAATTTCAGGAGTTAAACACTCAATTAAATCCTCTCAACTGAAGTCACCTACACATAAAAGTACTTAACTTTGATTGCATGTGTGTGTGTGTGTGTTGTGCGCCTAAAAGTTGTTTCTAACTTATTGTGACCCTAAGGCAAACTTATCGTGGGGTTTTCTTGGTAAGATTTGTTCAGAGGTTTGCCATTGTCTTCCCCTGAGGCTACCAATCTTTAAATAGTAGCTGAAAGACTGAGTTCTAAGCCAGAAGTGGTTTCACTTCAAATCTTACCTCTTATCATGTACTGGATGGTTGTGGGGCAGCCTTGCCTTCCCCACAGCTATACATCTTGCAATATCGGGATAATACTGCTGATAAACTTTACTTGCTTGTTGCATGACAAAACAATACATGTGAAGCACTGAACACCTGAAAGTTATGTGTATGTATAACAACTGGCCTTATATATTCATGAGAGTCTGGTAGTCAACAGGGCCACAGAATATCACAAAATTTCCAGGGATGTCAAATGTTTCCTCTCTGAATATATCTGGCCAAGAAAACCCCATGTCAGGGTTGTCTTAAGGTTACCATAAATCCAAAATGACTTGCACACAACAGCAACAACAGATATTTCCTTTGCAGTTCTTAACATTACCTTGTGAAAATAATTTAGCTGTAGTCTTTAAATTACAAACCCTAAAGTTGTTGTTGTTGTTGTTGTTATGTGCTTTCAAGTCATTTCCAATTTATGACAATTCTATCATGGTTTTCTTGACAAGATTTGTTCAGAGGTTTGCCACTGCCATCATATGAGGCTGGGAGTATGTGACTTGTCCAAAGTCACCCAGTGGGTTTGATGGTCAAGCTGCGAACTGAACTCTGGTCTCCAGAGCTGTAGTCCAACACTCAAACCACTATGCTACACTGGCTCTCTAAAGTAATCCCACTGAAAACAAACTACCCTTGAAGTAACTGTACCCTTATAGATCTTTTAAATTACAGTATTAGAATTTCAGGATGACACCCCCCCTCCCGAGTTTAGATTAAAATCTTAAAAATGGGAACACTGATCATTTTGGACAGAGCCAAAGCCTCCCAAAGATATTGGCATGGTTTAAATACACTTCTACTCTAAATTCTATTCACAATAAACTGAAAGTGAAAACTCTAGAACAGGATTCCTAAACCTGGTACCCTTAGATGCCTTGGACTATGCTGGGTGGGATTGATGGGAGCTGTATTCTAATTGACAGAGGGCATCCGTTCATGGAAAGATGTCCTCTAACAGATTGATAGTTTTCCCATTCTAATCTGTCAAACAGAAAATATATACATCAAAACCTATTCTTCAGTTTGGAGTCTGTTACACAGAAATGCCAAATAGGGTATGAAATGAACTGAAATACAAGTAAATAAAATTATCACAAAACAGAAGCCCATAAAAATTAGAAATAAGCTTGCTCAGAGGTTCCAATTATCCCAAGGTTTCCTGCCTATTTGTTAATTAAACTGTATTTTATTTAGGTTTTTTTTTTTGAACCAATGTTTGAAGATGAATATGCAAAAACATTGGGGAGAAATGTAGGCTGATAACTCCTTTTACTTTCTTTGGAAGGGGACATGGTAATGGAAGCACTCAAACCTTTTCCCACCCACCATTTTTCTCCTCCAAATTGTCCCTCCCCAACAGGCTCCGTTCTAAAGATTTCAAACTACTGCAGACCTTATAGGGGACAAACAGCCAGTGTGGCAATCTGAGTTGGGGAAAAGCAAGTGAAGAAAGGATTGCTAACACCCCTTGCTTTTCCACTCAGAACTGCCTCTTTAAAAAGTGCCATCAATCTATAATGCCATGCATATGTATATAACATGTTGTTTGGTGCACAGGCTAAAGACTCACCATATATGAAAAAAGGGGTTTCTCACAATGTAAACTGCAAACAGACAGTACAGCATTACTTCATTTTGGAAACACAGGAAACATGAATGAACTAGTGGTGGCATTCAGCGGAGACAAGCCATGAACTGCAGCATACATCCAGTGTATAGGATCTGCACTTACTAATGGGTAGATATCCTACCAAAATCTTTCCCTATTGAGGCTAATTTTTAAAAGGTTGTTATTAAGAGTTGAAAAACTGACCCCACAAATAGGCTTGTTCCTGCAACTATGGTATTTCTTACAGGGAGAACGTGTCTTACATCTATGTCCTTAATTTCTATTCTCATTAATGTGCAGCAGGGGTAGGCAACCTAAGGCCCGGGGGCTGCATGCGGCCCCCCAAGGCCTTTGGACCGGCCCCAGGCCAGTCCTGCTGCTGCTGCCGCTCGCCATGATGATATTGATTATTGTTATTATTACTTGTTCTTGGGGTTTTCTTGGCAAAATCTCCACAGGGGGTTTGCCATGGCTTTTCTGGGGCTGAGAGAGTGTGCATGCATATTTTAATTTTTTTTTAATTTTTAATTTTAATTTTAATTAATTAATTAATTAATTTTTGGTGCTTCAGCCCCCCAATTGTCTGAGGGACAGCAACCCGGCCCCCCTGCTCAAAAAGGTTGCCTACCCCTGATGTGCAGGGATGAGTCAATGTCTTCTTCCTTTGTACTGTGAACTCTAGTGCCCCTTGCATTTGTGCTCTGAACCCCCAACCAAAGGCTGTCCATGACCAACATGCCAACCTTCAGTGATCCCTGATCCCCAGTGAAGAAATCCACTCCCTGACCTCTCTACACCTTGTTGTGTGCCTTTAAGTCACTTCCAACTTATAAGATAACCAGTACACCATGATTAACAAGGCAAATCAGACTTGCTATTTGGTAGATAAAATGGAAACCTTGTTGCTGTTGCATACCTTCAAGACATTTCTGACTTATAGCAGCTCCAAGGTGAACCTATCATGGGGTTAACTGAAGCTGAGAGTGTGTCACTCAGCCAAGGTTTCAATGGCCCAGCAGGTAATCAAAACCTGATCTCCAGAGTCACAGTGCAATGCTCAAATCTATACTTCACGCTGTCTCTCACCTCTCCTTACACCTGCAAAGCACCTTTCTGCAACAGTGGCCCTTAGCCTCCATGTTCTTATGCAAAAATTGTGCTATCAATCAAATCTAAATATTTATTTATTTAAATATTTAAATCCTGCTATATATCCAAGCATCTCAGAGTTCCCCTTTTAACTTGGTGGGAGGGGGCAGACTGGGACTGAAAAGAGAACCACATAATCCTTCCCCCACCATTTCTCTCTCCTAAATTGCCTCCCCCCCCCCCCCCCCGGTTCTGTTCCAAATACATGATATGACTGCAGATGCAGGGGTGGAGATATCAAGTGTAACAAATCTGGGTTAGGAAAAGCATCTTCCACACACACCCCTTACTCAGTTTCCATCTGCCCTGCTTTCCCCTCAACACAGAGGGTATTCAGCTTTCAGAACATAACGCATATATTTGATGGGGGACAGTTGAAAATTCCAAACAAACCATAGGAACATTAATTAGGTGTAATACATATATGGGATAAGGTTCTGTTCTGTTTAGCCATCACCATATCCCCCCTGCCCATTACCGCTCAAGGTCTCCCTAAGGTACTTGAAATCCCCCAGAATCTTGAGTTCTCTGTACAATCCAACCCATCACTTCTGAACCTTTCCCCCTCCATGTCCTATTTTCATACTCCATCAAATGCTGCAGGAACAGAGTGATGTTCAAAAACCCCACATTTATGGTAAAAAAGAGAGATTGTAGTGGGGGTGGGTCCCCACCCTGTGCATTTATAATAACTACATCAAGGTCATCCACACAGCAAAAGACACATACATGCATGCACACGCGCGCACACACACACACACACACATTGTTAAAAGGCAAAGGCTTTTGGCATTCATACCTACCATGGGTCTCCTATTCCGGCTGCAATCCTAGACACGTACACGTTCCTGGGAGTCAGTGTCATAGAACTCTACCAAGCTGATTTCTGAAGCACTGCAGAAATAACCCAGTTTGACACCACTTTAACAGCCAGGGCTCCATGCTATGGCACCCTGGGATTTGTAGTTTGTTGTGGCCCCCCCAGACAGAGAAGGCTGAATCACTCATAAAACTACAGATCCCAGAATCCTATCACATTGAGGCAGGGCATTTAAAACGGTGTCAACCTGGGTTATTTCTGCAGTGCAGGTGCAGCTTCTGAGTCGCTAGGTAGAGAGAGGACTGCAGCCTACAAACCAATAAAATCAAGTGATAGGGACACAGAGTGAGGAGGGGCAGAGGAAGAAAGAGACCCCAATAAAAGAAAAGAAATAAGAATAGCATTCCTGTACATCTGGAGATGGAGGTGCTGCATGCGCACACATCCAGACACAATCTCACAGCCAGGATGACCAAAGGTCCTCCTTTTCTAGGACATATCCTCCATTTCAACCTACTGTCTAGGAGGAATTCCAAAATGTCCTCCATTTGGAGCATGACCAAGAAGCAAAAATTTCAATTTCTATGAACGTTTTCAGCTTTTCTTTGGTCATGTCCTCCCTTTTTATTGAATGTCCTACATTCTATGGTGCCTGGTCCTCCTTGGTCATTAGGACACCTGGTCATTCTGTGACGCACAAACCCTTTTCCTTTCACAAATCTTCCACTCACTCATTATACATCTTACCCAAGAAGCATGTTCAGTCTATCTGACCTTCTTCTCCCCCAGTACATTAAGTAATTTCAGGGAGACCAGAGGTCCTCCTTTTCCAGGACCTATCCTCCATTTCAACCTTCTGTCCAGGAGGAATTCCAAAATGTCCTCCCTTTGGAGCATGACTGAGAATCATGAATTTACATTTCCAGGAGTGTTTTGAATTTTCCTTTGATCATGTACTCCCTTTTTCTGGACTGCCCTCCATTTTATGGTTCCTTGTCCTCCTTTGTGGTTAGGACACCCTGGTCCCCCTGTGGCCCACAACCCCTTTTTCCTGTCACAAGTCACACATCATATATCTCCTCAAAGAAGCATGTTCTGTCTATCTGGGCTTCTTCTCCCACCAATACACTGTGAGGCTGCAAGGTAACCAAAAGTCCTCCATTTCAGCTTCTTGTCCAGGAGGAATTCCAAAATGCCCTCCACTGAGAGTAGGACTGAGAAGCATGAATTTCCATTTCTGGGCATGTTTTTAGCTTTTCTTTTGGCTGTGTCCTCCATTTCAGTCTTCTGTCCAGGAGGAATTCCAAAATGTCCTCCATTCAGAGGAGGACTGAGAAGCACGAATTTCCATTTCTACGAATGTTTTCAGCTTTCCTTTGGCCATGTCCTCCATTTCAGCTTCTTGTCCAGGAGGAATTTCAAAATGTCCTCCATTCAGAGCAGGACTGAGAATTTCTATGAATGTTTTTAGCTTTCCTTTGGGCATGTCCTCCATTTCAGCTTCTTGTCCAGGAGAAATTCCAAAATATCCTCAATTGAGAGCAGGACTGAGAAGCATGAATTTCCATTTCTGGGCATGTTTTATAGCTTTCTTTTGGGCATGTCCTCCATTTCAGCTTCTTGTCCAGAAGGAATTCCAAAATATCCTCCATTCAGAGCAAGACTGAGAAGCATGAATTTCCCTTTCTAGGCATGTTTTCAGCTTTTTCTTTGGTCATATCCTCTCTCTTTTTCTGAAATGCTTTGCCTTTTGCAATGCCTGGTGCCTTCTTGGTGGTTAGGACCCCCTGATTCCCCTGTGGGCCCACAACCCCCTTTTTCCCCCCCTTTCACAAGTCACACACTATGGATCTCACCAATATAAAGTGTGACTGAACCAGATGAGAGTGTTCAACCTAGCTGGCCATCTTCTCTTCCCCTCACCCCACAAAATATACTTGAGAGAGATTGTTGAGGCACAAAGACCCACACATAGAGCCCCCTCCCCTCCAAAAATGCCTCCTTCATCCTCTGGCATTTTAAAGAGAAAAGATGGAGGCATGTGCTCTCCTTGTTTCCTCCACCAGTGAGTTAACCTTGGGAAGCCCCCAGCCCCAGTCTGTCGCCCAGACCATGAGGCAGGCAGCACCCTTGGAGGCCAAGGCAGACTGGAGGAAAGTCCTGAGGACTGGGGGTGGGGTGGGGGGATGATGGGTTACCTTGTCCAGCAGCAGAAACAGCCATCAGCACGGTCCTGGTCTCTCTCTCTCTCTCTCTGTGCGTAAAGGCGCGCCAGTCAGTGGCAAAGAGGGAAGGAAACCAAGGCGGCAAAAGGGACGCCGTCTTTTCTCTGCTTTCCTCTCCTCTCCTTCCAAGTCTGGGGAGGACTTTGGTAGAGAAAAAAAGGAGGAAGAGGAGGAGGAGGAAAGAAGACAAATGGTACCCTCTTTCCCTTGTCTGTGAAGGGGAAGGAGCTTCCCAGCCACCGCCTGACACTCAGAAGCCGGCTGGGAAAAGGGTGCTGGCTTTGGGGGTTTCTCTTTCTTTCTTTCTTTCTTTGCTCTCCCAAGCTCCAGCTTCTGGTGCCCAAATGGGAAATAAATAAATGACTAAGCCAAGGGTTTGGCTCTCCTGTGCGCAGCCGACACGTTGGAAAAAGAGAAAAAGGGGGAAGAGGGAGGCCAGAGGGAAAAGGAGGAGTGGAGAGGGAAGAGGGAGGGAGGGTGGCAGGCTGCCTCCTCAGGTTACCTCAGCATCCATGCCTGCCTCGCTCAGCCTCGCCTCCTCTTCTGGTGGAGGCTGCTGGTGCTGTGTGTCTTCTTCCAAGTCGTTTCCGACTTGTGGAGATGCTACCTTGGCAAGTGTCTTCAAGCGAGGGTGTGCCAGGGCCAGCCCCTGAGGCTGAGAGTGTGTGACTGACTAAGTGGGTTTCCATGGGTGAGCCAGGATTTGAACCCTGGCTCCTCCTAGTCCAGTGCTCAAGCCACCAGGCCACGCTGGCCCTCCAGAGTCCAGTTTACACTATCATAGCACACCTTTTTTCTAGAATGATGTAATGCTTTACTTATTGCACAAGGACCAAAATCCAACCCTAAACCCCTTTTACATGATGCAGCCTCTTCCCTACATGGAGGGGACTGGCAGAGATGCGTCTCTTTTCCCATAGCTGAATGCACTGAAAGAACAGCATCTGCAGGGGCCATCCGAGGAACCCCACAGGTCCCTGCAAACACCTGTTGCAGTGGTTTTAGCTACAGGGAAATATCTTGGTGCATCTCCATTGATTCCCCAGCTGAGATTCGAACCCTGGTCTCCAGAGTCATAGGACCTTATCACACGCGGGCCACAAAGCGATAATAAAGTGAAATAAGAATAAATCCAGTAACAAACCAAAAGAAACCCCACAATACGCAAATGGCTATCACATGCCATTACCTTCATCGTGCTTTTAAGGAAAGTGCTCCCAGGAACCGTATTTGCCGTTCACACACAAGTGAGAAAATCCCGTACATAACCAAGCAATGATGTTCTTGCACATGCGCAATACAGCCGCAGCTGTCACTTGCCGCGGCTGTCACCCCTTCCCAAGCCGGCTCTCTGAGGAGGTCCTCCTTGGAACAAGGCCCTGCGCAGGGTCGGCGCTCCAAGGAGGTCCTACCCGGAGAGCCGGCTCTCTGAGGACGTCCTCCTTGGAGCGCGGACCCTGCGCGGGGCCTCGCTCCAAGGAGGACCTCCTCAGAGAGCCGGCTCTCCGGGGAGGACCTCCTCGGAGCGCAGGCGGGGAAATGCTCCCCAATACGTATTGGGTTTTCATACCTACGGCAAAAGTGAAATGATTCCCGTCGCGCAATTGCAATTCCTGAAGAAGCCGAAATTCAAAAGATCTCAGTTCTTTCTGCATTCTGTTGGGGTTCTGTCGGGGTTCTGTGCGACATCGTGTGGACACACGGAAAAATAATACGTATTAGGTCGGGATTTCGTTTGGATTCTGTCTGGATTGGGCCCCGTGTGATAAGGTCCATAGTCCAACACTCAAACCATTATATCACACTGGCTGAAATGTTCTTCTCACTGAGGTCTTAAGCTGCAATCTGATACCTCCTGATGTGGGCATTTTCTGAAGAGGTAGGTACAGGATCAGACTGTCGTGCCGCCTTCTGCTTCACATCTAAGAGGGCTTTTTGTTATTCATTGTCATCTGGTGAAGAAGCTAGTGAAGCTTTGGAAGCTGGCATGATGTATTCCCTGTCTTTTTGGTTGCCCTCATAAAGAGCCAGCGTGGCAGAGTGGTTTGAGCATTGGACTCCTGGGGACATTTGTAACTGATAGGCAAACTTATCATGACTTTTTTTAAGCAAGATTTTTTCAGAGGGAATTTCCCTTGCCTTCCTCTGAGGCTAAGAGTGTGTAACTTGGCCAAAATCACCCAATGGTTTTCTATGGCTAGGAAAGGATTCGAACCTTGGTCTCTAAAGTTGTACTCCAACACTGAAACCAGTATATCATGTTGGCTCTTTATGACCAAGACCCTGCCTTCCAAATTCTTTGGATTACAGCAGGGACAGCTCATAACAATGGATCTTTGCTGGGAAAACCTATTCCCCCGCTCCAGCTATTGTGGAGGTTGCAGATAAAATCAGACTGAATATGGAGTGAGAGTGGCAGATGTTGTGTGTGTGTGCCTTCAAATTGTAAACTTATAGCAACTCCTATGAATTTCCTAGGGTTTTCTTAGGGAAGGAATATTCTGATGAGGGAACTGACTCTTGGGGCCTTTGCAGACTGCTAGAAATAGTGCAAATTGAGTCCACTTTAACTGTCCTGGCTCACTGCTAGGGAATCATGGGAACTGAATTTTTTTTCTGAGACATTGAGCCTTCTCTGTCAGAGAGCTCTGGTGCCACAATAAACTACAGTTCCCATGATTCCCTAGCACTGAGTGGACTCAATTTGCACTATTTCTGGCAGACTGCAAAGACCCTTGATCTCCAGAGTCTAATGCTCAAACCACTACACCAGGGGTAGGCAACCTTTCCCCTTTAAGGACCGAGGGACTTCAGCTCCCAGAAGCCTCAGCCATGTTGGCCAATAGTCCCATGTCGGCCAATAGCTCCTGGGATTCTGGGAGCTGAAGTCCCTCAGCCCTTAAAGGGGAAAGGTTGCCTACCCCTGCACTACACCATGCTGGCTCTGCAATGGAAGCCTAGTAGATAATGTAGTAGTAGCAGCAGCAGCAGCAGTAGTAAAAGAAGATATAATGGTGTGGTGTAGTGGCTTGAATATTGAACTACAGTTCTGGAAACACGGTTCGAATCACTGCTTGGCCATGGAAGCCTACTGGGATGACCTTGGGCAAGTCACATTCTCTCAGCCTCAGAGGAAGGCAAATGCAACCCCATGATACCCACTGATAGATTCACCTTTGGGTTGCCATAAGTCACAAATGATTTGAAGGTACACAACAAGAAGAAGATAAAATGGGAACTCCTCACTGGGATAAAAGCTGAAATTTTGACACTGCAGAAATATTGGCAGTGCAGAGGATTCAGCAGTGGTTGACTGTGGTTCCTAGGATGTTCCAGGGGATCCAACATGGCTCCTGGAAGTTGCCTGTCCTTGTCTTACTGGAATGTGCATGCCTCTATTAACATCAACAATATGGGCAACAAAAGTTCATGCTTCTAGGGATTAAAAAGAAATACAGGGCAAAGGGAAGTCAAATGCCACTTGTTTTCGAGGATTGTTGTTCCTTACTTCATCATACTACCTGTCCAGATCCATTTGCCGTAATACTTAATATTTCCATGTATCCTTTGTTGTGTGTCCAAACACAACAGATAACACTGACCCAATCCAACCCTTTTTTACTTCAGCAAGCAAAAGTTATTGCATCATGTGTCTTCACATTGTGTCTGAGGCAGTCCTTGGAACTGCTGAGTTATGAATAACGTAATTTGCTGTACCAAATCACTTTGGAGAGGGAATTAAGGATCAATGAAGTTACATTTATGCAACAAGTGGAATGACTGTAATTTACATTACAATTTTACAATGCAAGCACATTACTTTGTAGAGAGGTTTTACAACACCACTAATTAGTTACTTTTAAAAGGGAAATTTAAAGGCATTTTAGGAGCAACCCAAAAAAAGCAACCCTTGATTTTGCCATTTGATATAAGTGACACAATATTACTATGCCACTGTATATAATGGGGCTTGAGCATCCATGGATTTGGTATCCACGGGTCCTGAACCAAATCCCAGTGGACACCAAAGGCCCACTTTATTACCAAAGCAACTATCTCAGACAAAAGCAAAGCAAAAACAAACAAGCAAAACTCCCACAACATCCCCATAGCTATCAACATTCTCCAAAAATAAAACAAAACCAATAAAATGTTTTAAAGAGCAATATGTGAAGTACACTGGTGCACACAAGCAAACAGATGACTTACAAATTATCCAGCTCTTAAAGGACCTTCCAAGTCATTAATTCTGCTTCAGCACTTAATGCACACGTCCTACACTGACTCAATGCCACTGCCAACCCACTTCCAAGCAGTCATGTGTACCAAAGCCGTTTCTCCAAAAACTACCAGACCCTGATAGTTGGGTGGCTAATCTCCCTGCTTAGAATACATTGGATATTGCCCTGAGCATTCATTAGTAGAGGGATGGCTGTTGGCTTTCATGTTAGTGGAGTGGTACTCTTGATTTTATTCCAGATATTAAAGGAGTTGTTCAGGTTCTGAACCATATTCCCCAGAATAGTTTCAGGGCATTGTATAGCTCCTTTAAAATCTGGACCAAAATTCAGAGAAAATATAAGTCATGATATGGAAGCCACTGGCTCCTCCTGCTTCAGTAAAGTCAGTTAGCCCTTCGTATCCACAGATTCTGTATCCACAGATTCAACCATCCATGGTTTGAATTTTTTTTTAAAAAAAATCCAAAAACGAAACCTTGTTTTTGCCATTATATATAAGAGGACACATTTCACACCACCATTGTATATAATGGGACCTGAGTATCCACAGATTCTGGTATCTATAAAGGATCCTGGAACCAAACCACAGCAGGTACCAAAGATCCACTGTAGTAATTAGAGGAGATTGACATAAATCCAATAGACAATTTGAGCTAAAATAGACCAGATAAACCAATAACTGAAAGGCCTTGAAACCCATTGGGTGACCTTGGGTGAGTCACATGCTCTCCTCAGGGGAAAGCATGGCAAACCTCTGAACAAATGTTGCCAAGAAAACCCCATGATAGGCTTGCCTTAGGGTCAGAAATAATTTGAAGGCACACAACAACAAGAACAACATAACAATATTTGGGTAAATTCCATTGATTTGGATAGCTGGGACTATAAATTATATTTAACCCACTGTGTCTAGTCCCCCTTTTGCAAGTACCAATTTTGAGCTTTGTATTTATTTTCCTCAGTACCAAAGATTGTCATTTGTCCATTAAATGAGCAATATCACAGCCAGTGCAATCTGACAATGTAGCTATAATGATTACTGGCTTAAACACTGGCTTCACAATTGCCTGTCTTCTCTTGAAGAGGAGAATACAAAGCCAACCTGGATGTTTGTGTTCTTGCATGGAAACCTGTAGAGCAACACTACCCAAAGGCATGGTCCCTGAACCTATATCAGCTGCTGGCTCCTTATGAGTTTTGAGCAAAGAAACAATGGGCACAAATATGGTGCTGGTTCCTGGCACACTGGAAAAATAATAATTGCCAGTCCCTATATCAGATAGCCTGACAAGCATTGCTTTAGAGCAGGGGTAGGCAACCTTTTTGAGCCGGGGGCCGGGTTGCTGTCCCTCAGACAATTGGGGGGGGGGGGGCGAAGCACCATAAATAAATAAATATAAATAAAAATTAAAAATATAAAATAAAAAATATGAATGCACACTCTCTCAGCCCCAGAAAAGCCATGGCAAACCCCTTGTGGAGATTTTGCCAAGAAAACCCCGAGAACAAGTAATAACAACAATAATCAATATCATCATGGCGGGCGGCGGTGGCGGTGGGGGGTGGCGGCGGTGGCAGGACCGGCCTGAGGCCGGTCCAAAGGCCTCAAGGGGCTGCATCTGGCCCCCGGGCCTTAGGTTGCCTACCCCTGCTTTAGAGGGTCAAAAAATCCCTATGCCTCCCTTGTAGAAAACATTGTACACCAAGATTGCAATCACTTAACCAATTTTTTGTCCATTTACTAATGTTAGCAGAACTAAGGACTAAAACACAAGTCCCAAGATGCATATGTATATCTAAGCATCCCTAATGAAGGTTATACTGAACAAAACATGACTTTTGGTATAGCTGAGAGGGCATCTTCTGGAGCAGAGAGCTTCCTAATTAATAGGAACTAAACTTCAGCTGCTTGGCCTTTTTGAAAATTTATCAAAACTGCCTCTCTTCTCATGTTGGTAGTGCTTCTTTTTTGTGGCCCACACAACATAGCAAGTTATCACAGTGCCCTGGTTTTCTTACTTTATCCAGCATGGGTGTATTTAATTAATACTAATTAGGCAGGTGATTATTAATAAGCCACAGAGGAAATCAAGTGCAGTTTCATCATGTACATATTAGCAAGACTTGTTCATTGACTATAATTTGCAATTTAAAATAGTTGCAAGAGCAGAAAAATTATCTTAAATGCTTTTTACTAAAGATACATCTTTAAAGGATGTTGTTTTGCTTCTGAATGTGCAGCAAAACAATATTTTTAAAAGCAGAGAAAAGAAATAGATTACACAAGTCAGCCTCATTTTAAGTCAATGCATGTTTGACAACTTGGTGGAGTAGATTCAACCATGTGTTCTAAAGTGTAACAAGAATACAGATGTCAGACTTGATCAGTCTGTCATTCAAGAAAGGCATATGAAACTGTTTCTTATGGATTCAGAGCTGAGAAGCAGATAGATACGGTAGCAGAAATGACAAGGTAAAGATATTTGAAGAACACATTGGATGAAGTAGACAGCTGACTTGTTGGGCAAAACCGGAAGCCTGAAACTTATGCAAGTTTCAATGAGGCTTTTCATGCCTTCTCTTAAGCAAGGGATGGATAAACTGGTTGTTTGCATTCTCTCCCATTTGATTTTTTTTTAAATTAAGTTCTTTCCATCAAATTTATGAAGAACATAGGAAATTTGGGAAAGTTCTTATAATCAGATAAACTCAATGAAATGCTCACCCATGCTGCTCATAAGAGGTGTGATGCACTAGTATAGTTACCACCAGCTAAAATAGACTGAGAAAAGGATTAATGAGTTCATGGAAGATAGACCAAGCAGCAGCTACCCTTAGTAACGGTAGGTAATACAATTTCCATGTTCAGAAACTATAGTATATAAAATGATGATGAGAACAAGCTGTGGGAAGGACTATCATTTTCATAATTTGCCTGTGAGTTTCCCAGAGCACCTTAGCTTTTAGTAAGATGCAGAAAAGCAAACATTTTTATTGTAGTTGTTAAATTCCAAAATACTGAAATAATATACACACCAACACTAAGAAAATCATCTCTAGATTCCATGGTTGGAAAACAACCAGTTTTTTTTTTTTTAAAAAAAAACCCAAACCTTGTTTTTTTTTAAAAACAAGTTTGTTTTGTTTTTGTTTAAACCATTTTTTTGCATTAATGTATAGGACTATATCAATAAAGAACTAAATCAGAAAATTAAGTAGCAAAATGCAGTTCAGATGTTATGGTCATTGTTTTTAACAGAGGGGTGGGGTATAAATAATAATAATAATAATAATAATTATTAAATGATCATTGTTCTTTTAAAAAGTGCTCTTTTAAAGCAGGTTGTTTCGGTTTAACTTAATTGAAGGATTTGTTTCTGAATGGAAATTCTTTCACTGTAAAATAAAGTGATTAAAAAGACACTGGATACTGGTCTAACAGTGAATAACTGCCAATAAACTGTTAAAATATTTAAATTCAAACAGATGTTGTTCCAATAAGAGTTTGGAAAATAGTAACAATAGCTAGAAATTTACAAAAAGATATAAGAATAATCAATATTTTTTTTAAAAAAAGGAGTGATTTTTAAAAGTCATTTGGTTTAAGCCAACCTGTTTTAAATCAGCCAACCCTACCAGGTTTCAATACGATATGCCAAATAGTTTCCAGTGCACCCCCCCCCCCAAAAAAAAGCTGTCCAAGAAGGCTGAGGGTTATCCCGGAGTCCCTTTGGGGACTATGGCTGTACCAAGGGAAAGGACATTCTATTGACCTGAAGCACTAGTGTGATGTTGGATTTTGGACCTGTTGTAGCCCATGTGTGCTTGTACCAATCTGAGAGAGAAGGAGAACGGGAATGTTTATACCTACAAGCAATAGCAATTTCTTCTCAGTGAAGAAAACGTGTGACTAATTCCAAATCTTCTAAATGAAGAACATTTAGAAGAGCAATTTTAAGAGATCTGCTTCATCTCCCTTTGTATCCTTTACAATGTTAATAACTTGCTGTCAAGAACAGCATAGTTTAAAAGGTGTTGGGAAAACACAGCTAATCCACACCCAAACATATACATTTGTATTTTAAGGAGAGGGGTCTTCAGTGGGGTTGATGGACATGTTTTGATTGTTTGTGGGTTTCTTTAGAATTACACATGAGATGAGCATTTGGAGACTTTTCTCATTTTAGTCTCTTTGAATACAGACAGATTATGGGCTGCTAACTTCCAAAAAGGGATGCAAATATTTTCAGAAATATTTCTGTATAAAGGAAACAGAATTCTTAGGCATTCTGTGTGTGTCTCATGAAAGTCTAATGAATCTAGGTAATCCATCAGTCACACAGCAGAGCTAGGGGAAATCTGGAGGTCACCTTCATATGAGTTTTGCATTGTAACAGGAATACTTAATATTAAAGGCAGGGAGTGCAATCTAGTAATAGAGAAATAGTGTTCAAGTCAAGGGATCCTACTGCAAAACCAATTCATTCATGAATAGGTTCTTAAGATTTTAACCTTCATTGAAAATATATATACATACACATATATTTTGAAAACAAGCACAAGCTAGAGAACATACTTACAACTATCAGAGATGTGTGGGTTGTATCAATGAAACTGTCATTTCCAGCTGTGACATCTACAATCCAGCCCTAACCTTTTTTTTTTTTTTTTTTTATGCGGGAGGCAGTCTTTGCAATATTCAGTGTAACTTTCAAGGAAGTAAATATACTTAGGATAGCACTCTTAGAGACAAAATGGTGTGTCTAATGATGGTTTTAGCAGGCTTTTCTTTCCAGATTACAGAGTAGGAACAGACTTAATATTTTTTTTTAAAAAAAATCTCCCTGCACCTTCAAAATTCGATCAAAAATAAAGGAGAAAGCTGGACTAGACCTTTTCTCATGGTGAAGCAGTTTTATGTGTGCAATATCTTTTTTAAAATACAGAGAACAACTCAAATATTCCATCTTCCCATCATTCACTGTCCAAAATGATCCAGTCTTAGTGATAATAGAAGTACTAGAAGCCCATGATTCATGTTTGTAGGGGAGATGTCATCCTGCCCATACTGGATAAGGTGCATACACACAAACACAGATGATGGGTCATCAGAGATTGGAAATAGGGTTTCTGGTCAAGTGATCTGGTTCTTTGTTGTAAAATAAGCAAACAGAGAAAATGGGATCTTTTAAACAGCTGCCATCTTTTCATGTCCTTCTCTGACATATGCCTGGAGGCCTTTGGACAGGTGGTCACTATAAAAGGCACTGTAGATGAAGAAACAGCTGTGTGTGTGTGTGTGTTTGCAGGAGCAGTTGCAAAAGGAATTTAGATCTCCCCCTTTCCCTTTATTTCCTCTCCTTATTCAATGTATCTCATTAGGCAAAAATTCAGCATTAATGGGGTTTTCCCCCTCTCCCTTCATATGCATTCAATACAAGGAGACTTTAACCTGGGTTGTATGCTTGCAGTTCACTAGTTAGGAACTTTAGCCTACAGCAGATCATATTGTGCTACCTTATATACTGAATTGCTCTGCCATTTTACTTCCTGGGAGAATGGGTGATGAGAATTGCAAATAAAGTTCAATGGTAGTAAAAGTAAAGTGGTGCTTTCTGGGGCAAAAGGATCTTAAGTTCTTAAATATAGTGAGAAACTCCAGATCAGAGGAGAGAGGTTGGTATGGTTTGTGTAGCCCAGTGAAATGATAAACTTAGTAATTTCTATACATGCTATGGAACTCTAGGAAAAAACAACAGAAAATTAAACTGTATTTAAACCAGGGATGGGGCAAGTGTGGCCCATGGGCTTCTTGTGCGCCCTGGACTTCATTTTTCAGCCTCAGAAGCCCCACACCAGTTCTCCTAGCCTCCTGAACCCCTCATTTTAAAAAAGGCCCATTTACGTGATGAAAAATTTCCAAGCCATGCACCCCAAACCCTCTCAGGGCCTTTGCAGACTGCTAGAAATAGTGCAAATTGAGTCCACTTTAACTGCCCTGACTCAGTGCTATGGAATCATGGGAACTGTATTTTTTCTGAGACATTGAGCCTTCTCTGTCAGAGAGCTCTGGTGCCACAATAAACTACAGTTCCCATGATTCTCTAGCACTGAGTCAGGGCAGTTAAAGTGGACTCAATTTGCACTATTTCTGGCAGTCTGCAAAGGCCCTCAGATTCACATATGACCTCTGCCCCCCCCCCCTGCAGCTCTTCTGCCCCCTCCATTTCCTCTCTAATACTTTCTTTTCCTTCATTTTCCCTTTCAAAATGATGACCAGAGGTAATGAAATATTTCCAGTAACCATTTTGAAGCAGAAATGGAGAAAATAATTTTGTTTTGGTGCACTCCAGGGAAAGATGACCTGCAGGGGACTCAGGGTGGATTGGAAATTGGCTCCGGGCCCCACAGTTGCACAGTCCTGATTAAACAGATTGATGGTGTGGCCACACTTGGAATACTGCCTACAGTTCTGGTTCCTTCCTTCTCAAAAAAGTATATTCTAGACCTAGAGAAGGCGCATAAAAAGCAAACAAAATGATCAAAGGTTTGGAATGCCTTTCCATTAGAATTAGGGTCTTACCAGTTTAGAAAAAAACGTCTGAATGTGATGTGACATAAGTTTATACAATTATGCATGGTAGTATAAACTAGATAATGAAATTTTTTTCTTGCTTCCTCATAATACTAAACTCAGTGTCATCCATCTTCTCTGTGAAGAAAGTTAAAACCCTTGGGATTTCCAAGTTTTGAAGGAAAAAAAAAGAATATTCAGAAGTTGCATGACAGAAGCTTTTGAAAATAGAAAAGGATAACCAGTGGCATCACTAGTGGGGGGTGCGGGGAATAAGGACCGCACCAGGTGACACCCTAAGGGGGGGATGACAACACTGCTCTTCAAACACCTGCCTTTTGGAAGAAGAGACCTGTGACATTCATCTGCGTCCCTTTAAAATGCTTTAAGAGATGGTGGGAATGGGGTGAAACTCAGTGGGAGGAGAAAGGAGAAGCCCGAGAATATTTTTTAAAAATTAATATTTTAAATTTCAACATTTTAAATTTTAAAATGTTTACATTTTTTATATTTTAATTTTTTAATTCTTTTAAAATTTTCTTTTAAAACATCACATTTTAACCACACCTTCACTATGTATACATAAATACATCTAGGTTGTGCATACAATACTGTAATTTGAAGGTTTTAATTTTAATTTTGCTAGTTGTTTTTATGTCACAACGATTACCGTTACATTCAATGGTATATGGGAATTATGATTTATGAATAACATTAGTGCAAAAAACAATACTAAGGATTCTGTATGGTATGAAATGGGAGGAGGCCAATGGTGGGGGTGTATGTGACACCAACCCTAGGGGATAACGTGTAAAGTATGGAGAGAGGGATAGAGATATACAGAGGGGAAAAAAACTTTCTTTCTAATAACACAAAAATCTGGTTACTATGGGTGCAGGATGTTATAACAGATGGAATTTGGCCTGATTTTGCAAGGATCTTCTTATTGTCTAGGGTCCACTAAAGTGCAAATAATGAAATGTTAATGGTGAAGTCTCTTATTTGCCAAGAAATATTTATTTTACTATAGACAATACAATAAAATTTCAGTGTCATATACCTATCCCAGAAAAAAGTGGCTACTTCTCATTTGCAAATGCCAGCTGAATTAATTTAATTATATTCTATTCTTAAATGCGTAACATCGACTAATGGAATCATTGCCATAATGGAAGGGGAAGCAACAAGTACATAGAACTTGTAAAGCTCATCTAATACAGACTTGGAAGCAAGTCCCAAATAGTCACTTCACAGTGCATCTTTCAACCAGACCTTTTTGGGTCATTGTTGTTGTTTTCTTTAACTGATGAAGGGTTTAACTAGAACTACCTAAATAAATGATATGAGGACTACAAAATTTACCAGCTATCATAGTATTATAGAGTGATATAATATAAGAGAAGTTAGAAGGAACATACTAATAAGATGCTATGGCCCACTTCATTATCTCTGTACATTGTTTTAAATGGTTAATGAAAAGTCCTATCAGCATGCGGAAAAGTATTTTAAATCCTGCATATTGTAAAGTTGCGTGTGATAGGGTGCTGAGATTAATGAACTTCAAGGTCATTTCCTGTTGCAGAAAAGGCCTATATCCTATGCTTAAAATAGCCCAGAGAGGACAAAAAATGTTCTTGAGATTTTGGGGGGCATTTGAGGGAACCACACTAAAATAAATGCATAAATAGCTAAATAAATATCCAGGGGTAGCAGTGCTGGCCATATAGAAAATACAGTAAATCCCTGGACTTTGAGAATCTCCCAGTAGCCACATGGCCAGAAAGAGGAGGTGCCAGCCTGCAAGAAATACCTCTCCATACTATCTGAACTAAAAACAAAAACAGGAAAATGCAGGCTTATGACTAACATCTTCAATGTTTTTCTCCTGTATAGTTTTTAACATCTTGCCTGATGAAGAAGCCAGTGGAGCTTTGAAAGCTTGCAACATGTATACTGTGCGTTTTGGTTGGCCCAATAAAAGTATCACTGTTTGCCTAAATAAATAGTTCTTCTGGTTTATCTCATGGGTCTTCAGCTAATGAGTTGGGTGACTGCACTACTATTATTACCACTTTGCAGAAATGTGTGTGCCTTCAAATCAACTTATGGTGACAACTTATGGTGAATTTCACAAGGCTTTCTTAGGCAAGGAATACTCAGAGCTAGTTTTTCCAGTTTCTTCCTCTGAAATATTAAAGGGACTTGGTGGCTCAGTGGTTAAGATGTCTACTCTGACAACTGCAAGATTGGAAGGTCGGCAGTTCGAGATCCAAGTGCTGTGTGACGGATTGAGCTCCCTTTACTAGTCCCAGCTTCTGCCAACCTAGCAGTTTGAAAGCATTTAAAAGTGCAAGTAGATAAATAGGTACCACTTCAGTGGGAAGGTAACAGCGTTCCTTGCAGTCATGCTGGTCACATGATCATGGAGCTGTCTTTGACAAAGCTGGCTCTTCAGCTTAGTAATGGAGATGAGCACTGCCCCTACAGTCAGACACAACTAGATAATCTTGTCAAGGGAAAATCTTTACCTTTATCTTTTTCCTCTGAAATATAGCCTACAGTATCTGGTATTCATCGACGGTCTCCCATTCAAGTACTGACCAGGGCTGCTGCACATTCAAATTCTTAAAAGCAGATCTGGATTAATACTGAGTGTGTCTGAAAAGGGTCATCTCATTTTGTTGGCTGAGAAGGGCAAAGATGGTGCTGGATTGGTAGCTAAACCTTATTTGGAGAGTAAGTACTTGGAGAGTGTCCTCAAACACATCTGAGGCAGCTGGCTGGTTTATGGCCCCAGGATGGGCTGTGTGGTGTGCACAACTGTGTCACACAACAAAAGGGAACAGCCTTATTTCACTATTTATTATATAGATAATAAATAGTATTTAACTACAGGGTGATTCAAAAAGATTTGGACTATCCTTTTTGAATCACCCTACATTAATTTTATCTTACGTTATCTTCAAAACAATGTGCATTACTATCAGCGACTGTGGGGCTTTGCAGATTGTGCAAAGTGCCGTCTTCAAGCCCAGGAAGGGGAGGGGCAGCTGGACGCTGGATGCCTCAACCCCTTCCTGAGGACATCACTGGAGCGCCCGCCGTTGCACACGGCGGGCACACGGCAGGCACTCCAATGATGTCCTTCCATTGCAGCGTCCAGAAACACTACGACGGAAGAGGCGCGGAAGAGGTGCATGCCGCCTCTTCTGGTGCCCTTTCCGTGGCTTGAGGAAGGAGCACTATTTTAGTGCTCCTTCCAGGGCTGCTTACAGAGTGGATTGGGGCCGAGGAGTGGGGCAGGCTCGGCCCCAATCCACACCTTCTCGGGGCGGCCTATGGTCACCCATCTGTAGAGGCCCTGTATTTTGATATATAAGTTTGTTTTTGTACCTCTAGGAAAATTTAGCCTTGAAGACAGAATACCTTACTTATTATAAATATTAACACCATTATTAGGTTTGTAGGTGAAGTTGCAATGTTCTCTAGACACCAGAGCTTTTCTTCTCAGGCTAAAATGAGAGAAAGGATAGTTACCATTTTCCTTGCACAAGCTCTTTGTAGGTCTATTAAGTGCACTCTTTTTCACCCATTGTAGCAGAAACTGGCAAAACCACCTCTGAGTATTCACCTAAGAAAACTCAATGATATTAATGTGATCATCATAAGTCGACAGCTAACTTGAAGGTGCGTGTTGCGCACATACGCACACACACACACACATACAAACAAATACAGAGTACACCTGGAATAAGAGCCTAGAGGCACATTGTTTCCAATGATTGCCTTGCTTCTTGTGTGCTCTTCAGTCCCCTGAAGTGGATCTGAATTTCAGAAGCTTTCTGTAAGTGTGTCAGAAAAATAAAATCTTTAGTCACAAAAATGCTTGCAAAAGACAATATATCCAGATTTCTTGAAGACCCTAGAGTGCGCTGCATTTTGCACATGTGAATGCATGTGTACACATGCAAGCACACACACATGCCATGTTTGACATGCCTTTCTAGTTTACTTTTTTTGTTCTGGTCAACTTGCTATTTTTTTTCTATTTAAGGGAGGAGGAGGAGGAGGAGGAGGAGAAAAGATTAATTAAAAGGAGCAATGTATATTCTCACAAAGAGGATAAACAGTTTACATTGTAACCAAGATGATCGATGTAACATCTTTAATTCAGAAAATAGGTAACATCCAAGCTATATTTTACATTATCTCGAGACGTTTGTTGAATAGTGGAGTCTGGAAAAGATTGTTTCCCTTCCTGCTCTAGATCTGACAATATATGTCAAATGAATGATATTACCCAGAATGATATTCAGAGGAATTGCTTATTCGGGCCATGGCAAAACAGCAACAATAGAAGCCAGTTGATTGACTAGTAATTGCTAAATTCTTTGTCATTTATTTCTATTCCTCAAATGGTTAGGAGGAGGCTCTGCATAAAATAAAATAATGCATTATACATGTATCTATTTGCTTTCCTTTCTCAAGTAATAGGAGTCTGAAGCCCTTGAATGAAATTTAGAACACCACAACATAAATCCATCTCATCAGTATGTAGTTGTGGCCATGGCCAGAATTCAAATGAGCACAGACACTCTTATATTTGTTAGCATAGCAGAAGAAGAAAAAGTCTGTTCTTGTGCTTGAAGCTACAACCAATGACAGCTAAAACTATGCATGTACATGGATGCTTTAATAGGCTCCAAAATAGTGTGGGCGGCGCATTAGCCCACCAGGAGACCTTGATGGGGCTCAACACCCCCCTGCACCTGCCCTGGCAACATCCGCCCTCCACCTTTTTGCCACTAAATGTCCCCAAACTAAGGGATATGGGGGCTTGTTTTGAAGCCTTCCTGGGCTATTAGATGACATTTTGAGGCTTTTAAAAAAAAAAATTCACAAAATTTAATTCTGACCTGGCAGGGGTAAGGGCTCCAGACATGTGTCCTTCACACTCCTGGATATTTCAGAGCAAAATATTGCAATAAAATAAAATAAAATTAAAAATTAAAAATTGTTTGACCCCTGATGGGAGGTACAAAATCAGCCCGTGTCTGTGTGTGCGTGTGTGTGTGCGTGCATGTGCAAAGGTGGCCTGTGAGCTGCACTTTGTCTTCCTCTGCTCTAAAGGTATAGTTACTTCTCCAGTGCTTTGCAGTTGACACTGAATGATCAAAGATACCACTGTTCCAGCTATATCAAAGAGCACTTACTAAAAATGTGTATGTATTTTCTTTGGAATCCAGAAGGAATGTTGAACCGGAGCATGTGGCTTACATGTATGCAGTCCTTTGGAATGCAGTAAATCTGTTATTGTTTGGTGGCGTTCTTGGAGTACTAAGCTAGAAAGAACTTCAATCTAAACTACTGAATTATAGCACTGGAGCTGTCTAGCACAGAATTCCAAGTACCCCCCCCCCCAAAAAAAACCTATACATCCCATGATTCCATAAGGTGGCGGGATAGTTGTTAAAGATGGATATAGTTGTGATACATTCATGACCAGAGGTGGGCAACTGTGCAAGGCTAGGGGACCACACTGGGCTTCCAGGAGACCTTGGAGGACAGCACTTCCTCACTGCACCCACTACAAAATAATAATAATAATAATAATAATAATAATAATAATAATAATAATAATAGAACTTTGGTCCAAAATGCCCACTGACACCCTATAGAGGGCATGGGGGCATTTTCAAGATATTTTCTGACCTTCCTGGGGCATTTTAGGCCCAGGAAAGGACAACAGAAAATGAGAAGATGTGATTTCTTATTCATTTCTTGTCCCAAAAAAGGCTTCACTAGATCTAAATTGATCACAGAGTCTCCGATTGCGGGGGGGGGGGGGAATGCCCTCCACACCCCAGAGGCTATTTTGGAGCAAAATGTTTTTGACCGCTGAGAGCTGCACTTTGCTCATGCTCATCTTGGCAACTGGGGTAGCCCTTCTGTTTCCCAGTGGTCACCACAGGGTTACTCCAGACAGAAGGAGAGGAGAGAATTTTATACCATCCCTTCCCCCAGCCTGCCTTTATTATTCTATTATTGGTTATTGTTTAAATATATTTAGAAAAATTGCTTGTTTTCCTTCTCCTGGATTGGCCCAGTACCATTCATATAGGAATAAGAGGCTACATTTTTACACCTTTGCTTAGAAAGAACGCTGTTTGTTTTGTGAGACTGTGCTACATCTTGCAATAACTTTGCCAACAGCACCACAGCGGTAGTACATAGGATGGGATGCTGATGATAATGTTGATGCAGATTTATACATATACTTTGAATCGTAAAAGAGACTTTGAAAGCAGTTACATCAGTATAAAAAAACAATTAAATAATAATTAAAAAGATTTAGCTCTAGAAAGTGGTTGCAATAAGAAAAATAAATAAATAGCAGATTTAAAAATCACAGTTTCTGAAAGCATGAAAACTTCAGCAAATCAGAAGACTGAACAACTGTAGAGATTAACATGTCTTAACAAGATGTCCAGAGAGAGAGAGAGAGAGAGAAGAAAAAGAGAAGATGATAACCATGCTTCCATAGCTAAATAACAGAGCTTGGAAAAGTTTTGGACTACAACTCCCCCAAACAGTCACTTCTCCAAATTTTGTAAAGGAGTTCCATAATCTAGGGGTGATTCCACTGAAGCAGCTCTTTTCTGCACTGCAGTCAGACACATCTATTGCCAGGACACAGAACTGATTAAACCTCCTTGCTAGATCTTAATACACGGCTTCCAGCAGGGGACGGCAAGGCGATCGGTTCGCAGTGAGGGCTCTCCGCGGATCGCCTGGGTGGGGAAGAGGGGATTTTAAGAATCCCCAAAAAGATCCTTGGGAAAGGATCGTGTTTGGGGCTCGCTAGATCCGGGCTGATAGCCAAGATCGTTGTGGATCGAGGCAGAAGACTGGATTTTTATGAGCAGCCAGCCCCGCTCTGGTAGCAGTCGCCATTAGCCTTGCCACCTGCCTTTTTAAACTTTTTTTCTGGAGGAATAGAACTTCAAAGGACATCGGAGAAAGTAAGTGCATACAATTGCTTTCTGTTCAAAGACCTCTCAAATTAGAAGGGAGCAGCTTTAACTGTGAAAGTTTGACGATTTTGATATATTGTTATCTAGCCTCTATTAACAGCAGAGGAGGCTGAAAGTGAAAGCGGAGCCGGCAGATATAATTAATTTAAAGGCATGAGACTCTTTCTCTTAAAGCAACAAGATTGCTTCAAAGTAGAAAATAAACTTTAAAGAACTCAACTCATTAATACTAATCTGGATTGGGAAAGAGAAATATAAAACACCCTTCCCGCACGGACAATTAATTAATTAATTAAAGGACTCCGAGTTTAAAAGGAGGCAAGATGGCGAATGCTTGAATATATTGGGGGAGAGAAGTGAGTACCTCCTTTGTCAGGAAGAAATCCCTTTTTTTGCCTTTTAGGACAGGAAGGGAAGGAAGAAAACCCCAAATAAAAGGGGGGAGAAATACAAAAATAACAAAAAATAATTAAGTCTACTTTGAGATAGAAGAAGCATAAGCAGAGCCAAGGAGGCACTAGAGAAAAGTAATTATAAAAGAGAGACAAAACAAACCACGAGACATAGTCATTTTTGGAAGTGGTCCAAGAGGACTTCAGAGAGGTTAAAGAAATTTGGGATGTTAATATTTCCATCACTTTTTAATTAATGCTTGTGTTAAAATTGGAAGAAACAAAGCAAGGAATAGAGGCTAATTATAGAGATAAAGCTTTTTGAAGTGGGAAGTGCTGAGAAAGCCACGGCTTGAAGTACCAGCAGTGAGAGAAATATAAGAGAGCTTGCGCCGGAAAGAGGACAGGAGGAGGGGGCAACAGACAACAATATTAAGGAATAATAAGAATAATAAAGAAAGATTTCGTCGGAAGGAGGACGGGGGAGGGGACAACAGAGGGAAGACCCTAGTAGCGAGAAATTTCAAGAGAAAGATTGCGACGGAAGGAGGACGGTGGAGGGGTCGACAGAGGATCTGAAACACTTCACAAGGAGATATTGTTAAAAGGAAGATAAGAAAGGGAACAAGAAACAGAAGAATACAGTCTCACAAAGTAGAAGAATTAAATACTTAATTTAGAAAGAATACAAATAACTTAGAGATAAGAACCTATTGGGGGGCTGGTGCCGGAGATCAAGTTACTAAAACTAAATGTTTTAATAGATTGACTTTGTTTCAGTTATCTTCCTTTAATATTAATTATATAGAAGGCATATTATATCTAAATTTTAAAAATTTATATTTTTTTTAAGAAGAAACAGAAGAAAGAAGTGTAAATTTTAATATACATATTAATTTTGTGCTTTCCTGTTTTGTTTTGTTTTTCTTTTCTTTTTTTTAACCTTCTATTTTAAGCATAGGCTAAAAGTAAGTTATAGTGAATTATAGTGATTTACACCTAGATAAGCAATTTGTTTTCAGATAAGCAATTTGTCTTATTAATTGACTGTATTAAGTATACTGTGATATATTGCTGTGTCCTTAACAACATGGCTTCAGGAGCAAAGAAACCACCCACCCCCCCAATGAGTAACACTCAAAGGAGAGCATCTACAGACACAACTGGAAAACAGGATCCAATGCAGTCACTGCTGGAGGCTTTCCAGAAAATGAGAGAGGAAGTTAGAGTGGAAATAAAGGTGGAATTGGAACAATCAAGAAAAGAAACCAGAGAGGAATTGCATAAGGAATTATCGGAATTTGGAACCAAACTAAGTAAAATAACAGATGAAATAGAGGGAATAAGAGGAGAAGTGGAAGAATTAAAAGAAACGTCCAAAGAACTAAAGAATACAACAGCAGAATTGATGGAACAACAAAAGAAAGAAAGTAATATAAACTTGTTACAAGAGGTCCGTCATAGAGAAAAGAGCCTTAAGCTTAGAGGGGCACCAGAATCTATAAATAAAGATTTATTTGGAATAATAACAGCAGCACTGGCAGAGCTTACTGAAATAACTCAAGAGGAAATAAGGAGAGAAACAGACACGATATTTCGTGTGAATTCCAAAACAGCAAAAGAAAAAAACATGCCTAGGGACTTAATTATAACATTCACCAGAATAAGAACAAAAGAGTTAATATTACAAGCCAGCTATAATAAAGAATTTTGGATAGAAGGGAAATTGGTTAAAATTTACAAGGATGTACCAATGGCAATACTTCGAAGACGTCAAGAATACAAATTTTTAACGCAGGAGCTGGTGAGAAAAGGAATACGATTTGCGTGGGATAGAATGGAAGGCTTGTCCCTGACATATAGACAAAGGCGCTATAGAATCAACTCAGTAGAAAAAGCTAGAGAATTTTTGAAGAAATTGAAATCAAGGAAACAAGAACAAGCTGGAGATTCGAATGAACCATCGCAGGAAGGAAAGATGAAGACCAGGTATAGAACCAAATTAGAAAGCCAACAGGAATTGGCGGAAAAATTGCAGGAACAAGGAGCATGTGCGTTATATACTGAAGAGGATCTACAAGGGAAACTGGATAGTGATACAAGTGATGAAGAGGAAATGCAGGATAGAGGTCAAGTAGATGAGGATGAGGAAGAAGGCCAACTTTAGGATTCAGCAGGAACTTAAATTAGCATTATTTAAATTTATAACACAAAATGGAAATGGCTATGAAAATTATTTCATGGAATATAAAAGGACTGAACTCAAAACACAAAAGGAGTAAAACATTTCATTTATTACAAAAACAGAGGCCGCAAATTATTTGTTTACAGGAAACTAAAATTAGAAGAAATGAGACAAAATACTTAGTAAATAAGAAACTAGGACAGATGTTTACATCTACAAATGAGAAAAGGAAAGCTGGAATTGTATTATATATTCAAAAAAGCTATAAAGCGATTGAATTATTTAAGGACCAAAAAGGACATTACTTGGGCGTGGAAGTACAAACAGAGGAAGGGAAATACCTCTTAGTATGTATATATAGTCCTAAAGAAAGGCAAGCCTCTTTCTATGCAAATTTGAAGGAAGAAATTTTAAGAGTACACCAGGACGAACACAATTTAATTTTACTGGGAGACTGGAATGGGGTAATAAACCCTAAAATGGACAGGACATCAAAAAAGAAAATCAAGCAGAACCAAGGGAAACTCCCAACATCTTTTTTTGATTTAGTGGAACAACTAAACTTAACAGACGTATGGACTGATTTATATTCCAAAAGTAAAGGATATACTTTTTTTTCAGAATCTTACAAATCACACTCACGAATTGATATGTTTTTTACTTCAGCCAACATGAAGACTAAAATAAAAGAGATGGAAATTCTACCAAGAACAATATCGGATCATAACGCAATTGTATTAACTTTAAACAAATCATTGAAAAAAACTGAATGGAAGTTAAATGATTATCTTTTAAAAGATAAAAAATTTGTGACAAAATTGAGTTTAAGTATTAGAGAATACTTTGAAATCAATAATAAAACATTGATCAAAGCAAAAACGATTTGGGATGCCAGCAAAGCAGTAATACGTGGGATACTAATTTCAAGAGCTGCTGAGATAAAAAGACAAAGAGAACAAGAATTTAAATCTATGGAAGATAAAATTAAGCGTCTTGAGGAACAATTAATAGCAGATCCTACAAATGATAAGAAAGATAAACAATTGAAATATTTAAGGAATCAATTGGATAAAAGATTATCAGAAGAAATTGCAAAAAAGATGAAATTTGTACGACAAAAATATTTTGAATTTGCAAATAAATCGGGCAAATGGTTAGCTTATAGATTAAAAAAAGAAAAGGAAAAGAGATTAATAACAAAGATACAGGATGATAACAAAGTAGTCCATACTCAGCAAGAAATTCAAGATATTTTTTATAAATACTTTACAGAGCTATATGGGAAAGATGATATAGAACCTTTGGAAACTCAAAAGTATATAAATAAACAAGACGTACCAGAGATAACAGAGGATCAAAGGGAAAGATTAAATAAGGACTTTACTGAAAAAGAGGTGGAACAAGCAATAAAAAAGCTGAAATTGGACAAAGCTCCAGGACCAGATGGATATACGGCTGTTTATTACAAGACATTTATAGAGGAATTGAAAAAACCATTGTGTGATACATTTAATTGGATAATAAAAGATGGAATTCCTGATACCTGGAAGAATGCAAACATAATACTGATTCATAAAGAGGGAAGAGATGAATTGCGAGCTAAGAATTACAGACCGATATCTTTGTTAAATACAGACTACAAAATATTTGCATTAATAATGGCAGAACGACTTAAAAAAATATTCTCACAAATAATTAAAAAAGAACAGTCGGGATTTTTACCTCAAAGATATTTAAAGGACAATATAAGAACAATAGTAGATGTGATTGAATACTATGAAAAGAATAATGACAAAAAATTGGGACTTATATTTTTGGATGCAGAGAAAGCTTTTGATAACGTAAATTGGACTTTTATGATAAAAATATGTGAAAAAATGAAGTTGGGAGAAAAATTCTGTAATTGGATTAAAGAAATATATAGTGAGCAATCAGCAAGCCTGGTGATAAATGGAAACAAATCACAAAAAATTAATATCGGCAAAGGGACGCGTCAGGGATGCCCGTTATCACCTCTTCTTTTTATAATGGTGTTGGAGACATTACTAAATCAGATAAGGGGAAACCCAAACATTAGAGGAATGAAGATTAAAGGAAAAGAATATAAGTTACGTGCCTTTGCCGATGATGTGGTATTGATATTGGAGGACCCAATAGAAAATATAAAAGAAACGTTTAGAATGATAGAAGATTTTGGGAATAGGGCCGGATTTAAAATAAATTATGACAAAACAGTAATAATTACAAAAAACATGACAAAAAAAGAAGAAACAGAATTAGCTGAAGAAACGCATTGTAAGGTTGTAAATAAAACTAAATATTTGGGGATATGGATATCCAAAAGGAATGTAGATTTATTCGAAAACAATTATAAACCAAAATGGAGAGAAATCAAGAAAGATATGACAAATTGGAGTAAAATTCAGCTATCATTATCAGGAAGAATAGAGACGATAAAAATGATGATTTTACCCAAATTAAATTTTTTATTTCAGAATATCCCGATAATACATAACAGGCAAATATTTCAAGAGTGGCAAAAAGATTTGAAGGAATTTATTTGGAAAAGTAAAAAAGCGAGAATCAATTGGCTAACAATGACAAGACAAAGTAAAGATGGAGGGAGGAATGTACCAGATTTAGAACTCTACCACAAAGCGAATGTTTTAGATTGGCTATCCGAATGGATAACATTAGAAGACCAGGATATATTGAATTTGGAGGGATTCAACAACAGATTCGGATGGCATGGATACTTATGTTATGATAAGGATAGAGTTCACAAAGAATTCCAACACCACGTAATAAGAAGAAGCTTACTTAAAACTTGGAAAGAACTGAAAAAAATAATATACACTAAAATACCTTTATGGACTTCACCACACGAAGCTTTTTTTGGAAGATGGACAGCCCTTCGAATTTGGTTAAAATATAAAGAGATACTGGAGAAGATTGGAAACCAATTGGAACTTAAAGCTATGTCTGAGATTCAACACTTAGATGATAAAATGCACTGGTTATTATATACCCAAATAAAGGAAAGATTTAAAATGGATATTAAGCTGCAAGGGGTGGAAGAAGAATTGAAAGACATAGATAAAATTTGGCTGGGGACAAGAGAGAAGAGAATAAGTAAATTATATAAAATATTAATGTGTCAGAGACAGGAAAAAGAAATAATATCAGACAATATGATCAAGTGGGCAACAGACATTGGTAGGACAATAATGGTAGATCATTGGGAGAAAGCAAGGAAAATGACAAGAAAATTTACTCGCTCTCAAGACATAAGAGAAAATCAATGGAAAATGGAACAAAGATGGTATCTCACCCCTGCTAGAATGGCAAAAATTTATAAACTACAAAAGAACGAATGTTGGAAATGTAAAAGCAATGTTGGATCTTGGTATCATGTTTGGTGGAGATGTCCCAAAATGAAAAGGTACTGGAAAAAAATACACATGACGATGGAAGACATACTTAAAAACGGTCTTGAATTATATCCAGAATTATATTTATTAAATATGACATACAAACTAGAAGCAGATATAACTAGAAAATATTGGAGACTAATACTTTACATGGTCTCGGCAGCAAGAATACTAATAGCCTCCAAATGGAAACAGGAGACAACTCCAACGGTAGATGAATGGCTATTGAAATTGTTAGAGATGAAGGAAATGGACAAATTGACAAGGTTATTGAATAATGAGAATGTGGAATTGGTTGAGGAAGAGTGGGCTCCAGTGGAAGAATATATAAATAGAAAATGGGAATAAAGCAGCAAAGTAGTTATTAAGATTGTGTAAATGAACTGGATCTGAGATGATGATAGAAGTAATAGATACAGAAATGATGTATGCAAAATGTGAAAAAAATGTACTTACTTTCAAAGAACTATTGAGAAGTCTGAACTATGGGTAAATGTACTGTAAAGATGACTAAGAATATATTTTAAGTGGATTTTTTATGTTTTTTAAAAAATAAAAAAAAAAAAAAAAAAAAAAAAAGATCTTAATACACAAGAAAGTTAATGTAGGAAGCATCTCACCTGCGTGTACATATAGTTAAACTACATGTACCATAAACAAAGAGGCTAGCAACATTATGGAGCACATCATCCCTGTACTTAATACTTTTGCATGTTTTTAATTGTATTGTTCTTTTAAATAGCTGCTTTGAGTCCTAATTTTGGAGAAAAGCAGGATATAAATCATCATCATCATCATCTCTTGTGAGTGCATTTTAATGATTTTATAGTACTGTGTTTTAACTGTGGGTTTATGTGTTTTTAATTATGTTTTTTTTTATTTTAACATGCTGTGCCCCACCTTGAAGACAGGAAGGAAAGAAAGAATATTGATAATGATGATGATGATGATGATGATAATAACAACAACAACAACAACAATGAGGATGAGGATGATAATACATGCCATTATCTTTGTCGATTTGGCTGAATGAACTGTTACACTGATCACTGATGTAGGTTTGTTTGTTTTTTTAAAAAAATGAGAATCACAATTGCCCTCAAAATGGATATACTTGGAAATGTTGATACAGACATAACTTTAGGGGTGAGATTACATGGGGTGTGAGAAGAACTTAGGCTGTGAATGAGTTTTGTTCAATAAGCATTACATATACAAAGACATTCATTCCCAATGCAGTAAGATAAATCAGTATATTTGCACTGTTGACCACAAACAGTCTGTATTCAGTATTAAACCTGTTGCTCAGGTTCACTGTTATCGGCATGTAAATTCAGGGTTTGTCCTTTTGAAAAAGTATATAAGGATTTAGATCACTAGTGTGCCCCGGAAGCTGCTACGCTATTCTGTTTGTTTTCTCTGCAGTAGTGTTTTGCTGATTTTGCTCATGTTGCATCTGGAATAATACCGAGTCAGCTTTCCTATTGGAAAGTGATGCCAGTGTAATCAAACCTCCTTATTCAGGAAAGGATCTTCATTACAAAAATGAAACTTTTAGAAAACAAACAAACAAGGGTAATAATTCTTTAAAACAAAACAACCCAGCAAAGACCAAAACAATCCAATAAACACCAGTTTAAGTGACTGTGCTTAATTATTTCCTTTTTATCTCACTGAAATAGTTCAGACTAATTTAAATTTGGTTGATAGCTTTGAAAAACTTGCTTTCCCAAGCCTGCTGGGAAAATGTTAACATATCCGAAAGAGCATGTTTTGCCTTTGAAGGACAGTTGACATTCGTTGATACTCCCAGGTAGTGTGCTAGCCACTTAACTGGCAAAAATCCCAAGTTGTTTCTTCTTAGAGAAAAAATGGGGCACTTAAAATTCCTCAGGTAGCAATCCAACAGTTTTAACAGACACCACTATGTGCTGTGCATGTGTGTGTGTGCATGCGTCTATGTTGGTGTGCTACATCCGATGTTCCACAGAAGTAGTGAGAAAGCTGCCTCTTCACCCAGTGCTTCTGGACTTTGTTCAGATACAAGACAAAATAGAAAGATGCTTGTCAACCTTTACATTTTTCCTTTGCTTTTCTCTTCCTAGACTTACCTCACTTTGTTCACCCATCTGTTCCATTTCTCCAGCTTTAGATTTCCTACAAGTCTCCTTAGAATGCTCATTGTCCCTGACAATTCATCACACTGTTTGGGGATAGTAAGAGTTGCAGTCCAACCATACTGAGGACACTAGGTCTTTGCAGACTGCCAAAAATAGTGCAGATTGAGTCCACTTTAAATTGAGGCACTGCCCTGGCTCAGTGCTAGGGAATCATGGGAGTTGTATTTTTTTCTAAGACATTGAGCCTTCTCTGTCAGAGAGCTCTGGTGCCACAATAAATTACAGTTCCCATAATTCCCTAGCACTGAGCCAGGGCAGTGCCTCAATTTAAAGTGGACTCAATTTGCACTATTTCTGGCAGTCTGCAAAGGCCCTAGGTTGGGGAAGGAAGGTTTAGACCAGGGGTCGGCAACCTACGGCCCGCAGGCCGTTTCCGGCCCAGGCCGGCGGACTTACCGGCCCAGGCGGAACCCTGCCGCCGCCGCCGCCGCCGCCGCCGCCGCCCGGTTCGGCCGCCGCCCAGCCGCGCGCAACGCGACCGCCATTTTGGCCCCCAAAATGGCGGCCATAATGTGTTTGCGCATGCGCAGGATTACTGCGCATGCGCAAACGCGTTTGCAACCACCATTTTGGGGTTCAAAATGGCGGTCGCGGCACCGGGAGCGCGCGCGGTGCCCTGAGGAGGCCTGTCCCTGCCGAGGGAATACTCCCAAGGGGGGCCCTCGGTGGCGACGGGCTTCCAGGAGGCCCGTAGCCACTGAGGATCACCCTTGGGAGGCCTCCCTCGGTGGCTACGGGCTTCCAGGAGGCCTCCCTCGGTGGCGACAGGCTTCCAGGAGGCCCGTCGCCACCGAGGATCCCCCTTGGGAGGCCTCCCTCGATGGCTATGGGCTTCCAGGAGGCCCGTAGCCACCGAGGGAAGCCTCCTCGGGGCGACCCTCGGTGGCGACAGGCTTCCAGGAGGCCCGTCGCCACCGAGGATCCCCCTTGGGAGGCCTCCCTCGGTGGCTACGGGCCTCCTGGAAGCCCGTCGCCACCGAGGATCCCCCTTGGGAGGCCTCCCTCGGTGGCTACGGGCTTCCAGGAGGCCCGTAGCCACCGAGGGAAGCCTCCTCGGGGCGACCCTCGGTGGCGACAGGCTTCCAGGAGGCCCGTCGCCACCGAGGATCCCCCTTGGGAGGCCTCCCTCGGTGGCTACGGGCCTCCTGGAAGCCCGTCGCCACCGAGGATCCCCCTTGGGAGGCCTCCCTCTGTGGCTATGGGCTTCCAGGAGGCCCGTAGCCACCGAGGGAAGCCTCCTCGGGGCGACCCGCAGTGGCGACAGGCTTCCAGGAGGCCCGTCGCCACCGAGGATCCCCCTTGGGAGGCCTCCCTCGGTGGCTACGGGCTTCCAGGAGGCCCGTAGCCACCGAGGGAAGCCTCCTCGGGGAGACCCTTGGTGGCGACAGGCTTCCAGGAGGCCCGTCGCCACCGAGGATCCCCCTTGGGAGGCCTCCCTCGGTGGCTACGAGCCTCCTGGAAGCCCGTCGCCACCGAGGATCCCCCTTGGGAGGCCTCCCTCGGTGGCTACGGGCTTCCAGGAGGCCCGTAGCCACCGAGGGAAGCCTCCTCGGGGCGACCCTCGGTGGCGACAGGCTTCCAGGAGGCCCGTCGCCACCGAGGATCCCCCTTGGGAGGCCTCCCTCGGTGGCTACGGGCCTCCTGGAAGCCCGTCGCCACCGAGGATCCCCCTTGGGAGGCCTCCCTCGGTGGCTACGGGCTTCCAGGAGGCCCGTAGCCACCGAGGGAAGCCTCCTCGGGGCGACCCTCGGTGGCGACAGGCTTCCAGGAGGCCCGTCGCCACCGAGGATCCCCCTTGGGAGGCCTCCCTCGGTGGCTATGGGCTTCCAGGAGGCCCGTAGCCACCGAGGGAAGCCTCCTCGGGGCAACCCTCGGTGGCGACAGGCTTCCAGGAGGCCCGTCGCCACCGAGGATCCCCCTTGGGAGGCCTCCCTCGGTGGCTACGGGCCTCCTGGAAGCCCGTCGCCACCGAGGATCCCCCTTGGGAGGCCTCCCTCGGTGGCTACGGGCTTCCAGGAGGCCCGTAGCCACCGAGGGAAGCCTCCTCGGGGCGACCCTCGGTGGCGACAGGCTTCCAGGAGGCCCGTCGCCACCGAGGATCCCCCTTGGGAGGCCTGCCTCGGTGGCTATGGGCTTCCAGGAGGCCCGTAGCCACCGAGGGAAGCCTCCTCGGGGCGACCCTCGGTGGCGACAGGCTTCCAGGGGCCCGTCGCCACCGAGGATCCCCCTTGGGAGGCCTCCCTCGGTGGCTACGGGCCTCCTGGAAGCCCGTAGCCACCGAGGGAGGCCTCCTCGGGGCGACCCTCGGTGGCGACAGGCTTCCAGGAGGCCCGTCGCCACCGAGGATCCCCCTTGGGAGGCCTCCCTCGGTGGCTATGGGCTTCCAGGAGGCCCGTAGCCATCGAGGGAATCCGCCCCCCACACCATTCCCCCCCCCTCCCCCGGCCCCCCAGCAACAAAGGCCGCGGGGTGCGCGGGGGGGGGTCGCGCACGGCGGTGGAGGGTGTGTGCGCGCACCGCCATCCCCCCCCACCTTGGCCCAGCTGAGACCTGGGCTACGGGAGACCGGCCCAGGTCTCAAAAAGGTTGCCTGCCCCTGGTTTAGACACTTCTGCCTACCCTATGTGATGGTCTAGGGTCACTGTACTTTAGGAGATTATCGCATCCCTTAAATAATACTCCTTACTTCTCCCGAATTTAACTCTACTTCACGCTGCAGCTGTGTTTTATTGCATGGCTTTTGCAGTGGAATCCGACTTCAGAGTAGATCCCTGCTCCAATGCGTATTGGAAAATGCGCTCAGGTGGCCATTTTTCCAAGTTGGAAGGTTCCACCCCCAGAGGTAACACCTGGTGCCGGAGGGCCTTTTAGTTTGGGCACTCAGCCCCTTAAAGGTTTGCCATCACTGGCATATAGAATAGTCTACTGACATAAAGTTTTACTGAAGCTTACAGCAACAGCTGGAGGACACCAAAAATTGTCTCCCTCACACTATGGAATGAAGATGAGACACAGTGATATGGAATTAAATGTAGTCTTTAATAACTGTTGATCAATATCCAATGTGGGATAAATATGGTCCTCCAGATTTTGTTGGACTGCAGTGTCCCTACCATCAGCTATTCTAGCTAGGGCTGGCATTCAGTAATTTCTGGAGGACCACAGGTTCCCCACCCCAATCTAAACTGTTCATTCAGTCCTTGAAAAAAATTATTCTTCTTGTGAATGTTTATATGGGCAGTTGAGCATGTTAAAAGTCCTATATGAAAGACAGATAAAGACTTTGTACTATATTATCCAGTATATCACAGCTATTTTCTTTGGACAGTCGACTATATTGATTGATGCTTGTAGGTTTGCAGGTCCTGCTACATACTATCCTTTGTGCATTAGTCAGCATTTTCATTAGGATTGGCAGAGGTTGTTTTTAATTTATTTTCAACTCATTGTTGGCTGATGGGGACCCTAAGGTGAATTTATCACATGGTTTTCTTGGAATAATTTATTCAGAGAGGGTTTTGCCTTTGACTTCTTCTGAGGCTGAGAAAATGTAACTTGCCCAAATTCACACAGTGTTTCTGTGGTAAAGTGGTAATTCAAACCCTACTCTCCCAGTGTCCTAAACTGATACCCAAACCATTGTACCATGCTGGGTCTCTCCCCAGAGGTTCATATTTCTATTTGTCAGTTTTATATCAGCATCAAAGGAAAAGGTTTGTGGGTCTAGCACAGGAAGAAGCAAAATATATACAAAACAATTTGATTTCAACAAAAAGATTATTCATTACAACGGACTAGTGTAGGCCTAGCATAAACATAGATCGGAAACATTGGCCTATTATCCAATGAATATCTAGCCTCCTGGACCTGTTTATCAAGATACACTATGGCAGGGCTTGGCAACTTTTGTTGCCGGTGGGCCGGGGGGGAGGCGGGAAATGGCGCTGGGGGATGAGGCGCGCACGCATGCACATGCCTCCCACCCGTCGTGAGCATGTGTGCATGCGTGGGGGGCGTCATTTTGGAACGGCCAATGGCGCTGGCGGCGTGCGAATGCGCACAATGCCGGTGCCGTTGGGGGTTCCAAAATGGTGCTCTGTGTTGCGTGTGCATGCACAAGCACGGACACCATTTTGCATGCTGGGAGAGGGGGGAAATGGTGCTGGGGGCCAGCGCGCGTGCATGCGCACACCTCCCACTGTTGTACGCATGTGTGTGTGCATGGGGAGTGCCATTTTGGAAACCAAAATGGTGCCCCGCATCGCACACGCATACACACGACATGGGGCGCCATTTTGGAACGCCCAATGGCACCGGCGCCGTGTGAATGCGCACGATGCTGGCACCATTGGGCATTCCAAAATGGTGCTCTGTGTCGTGTGCGCATGTGCAAGCAGGGACACCATTTTGGATGCCAAAATGGTGCCCGTGCTTCTGCACGGCGCGCCGCCAGCGGCAGCAGTGGCAAGACCAGTCCCAAGCCCTCGGCAGGCCGGCCCCGGCCTGTGGGCCATAGGTTGCTGACCACTGCACTATGGAGTAACAGCTCTAGGACTCATCTATGCATACAGCTGCCACCTGTGTGGTTCCCTGCCACCTGAGAGTGAAGCTGGGCTTGACTCTAGGCATCTGCACCCACAAGGGGACCATCAACAGGGATGAATTTTCTCCTGTATCATGGCCCATGCCACAACCCCAAAGTTGTGACAATTAAGCAAATATTTATACAACAAAATGAGGATTACAGCAAAACATTTTAAGCACAATGAAATATGTTACAGCAGGGAGCAGGAACTCAAATACCAGAGGAACATGATAGGATACAGCCCTGCCTCCCTCCAGTCTAAGTTGCCAATCTGATTGTCTGGTAACCAAGAGCCCATGAAAATGGTATGGGCTCTCTGGTAAAGTGGGGAGATGATGGAAAGAAAAATGGCCACTCTCCACTGTCCTGTGTAACAATACCCTTGTGAAGTGCCTATACAGGTAATTCTGTGGCCCTAATTTTTCCTGTCTAGACTGTCATCTTTTCCTTGTACATGGTCCCCTCCTACTGATGATCAGGCAAATGAAGAATCCTGTTTTAACTGGCATCAAGTTCTTAATTACATTCCATCTTAGACAGCAACTGAAAGTTGGAAAGAAATATCCAGGTGCCATATTCTATTTTTACAATCAAATGGCAATTAAAAAGTTTCTAGTTTCTATTGCATTCACCTCCCATACTGCCTATACATGTCACAGTTGCAGATTAAGGAAGAAGCAACAGGTAAGACATATTTTATACGTGAACTACCAATAACAGACTGTTCTGAGTACCGAGTATAATACTACTTTTTTGAGTGACAACTACAAAACAAGACATGCCTCACTGCCATAAAGAATTTATGAAATACATATGCACATATTGACAAGCCAGTTCATATAAACTCACCATGGCTACCTCTTCTACTTTGTGGCTTTCATTTATATCCTCAGACAATGCAGTAAATTCTGTTGCTTCTGTGAAGAAACACACATTAAAAAAGAGTTTTACTCATACATAATTATAAACAGAAACCCATAGTACAAACTAAAAGCATATAAAATAAATAGTAATAGTGCAAGTTCTGGTCTGATCAAATACCTCGGATTCAAAGCCCCACTCTGGCTTTGTCTAAGCATAGGAACTTTGGATTTATGTTTCTCAAATAGCTGAAAAGCTTCTTTTCAAACTAGTTGCAAAGGTTTTTGGACTAAGCAATAAATAATCTTCTTCTTTTCAAACTGAGGTGAGGTTCAAAACCAAAATAAAGATTCCTGTGCCACTGTAAAGATGGTTACATTTATATGACATAAACTTTCAGGGACTGCAGGATAATGAAGTGTTAACCAGAATCTCTCAGTCATACATAGATGTACAAGAGAATACACATGGGTGGTGACTGTAGAGTAGGGGTGGAAATTGTCTGTCCCTCCAGTTGTCACTGGACTGCAACTTGAAGCATCCTTCACATTGGCTACTGGAAGTTGCAATCCAATAAAATTTGGATAACCACATAGTCCTCATCCTTGTTGTAGACAGTGAGGTTAGAACAGAAGGAAATCAAATCCCTAAAGTACTGATAGTAGTAATTACATTATCAACACTGGCCATTCACAAGCCCATTTTTTGCTGACAGTACAAACATCCTGGCTTTAAGTAAGCTAATTATCACATATTGTGTGATAAGAAACCTTGATCTGAGTATTTAAAACATTCAGGGGTAGCTGTGTTGGCCATTTAGCAAATTCAAACAAAAATCTATCAGTGATACCTTTATTGGCCAACCAAAATGCACAATATACTTGTTGCATGTTTTCGAAGCTCCGTGGGCTTCTTCATCAGGCAAGATGTTACAAACCAAACAGGAGAAAAACAATTGGAGATGTTAGTCAAATGCCGACATGTTATTTCAGTCACTAGTTAAGATGGTATATGCTGGGGAGGATATCTTTTGCAGGCAAGCTCCTCCTCCTTCTGGCCCTGTGTCTATAGGGAGATTTTCCAAGTCCAGGAAATTTAAATCCATTTGCATATCAACAAGGACCAATCTTTCGCAATCCAATTTGTCTCCATTCCAGTGAGGCCACAGGCCTCTTTGTGGCAGAGAACAATGGATTCTTCAAGAAGTGTTTGCATCAGGAATTTTTTTGGTGGATGTAGAGGTAAAACATGTAAATTCAATCCAAATTTAAGAAGAAAAAAATGTTTTACCTTGGTGGACGTTCCCAGTCCATAGGCTATTCTTCCTGGTTCCCCTGTTGCAGCTACAATACGGTATTTCACAATACAGAAAAGATTCAGGGGTAGCTGAGTATTTAGTGAGAGTCAACCTCTGGATGAACTGTAATTCATCTATCTCTTTCATGGGGAACTTTCATTAAGCTCTTAAAAAGTCATATGATCTATCTGTTGGTCAAACATGACTTTCTTGTCTAAAAGATCTTCCACAGAAGAAGATCTGGTGAAATCAAGGCCCTTTCACACTACACAACTATAGTGCTTCGATACTGCTTAAACTACCATGTCGACTTTATATAGAATAATGGAATTTGCAGTTTAGAGAGGGGTATTTAGAACTCTGCCATAGAACACTAAGCATCTCACCAAACTACAGACACTAGGATTCTGTAGGACATAGCCATGGTAGTTAAAGTGGCATCAAACACTATAAATATACAGTGTGAAAGGGGACCAAAACATATGAGCTCTTGACTGCACTCACTGAATGCAAAGACACCTTGCAGGAGTAGCTCCTTCTCCTTTACACACATATCTAATTTGAATTTGGGTCAAATCCTCCAAAATAAGATATAACCTATAAAACTAGATTGGCCAACTGCTTCTTAAGGGTACTTTATTCTACAGATGAGTAGAAAATAGTGGGAGTAATACATTTCCAGTTCATGAAGTATTACATTGATAAAGGATTCAATTATTGTTATTTTTGTGATACTATTTTGGGTTCAATCCCTAGTGAATTGTGAGTCAGATATAGCATTTTGAACTGCCAGTTGTCCAGCCTTATATTAGAATAAAAAGCATCCTGTTGATTAAAAAAAAAAAGTAACCGAAAATCAAAACAAAATGTATGATTTTTAGTTCATACGTCATAGCACACCTGATTTTATGACTATAGTCTCTAGATTCTAATACAGTTGTCCCTCTATCCATGGATTCAACCATCCATGGATTGAAAATATTAAAAATAATATATAATAATATATATAATAAGCAAACTTTGATTTTTCCATTTTATATAAGGGACATCATTTTTTTATTATGCCATTGTATTTAATGGGACTTGAACATCCACGGATTTTGGTATCCATGGGGGTCCCTGGAACCAAACCCCAGCGGATATCAAGAGCCCACTGTATATATAAAAATTTCAGACCACATATGTATGCACACCAAGGGAAACTGGGGAAGAATCCCAAGATCTTCAAATAAGGAAAAACAGGGTTTTGTAATCCTGGATCACAGATCCAAATATATAGCCACATTAACTTAAAAAGTGCAGGCCCAATGATCATCAGTTCATGTTACTGATGCTAATTTCATCTATCTTTTCATCATGCTATGTCAGAGGAACTTTGAATGAGGCATAGCCCCTGGAGGACCGCTCAATCAGCACTCTCTGGCTGGGCAGCTTTTGATCCGCCTGTGTGCATTTGCTAGCTTCCTTTACATTGAGCACAAGTGCTGACTTATTTGTTTCTTTTGATGATTTCAGCTGTGAATAGTGCTTTGGATGCCTGATGGAACAGCAACAAACAGAGAGAGGGGACAATAGAATGGAAGCAGAGGAGAGGAAAGATGAGGAGTTGCTTTGTTTGTTGTTGTGTGCCTTCAGATCGTTTCCAATATATGATGACCTCTAAGGCAAACTGATCATGGGATATTCTTGGCAAGATTTGTTCAAGGGAGGCAAGTATGACTTGCCCAAGGTCACCCATTGGGTTTTCATGGCCAAGTGATTATTCAAACCCTACTTGCCTGGAGTCTTAATCCAACACTCAAATCACTACACCAAACTGGCTCAGAGGAGTTGCTGATGAGAGTTAAATCTGCCCAGTCCTCAGTCTTAACCAGCAGGAAAGGGGATCACTGTCTAAAGCAGGGATAGGCAACCTTTCCCCTTTAAGGGCCGAGGGACTTCAGCTCCCAGAAGCCTCAGCCATGTTGGCCAATAGTCTCATGTTGGCCAATAGCTCCTGGGATTCTGGGAGCTGAAGTCCCTCGGCCCTTAAAGGGGAAAGGTTGCCTACCCCTGGTCTAAAGCTTACAACAGGAGACTGATTATGTTTAACCTCCCACTCCACTAGTCAAAGGGTGATGGGGCGGCGGCGGCGAAACTTTTATTAATCACACCCTGAAGTCAAAGTTAGATCCATTCACTCCAGTGTAATACAAAATATGTTATTAATATTGTTCATAAAACAGGATACAAAAATATATACATGACCTCTGAGGTTTGTGATAATTTCCGGTGTAAAGTCTAGGTCAGGGGTAGGCAACCTAAGGCCCAGGGCCTGGATGCCACCGCCGCTGCCCCCGCTGCCGCTGCTGCCACCGCCGCCACCCCTGCTGCCACCACCGCCGCCCCCGCTGCCCCCGCCCCGCTCCCCCGTCCCCGCCGCACCCCCGCGATGATGATATTGATTATTGTTGTTATTACTTGTTCTTGGGGTCTTCTTGGCAAAATCTCCACAGGGGGTTTGCCATGGCTTTTCTGGGGCTGAGAGTGTGCATGCATATATTTTTAATTTTTTAAAAAATATTTATTTATTTATTTATTTATTTTTGGTGCTTCGGCCCTCCAATTGTCTGACGGACAGCAACCCAGCCCCCAGCTCAAAAAGGTTGCCTACACCTGGTCTAGGTACTGGAGAACATCCTGATATCTTACTTATGCACTTCCTCCTCATACCTCATAGATGAACCATTGAAAAAAAAAAAAGACCAAAAGGATAGCATCTTTCATTATTTTAACTAACTTAACTTTTAAACTGCCCAATAACGTAAGTTCACTAAGTGGTGTAAAACAAGGACTTAACTACTTCAGTACTCTAAAGTAGCTATTCTGTTGTTAAATGACAGTTTTTATAGTTGGCCGTCTGTATCCACAGATGTTTTATCTATGGGATCAAGCATCCACAGCTTGAGATTATATATATATATATATATATATATATATTCCAAAACCAAACCTTCCATTTGCCATTTTATATAAATGACACCATTTTAATATGATTGTATATAATTGGACTTGAACAACCACGGATTTTGTTATCCATGGGGTGTCCTGGAACCAAACCTCAGTAGATAGCAGTGGCCCATTGTCCCATATTGGATCCTCTCAACATTTTAGGCATTTTTTAAAAAATTCCATAGCATTGAAACATGGCAGTTAAAGTGGTGTCAAACTGCATTATTTCTGAAGTGCAATAACTCAGCTCTAGAACAGATGTGTTACCACCCTTGGGCCTCTAGATGTTTCTGGTCCTTGGCTCCCAGAATCTTAGTCAGTATGGCTTATGGTGAGAGTTTCTGGAAGTGGTAGACCAACAAAAGATGTGGGAACTCACAAATTGGAAACATTAAACATGACTGGGTGCAAAATGTATCCCCCCAACCCCTGTGACTATAAAGGATATATAGTATATGACTCCATGAACTGTGGAACAGTATCTGCAATTTCACTTACCCACATCTGAAAAAAATATGTTCTCTCTAGGCATTTTCTAGGTTCTCTAAACAATTCTATACTATGCTTCCAGAGGATGTTGACCATAGTGTTGCACTAGAAGACCTAGAAATGCCTAGAGAGATGTTATTTCAAAGAATCTCTAGGACTCCCATGCACGACTCTTATCGTGAATGTCCACCAGAAGTCATTCATTTCAACAAGTTTCACTATCATCCACAGTTTTGTGTTTCCATGGTAATTGCAATAAATATCCCCGCAGATATGTACGATACATAGATTCACAACAAGCTATAGGTGTACAACAGAAATTAGGGGACAGGAACTCTATATCAGAGGATGGTGTTTTTAAGTAATTCCCAGCATCTCCAAAGGAATGAATCACCAGGCAAATAGGCATTATGTTAACAAAAGCTGGCATGTGAGCTGTGGAAAGGCATTATTGCAACAGAAGATTATCCTTTTTTTGGAATGTTAAAAGTATTCTAATAGAGGTGGCTAGTGTGTTAAATGAAACAGGAGCAGGGCCAATTCTGTGTTCATTTTATGAAATTCTAAACAGTTGGAACATAAAAAAGAATGCTGCCTAATTTGAAATTCAAGCACTGATTAAGGAAAAATGGAATCTGACTTTGACTTGACTGTGTAAGAAAAGAAACACATTCTGTACTTGTGAAGCAGCTGAACATAAGAAAAGCCCTGCTGAATTCCATCAAAGACTTGTCAAGTCTAGCATCCTGTTCCCAAAGTGGCCCATCAGATTATCTATGGGAAGTCCAGCAGACATGAGTTCAATAGCACTCTCCTACTTCCAGTGGTGTCACTAGGGGGGTGCAAGGGTGCAAACCGCACCAAGTGTCACTCTAAGGGGTGTGTGTGTGACATCACTGCTCCCCCAACACCTGCATTTTGGCAAAAATGGGCTGTGGCATTCATCTGCTTCCCTTTAAAATGCTTCAAGAGATGCTGGGAGTGGGGTGAAACTCAGTGGGAGGAGAAAGGAGAGGCCCCAGAATTTTTTAAAATTAAAATTTCAATTTTCAAAATTTAAATTAAAAATGTTTATTTTTTGAATTTTGAATTTTAAAATTCTTTTAACTTTTTCTTTAAGAACATTACATTTAACAAAATCTTCACTATGCAAGGCTCAGTGGGAGGAAAAAGAAGAGGCTCCAGTTTTTTAACATTTAAAATTTAGTATTTTTTTAAAAAATATTTTTAAAAAACTTTTAAAAATTTATTTTAAAACATCACATCTTACCAAATTTTCACTTTAACCACATGAAACTATGTACATGTAAATACATTTAGGTTGTGCATATGATATTGTAATTTGAAGGTATAATCTTAATTTTGCTAGTTGTTTATGTCACAACTATTAGCATTAAATTCAGTGGTCTATGAGAATTACGATTTAAGAGTAACATTAGTGCAAAAAAAGCATTACTATGGCTTCTGTATGGTGTGAAATGAGAGGAGGGCAATGGTGTGTGGGGGTTACATCATGAGTTACTGCACCAGGCGACACCAACCCCAGTGACGCCACTGCTTACTACTATTTTCTAGCAACTGCCTCTGAAACTGATAGTAAGAGATAGCATCCTGACTTGGCTGATCCTCTCTTCCATGAATTTATCTGTCTTCAAAACCATCCAAGCTGCCAAACTTCATTTAAACTCTAGGTGCACCCACACAGCCCATTTCTATTCTGATGCAACTTTAATTCCCATGGAACTCCTGGATTTGCAGTTTAATGAGAGACTTAGGGGGGTTGCAGACTGCCAGAAATAGTGTGAATTCAGTCCACTTTTAGGGTTAGGGTTAGAGTTAGGGAACCATGGGAACTGTATTTTATTGTGGCATCAGAGTTGTCTGACAGAGAAGGCTCAATGTCTCAGAAAAATAACAGTTCCCATGATTCCCTAGCACTAACCCTAACCCTAAAAGTGGACTGAATTCACACTATTTCTGGCAGTCTGCAACCCCCCTTAGGGCCTCGGCAGATGACTAATAGAGTCGTTTTGGAGGCTTGGAAGAGGAGGGGCAGCCGCACGAGCGGCGCCCCTTCCTCTCCCTGAGGTCGCCCTTGGAGTTGCCGGCCCTCCGCATGGCCGGCGCTCCGGGGATGACCTCACGCCGCGGCGGAAAAGACAGCGAAAGTGTGCCCGCCGCTTTTAGTGCGCACTTTCGCTGTCTTGAGGAAGGAGCGCTGATTTAGTGCTCCTTCCAGGGATGCCGCCGGTGCGCTGAGGTGCGGAGGCTGCGCCCCCGTGGCGCGCCAGCCCAGGGCGTCCTGGACGCCCTCGTCTGCTTCCCCCCTTAGAATCTTCCCCCAGAGAGCTCTAGTACTGTAGTTTAGGGGACTGGGCTAGATAATTTTCAGTACCCCTCTCTAAACTGCAAATCCTAGAATTTCATAGAATGGAGCCATGCAAGTTAAAGTGTTACCAAGTTACCCTAACTATGCAGTAATATTTCCTTTTTGCCCATCTCAAATCTTCCATCATGGAATTGTAGTATGGAATCCTCCCAGGAATCTAGTATGAAAGAGGGACAATAACTTTTTCTGCTCCAGCCTTTTTAAATCATGCATGTCTTTATAAACATATATTTGATGTATCCCCTCACCAGGTTACCCTCGTAGTTCCAGGCTTGGGTTCCTGTGATTTACCTTGCCCTCTTTACCCTAAAGATCTCTCCCTGGAGATGTGGCTGTGTTGATCAGTAGTTCAATGTGGTAAGTGTGACCAGTCTCCTATCATTTGTTAAATGCCACAGTCACACACAGTTATAGAAAATAAAACAAATAAAAGTTTTAAAAAATGTAATGCATGCATGAAAAAATAAATCCCTGAACTCTTTCATTGTTTACAGCGCATATTTTCAACCTGACTGCCCTCACTCTAATACATCTTTTCATCTCTGATTCTTATCCAACTCTTTAGCAGGCAAACCTCTAGTTTGTACCCCTCCTACTGTATGCCCCTATCACAGTATTGCCTGAGCTGTGATTGGCTGGCTCTAACTAGGCTTGCCCAGCATATATTACATTACATTACATTACATTACATTATATTATATTGTCAGACTTGCTCACAGAGGGTTGTTCCTTTATCAACTCCAGAGTATCTTTTTTGCCCAGAGCACCCTCCCTCCCTGCTGTGCACTGGTTTACTTTGGAGTAAACCGACATGGGGGAGGAAGGGGGTGCGCTCGGACAGGTGTCACCTCTTCTCTACAGTGTCACCTGGTTCAATCCACACTCTCAGTGTGATGCTAATGCTCCATGTATTATCACCAAGCTATCATGCAGCATCACAAGGGGTCATTCTTAGATTTGCATACCCTCTAACTGTTCCAATTTGGCAAGGACAATCTCAATTAATTCTGATTCCTACGGTTTGTAAACTGAAATAAAGGCATTCATTCAATTAATTCTACACCATCCCACTTTTTCAGCTGCTTTTAAAATGTTTCCATTTCCCTCTCCTCTTCCCATTTACCCTCTTTATCCTCAGCTTACTTCAGTGGATGCAAACTGAGTTCAAATTGCAAAAGCAGTTTTCACTCAACTCAAAATGGGGAGAGTAGAGGAGCTGGTGGAATCTTGTCCTTCCCTGAAGGCTTTAGTTTTCCCAGGCTTGTGTGTTCTTCCCCATCTTTTCCTGTCTTGACCACACTCTAATGTTGCTTGACCACACATGTCCCAGTTTTCATCTGAGAAATGTTGGAGATTATGGATTTGCCCTAAAATCTCAAGGCCTATCGCCACCCCTGGCAACCCTCTTCAGGAGGGCATTGTAAGACCCATGGTGTGGCCTGAAGTAGAGTACAGTTAGCTCCTGGATCCTCTGACATTGTCCATTTTGCCATAAGAGAATCTGTCAAAACATTGTAAGCCCCATGAGCAATGCCTCAATAGCCACTTGGCACTTATTAGAAGAGTAGGATTCACACCCTTTCTGAAAAGCAGAAAGAACACAGCAGCTTTGAACCCAATTAGATAGGTAATTCCATAACCTCAGAACAATTGCAGTAAAGGTATCATACAATTATGCCTGTCAGCCAAGACCAACTGCAACAGCTTACTTCTGAAAGAGACACCTGCTGGCAGGCCCAGGTTTGGCTTGTGGAAATGACTATGGGCCTTTGCAGACTGCTAGAAATAGTGCAAATTGAGTCCACTTTAACTGCCCTGGCTCAGTGCTTGGGAATCATGGGAATTGTATTTTTTCTGAGACATTGAGCCTTCTCTGTCAGAGAGCTCTGGTGCCACAATAAACTACAGTTCCCATGATTCCCTAGCACTGAGTCAGGACAGTTAAAATGGACTCAATTTGCACTATTTCTGGCAGTCTGCAAAGGCCCTATGTGAAATGGCCTGTTATGATTTCATTGGGCATGGGATATTAATTCCAGCAACCAAGCTTTCCTTCACTTTCTTTCCTTCCATATTGTTAGTTCCGTATTGTTTACTCTCAGTCTAATATATGTCTTTAGGTCACTTCCACAGCATTTTAAAATCCTGCCCAGGGTAGCTGGGCTATACTTCCATCTCCATTTGCTGTTTACGCTTTGCTGTTACACCATTACTAGAGTCTTTCAAAAACAAGGGGCATTTAACACACTTTTCTGCTGGGAATATTGACACACAAAATCCTATTGTTTGATAGGTGAGGTAGATGGGAAGAGCTACAGTTTTACATCTTAACTTTCCGTGTTAGGTGCCTATTATTTATTATTGACCTGGTTCAAATGCCAGATAGTGTAGATCAGATGTAGGGAAAGCATGGCTTTCTAAGTACCGATAGCTCATGGTCTAAAAGTAGAGAAGGCAACTGTGCAAAACTTTCACCTGAAAAATTTAAGGTGTGTCAGCTTTCAGAAGTTGTTGAATTCCAACTCCCATCATTCCTTTGCAGCACAGCCAGTGTTGATAGATGATGTGAGTTGCAGTCCAACATCTGGAGAGACACAAGTTTCACGTCCCTGGTAAGGCCTATACCAGGTTAGATGCTCTGACTGGATATACATTTGTTGGTCTTCCTGATTTCTTTTTAAAATAGTCTTGATTGGGCAGTAAATGTAGGAGGTGAGTTGAGTTTGTCATGGCTACCATATATATCAGGTTGCTTGGTGCATTACCTGAAACTACAGCTGTGTGGTAGGTCAGGAGAATGGGAATGAATGGGAACTAGATACCATGCAGGTCCACTGTAGCTGAGAGACTGAGTTGTGTGAACTACTAGACTGCCAGAAATAGTGCACATTAAATTGAGGCACTGCCCTGGCTCAGTGCTAGGGAGTCATGGGAATTGTATTTTTTTCTGAGACATTGAGCCTTCTCTGTCAGAGAGCTCTGGTGCCACAATAAATTACAGTTCCCATGATTCCCTAGCACTGAGCCAGGGCAGTGCCTCAATTTAATGTGCAATATTTCTGGCAGTCTGCAAAGGCCTTAAGTTCCCAAATTAAATGTCATCAGTGCCATCTGCACTCACTGTGTAGCCTATCCAAGCCCCTCTCCTACCCATCTATCATTGGCAATGTGGGAATATAATACCAGTCAATCTTACAGAGTTGTTACAATGATTACAGGTAAATGTATGCAAAATTCTTTAAACACTTTTTTGGGGGGCATAAAACATTTTGTGGGCGGGGGGGGGAGTGCTTTCCTCCCCCAAATGAAGTTTGACATGGGAAGCTGAGCATTTCTCTCACTCTCACACTTTCTCTTCTAGGAGAAGTAAATTTGTGCACATTCTTTACATCCCTAGAGGAGAGCTATGTACACTGCTCTGAGCTCATTGGAAGAAAGGCTGGATAATAAATGCAACTAATAAATAAAAAATAGAGTGCTAGTTGCCTGATGATATTGGCATATCAGTCTTTTGTGGCCGTAGAAATGAAATGGCTTTATCTTATGTTGATAGTGCTGCCCTAAATGAGTGTAGAAGGCTAGGCTCTGCTCTGACACTGATTGCAGCAGTTGCCCCCTGAGAGCTACTGACAACAGCAATTTAGATAATTTGCACTTAATGGAGTTGCTTATTCTTTCTCAAGGAGTTGCTACCAAAGTGAAAGAAAAGAAAGAGAAGTTGCCAAGGAAACCTTTCTGAAACCTTTCTGTGGCTTGAAAAATATCCTGTGAAAGAAGTCCTATATGGCATTGACTGCCTTTTGAAAACTTGCCTCTTCAATTCATCAAGTGGTCATAGAAGGACATTACAATGTGGCTTCATTGTCTTTCACAGCGCTGACATGTCAACGCACTGTCGCAATGAGATCTCTCACATGGAAGATCTATTGTCTTCTTTCAGCTGCTACATAACAGACCAGGTATATTCGTAGACTAGCAAAGCCTTTTAGTATGATGATAGTTGTGTTTTTACCAGTGGCATAACAGAGCCTTGGAATTACAAGGATAAAGAATTTGAGCTTTTTTGATTCACAGGATAGCCACATAATCTGTTCCCCATATCTTCTCCTTCCTTGTTCCTTTTGAAATTACCTGCAATAGGGAGAGGAGGGATCTAGAAACAATATACTTATCCAAACTACTCTTATTGTACAGAAAAATATTTTAAGTCTTGAACATGCAATTAAAATCTATTACCTTTACAAAGGACCCTGTTGTGGAAGAGATTAAAGACAATACTGCACTACACTGTTACAGCACTATTATTCCACTTTTACTGCTATGGCTTCCTCCTGTGGAATCCTGAGATTTGCAGTTTAGGGAAGGGCATTTAAATGTCTCTAGAGAACTCTTAGGCCTCACTCAACTACAAACCCAAGAATACAACAGGAGGCAGCCATAGCACTAAAAATGGCATAATAGCACTATAACAGTGTAGTGTGGTATTCTCTGAAAATGGCTATAGACTTGGTTTGTTGCTATAGACCAGGGGTCCCCAAACTTTTTGAGCCGGGGGCCGTTCGCTGTCCCCCAGATCATTGGAGGGCCAAAGTAAAAAAAAAAAAAAAGTGGCCGGAGTTGCGTGCGCATGTGCACGATCTGTGTATGCACACGCAACTGCAGCCACCATTTTTTTGTTCCAAAATGGCGCCCAGTGTCACGCACGCATGTGCATGCGCATGACTCCGGGCACCATTTTGGAACAAAAAATGGTGGCCGCAGTCGTGCGCACGCGCGAGAAAGGAAGCAGTGGCGCCATGGTGGTGGCAGGACTGGCCATGGGCCGGTCAAAAGGCCTCGATGGGTCGGGTTCAGCTCACAGGCCATAGTTTGGGGACCTCTGCTATAGACCAATACAGTGTCCTGCATTTTTAGGTCCCTTTCATGTTATGTAATGATAACATTTTGATACCACTTTAATCACCATGACTCCATTCTATGGAATCCTAGGATTTGCAGCTTAGGGAAGAATTATTTAGAATTATTTCTCAGAGAACTCTAGGCCTCACCAGACTCCAAATTCCAGGATACAGCCATGTCAGTTAAAGTGGTATCAAACTGCTATGATTGTCTAGTGTGAAAGTGTGAAATATACCTTAGGAGTTTTTCGCACAGTTAAAAAAATCTGACTTACCTTGCCGGGTTTGAATCCTCTTCCGGGATGCAGCCGGGTATTATAGCTCATATTTTGCTGCCGATACTGCCTTCCAGCTGCATCCCGCCTAAAACCTGATTCCCAGCTGCTTTTAGCTGGCTGATTTGAAAAGTTGGATTTTTGAGCTGTGTGAAAAAACTCCTTAGACTATTCTTGTCAGGAGAAGTGTGGCTAAGAGCCAGGATGACCTCTTGCACTAGTATTTAGGAATGGCCTGCAAAGTGCAAGGGCTGGTGTAGCAGAAGAAACTGCATTCCTTACCCAACTGCATTACAGCTGCAGATTATTTACTTTGTCCCACAGAATCCAACAAAGGACCTCTCAATGAAGGTGGGGCAAAGTGTCCCCCTCAAAGCAGTATTCTCAGCCTGGTTTCCTTTTGAAAAATTAGATTTTCTATTTGTGATATGACAGACAATGACAATGCCCCACCTAGAAATATGGCTGCCCTCCCTAACAAGGAAGACAGTCAAAAGGACTGCTTCAGCATTCAGAAACAAACCTCCCTTGATCTGTGTAGGCTTAACTCTTTATCTTCCTCATAGGATTAGTGTACTTTAGGAGATTATTGCACCGACAAAAAACCTGACTGCATCCTGGGCCCCAATGGGATACAGTAGAGTTGCGGGTTGCTGGAGGGATCTATCACACTTAATTCACTGCTGATGCCACTGGGAGAGTGCAACCTGACTGCATCCCGGGCCCCAGCCATGCTTTGCAGACCATTTTTGCAAGACGGGAGCTTGCTGGCTTGAAAAAAACAGCCTCCAACACGCACATGGGACCCGGGATCTAGCCAGGTTGCACTCGGCCAGCAGCATTGGTGGTGAATTAAGTGTGAATGAAGCTGCCTGCAACCTGACTGTATCTCATTAGGGAGCAGCCAGGTTTTTTGTCGGTGCGATAATCTCCTTAGAAACCAATGTCAATGGAGGGTTATCAATATCAATTTCTTCTCCCATATGTTAAAATCTATTATTTCATTGTTATGGGCAATGCTTTAAAAATCTACCAATATTACTACATTTATTGTAAAATTATAACCTTGTTTCCCAATCTAAACAACAACATTGAAACTTTATAATGTATACATAAATTTTTTTTGTTCATTTCCTCTTCACCACATTAACATCAGTTTTAATGAGACTCTCCTTAGCCCTGAAGTTTAGAAACCCATATCAAAGTCTAGTGTTGTTACCTCCATTGTAACTTCTGTAAATCTAATATTCAAGAGAAATCAGTCAAATTATATGACTGTCAGTAATAATGATAGGTATCATGTGCATAACGTAGAACACTATATACTCATTATTTTTTTTCAGGCTGCATCCGCACTACAAAAATAATCGAGTCTGGGAATTATAGTTTTGTAAGACATTTAGCCTTCTTTGTCAGATGGATCTGGTGCCACAACAAATATTATTCCCAGATAACATATAATTTCTGTGGTGTCAAACTGGATTATTTCTGCAATGTGGATGCAACCTCAGAGTTGAAGCAGCCAATTGAATTTTCTTTCCTGCCTTCAATTATGACTACAATGATGTATCTGCTGACTTTCAGGTATTATCATCTCCTCTAGCCAATTTATGTGTGGAGGGCCAGTAGATTAGTGTACCCTGTAGATGGGTTGGACTATACACCCCATTGTCCCCAACCAGCACACATTGATTTCTCAGTGGTTTTTATGGCATCTCTATAAATAATAAAATTTATTTATACCCTGCCCCTCTGTCAAACAATTGGGGCGGCTTACAACAGTTAAAATTACACCAGAAATACAGACTAAAAAACCCCCAAAACTGCACCCTCCCCCATTAAAAAAGTATTAAACTACACATCCTTTAAAAAATCATAACATAAAATATCAAATAAAATGAGGCAATCTATATATGGTATGTCAATATATCTATGATAAGTTTGCCTTAGAGGTTGCCAGAAGCTGAAGATGACTTGGAGGCACTCAACAACAACAATAACAAACATTGTTTTACAGCAGGGGTTCCCAACCTGTGCTCTGAGCACTTCCCAGACGCTCCACAGCTGCTCCAGGAAAATAAATGAAATAAAAATGGAATGAAATTAAAGAATAGAATATAATAGATATTCATAAACACCATTGTAAGACATAGGGTAGGCCTCTTAGGGGCTCCAACATAGAAATAAGGGCTCCAGAAGTTTTACAGGGATGTTGGACATTATCAGTGCAACACATCTGTAGGTCAGAAGATGGAGGAAGTCTGACTTTGTGTGTGGGTGGTGCCAAGTTCATTTCCTGACTACAAACTGAGAAAGACCTCCACTTGAGATCTAGAATAAGAACTACTGCCAGTTGGCATAGCCAAGGTGGCTTCATGGGCTGGCTCCCCAAAGGCAGCTTGATATGCTTGGAAGTTCTCACTTATCAGCAGGACGAGCCCAAGGCATCTTGCTGACTAAGATGGAACAACAAATACACCTCAGGGAAGGCAAGGTTATTTGGCCATATGAAGAAGTCAAATATAGACCTCCCAATCCTCTCTTCCACTCCTTGGTAGTAAAAATACCAAAACAACAGCTACATAAGTAAGGAATCTGTTGATTTCTCATGACATCCCAAATCTGAAGCTTCAATGACACACATAGCTCCCCTTCAGTAATTCATATTTTCTGAATATTTTTACAGGAAGAGTTTCTTTAGGAGTTTTAATGATGCTCTGTGTTTCTTAAGACTGCTCCCACACTGCAGAAATAAAACAGTTTGGTACCACTTTAACTTCCATGGTAGAATGCTATGGAATACTGGGATTTGTAGTTTTGTAAGATATTTTGAGAGGAAGGCTGCATGCTAAATGGAAGAACAGAGCAGTGGAGGACAGGGAATCTTGGAGATGTCTCATCAACTCGAGGGTGGATAAGAACAACAAAAAAGATATTTAGCCTTTCTTGTCAGAGTGCTTTGGTGTCTCACTAGACTGTGAATCCCAGAATTCCATAGCACTGAGCCATGGAACTTAAAGTGGTTTATTTCTGCAGTCTGGCAGCAGCCTTAGCGTTCTCCTGTTAGGTACTAATCACATCTGAATGTGTATCCTTTCTTCTAATCTATATCTGCAGATATAGTCTTCCACTTTTCTTTCTTTCTAGCCCATACATTTGTCCAAGCTTGTCCAGTGAAGGCTTGTTGTCATGACAATTTAACCTGGTCATACTTAAAAAAAATTTTTTTTTAGAGAATGCATTATTTGTTCTCCTCAGACAATTTTTAGCTTTTTTTTTTTTTTGCACAGCCGGTGCACACTATTTCACTATCTAAGATGGAATAGCAAACAGGGACCCCTCCTTGCCATAAGGCAAGGTGGTCGTGTTTATGTTGGCACCTGAGGCAGAAAAATCCCACACATACCTTTCCTCCTCATTCCTGGGAGTAAAAATACCACAGTAATAACCATTTGCTGTCTGAGTATGATACCCAGCTTTAGTTCCTTGAGGCAGTTGCCACACACTGCTTCAACACAGGCCTGGTCCTGGTTTACTGAAGCAGTGGCTTCAACCTGAAGAGGACTGAAAAAAGTGAGAAAGAGACTGACCCAAGAACTGATTCCTGAGCTAAGTGTCCTATATTGGAATTGTCATAGTTCTCGTTGTTGCTGTTGTGTGCCTTCCAAGTCATTTCTGACTTATGGTGAGCCTATTGTGGGGTTTTCTTGGCAAGTTTCTTCAGAGGGGGGTTTGCCATTGGCATCCTCTGAGGCTGAGAACATGTGACTTGTCGAAGGTCACCCATGGATTTCATTGTTGAGCCCGGATTTGAACCCTGGCCACCAGTCCTAGTCCAATACTCAAACTACTATGCCATGCTGGCTCTGTCATAGTTCTAGGTGTTGGCAAACAGGACATTTTGGGAGACAACAAGCATGTCAAGTATAAAACTACACAGAGAACAAAAACTACAGCCTGCATCACCATCTTGTTTCCCAGCATAAGGGAACAAGAATAGTTAATGCTGGAGCTACAATGGTATTCAATTGGATCGTTTGCATCACCTGATTCCTTGAACTAATTGCATTGTGATGTGTGATCTTGGCTGCATCCACACTGCAGAAATAATCCAGTTTGACATCCCTTTAACTGCCATGGCTTAATGCAATGGAATTCTGGGATCTGAAGTTTTGTAAGGTATTTACTCTTCTCTGTCAAAGAGTTCTGGTGGAACTCTACATCTTCATATGATTGTCATCATCGTTATGTGTCTTCAAGTTAACTTGATCTTGAGCAAGTCACACACTCTCAGCCTTCCTCTTTGGCTGAGAGTGTGTGACTTGCTCAAGATCATCCACTGCGTTTTCCATGGCTAAACAAGGATTCAAACCCTGGTCCAGCACTCAAATTGTTATATCACATTGGCTCTTTGGTACCTCAGCCATTATGAGCAGTATGAGCAATGGGACCCACACCTTCATCTGGAGATCAGCCTAAACTTAGGTCTGTGAAGGGCATGCATATACAAATAGTTCAGAACATATCATCCTCTCTATGCTCCTATTTTTAGGATTTCCAGAGTAAAAACTGGAAAGAGTTCCTGTCCTTTTAATGGTTGTATAGAACAGGGACTTTCAGCAAGTGTTGCTTTCCACACAACCTGGTAACAAGCAACACCTGCTGAAATGTCCTCTTCTGCACAACCATTAAAGACAAGACACATTCTCTAGTTTTCACTCACCAGTGCATGTTTTGAAGTGTGCCAGAACTGTTGCACTGCTTGCACCAAACCAGCTAGATTCTGAACTCCAGATTACATGTGCTACACTGTTAGGGTGAGCCCATGGAAAAGGCTTCATGGTTTCTGTACTTTTAATAGTTAAGTAGAAGTGCACAAAAATCTATACCTGCTGGAATTCCCTCTGTTAAAGGTACAAAAGCCCTTCCCAATTTTTTATGTGGTCACCCTATAAACTGTTAACATTTGATCATTGTGGGAATTATAATTTTGGATGATGCATTGGATTATGTAAAGGTAGGATCATCAACTCCAGTTCTGATCTTCTCCTTCCGAGTTAAACTTTTCCAAACAGCTGACTTGATTTGATTCAATATTTGCCTCTCTAAACTTTTACTTTTGTAAACCTGACTTACAAAATTCTCTGCCTACCACTGCGCCGTAATGAATCCATCCCCACCCTGGTTTTCAGAAGTACTGTGTAATATGCTATAATATATAATGGATGGGTAGGGCTTGGGGGGGGGGGAATACTTTCTTTGGACTTTCAACCCCAGAATAATTAGCCAAGGCTGGGGATTGTAGAATTTGTCATCGAAAACATAACTTTTCCAATATCTGTTTGTGGTTCCATGATTAGCTTGGTAGGGCACATGTTGTTCCCACTCACCTTTAAGCCGTCATCCAGAGTAATTTTAAAGTACTGGTATCTCTCTCAATCATTTAAATTGCTTATTAGAATTATTTTACAAGTGTATATTTTCCTATAGACTCTTTAATTATCAAGAGATGCTTAATGGATAATGAGTGACAAGAAAAAGTGGGGTTCTTCCACTTAATAGGGCTGAGAATCAAAATGTCCTCCCACTGGACTGGAAAATCCCTTTACTTCTAGCCAGGACAGCCAATGCAGATAGGAATTTAACAACTGGGGGACTCCATGATTTCTACCTCAGCCATTGAACTAATCTTCCTGGACTTCTGATTAACAATGCAGTTCTAATTCTGTTTTAAGGGGTAGGAAGGGTTATGGGTTTGGGAATGTATTTTATACTGTGCTGATTTTAACGTTGTAAGCCGCTTTGATTGTTTGACAGAGGGGCGGGATATAAATAAAATTTATTATTATTATTATTATTATTATTATTATTATCTTTACCACTTACCTGGGAGGAGGCCCTGATGCACTCAGAGAAACTTCTGTTACATCAGGGACAGAGAACATGTGGCGCTGCAGCTGTTGATGGGATTACAGTTCCATAGTTCCTGGTGAGCATAGTTAACAGTCAAGGATTATGGGAATAATCTGGAGGACCACATGGTTGCTCTCTTGCTTTCATTGCATAAGAACTGCACTATAAGTCCCAGGAACATTGGAAGGTTCTTTCTGCTTAGTTAGATTACAGATTCTGGCTCGTTCAGTACTTTTCAGGAAGCAAACATCACTAGAGTGTTCTTCTTAAGTGAGCAACCAGGATCCTCTGCATACAAAGCATTTACTATATGACTGAGGAACAGATATCTTCTCACTGCTTATTCCATATAATTACAGAGTTTACTTCCATGGTATTACTCACACTCACTTTCTGTTCCATTAGTCTGAAAACATACAGTTGGCTGTAGCATGTTACCAAGGTCAGTCAGTGGAAGGGAGGATTGGCTCTCCCTCACAGAGATCTTCTGCCACAACATTCTTAGCAGCTGTGGATTCCAGGAGCTGGGAGATGAAGTCTTGTCATCCCACATAATGTCTAAACATCACTGCTACACTATGTGTTTGTAGCCAGCAACAGACATTCAGGTGGAGACTAGACTCCATCTACAGGGGCTAGGAAATATGGATTCTCTCATCACCTCCCTTGCTTTTCAGATGAATAGCAAGAGAGGATTGCATTTGCAAGTCCCTGCTAACCTCAGCTGTTCACTCTTATTTCATTGTGCCTTGGCTTATTGGGGCAGCTGAGAGGCATGCTAAAAGCAAAGCTCTATCAAGGTATCTTGCAGTAGAAGGGTGTTCATCTGCCTCAGATGCAATATTCAACTGTCTTTGGACTGCCCTTTTCAGCATGCCTGGCCATTAATTCATACCCTTCATATGTACTCATTAATCCTTATTAAACATCTGTTCCACTTTTTCATCTGCTTTTAAAAAGATCCCCCTCATCTTACTTGAATTGCTGTAAACTGAACTCAAGGTGCAAAAGTAGTTTGTGCTCAACTAACTCAGCAAAGGGTGAGAAGAGGAAGCGGCAGAAACTTACTCTTCCCTGTAAACTCAGGCAAAAGCAAATTGCTGCAATCTTTCCTAGCATGTCTGTCCTTCCTCAATAATTATGTTTGCTCTCTTGGCCATACTCTGATATTGGTCACGTTTTCATTGGTGAAATGCTAGAGGGCATGATGATAATTCAGTGCAACATGTGGAGTAGCACAACACTTCAACTTACTTTTAAAAATAGTGCCTTGTATATTAAGGATGGAGGTGGCAAACTTTTGGCCCTCCAGATATTGATATACTCCTACTCCTATCATAGCTCACCACTGGTTAGGTTGGCTAGGGTTGGTGAGAAGTAGAGTTCAGCAATGTCTTGCAGACAGAATGGCCCCTGGTCCCAATTTAAGATGTAGGTGTTTTGAGAGATCATGAAATATAATGGAGGACAAATGGGAAGACATTGGGAACCAAATTCAACACTCAGGATATAGTTGCTAGTCTGCAGTTTATATCAAAGGTTTGGAATCCAAGTGCATATTACATTAGAAGTGCCTTTTAATGGCATGCTTAACACTGGCACATGGGAAGCTAAATGGATCTGGATTTGGGGGAGGGAAGGGAATTTAACCAGGACTAACAACCAAAAGGGACAACTGCACAAACAGAACTGGTTTCCAATGTATTTTGAGGAGACTTTTTATCAAGGGGAATGCAATTCTTGATAAAACTACTTCAGACAAATTTTCTCATCCTGTTTGTCTAAGTAGGTTCTTGACATGTTTCTATTCAGCCAGAAATCTTTCCCCGGTTAGATCCATTGTGTTCAACTGAATGTATGCCTGAGTAACTATGTATATGGTTGAAATGTAAGAAGACATACAACAAGATCTTGGAAAAGTTAACTTTTGGATTACAACTCCTATAATTCCCTGACCAAGGGACATTCTGGCAGTGGGATTCTTGGAGTTATACTCCAAAAGGGTCCAAGCACAGCACTCAGCAGTTTAATTCCTTTACCTAAATCTAGTTAGGGCGCCTGGTGAGAAACCTGTTGTCACATTTACATTTTTTTTGTAGGTACATGCTCAAAACGTTTAAGTATGCAAAAGGATCTTGTAGCACCTTTGAGATGAACTAAAAGAAAGAAGTTGGTAGCAGGAGCTTTTGTAGATTTGAGCCTACTCCCTGAGGAAGCAGGCTCCAGTCTATGAAAGCTCATGCTACCAACCCTTTTCTTTTAGTTCATCTCAAAGGTGCTACACAATCTCTTTGTATACTGATTTTCCAGACTAAAACAACCATGTCTTTGAAAAAGTTTAAGTGTACACCCAAAATATGTGCACTTTGAAATATGTGCTCAAAATTTACACTACAAATGTAAGAAGAGGTTTCCCTCCCTTTTGTGTCCTAGAAGTTTATCACACGGGGGAAATTGGGAGTTTAAACAATGATTAACTTGTGAAAAATCGTGCAAATGACATTAAAATGTGCTTAAAATGACATTAATGCAAGTGCTATTATCCCACGAAGAACCAGGCAAGAAACAGCAAAAAGTCATTCACAGGAAAATTCCATGAATGAGTTACTGTTGTTTCTTGCCTGGTTCTGCACAGGATAATGGCACTTTAATCATGTTTCATCTCAACGTTGTGTGAAAACCTTTTGCGCAATTGCATGTAAGTGCAGGTTAATCATGGATTCTGCACAGGATAACAGCGCTTTGCATGCTGATGTGAGAAAACCATTTGCACAATTGTGGGTTAATCACGGGTTAATCACCATTTATATTTCCAGTTTTCCCCTGTGTGATAAACTCCCCAGTGCATCTCCCTTTTCTCCCCAACTCACAGTCACTGTGGCAAGTGGAAACCTCATAGTACCTCAAGGAGAATATCCCTGTGAGAAGGGAAAGGAAAAAAGATGGCAGGATCTCACATCTGTGATAGGTTAATTTGATGGGAGACCACCAACTGTATTTCCAGATGAGTAGAAATCAAGGAGGAACAGAAATGCAAGTGGATGAGGAGGGGAGGGGAAATGTGGGTTAGTACTTTGAATGTGTGGGATAAATATTTGGAGATATAGAACTTCCTGGAAAACAGAGAGCAGCTGTCCCAACCTGGTGCTCTCCAGTTGTGATGGTCATGTTGGTTGGGGATGATGGGTGTTGTGATCAATCACATCTGGAGGGTGTCAGGTTGGAGTGACTGTTATAAAGCATCTGGAAGAGTGAGGTTATACAGCAAAAAGAGGACAAAGACACAGAAATAAGTGCAGTGAAAAGGCAGTTTTATTTACTTTTAATACTATACAGAGAGAAGGGGGGCGGGAAGGACAGAAAGCAGCCACAGTGGCATGGCTGTTGCTGGCAGTGTTCTGAGATTATTATTTTTTTGTCTGTAACTTCAATTTTTTTTAAAAAATCTATCTGAAAGAAAAAAAAAAAGAGAAAAAAGAGGAAAGCATATACAGTCTCCAAAAGTACACTTCAGGTTACAAAGGACAGCAGCTATTTTCAGCAATTCTAATCTAGTAGTTAGCACAGCAGGTTATTGTTCTTTTTCTTCCCTGCAAAAATGGGATTTTATATACATTTGCTCACAAAGAAAGTAGGCTACTAAAGCTACAGAGTTGGGGAGGGAGCAATAAAAACTCAGCCCCAATGTACATTGGCCAGAAAGCTGCATTTTTACACAACATTTTCTTGAGCCCCTGCATGTGATTTCCCCTCCCAGTTACTAATGGCATAGAGAAAATCTTACAGAGATTGGCATTTGTGTCCCTCTTCTGACCTGGCATTTCACTAACTGCTGAAAAAACAACCCTAGACCAACAAGCAAACAAAAACTTGTAAATGGTTCTTTATTTTTACCTTGGCCTGTAAGTGGTTGTGACACTCTTGGTTAAAAGAGATAGGACAGCATTTCACTTTTCATCCCACAGTGGGACTGACACATGGGTAAAGTTTATAGGATCTGCTACTGTTCTGTGCATATTTACTTGGGAGCAAGATCCAATGAATTCAATAAACATCCGTTGGCTCAAACTGTGCATGTGTGATTCTAAGAACATTGGTTTGGAGCATTCATCTTTGGATTAAATGGGGCTACAAAGAGGCTCTGGGGCTGCAATCCTCATAAGGTCTGGCTCAAGATTGTTCCTGCCTGCCTGAGGGTGTATCCACGCTGCAGAATTAAAGCAGTTTGACACCACTTTAGCTGCCATGATGCTATCCTACAGACTCCTGGGATTTATAGTTTGATGAGGCACCAGTGCTCTCTGACAGACCAGGCTGAAGACTACAAACTACTATTCCTTACAAATTCTGTAGGATAGGTCATGACAGTTAAAGAGGTGTCAAACTGTTTTATTTGTGCTGTGTGGATACACCCTGAGTATTTCTGTTATCTCTGAGTCAAAGAACAAGATGACATCGTCCCCATTCCCTGTACAAAAGCCAACTGGACGGATAGGAGATTATTGCACTGGTCATTTGGTCGCACTGGTCGGGATTTAAAGAAGTCCCGATACCCAATCGGGACTTCTCCTGTATTGAGCTAAAAATGGTTCTTATCCATTCATTGTTCAGTACAGAGAAGTCCCAATTGGGTACAGAAAGTCTCCGATCTGGGCATGAAACTGTGTGATAACATCCATTTTTACACAGTCTCAGCCCGTGTCCAGATCAACAAAAAAGGCAGTGCAATAATCTCCATAGTTTCAGATTTCTTCTGGATGCTATTTTATGGGGTTGCAGGGCACACTGAGGGCAGTGGGGCTTATGTTTGCTTCAGTATGTTTAGTATTGGGATCAAAGTTCAGAAAAGTTCCCTTTTTAGTATACAAGTCCAGGAGAGAATGAGATGGCACCTATTCCCATTCCATGTACAAAAACTATTATTGGTAGCCATTTCTCTGGCTGAGGGATTCTGGAAGCTTTTAATGTTAAAAAGTAATTTCCCCCAATTCTGAATGTGTTGTAAGACATGATATAGCCACCTACCTTTAATACTCCATGCCACTCAGTTTCAGAGAGTTGTGCATGCACACATTTCTTGACAGATGGGTGCTATACAAAATTTTTTAGGACTGCTTTATACAGTATGCTCTTTAAAAGTTAACCTAAGATTTGAAGTCTGAATTTCCATTCTCGAGGTTTTACTGTGGTTTATAGAAGCTAGAAGGGACTTCACTATTACATCCCCAATGGGCTTATATTGTTAAAGCTTGTGGCAGAACTTCCACAGACTTTAATGCTTCTGAATTTCGGCCTTCAGTTCTAGCACTTTAGCCTTATAATTAGTATCCTCCTTCCAGAGGGAGGGACAAGTTCTCCACAATCCATGTACAGAAGTTAACTGGACTGGCACTGAAACCCAGCGGAATCCTTAACAGCTTACTGTCCAAATTTGGCATGGACAGGCCTGATCACTCCTCTGCTGTCCCACTTTTTCAACTACTTTTATAATATTCTGACTTAGTTCCCCTCTTTCTACTTCCTCAGTTTGACCTCAGTTTACTTCACTTGCTCCAACCTGAATTCAAAGTGCCAAAGTAGTTTGCATTCAGTTAACTCAATGTGCAGAGAAAAGGGGATGAATCTTGCGATTCCCTGTAGGCTCTGGCAAAAGCAAACTGCTGCAGCCTCTCCTAACGTGCACATTCTTTCTTATGAATAACTTTTGCCATTTTGACCACACTCTGATGTTGCCTGATCACAGGTGTCCTGGCTTTAATCTGTGAAATTCTGGAAGGTATGTGAACTCTGGTGAAGGAACAGCACCATGTACCACACCTATGTGTGGAAGGCTAGTTTAGGCAGCTCAGGACAAATTTAGCTCAAGATTTTAAAAGAGGCTATAGCTGTGTATACCACACAATCTGGCTGCTAGGGAGGCTGCCCCAATGTCCCCCTCTTCTGTTGTTAAATGGCTGAGTGAAGCTGCACCCCTGGCTACTTGCTTAATATTGCCACTCTCCCTTCCACTACCTGGGCATCCATGTGCTGACCATGGACATCTATTGAACATGGACATCTATGAAGGAGCCTTGACAGGTGAACATCTGCTCATGTATAGACGCACCACAAGATTGGGAGTCCAATGGAGTAACTACATTCAACACATGCACCAATATCCCTATGCTAGTGGCCTTATTAAGCATCTGGATGCTGACAGTAAGGGCAGGAGATGCAGCCCTCCTCTATGCCTGTGTCTATGCTTAGAGGACCTATTCTGAAGAGAATTTGGTTTATCTTGATTGGGAATCAGGCTTTATCTGTCAGATAAATTATCTGCTGGGATAATTTAATCCAGCATGTATATATATATATATATATATATATATATATATATATATATATGAGTCACTGAAGGTAATCCCAAAACCTAATTTAGCTCTTGTTTTTAGTTCTTTAAAGCTATAGCAATATGCTTAAGCCTACAAGTCCATATAAATTTATTCAGGAGTAAGCCCCTGCCAAATTCAGTAGGGCTTCTGTATAAATATGCTGCAGATGATACTATGACTAGGTTTTAGTGATATCACAGGTAGATGATGTTACAAAGACAAAACAGAATGACTGTAAATCAGGATTAAATTATCTGAAAGGCATCTAAATAAGAGGGTTTTTGATATTTAAAATAAATTGTGGGTACTATACAGTCCAAGGTTTTCATTTGATTTCAGTAACAGCAATTTAAGTACATGGGTAACTTTTCCATGACCTATAAGGGTTCTTGGATATGTTAAACTTTGATTACATTGGAACCTATTCTTTTAAACATAACAGACTTTAAAATAACACACTTTGGGCCTTTGCAGACTGCCAGAAATAGTGCAAATTGAGTCCACTTTAAATTGAGGCACTGCCCTGGCTCAGTGCTAGGGAATCATGGGAATTGTATTTTTTTTTCTGAGACATTGAGCCTTCTCTGTCAGAGAGCTCTGGTGCCACAATAAATTACAGTTCCCATGATTCCCTAGCACTGAGCCAGGGCAGTGCCTCAATTTAAATTGGACTCAATTTGCACTATTTCTGGCAGTCTGCAAAGGCCCTTATCCTTGGGAAAGTCTCTGTATAAAAGTAAAGAGGAGACTGTGCATGAACAATGACACCTAGTTATTTACAGCAGAGAGATCTTTTGCAGATTCTATACACTTGAGAAGATTTAGAAATGTGTGTCTGTACATATGCACACACAGAACAACTAGAGCTTCTGTGGACAGTAAAATGTATGTATATATATATATATATATATATATATATATATATATATATGAAGAATGATTATGTTACATCAACAGAGCAATCTGATGCATGTTGACTCATAAACAAATCCTACAGAATTCAGCAAAGTGTATTCCCAAATATGTAGGTGTAGGATTGCCATCTAAGGTAGCAGAATCCTGACTGCAACCCTATGCATACTTGCTTGGGAGAACAGTTACCAAACTGAAAACCCGAGAGAGTGCCTCTACCTTTAATTACTGTGTAGGACAGGGAATTTCAGCCAGTGTTGCTTTTCACACAACCAGGTAACAAGCAGCATCTGCTGAAATTCCCTCTTCTGCACAATTACGGTATTAAGGATATAGGAACCCTCTCCAGTTTCCATTCTTTCAATCCTACTTGGGAGCAAAATCCCGTTGACCATAATGGGACTTTTCCTCAAGTTAATGTGCACAGGATTGCACTGTAAAATGTACATACAAAGTTAGCTAAAATCCTGTTGAATCAATGGATCTAACAGATGATCTTATACTCAAAACTGAGCTTCCCTTGAGTACAATATGATCCCTTTCTGGCAGGTGTACCCAGGATTTTGGTTTTCCAAATATTTATAGAACTGAACCCTGTACCTGTGATAGATGCAAAAAGGCAGACATCTAAGGGGCTAAGCAGACGGTGCAAAGTGCCGTCTTCAGAGCAAGGAAGGGGAGGGGCAGCCACACGCTGGGCGCCCCAACCCCTTCCCCAAAACGTCCTCGGAGCAGCCGGCCCTCCGCACGGCCGGCGCTCCGAGGATGCTTTTCCGCTGCAGCGTCCGCACGCGCTTCAGCGAAAAAGCTGCCGAAGGTGCGCCGGCAGCCTTTTGCAGCGCACCTTCGGCGATTTGTGGAAGGAGCGTTATTTTAGTGCTCCTTCCAGAGGCGGCGAAGCTGCGCTGCAGGGCCGAGGTGTGGGGATACCTCATCCCCGATCCACAGCTTCCTGGGGTGGCCCATGGCCGCCCGTCTGCTTCCCCCCTAAGAAAGGACAGCTTTTCTTTTCATGGAGATGTACTGATGGGGAAATCAGTACTCATAAATTTCTCTTTCTCGAGCATAGGGAAGAATTTAAATTGGTTCTGGTTCTTGCCTACTGATGTCAAATTAGATTCAGGAAAATGTAGTTGTATCTGGGCTGAACCCTAAGGTTTAAACACATGATTGGAACAGTCTCAACATTGGTTAAACACATGTTTAGATATGATGGCTGTAGATGTGTATTTTTAAACCAGGGCTTAAATGGCCTTCCCCATTTTGATATTAAAACTCCCATCTGATATATAACAGTGGTGAGGAAAGCTGCAAGTTGCAGTTCAACAAATTTTGGAGGGCCATGTGATTCCTTAAAGATAGCAAAAACACCTAGAAAAAGGATAAGGGGCAAAGAGGTTACAGATCATAGTTATATCTCCTCTTTGATGATGGCTTACCTCCTAGTAGTCTGTCACCTTCCCCTATCCCTCATGCTTTTCTCCACAGCTGATCTATTATACTTGTTCATTTCCAAAAAGAGAAAGTGCATCATCTAAGAAGTGGACAAAAGTGGGCATCATTTTTCATAAAATATGCACATGCTGATTTACTTGCAAATTGTAGGTGCAATTTAATTTATAATCTATAATTTAAACAGAATATTTAAGTAAGAAGTTTGCTGTGAACAACGAGTGAAGCCATTGCAGCTAAATTCAGAAATATACCTCGCAAGGCACCCTGAAGGATTCTCATCTTTGAAATTCTCAGAGCCCTGAAAAGCTACTTTTCAAAATGCAAACACCAGAATCCCTCAATAGAGTGGCAATGCTACCTGGGGGCTTTTGGGAATTGTAGTTTCCAAGCTCTTGTAATGTTGATGGAGGATCATTTTACGGGGAAAAACCAGTGGATGAGATTGAGAGGTGGTTTACCTTTTCCCTAATATCCCACTTTTTTCTGCAAATGTCGGTTCATATATCTCCAAGACTAAAATAAAGCTTGACTGGGGAATAAATGATCTGAATCTATTTGCTGCGCCGTGTCAGTAAGCCTCTTACAAATACACCTGCTTGATTATTCTGAATTTAAAAGAATTTCTGGAAACCGATGACCTGGGGCTGGCTAGATAACTCCCTTACTACAGCAGCTTGACTGGCTGCCAGTCTGTTTCTGGGCACAATTCAGTGTGCTGGTGATGACCTACAAACCCATATTCAGCTCGGGTTAAAATCATCTGAAGGACTGTATTTCTCTGCATGAGCCTGCCTGTTTCTCTTCTTGCAATCTTCGCAGGTCTTTCTCTCTGTCCCAAAACCACCCTGACAGGAACATCAGGTGGGAACCCAGGAGAGGGCCTTCTCGATGGCTGCTTCTAGATTCTGGAACTCCCTTCCTAGAGCAGTTAGACTGATGGTCTACTTATTATTCTTTCATAAGGGGGTAAAGACCTGCAGACTGACTGCCCAGGGGGAAAAGGCCTTCATGTGCTGTATTGTAAAGATTTGTTGTTTTTAATGGTTATGTTTTCAACTGCTTTTAATTTTATTGATTATTTGCAGTAATTGTATTTTAAACTTTTGAATGATGTATTATTATTATTATTATTATTATTATTATTTTAGCTTTATCGGTTTTAATGTAGGTAAATGCTATGAGCCCCAGTCTGGCAAAAAATGGGGAATAATAATAATAATAATGATAATAATAATAGGATCCCATCCCAGATTTGGGTCAAGTTGGAAACGGAAGCACATTTGCTGAAGAACATGTAACCCTAAATTACCAGGCTGAACTAGCAGTAGTGAGTGAGTAGGAATACAAAAATGTGTCTATCAAAAGCTGTAGCTATGGTTGACTATTTAATCCACCTTTATCCTTATTGATGATGCAGTCCTACACTTGTGAGAGCCAGTGTTGTATAGTGGTTTGAGCGTTGGCCTATGACTGTGTTTGAATCCCTGCTCAGCCATGGATAGCCCCTGGGTGACCTTGGTCAAATCACACTCTCTTAGCCTCAGAGAAAGGCAAAGGCAAACCCCCCCCCCCCCGAACAAATCTTGCCTAGAAAACCATGTGATAGGTTTGCTTTAGGGTCGTCTTAAGTTGGAAATTACTTGGAAGGCACAGGACAACAACAACACTTGTCTACTCAAAGGTTTCCATTGAAAAAGCACTCTCCTTTTTAAAAACCCTTTAAATTATACATGCTGCAGCCTGGCTGGAGGGTGGTTGTCATATGCTCCCTGTGGGCTCTGTATTCTTTTGCTACTCTTGTTTAGAATCACTGACACCCAGGGCTCAGCAAGAGGTCTAGGTTGTGCTCATTCCCTTCTTCTCTGTCCCTCCACCTCTCCTCTCCTCCTGACCTGAAATCAGTATATACTGAAGGAGCCTACCAGGATCTCCTCTTGCCACTGCTGCTGCCTCTTTCTTTTCCAGAATGGATGATAGTTGGTTTTGTCCTTCTGCCTCCATCCCTCTACTGCCTTCAGACCCTTGCCTTCCACTTGCTTGGACAAAATTACTGTTATCACTGCATTGAAGCAAAAATGAGAGGGAATATATGAACCTCTGAGATAGAGGGAAATGACTAAGTATTTAAATCCCAGATTAAATACCTGAGTTTGGGCAATTACCAATATGTAGAGGGAAGAAAACTAACATAGCCAGAAAAAACAACAACTGAAGAGGGTTCCTTTCCTTTTAATGGTTGTATAGAAGAGGGAATTTCAGCAGGTGTTGCTTGTCATGCAACCAAGTGTCAAGCAACACCTCCTGAAATACTCTCGTCTACATATCCCTTAAAGGGACTGGAGCCCTCTTTAGTTTTCACTCTGGCAACCCTAAAAACCCAATTTTTGTGCGTATGTGTATTGTGCGAAAGGGAGTAGGGTGGAGCTGCATGGCCTCCAGAGATTGTCTGGTTTGAAGTATTTTTTCTTCTTGAAATATTTTTTTTCAAAGGTATCTACTAATGGAGGAATGGAGAGTTCAGAACGAAAACCAGCGCAGCACAGTTAGCCTCTTGAGCAGAAAGATTCATGTTCAACTCTTGGCTAGTTTTGCTGAAACAATAGCAATGAGAGAAACTGGCTAGAAGGTGTGTTGCAGTGGTTAAAGTGCTGTCCTGGCACTTGGGAGATCTAGCTTCAAGTTCCCACTGAACCATAAATCCCACTGGGTAACTTTAGTCCAATTCCTCTCTTTCAGCTTGACATAATCCACAAGGTTGTTGTTAGGATAAATTAGGGAATAGGAGGGCCATTACATGGCATTAAACACAATGGAGGATGGGTTGGATATAAATATTCAGACAAATGAGAGCATCAGGACTTATCTCTGGGTATCAAGCTCAGGCTAGGGATGCTCCTGACCTGGCAATCCCTATACTCAACCTTTGGTCCTCCATTTATATCCCCAACCAACTTGGCCAACAGTCAAGGAATTATGGGAGCTGAAGTCCAAAACATCTGGAGGAACAAAGGTTGGAAACCATTGGTCTATGCTCACCATCAATAGCAACATGTATCCGTTGTCAAAAATAGTCAACATACTTATTTTTAAAATTTCTGCAGCACTTCAAATGAAACTCTCTTTTCCTCCCAAGAAAGCAAGCTGAGTGAGGAAGGAATTGACCATTCCACCACCCACCCTTTCTAAAGAGAGGGAATTGTTCAAATGGTACTCTGTTTCCTTGCAAAAAAGGTTTTTACTAGAGATGTGTTGAGAATAATAAAATATTTTTGACAATATTTATCTGGCTTACCTGTTTTTGTTTATTTGGGTTCCCAAATATAGATGCTTATACCCTTTGGCTAGAATGCTACTGTGGCCAGCTCTGCCATAAATGGTTGCCTGTATGGACCAACATGTAATGCCATCACCAGATGATTAGGGCATGATGCACCTTTTACAAAATGGCATCATCGCAGATGATGGCTTGTAGCTGAATTCCAATATGATGAAGTCCCATTTCTGTTTCCAAGACAGAAGTATGCCTTTTTGGATCAAAAAGGAGACTGAAAGAAAATGTTGTGTTTATGCAGCTTTGGACTCCAGCCTCAGTGGTCAAGGAGTGGAATGGCAGAGTCTGGGAGAGGATTAAAATTAAAATTAAAAGAATGCTAAGGCAATCTGTCCAATGGTACATCATACCTACTTTTGTCATTCATTTAGATAATATCACAAAGGCAAACTGGAGAATTTATGTAAACATATACTATACAGTACATCAGCCACAGGAAACCAAAAGAGATAAAACAAACAAACCCAACAACCCTGTAATTCTTTTCTTTCTGTATTGATATTCCTTTAATTGAAAGGGGATGTTTGGTCAGTATAGTGGTTGTGTTTTTACATTTCTTTCTTTTTTTCTTTGAATCAGAAAAAGAATGTAGTAATGTAGCAAGAAAATAGAGAGACAGAGAAAAGGAGTGAGGGAGACTTCATGAAAGCAAAGGTAAATTTGTAGAAACTTTGAAAATACAAAATATAAAAAATGTACAGGCTGTTTTTCTCCTAGGAAATATGTTGAAAAGATTTTTTCCTCTTGCATTTTAAAATTTCTTTACAAAAAGTTAAGGCGAAATATCAACTGTGCCAAGCTTTCAAAAATGTAATCCTTTCTGCCTATATTTCTTGTTTAAAGTATTTTCCCCCTGTGCTGGAATTGAAGATAATCATGGTAAAGGTTAAGCAGATGTAGAAAACTAAGCTCTTGAAGGCTATATCTCAAATAAGCACTAGAGATTGAAACTGCCACAGGACTCACCACCCGACAATTCCCAGATTTCTTTTGGAAAAATCATTACTATTGAAGTAGGATAATAAAACTGGCACAAAATGTGTAATCTAGATGATTGCTGGCCATTAGGAAAACTCACATTATGAAACCACTTTCTGTGTCTTACATTGATGGGTCTCTTTGCTTGTTTTCTACCTTATTTTACATCACTTAGGGGCTCTACAGGCAGCCCCTAAGGGGCGGCTTCATGCCGCCCCTGGGAGCACTGGATCGGGGCCGCGGCAACTATACGCTGAGGCCCCGGAGCACTTTGCTGTTCCAAAAAGAGCTGGCAAATGCTGCTCCTTTTTGGAGTGGCAAAAAGCCGCCCTTGCTGTGCTCCTCTGGCACAGCATGTCTAAATGTTTTGCCAAGGGAGTGCCTTGATGCTGCCTGTCATCTGTTTGGGCGGGCGGCATGAGGATGATGTGGGGGTAGAGTCGGGGCAGCTGGCGTGCAGTCACCACACCCTGACTTCACCCCCAGGTTGGCCCTTTTGGCCAGTCTGTGCTGGCCCTTAGTTTCTGGAGCTAAAGCAGAGTGAGTGAAAAAATAAAATTAGTTAGATATTTAGTGATTTCCTAACAGCATTTACTGTGTTACTCTTGTTGCTACTGTTCACATGTGGTTTGTTCCATTTTCGTGTGGAGAATTCAAACTGTAACTTGACATTGAAATCAATGGGCCATTCTTTGATATTTTAATTTTGTTCATATGAAAACAAACAAAAAATAAAAATAAAATTTTAAAATAAAAACAATACAAGTTTTCTCCATGCTGGAGAAGCTTTTAAGAGCTTGTGTTCATTTTTGGATGATTTTTTTGGACATGTTTTCTGAAAATTTCACTTGCAAAAAATAGTGATTTGCACATAGTTTGTCCTCAGTATCTGCAGGGGATCTATTCTGGAACCCCCCCTCGGCAGATGCCAAAATCCATGGATGCTCAAGCCCTCATTGTCTCTAATGGTGGCTCATGCACATGGCCATGCTGCCATTGGGGACAATGTAACTTGATGGTGGTGCAGCCGTGTGCAAGCACCACCATGGGAAAATGGGGGCTGTCTCTAATGGTGGCACTGCCATGTGCACATGTCACCATTGGGGACAACATGGGCTTTCCATCCATAGATGCTTGGATCTGTGGATAGCAAGTCTGCAGATACTGAGAGCCAACTATAATAACACATTTTGCACAAAAACCATTGTATTTTTTTAAAAAAATCTATTTTCATGAAAAACATTGCATTTTTCAAAAACCGCAATCGTTATTTTTGTTGTTGCCTAAACTGTCTTTTCTTTTTTTATCATAACATTTGGAAATATTATTTATATCCCTACAATATCAGAATCATTTGGAGGTTGGGATGATAGGCTATATAGTAATGTATTTAAATGCATTTTACATTTTTAATGCTTTGGACTGCAGATTTAGGTCAGAACCTGACTGAACACGGACAATGCTATGCTCTATGACTGCAGAAGGAACCAATGTGTTTAGTCTGGTGGGGAGAGTGTTGAGGTGTGCCTCAAAGCTTTCTGGGAGCATTGCAGACTGGTGCATACCCAGGGAAACATTTGTGTAAGAACATCTCAGATACCTGCTCATGTAAACTGGTAAAAAGTCTATGGACTTTGTGAAGTGTCCAGTTATGAAAGTGTAAAGCCCCTATAGGAGTCTGGCACATAGTAGATGTTAGGGACTGGATACAGACCATGTCAGTGGAGATGTAAATTAAATCATGACTAACTTTGTTGGTTATGACTTTTAAAGTGGCTCAGGTTCAGGTTGTGCCTTAAAGGACTGATTCCTCCTATTACATGAGCCTTTCCAAGCTCAGAGATCTCTAAGGGAGGCTTCTTCTTCAGTCCCACTATCTTCACAAGCATGCCCAGTGGGAACATGGGAGAAGGTCTTCTTGGTGGCTGCTCCTAGGTTTTCAAATGATCTCTTCAGGGAGGCTAGGATGGCTCTTTCCTTGCTCTTATTCTGCCAGCAAGTGAAAACGTTTCTGTTTTGACTTGTTTTAGGAAATGACTCCAAATGTGCTGTGTTACTGACATTATTTGAGCCTTTGCAGACTGCTAGAAATAGTGCAAATTGAGTCCACTTTAACTGCCCTGGCTCAGTGCTAGGGAATCATGGGAACTGTACTTTTTTCTGAGACATTGAGCCTTCTCTGTCAGAGAGCTCTGGTGCCACAATAAACTACAGTTCCCATGATTCCCTAGCACTGAGTCAGGGCAATTAAAGTGGACTCAATTTGCACTATTTCTGGCAGTCTGCAAAGGCCCATTTATCTCCTGTCTTTATAAGTGTTTGTTTTAAATGGTTTTAATTCTATGGATAGTTTATTTGTATTTGTATTTTATTTTATTTTTGCATTTTTCTACTTATGTGCTATATTTCTGTCTTGTTTAAATTTTTGAAATTTGATATTTGCCCCAGTTTTTTGGGGGAAAGTCAAAGATAAATATCATCATCATCATCATCACCACCACCATCACCACCACCACCACCACCACCACCACCACCACCATCATCAAATAACAACTTGTTCCATTGATTTCAATGTGGGTCAAGTTTGATTAAATTAGTCTTAATTCAGCCCTTTAGAAGAATATCAAACTGATGGGCTAAAACTCTTTTGGAAGAAATTAGGGACAGTAGGGATAAATCTGTATATATCTTGAGACTCACCTGTTGGGTTCAATCAAATGTAAATATGCTTAACTTCAGTTGAATCACGTCTGCTATTTCCAACAAATTACTGTGCTTGAAAAGGAACTAGTCTTTAACATATAGGAAAGACTTCATTTTAGATAATCCTCTAAAAATTGCAGTTTATCTAGTTTAGCCTTGGCATTGGCAAATCTAGGTTGCTGGGCCATCAAGGACATTATTAAAATATAAACAGAAATCAATGAAATTCAGGTTTCTGTTTTATCAGATAAAATGTCTACTTCTTGTGCTCTATTTCTAACCTCTAAGCATTAAAATTTGTGGTGCCCTTACCTTTTTCATTAACTTTGTGTGAGACATACTTTAATGCTAAATGAATGGAATTGCTATGAGCTATCAATCTTGTTTTACTAAGCTGGAAACAAATGCCTAATCAATAGTAACATTGGGTAATGTTACACAGACTAGTATGATAATGGGAGTTGTAGTAAATGCACACTACCTTCTGCTTCCCTTTCACTGAATATTAAATGGAAAGCTGGAAATGTTGCCCAGGATGCATAATATCAATAGATCCTTTGGTTCTGTTGTCAGGCTATATAAATATATATTTTAATTAAGGAAGATGTTGAAATGGTTCTGAATATAATAACAATAGCAAACCCTGAAATTGCAGGATGGAGGAAAACATGATCTTCCTAATAAAATGGACCTCATATGGATATAGAAACTATGGAATGTGTCAAAATAAAAGAGGGTGGGCATCATAAGGCCTTCCAAATGTCATGGGAGAGCAGTCCCTAGCATTCTTTACCACAGGCTATGAAGGCTAGGACTGCTGGGACTTGCAGGTGAACAACATCTGGAGGGCTGGATAATTCCTATCATGCATTAAAACTAACAAAAAAGAACAACAAAACCCACGGAAGGAAACTAATAAACAAGTGAAGAGGAGCCATTATCAATGAGTGGAACAAATCAGGGGGCAGTAGGATATCTTTGGCTGCAATCCTACATGGTCTTATCTGGTAGTAAGACCAATTGAACTCAGGCTTATGTCTGAGTGTTACACTGGTAATCTCTTTGTACCACTATAAATTCATTTTGAACTGTTCACTTGATTTATTAATATGTGATATTTCCAAGCATTCATTTGAAAACCATATACTCTATTAATAGAAAAGAGTGAGAGAATCCATTCCACAGCAGTGTGGCCTACCTTTTCAGGGCTGTGATCCTAAGCATGTTATGTTGAAGTAGATTTAACTGAACACAAATGCAACATACTACTAAGTAAATGTGCTTAAAAGCAAGCTGTGGTATAATCTTGCAATCTTGTAAATCACACTGTGTTCGTTTTAGTATTCCTTACATGAAAAGTTACTGTGCAGTGACATCTTCCATAATGGCACAGAAAGAAAAGAGTTCAGAGCAAAACTTTTGTTCTACATAATGTTTAAAGCCAACTGTTGATACAGTAAAAGCACCATCCAAGAGAGAACAGGTACACTGTAGGGGAAAAATCATCAGTATACAAGAAAATTGACTGGTGATTATGGTCTTTCCAAAGACTTTTGAAATTTCTCCTTGGCTGAAGTTATTTTAATGCCACAGGAAGCATGGTTTCTAATTTGAATATAACAGGCATTGCTATCAGTCAGGAATTTCTCTTCAAGAAGTGCAAGAGTGGTGCAGATCATAGGTGGGGTCACTGTAGTCAAGATATGGATCAGTTATTTTTCATCACCCTCACAGTGGATTCACCCATTAATCAGCTGCACTTTCCAAAATCCATTCATCAGTTGAATTTTCAAGTAAAATACCTTGAGGAAGATCACCTATCTCCTGTAATAACCACTGCCCAATCTTGGCTTTACACGAGCAAAGGCTTATTAGAACACAACCATAATGGGCTTCAAATGAGAGTGCATGCTGAAAAAGTACAACTCTATAGGTACAAAATTTATCACACATTAATTGATCAAAAATTATCATAATGGGCATCTCTTCAAATGTCACCCATGGAGAATATGGCAGTCATGTCTGGGCTCTTATAGTTAGTTTTTTGCCAATCTCTTGCAATTCTGCTGTGGGGAGAGATGAGCACCAAAACAGGATATATCTTGATGTTATTTGAATGTGGGGTTTCCTGTAATCCTCAGTCATCTTGCAGTACAGTGCTCCCCTCAAGACCCAGATTTCGCTGCAAAATCCACGAAAAATTTGGCCTACATTGCAGGCATTAGGAATAGAAAGACTATTTGAAAATATTCAAAAGTGATTGAAAAATGTGATTCTTGAGTATTGGGAAACCCAGATGAGGGAAAAGCTGTACTGGGGAGATTCTGTGCAGTTTGGGACTTATTTTACACAAAATCCACACTGCAATTTTTTTGGGTGAATTTTGCACAGATTCAGGACCTTTACAGACTTCCAGAAATAATGCAGCTTGAGGCCACTTTAGCTGCCCTGGCTCAATGCTAGGGAATCATGGGAACTGTAGTTATTGTGGCACCAGAGCTCTCTGGCAGAGAAGGCTCAATGTCTCAGAAAAACCTACAGTTCCCATGAAGCACCCCACAATATAAGGAGTGTAAGTTTCATTTTAATTTATCTGGTTTTTATTTCCTACCTTATTTTGTTATTCCCTCTTCTGGCTCTAGGTAGTTGAGTAGAGCACACTGGATTTTGCAAACACAGAGACTTCTGTGGATATGGGATATTTTTATAACCCACAACTCACAGAATCCTCTTTAGGCTAAGGAAATACTTCAAGTATTCAAATCATGTTGTCTGGTGTAAGAGAATTGGAACTTAAACCTTCCTCAGAGTTTAGTGCAGGTACTCTCTAGATGTTGTTTGACTGCATCATCTATCATCCCTGACCATTAGTCATGCTAGCCTTGGCTGATGGAACTGGAGTCCAACACCATCTGCAAAGCCATGGCTTTCCATCACTCAGGGTCAAAAGAAATTTCACAATCAAATAATGGTCAGATCTTCCTTATAACATTCCCATTTTCCCCACAGTGAAGAAATTATAGAGATGCCGTATGTGAGCCCAAGACCTGCTCCTGTTCTCTCTTGAGGGCCAATCTTGGGGAAATATGATGTCTGAATATGCCGAATGATAAAAAGGAGACAAGGTGCTTATTATTGGTTTTGTACCTTTGTGGGATTCACACAACATTTCTTTTTGGTGAAATCGAGAAAACTAAACAGTGTTTTGCTAATGTTTTACAAATAAACATGTAATATTTGGGGAGAAATATGAGTCACTTAGATAAATGAAGTCCCAGTTATCTGGACTTACTATCATGAATTGTTTAAGAAGCAGAGCCTGGAAAGTTGCTCAGACCAATGCAAGAAGACAGTGTCTCAACTTGACCCACTCTTTTAGGCAGGTGGTTTTCTCCTTTCTACTTGAAGAAGTACTCTATAAATGTTTAAAGACGGTGTACTTCAGACCAACAGATCTTGCTTCACAGGAAGCCATGAATTTCTCTGTTTGGCTCTCCAGTTTTCAAAAGTGACATCCACCACTTTTAGATGAAACTTATTTGATAACTTGAGCACTGGATTCTTCTCCCGAGAGAAAAAAAATGAACACCTTTCTGACAGTTTATCTAGGAACAGTCTCAGATCTTATGATCATTATTGTGGGTACATATTCTAAGTAAACAACAAAAGAATACTTCACATTCCATGGTTGCAGCAAGCAGGCACATATGTAGGGCACTGTTACTTAAAGGCAAGTCATTAAAATCAGTGCCTACACTTAGGTTGTGGCAGCTGCTGGATCCCATTTTCACAACATGTTTATTTCAATTTGAATGTAGGGAGGTGGAACAGATGCACAATACTGTAAGCTGGAAGATTTAGACAAGGCCAAAATAAATAAAATAAAGTAAAATAAAAATAAACCACCATTCTAGGTGGAAATCAAATCCCAAAACACTTACCAATATTGTTATTTTCTGTGTCACAAACACCAAGGCTGTCATCCAAGGCAAAGTTGCATGCATACAAGTCCTACTGAAGCCAACAGTATTGCCCACACTGAAGTCTGTCGAAGCAGAGCAATTTAGCAAATGCTACTGTTAAGAAATATCAGTGCCTCTCAATGAAGCTTGTGTGAAGCTTCCCACTGGAGGCTTTAGGAAAATGAAGGGAAGTTGCATAGCAGCAGCACTTGCTGGAGTGAGTTTGGAAAAATCCCCATTAGACTTCAGTTCCTAGAATCCCAGAGCTAGCATGGCCAGGGGTCATGCCACCTAGGGTCTTCTGGGAGTTGTAGTCCTAACAAGAACTTTTCAAGGCCCTGGTTGAACCCATTCTCTGTGACCCCCCTGTGCTATTTCATCTCAAGCCTTAGAAGATTTTGGTCTCATTCACACTTAGAGATAGAGCGCTTTCTTAACTGGATCTTTGCGAAGCGATGAAGCGATTCGAAACCGAAGCGATGTTCACACTATGTCTGCCACGATCGAATCTGTCTGTGTTCCCATCAAAGTTCACATTTGATGGCAATTGGAGCTGGCACATTGGAGGGAAGGGCTTTGGGCAGAGGGTTGGCAAAGGGGTGGAACTTACCCACCGCAAAGCTCAAACCGCCCCCTTTCCCCCTCTCAGCTCTGGGGATCGCTTTCTGATTTTAAATTTCTTGCGCTGTCACTTTGCAGCTGTTTTAGACTTCTACCATGACTTGGTTCCCTTTTCCCAGTGCGGCAGAGGTAAGGGAAGTCAGGGAAGGGGGTCCTGGGGGCAGCATGGTGCGGCATATATATATATATATATATATATATATATATATATATGCCGCACCATGCTGCCCCCAGGACCCCCTTTATATATTTTAAAGGAACGTGGGTTCACGGGTGAGGGGGACTCATGGGCGAAGTGGGAGAAAACTGCCCTGGCATGCCTAGATCTGTGGGTGTAGTTTTCCTACATAGCATGCATGGATCCCACGGATCTAGGCATGCCAGGGCAGTTTCCCCCCACTTTCCCCATGAGTCCCCTCACCTGTGAACCCACCCTCCTGAGAACCTGCACATGTGTGCAGGTTCTTTCAAAGTGTTTTTTTTTTTTTTAAACAACATGTCACACCATGTCCCCCCAAGAACTCCCCTCACCGACTTCCCCAACCTCTGCCCCACTGGAGAAAAGGGAACCAATTCACGGCAGAAGCCTAAAATAGCTGCAAAGTGAGTTAAAGGGACCAATTTGACAGCACAGGAAATTTAAAACCAGAAAGCAATCCATGAAGCCTCTGCGTGCTGAGAGGGAGAAAAAAGGGGGTGGTTTAGGAAGACCTTTGGGGTTGGTAAGTTCCACCCCTCTGCCAACCCTCTGCCCATTGCCCCTCCACCAGGTTGGCTGAAGGTGATCGGTAGCCCATTCACATTTGGGGCAACCTGCGTCTTTTGAAAAGACTCGGTAAAAGAACCTTTTCAAAATGACCTGGGTCAAGAGGGCTTGTGCCAGTTTGCCCCGATTCACCCCTGATACACTTGGGGTGAAATCAGTTTGAGTGTGAACGAGGCACCTTTAACCCGGTTTGCAAACTGGGTTAAATCATAATGTGAATGAGGCCTTCCTGGAGCTTTTCTGGGAACCTTCTTGAACAGCTTCTAGAGTTCAGAACAAAACAAGCTGAAAAGTCCATGGTGGAAAGAAGGGCCTAAAATTTGTGATATCAAACCAACGTGATGATCAACTGCCCTTGCCCCAGTAAAAAATAAAACCTATTTATTATTATTATTTTAAAAAAGAACATTAAAATGCAGTTTAAGGCTCACATGTACGTGACACTTAAAAGAGTCCTGCAAAATCCTTGGAGGCTGATCACACGTGCTTGATATAGAAAAAAAAATCTTCATATACATTTATATGTTTCATAAATATATGCAATACATAAATATGCATATATCAGCAAATATCCATGTATGCATATTCATATATTATATATAGATATAGATAGATCTGTTTCAAACATGAAAGGATTTGTGTGAATGTGTGTTCACTTTCATTTTTCTATCTCACCCTTAAGAAAACAAACCTAAAACAGTGTATTTGGTGAGAAATCATACTTTCCAGGATTCATCTCCCTTGAAGAATTAGAAAAAACAGAGCAACCCAACTGCAAGGCAATGGAGGCAGTCACTTCCAGTTCACAGTATTGCAGTTAGAAAAAAATACAGTGAGGTCTAAGGGAGTGATGGAGCACGAGCTGCTCGGAAGAAGAGGAAGAAAGGAAGAGGTGGTCACATGACAATACAGCACTGACAGCGCTTTTTCTTTTCTGTACCTGGGACTTTTTCCATTGGGAGACTTTCCTCTTTCCCCTCTGGTGATGAGGGCTCTGTTGTGTCCGACAGGGGCCTCCCAGAAACCAGCTCAGCAGCATTTCCATCCATGGTGGACACATCAGTCACCGTCTTTTCCCGTAATGACTTCTCATCATCTTCATCTATGAGGACCAGTTCAGCCTTGATTGTCTCATCATAGCCGAGCACCTTTTTTGTTTCATCTTCATCATCAATATTTTGGTAACCCATAAATATCATTGTTACTGGGTGATCGGCGCTGGCTTCGGGGACTTCATCCCCAGAGAGTTTTGCTTGGTGTCGAGGGTTCCCAGAATGCCTTTTGCTAGGTTTGCGCACCATCTCTAGTTTTGCTTCCTTGAAAAGAATCTGTTCCTTTGTGTGGCTGAGTGTCCCATCCGCTATTGATACAGTCCCCCCTTTAATGCTTGATTGTCCAGCCTTCTGAATAAGTTCATCTACATCCTTTGAACTTAACTTATGCACTCCATTTTCTACCACTGTGCCTCCTGAGTGCATCTCATAGACTACTTTGGTACCATCATCATAGACTTTGATTCCTCTTTGACGGGCAGCCTCTAGGCCAATAGGGGACGTAGAGAGAATCCTGGTCTCCCCTGTCTGTTTGTCTTTCTCCACATTAATTTCCATGCTGTATAAAGCTTGAATGGAAAGAAGAGAGGAAGTGCATGTTACAACAACAAAAAGCATGTGAATGGTTAATTGCCAAACAGACAAGCAGACAACTGTGTCCCCAAAGAAGCTGTTCCCTACAGTGCCAAGCAGTCTAGGTTAGAAATGTGGTGGATACTACAAAGAGAAGCAGTTGTTATTCTAGATCAAATAATGCAACTGGTGCTAGCCATACTTTCTGAACGGATACCTTCTTCACATTATCTGTGCTCAAGACATTCTGTTAGGTGTAACAAACAAACAAGTCTACAACTTTGTTTCCATGGGGAATGCTAAGGCTAATGCCTGTGCTCATTATGCAGGCTGTGGCTGCAGTGCTGACAATCAGCTGGTTCACACCAGCTCACCCAAACAGGTTGTTAAAATTTGTCAGGTTTGCAGAACCACCAAAATTAGGGGCAGAAAATGAAAAAAAATATGCTGTGTCCCTCCCTCCCCCTTCTGATTGGAACATGCTTTGATTCATTCCCAGCAACAGCAGCTGCAGCAAGCCAAAAGCCTTCCCACCTTGCCCTGGCTCTGCCACAGCAGCCACCGGCAAAGACCAAGGAAGGGAGAAAAGGGAGTCAATTTCTGCCTCGTAGCCAGCCTTCCCGGGGGAAGAAAAGGCAGGCAAGAAAGAAGAAAGGAGGGAGAGCAATAGAGAATGACAGTGAGAAAGTGGGAGGAAGGGTAGTTTGAAGAGTACCTGGCCCTGATCCCCCTGTCCCACACATATTTCTCCAGTTGAAAACAGCAATTGAAAACTTTTGGTTAACATGCACACATTTGGGCAGAAAATAGAACCAGTTGTTAATTGTTTTGAATTGCATATAGCACTGAGGGTCATGTGGGAACGTCCAATGACACAGAGAGTATCTTCAGCAGTGTTCCGTCAGGTGTTTGTCAGTGCCACAGAAAAGTCATTTCTAGCCTAGAGCTTTCCAGGTAATTTGCATTACAACTCCTATCTATCTCCACCCAACACAGCCAATGATCATGAATGGTGGGACACTGGGATTTGTTGTGCAACATCTCTGGAGGGCACTGGAATGGGGAAGGTGCCATTTGATATCCACATCAGAATGAGTTCCTCTGTAGCATCCAAAGATGGAGATTATATCTATAGCTTATAGCATCACTGTTACCAAGGGAGTGCAGATATATTTTAGCATATATACCTACATGTAGATTAAAGCTGAATGTATGCTGTGTGATTCTGCAATGTGAAGAAAAACCACAGCATGTAATACAGTTTGCCAAGAATTTCAACTTTAACAAAGCAATTTATAGCTGTAGAAGATATAGGGATGTTGGCAATGTATTCTAGTACAATCTCAGAAGCCAGAACAACTTCACAGAGAGAATTTAATACTCAGATTTTAACTTCAGTGCCCTATATAGCATCCAATCCTATCACCAGCATAAACAGATCTATGTAAATAAAGGAAGTACGTACTGTAATCTTTCTTGGGCTACTCAGTTTGAGCTGTAAATTATAGCATAGAGTATACACAATTCTGCTTTTAGAGTACTGAAGTATAAAATTGTGTGCTCCAGTGCTTCTTAATGCCTAAAGCAGAAGGTGGCTTGAGATCTAATAAAGAAGAATAGCTTGGTTTCAGTGTTTACTCTTGAACTAGCTCTGAGTACAGCGAGAAGTTTCAAAAGAAACAGAGAAAGTAGAGGTGAAATGCCCAAGACGTTGTCCCCCAGTCCCTACTTCATAACCATCAATCAATGCATTTGCAAGATGGGAAATATATAGCCTTTTATCTTCTAATTTCATGTTCAACCAAGACCCAGTTTGCAAGTGCTCCTCTACAATTCATCACTATGTGCAGGCCGGTTTTTCTGTACATGTGATGACTAGAAACCATGTGATGACTAGAAACCAAATGCTCGAACAGATTCCATTGAGAAGTGTGACAAAATATATAAATTCTTCCTGGAAGGATGGATCTTTGATGGCTCATTCAACATCTGTGAGTCACCTTTTCATATCCCACTCATCAAGGGACAAATGTGCATGCAAGGATGAACTGGCCTCAAGGTATACACAACTAAACTCTGAGATATGAGGCAGGGAAGAGGCTGTGCCTTATATTGCAAAAATCTTTAGTACACACTGTTTCTCATGCTCAAATAAATGTTACTCCCCACCCCATGAAATCTAGCCAATTTTGGCATTTCATGCTAGCTTTTAGTGTCATATGATTCTTGTCATCCAGTCTAAGGACCCAATTAGCAACTCAATGATTTTAACTGCTACCATCCTGGCCTCAGAGGGAAAGAAGAAGAGGCATACACAGGTCCACTATGCCTAGGGCCAGAGGCAAATGAAAGGCCCTCCCTCCATTCTTGCTGCCACTGCCCTGGCTTCAGACAGAGAGAAGAAATGACAGTATCTACTGGACCTGATCCCCTTCCCCACTGCCATTCCCTTCTTTTATGGCATGTCTTTTTTATACTGTAAGCCTGAGAGCAGAGAATTGTCCAATGAGCAATCTGTAAACCACTGTGAGAGCCAGAGTGGGGTATAAATACACTAAATAAATAAATAAACTCGGCCAAGGATTATACAACTCCCTAACTGATTTCAATCCAGCTCATTCAGGAAAACAGTGCCATTAAATGGGTACTCCATGTGAATTTAGGGAATGGGAACCTTGATAAGGTGACAAGAAACAACTGGCACCCATAGGAAGGGGCATAAATAGATGTCACAGACCTGAGCCAATATGTCCACCTCCCTACTCAATCATTTACCTACACCTCAAACTTGTGCTTATTTTTTAATTTAATTTTTAAATTCAGTATCTCTTCTGTCTTACTCATGGAAGTTATACATGCAACACATTTAATATATCAGATACCAAAATGAAGTTTTGATACTCTGAGCATATTAACAGTTATACTGCTGGGTTAATTTCCTTAAGGTCTTCCTTTCTTCAAAGCACAGCTAGGAAAAAGAAGACATTTTTTCTTCCTTCCTTTCTTCACATAAATGATGAGAATGAACTATGCAATAAGGGACTGGGACTCTTTGACCAGTATTTCTCAGCTTGGAGTTTGCCTTGTGGGATGCAATCATATTAATTACCAAGAATTTGGTCTTGCTCAGTCCTCATGTCTTCCAAGAAGTGTGACGTGTTTTACGTGCTGCATTGTGTTTCTGTATGTTTAATAGTAACATTTACACCCAACAGTATTATGTACAGTTCCCGACTGCTAATGGAATTATAAGCTATGTTTAGTTGTGTTTATGCCAAACAAAACAACTGCAATTTGTATGTCTTTCATGCAAGTTTGCCTTGTAAACATGTAAGAATCCTTCTTAGGAAAAAAGTAAACTCTTCCTTTTCTGTCATGGAGATATACAAAGGTTGAGAACCACTAACTTACACAAATGGCTGAATCCCCTGGTACCGATGAGGATGTTTTAATCTAAGCATTGTAGTAATATGGAGCAGGGCACAGCTCAGATTCTTTTGGAGGAGGAAGAGGTAAATCTCTCTCAGTGCACTGTATTTCACCCCATGTTTTAGAGAAAAACCTGTGCATAGTTGCATTCTATCTTAAAGGAATTCTATCTTAACTGGCTACTGTGGGCCAATTCATTCTCACTGAATTTGGCTTACTTGTGTACACAGAATCAGACTGTAAACCATTTTCTAAAAGCAAATAAGTTAATAAATTGGTATAAGTAAAGAAAGAATAGAAAGAAGCAGTTGTCACAGGCATACTCATATATTTGAAAGAGTATTGATTTGCACTGGACTAGGTTGCCTGTGATCTAGTTTGTAAAAGAGAACATCTTGCCATTTCAGTGGATTTTACTACCATGTACTATCAAATGTCAAGGAAGGATAATGACCACTTGTGCACTCGCAACCAGCTGTGGGGGATTTTACTGTGCTGTTTCATGAGAATTCCAATCCAGATGGCCACAATGAATGTATACAAAACACCACAACCCAACACAAAACTCTCAGAGCTTGGAAAGGTACCTTATAAAAGAAGCAATTATAATTAGTTGCAGTTAAAGCCTCTCCAGTAGTAAGTTACTGTTTTCAGCTTTCTAAAAGCTTGTTACTTTTGGGGAACTAGAAATAAATCATTGCTTTCTAAAAGACACCTTTGGTTACTTAATTTTTTTAATACTATAAGTCACTGGTGTGTAGTATAATACACATTCACCTCTCATTTACATTTGTCACCATCTCTATACCCACAACATTATATGAGGCAGAAACACAAGGCACAACACAACCCAGTACTTGCACCATGGGATATTCTCTTCCCCCATTCAGTGAGGGCAGACCCTGCAACTCTAAAAGTAAACAAAAAGATGCAATTGCACCACAAAGGAGCAAAGTTATTCCCCTTTAACTTACAGCAGTAATGTAATGCAGTTATGCCTTTGTTATTCCAAGCATTCTGTTGTGCTCACTGGTAAGATAAAGGATTTGTTGTTATGTGTCTTTACATTGCCCCAGACATAGGGTGACCTTACCATAGGGTTTTCTTGGCAAAACCTACTGAGAGAAGTTTGTCATTGCCTTCCTCTAAGGCTGAGAGAGGGGGACTTGTCCAGCGTCACCTAGTAGATTTCCATGGCTAAGCAGGGATTTAAACCATGGACTCCCAGAATACTAGTCCAACATGCAAACCACTGCACATTGGGGGCTACTGAAGATAAATTAAGCAACATGGTTTTAATTTGCTTTCTTTGACCAGTAGGGCTACCTAATCTACCTTGGTGTTGGCCAATTTCTGTGTTCTCATTGTGTTACTATTGGCTCTGTAAAAAAAGATAGCATCACCAGGAAGGAAAGATGTTTGAACAGTTATGCCTTTACAAATTCTGATGTTTATTGACCTGATCTGCATATGCTGGAATAATGTATGGTCCAGAATGTAGCTATTCCATCAGAGTTTGCACTTCTCAACTCAAGTTCTCAGCTCGGGAACAGTTCTCAGCTCAACAAATGTGTTAATATATATTTTAAAATGTGCATTTTAGATAAAATAGGTTCAGAAGTTTGTATTTTAAAAGAAAACATATTTAGGAATACATACTCAAATATGTGTTGAAACATAAATGTTATTACTGATTTGTTTTGAACTGCATAATAATGCCAAATAAAATGGATTTATGAATGAACACTTGAGAAATTGACATGGATTGGAAATACAAAAATGCTTTCATTCCTATATAGCAGTAAGGTGTTTATGGGTACAGAGGAGAGGGATCAAAAAGGTGGATTTCCTGAAAGAGTTCTGTGTGTGATGTAGAAACTCAACAGTGAGGATTAAAAATTCATATGAAAGCATCCAACCTCTCTTCCTTAAAAATGAAACAGTGAACATCATATCTATACATTATCAAAACTTGATTAAAATAGGGCAGAGGCACTGGAAGAAGCAAGGTAAAACCACTTCTGGGACTAGATCCAACTGTTATAGGCCAACAGTTAGCAACTGCTGTCCTACAATTTTCACAGTGTGTTCCATAATACAAACAAACAATTTCTGGATTAGACCAGATGACCCAGACTCTCTTATGAACCTAGTATCATGAGGCTAGCCAGATGACCTTGTGAAACTTACAAGTGAGGACATGAGAAAGGCAGATGTTCTCTCTTGTTTTTCCTCAACAGAGCTTGGAAAAGAGTTTTGGGAGAGGAGGTAAAATTCTCAAAATCAGCCAGGATGTATGACAGCTATCCATCCATGTTGGTCAAGAGATTCTGGGTACAATTCCCTCTGCCCCAAGAAGATCAATGTTGAATCTGACCCTTCGGTCTCTAGGTTGTGGGGGACCAGTAAACTACTTTATGTACCATTGCACCAAGACAATATCACACTGTATAAGCCACCTGAGTATTGCAAACTGAGCACTCACTTTGTATATTTCACACATAATGTTGCAGTAGTACATTCACTTACATTCCAGGACTAAAGTGACCTTAGTGAGAGTCACTTTCTAATATACCTTCCTTGTATTCTTAAGACTGCAGCCTAATAGAAATCATTAATGTTAAAATTTTTACTCACTCTTAAAATAAATGTTTTCAAACCAGAATATTTTTCTAAAAACCCAACCTTCTACTGTAATAAGATCTGTGTCCCATTTGCCAGAAATTCAACTTATCTGAATATATCTTCCCCCAGCCTTTTTCATACTTTTCTTAATATTTCTCATTGCATTTTCTGTAAAATTATGTTCTCAATCAGTTGTATGGAGGGAGAGTTTAAAGCAGGAATTGTTGGGTCCCTTATTAACCCACTGTTTATCTTACATTTTATACCTCCTTTATAATTTGTTTTAATTGTAAGTGGTTTAATAACTTTTTAAGGGGGGGAGGGGGGAATTGTTCTTAAATTGCTATGTGATGGATTTTTATGATGTAAGCCGCCCCGATTGTTCTCAGAGGGGCGGGGTATTAAATAAAAATTATTATTATTATTATTATTATTATTATTATTATTATTATATAAAATGGATGTTGCCATGTTACTAAGACCCCAGCCCTTTTCTTCATGTTTTTTCCTTATGTGGAGACAGAACAAAGATCTCCCCACTGACCTAAAAGCAAAATTGTTACACGATGAAACCCTAACAGATGACTTTATTGCATGTCATTTTAACTCGAATCAAGCCTCCGGGGTTGCAGCCAGGAGGCAGGATGGAGGCGGGGGTTATCGTAAGCTAAATCACCACCGAATCGCCAGCCGCCATCAGCCCAGTCCAAGCCAGGCTCAGCCGGAGCTTTTTAGAAACTGGAACTGATTCAGTGGTGATTTAGCTTGTGATAATCCCCACCTCCATCTTGGCTCCATTTGATTTAAAACAACATGTGATAAAGTTGACAGACTTATTCTTTTGCTTATATATAAAACAACTACATGAAAATCTGCACCACATACTCAAAACAAATAAATGAACATGCAGTAATTTGTATTCAGCTGGGGAAAAAAGAAAGAAACATAAAACTGCCAAATCTATTAATTTTTTAAAAATGTTTTTAAAGACAGATTAAATTATACTGTATAGTTTTGGGAGTATTGCTACACACTGTGGGATAGTCCCAGTCCCCAGGCCAGGAGCAAAAGACCTGGACTTCTTTGTGTCCTGTCTGTTTCACAGTTGTGTTTCCAAACACTTGAAGCATCTATTATTTCTTAAAACAAATATATTTAGATTCATTTTTTGGCATTAAAGTTACATGTAGGTCTTTGTATGCAGACTTGATAGTGAGCCATTTTCATTTTCAGGTGTTTCTAAGAGAAAGTCATATTCAATGTTGGTGCTATATTTTTGGCATGCCTATCATTGAGTTTCATTGAAATCAATGGCATGTAGGCTGAAGTTCTACACATACTAACTTTGGATCAAGCACCATTAAATGCAATGGAACTTCTAAGTTAGGGGCTATGCAGATGGGTGGCTCTGGGCCTCCCCTGCTAGCCGCGGATCAGAGCTGTGGCAACTGTACACTGTGGCCCCAATCCTCCCTTTTGCCGCCCCTAAAAGAGTGGCAAAATGCCGCTCCTTTTAGGGGTGACAAAAGGCTGCCCTAAGATCCGGCGCTGCGGCTCTTCCGCACCTTTTCGGCACAGCATGTCTGCATGCTGTGCTGGGAGGGTGTTCTGACACCGTGCTCTATGTGTACGGGCACATGGCATCAGGATGGCGTTGGGTTGGGGTTGGTTGGCTGGCGTGTGGCTGCCCCGCCCCATATCCAGCTCCAGGCTGGCCCTTTAGGCTGGTCTGCAACACCCCTAAGAGAAATTTAAAAAGTATTCCCTGTTGACAAGGTTTTCAAGTGGTGTCCAACCATACAGGGTGGTGCTCATCTCTGTTACTAAACTGAAGAGCTAGTATTGTCAGAGACTACTCTGTGATCATGTCGCCAGCATGATTGCACATAATGTTGTTTACCTTTCCACCAAAGTGATACCTATCTATCTACTTGCATTTGCATGCTTTCGAACTGCTAGGTTGGCAGAAGCTGGGACTAGTGATGGGAGTTCACCCCATCATGCAGCACCCAGGCCTTGAACTGCTAACCTACAGTTTAAGACCAAGTTTTTAGACATTTCTGTGTACCCATGACCACTGATTTCAGTGATACCTTACTATGCCTTAACAGTTTTTATTCTTGCATTCACAGATATTTACCAGCTTCTTCTAGAGTCAGGTTGATATTGACATTTGGATAATAAGCTTACCACATATGGTCTTCCTGCATATATTTTTGAGCAGGCAGAACAAAATGGCTTTTTTTCTTGTTTGATGGTTTATATGCATGTTTGAAATGTCTTTTCTCTAACATTAACTCATTGAAGCTGTAACCATTAAATCAATAAATATAGATAGATAGACAGGTAGAAGACAAATAGAAAGACAGAACATAGAGAAGCATCTCTTTAGGTTGACCGCAAATGATGTCAAGTAATTACGTTGCTTCCTCCCACTTAAAATACAGCTGGGTGGTAGTACCAGGAAATGTAAGATGTTTTTAAAAAGTTAATGTATGTTATATTGGATGAAAGAATAAATGGTGCTCCACTGAGACTTACCAGTTACCCTACTTGTCCTGTGTTTCCCAGGAACTGACTCTGCTGTTCGTGAATAGAGGGATGTGAGTTCAGGAATCTGGGAGTATATGTAATTTACTGCATCTGGTTGTTAGAGAACAGGAAATGGAATTAGATACAGCCTTATGGACCCCAGGGGCCTCACTATTTAGACAGCAAAGTTCCTAACTTCTCATCCTGAACAATAGCCACCACTAGCTTTGTCCTACATAACAGCATCAAAGCAAAAAGCAGAGTCATTGTGCTTTGACTGCCATTCAGTAGCTGAACAGTATGTGTGTGTGTGTGGTGGGACAGAAAGGCCAGATTGTGTGCACACAAAACCATGTTGGGAGGTTCTAGATTTTATCAGGTCAATGACCTCTGAAAAGAAAAATAAATACAACAGAAACCACCCTTGCATAACATGAAGAATCAATAATGTGTAATATTTCTCTTGCACGAATAAGAGCTTTCATTGTGAGTTCCTTCCAGTGTAGTGAAAATTATAGGGTTTTTTTATTCATAAGCTTTGTGTATGTGTTAATTTTGTTCTATAGCTAAATGTGTTACTAAGGAGATTAATACACGTTGCTTTTAAAATGCAATTAGATCCAGAAAAAAACAGCTTTGGTGACACCCATCACACAATGTTACCTCCTATCTGTAGTTGCTGAACTCCCCCAGTGTCATTAGAGGGTCCCTTTCCATTGATGGGGGAAAACCATCAAGGAGCTTTTTCCTATCTCTGTTCTTATTTTAAAAATTTTAAAGCACAGTAGCAGAGCTCTGGAATTGCACAAAAAAGTGAATATAAAAATAAATAAAATACATTTTTTCCAAAATGGAACATATGTTGGGGAGGCTACAGGACAAGAAGACAGGGTAGGGTGGAGTCAGGATGAGAGCATGATGGTGGCAGTCATACAATTGCAGAGACATGTGGTAAATTCAAACAGGTATAATTCCATTTTCATTGACAAACGCAACTGCGGTGGCACAGTGGTTAAATGCCTGTACTGCAGTCACTCACTCACAAACCAAATCAAAAGGTTGTGATTTCATTACTAGCCAGGGCTCAGGGTCAACTCAGCCCTGCATCCTTCCATAGGTCGCTAAAATGAGTACCCAGTGTGATGGGGGCAATTGGCTTACACATTGTAAACCGCTCAGGGAGTGCTTAAGTCAGGGGTAGGCAACCTTTCCCCTTTAAGGGCTGAGGGACTTCAGCTCCCAGAATCCCAGGAGCTATTGGCCAACATGGGACTATTGGCCAACATGGCTGAGGCTTGAAGTCCCTCAGCCCTTAAAGGGGAAAGGTTGCCTACCCCTAGCTTAAGTGCACTGATAAGCAGTATAGAAATGTACTTGCTATTGCTAATGCTATTGCGATGAGAATGGGTTCATCTGGTAAAGCCCTGAGTAATATTTATATTCTGATATAGCTAATTATATTATCAAGGGTCTTTAGTGCAGTAAAATTGATTTTTTTTTATTCTACCAGATGGGTTTTATGCAGCCTACAGAACTAAGGAAGCAGTTCTTAAATCAGGGGTAGGCAATCTTTCCCCTTTAAGGGCCGAGGGACTTCAGCTCCCAGAAGCCTCAGTCATGTTGGCCAATAGTCCCATGTTGGCCAATAGCTCCTGGGATTCTGGGAGCTGAAGTCCCTCGGCCCTTAAAGGGGAAAGGTTGCCTACCCCTGTAAATGTTGAAACACAGAGAACCTTCTTGAATGGAGAAAAGCCTGGACTCAATTATCCATTCTCAGGTAACTTCCCAGCTACACTAGTGAATGTCTGTATTTGTAGAGTTGCCTTTGAAGAAGGTTCAGAAATGACAGTGGAAAATACAGGGCTCATTTGCTAAACTTGATGGGCAAAAGGAACACATTATGTCAGTGTCTAAATAAGTTGCAGTTAGCTACAGACATAGCATGCAAAGCAAATATTTTCAAAAGTTTTCTCCCTGTTGAATGAGATTCTGAGAGGTTTTGTGCATTTTTCTTTTTTCTCTTTTTGCATTTGGAGACTTCTGGGTGGGAATTTTGTTTGTGTAAAATCCTTTTTGTCTTTTGTGCAAAACCCTTGTTTTTTCATGCAGAAAGAATTGTTTTGTGCACAAAATGTGTAATTTAGCAAAATCCTCTGGAATCAATTATATCTAGCTGATGATTCTGAGAGTTGTGCTCCAAATCAGTAACTTTTTTTAACCACTGCACTCATCTCTCCCCGTTCGTGGACTTGGAGTCCTTGGTCTTGCTCCTTCACAGACAGCAAGCAGGAAGGGACAAAATGGCGCGCGCGCCCATGGCACTCACACAAAGCTGTGCATGGGAGTGTGTACTCATTAAAATCAATGGGCCTCCGATATTTGCAATTTTTCCGAATTGCAGGGGTGGTGGTGTCCAGAACAGATGCCCCACAAATTGGAAGGGACAACTGTATTTATTTTTCTTAACTGGAGTGGCAACTAATAAACTATGTAGTACCTGGGAAATACCTGGGAAGTTAAAACATCAAAACAACAACAACCTGACAATGAAAAGAGAATAAAGTCAGTTGTCATGTGAAACTCTTTGTAGAACCACAGAAAAGGTTTATGGCCAAAATCTTGCATTGGGAGATGTACTTCAGCACATAGGTACATCTGTATCTATGTCCCCCCAACCCAGCTTTTAAATGATGCATCCCATCTCACAACAGAGTCATTTCCATGCTGTTAGAGAGCTGGGAGTTCAGTGGAGATGCATCAAGATATTTCCCTGTCACTAAAAACACTACAACAGGTATTTGCAGGGACCTGTGGAGTTCCTTGGACAGTCCCAGCAGATGATATCCTAGAGTACATTCAGTACAGGAAAATAGATGCATCTATGTCAGTCCCCCTACAACATGGAAATTACCATGTGGGGAGGAGGCTGCCTTGCATAAAAAGTGGTTTGGGGGGAGGATTTTGGTCATTGTGCAGCAAGTAAAGATTTCCAAAATTCCCAAAAAGTGGATTATGATAGTGCAAAATTGGATTCACACTACCATAATTCACAAACAGGATGCCAGCTTATGTCCCTGCTCACCCACTGCCCTATATCTGATGAGTGTGAGCCCAAAGAAATGTCCCTGCCCACCCACTGCCCTATATCTGATGAGTGTGAGCCCAAAGAGCTAGTCCTTTAATTATCCTGATCCCTGAAGTTTATGTCTTTCCAGATTAAGCCAGCATCTTTAATTGTGCTCAGAAACAGACAGGCAACTAGTATAGTTGTTACCTATTGAGCCTTTACAGACTGCTAGAAATAGTGCAACTTGAGGCCACTTTAACTGTCCTGGCTCAGTGCTAGGGAATCATGGGAATTGTATTTTTTTCTGGGACATTGAGCCTTCTCTGTCAGAGAGCTCTGGTGTCACAATAAATGACAGTTGTATGGTTTGGTTGATACTTCTAGAACTGGAGGACCTAAAGATGGTAGTGCACATGCTGATAACCTTATGACTGGACCTCTACAATAAGTTTTACATTGGGCTACCTTTGTACCAAGTTTGGATACTCCAACTGGTTCAGAATATGGCAGCCAGACTGATTACGGGTACATCCAGAAGTGTTTACATCATATCTAACTTAGAGGTGCTCTACTGGCTGCCGATTAGTTTCTGGGCAAAGTACAAAGTGTTGGTTATTACCTTTAAAGCTCTACATGGTTTGAGTCCAGGTTACCTACAGGATTGCCTTCTCCCATATAATCTGCCCTGTACATTCAGGTCCTCTTGGAATGGACTAGCCTGGCAATAGTTGCCTAGAGAACTTTTTCATCTGCTGCCCCCAGACTATTGAATGACCTGCAGGAGGAGATATGACAACTGAAAATACTGATTGCTTTTAAAACAGCACTAAAGACATATCTCTTCTGGCAGACCAACTCAGTCAATTTTAATGTGTTGTTTTTTTTTAAATTGTGTTTTGTATTTTAATATGTGTATCCTGCCTTGATTATTATTATTATTATTATTATTATTATTATTATTATTGAGGTTTTTAGACTTGGCATAATATACAGTGGGCACTTGGTATCTGCTGGGGTTTGGTTCCAAGACCCCTTGTGCTCAAGTCCCATTAAATATAATGGCATAGTAAAATGGTGTCCCTTAAATAAAATGGCAAAATCAAGGGTCGCTTTTTGGAATTTATATATTTTTGAATATTTTCAAACCATGGATGCTTGAATCCGTGGATAACAAATCCATGAATATGGAGGGGCGATTGTATTCCACACTGAGACTCCAGCCTAAACAGTGCTGCTGTTTGCTTTGTACTAACTGCCATTTCCAATCTTTAAATGCAGCATTACATACATGTTTTGGAAGCATCTAACTAAGTTCCTGTTGACTGTGATCCTGTGAACAGCAGAGAAGCTGCCATGAGAAGGGAGGTAGCTGAACACTTGCAGTGCTGATCTGGTTTGAATGCCACCTCAGTGCAGCAGTAGAAAAGGAGAAGCCTCAAAGAGGTTTCAAATTTTGATTGCTAACAGGCTTCAGGGCAGAAAGCTTGTTAGAGATATAGGAAAACATGTCTCAAAAGATGTGACTTGACCTGGTGCATATGCGGTCTGCTTACTTATGAGCCAGCCTCAATGTGGCTGGACAAGCAGTGCATACAGATTGCACTGGCAAGAGGAACACCTCTGTTGGCCTTCCCTGGTGATATGGCTTGTGCACTTTGTGGCAGTCAAAGTAAGAATTAACCTGGTGGGAAGCAATAGTGGATGCCTGGACTTGACCCCTCCTCCTCCATGACTAATTCCAGGATTCCAATATTGTTTTGAGGCAGCTTGGGTGCCATGCCACCATTGTGGCACCAAGGCATTGCACTGGTGGGACCTTAGGTTTCCTAAATGATTCCAGAAATAACCAAAGAGGTCAATGAGGGCAGGATATCAGGTCTTCCAAATAGTTATCTCAGCAGTGATGCTGGTCATTTTCCTCCTGGGAGTGGTGTCCAAATGCAGGCTTATAAACAACTGATCTTTCCCTGAGGGAGACTCTGTTAATCATGCAGTCGACCCTTCCTTGTGCTCAGATGACTAGTCATCCTTTCAGGGATGAATGATAAAGGCATCAGGCTTCAGGGCACACATGGTCATGTGTAACATCAAGTCTTTCCAGGTACTGCCAGTATGCCTATTAGAATTTTTTAAACTTCATTTTCAATGGTGCTTTCTGTTTTGACAAGACCATGCCAGTGGCAGCTCAACATCCTGTTTTTAGCCTTTGAGCATTTTAGCACATTTTTGATAGAGTGCCTGGGACCAAAAATGGGCAATTGTGTGATTAACTACTTTTGGAAATATTTTTATTATCCACAGAGATTAAATTAACTCCTGCAGGCCATATCATGTGGGTAGCTTTCATGAACTGGGTGTTCCCTTAGCCCATGAAAAACAAGGGAGGGGGGAACTGTCTAAATTTACACCCATATGGATGGATGTACTACCTCTTATAGGACAACTAACACTTGCTCCAGACCTTAGTGGGGGAGATGAGAGCAGGCAGAGAGTCAGGGTGGTGTAGTGGTTTGAGCATTGGAGTATGACTCTGGAGACTGGGGTTTGAAACCTTGCTTCACCACGGAAACCTAATGAGTGACCTTGGGCAAGTCATATTCTCTCAGCTTCAGAAGGAAGCAAAGGCAAACCTCCTCTGAAACAAATCTTGCCAAGAAAACCTGTGACAGTTTCACCTTAGGTTTGCCATATGCTGGAAATGACTTGAAGGCACACAACAACAACAATAACTTATTAATATAATATCATAATTATTGTTATCGGAAAATAATATAGTTGGGCGTGCTGGGCTAGGCCTAAGGGAACACTGGGGAAATAATGGACAAGTACGAGGAATGGCTTAATCATAGGATATTAGATGTATTGAGATTTGGTATCCAAAAGCATTAATGTAATTCTTTTTATGCGATGATTTATTATGTGAAGTTGTAGGCTTTCCATGGCTGGCATCCATAGTTTTTTGTGAGTTTTTGGGCTGTGTGGCCATGTTCTAGAAGAGTTTCTTTCTGATGTTTTGCCAGCATCTATGGCTGGCATCTTCAGAGAATGCTGGAATGGAAGAGAGTGGGTATATATACTGTGAGACCCTGGGTAGGGAGGAGTGATTCCCATGTAAACTGTGTATTGTTCTGTTGTTGATTGTGTATTGTTCTGTTGTTGATGACAGGACCTCAGAGTGGGAGGATATGCAAAAGAGGATTATTGTCTGCTAATTGGTGATCATTGTCCGCTGGGAAAGCCCCACTCAGTTTCCCATTTGCATTTGCTGAGTGCTGATTTTCCTATTTTGCAGGACTGGTAGCCAAACTTTGTTTGCTTTCAGGGTTTCTTTTTTCCTGTTGAAGTTATCCAAGTGTTTGTGGATTTCGATGTGCATTCTGATAGTTGTTGGCATGGTCCAGAATTTCAGTGTTTTCCAACAGCATTTTATGCCCAGGATGGATTATAATGTGTTCTGCTACTGCTGATTTTTCTGGCTGGCCCAGTTTGCAGATCACCAATTAGCAGACAATAATTCTCTTTTACATATCCTCCCACCCTGAGGCCCTGCCATCAACAACAGAACAATACACAATCAACAACAGAACAATACACAGTTTACATGGGAAGCACTCCTCCCTACCCAGGGTCTCACAGTATATATATACCCACTCTCTTCCATTCCAGCATTCTCTGAAGATGCCAGCCACAGATGCTGGTGAAACATCAGAAAGAAACTCTTCTAGAACATGGCCACACAGCCCAAAAAACCCACAAAAAACTAATGATTTATTCTGTTTATGAAATGTAATAAAATTGTAGCCCAAATGTTATTAAACTGAAGATCATTACCAGTGCATAGGTAAAGATGTTACCAGTGCATGGGTAACTGTGGCGAGCTAAAAGCTATGCAGTTTTCCCAAAATTATTCTAGAAATCAGTGGGTGGTGAAGTTCCATGAAATTGACTGAGTCAAAATAGGAAAAAGGCAAGGATAACTCACCAGAAGTGAATAGCATATCACCACATAAATAGGTGGGCTTATGGCTGCATCATGGCTTGGAAGTAAGACATTACAAGTAAAAATATTATTGATTGATTAAATGATTGATTGAATCTATACCCTGCCATTCTCCTGGGATGGGATCCATATTTTTGTATCAAACTCTTAGGAGAAGAGTAATGAGGAAATAACTATGTTATCAATTTTTAAAATAACGTGACAACTAGTGTTGTTATTTGTTTAGTATGATATGTAATATTTAATCATTACTCTGAAAATGTTGCTGTGATGGATGGAGGCCATTTGAAAATTTTAAAATGTATTTTTTAAAAAAAGAAGTAATGAATAAGTAATGCAGCAGCGACATGCTTTAGTAAAAGATAGTAAATATTAACAAGTTATTTAAGATGAATAAATAGGTCTAGCAAATTACAGTAACAAAATTAATGACCCAAAATCTGGGCCCTATTAAATATGTTCAAATTCATTGATCCCAGGTATTGGAATTCTTTTACTATTTCTATCTCTTCATTGTCTAGGCTGAACTTGTGAAGGTCCTTGGTGGTCATTATTTTTGTTTTTTAAATGTTCAACATTAAGCCTGCCTTTGCACTTTTTTCTTTCATCTTCCTTAGTAGGTGTTTCAGGTCTGTGAGGTTTTCTGCTAGTATGATAGTGTCATCTGCATGTCTTAGATTGTTGATATTCTTTCCTCCTATTTTCACTCCTCCTTCTTCTGTGTCCAAGCCTGCTTTTCTTATAATATGTTCTGCATACAAATAAAACAGATAGGGTGAAAGGATGCAGCCTTGTATAACCCCTTTGCCAACTGGGAACCATTCTGTTTCTGTTTTGACAGTAGCCTCTTGTCCTGAGTACAGATTCCTCATCAGGACTATCAGATGTCTTGGCACTCCCATGTCTTTAAGGGCATTCCATAGCCTTTCATGATCTATGCAGTCAAAGGTTTTGTTATAGTCTATAAAGCACATGCTGATTTTCTTTTGGAATTCCCTGCTTCACTCTATTCGCCATCATATGTTTGCAATGTGATCCCTAGTGCCTTGTTATTACTACTGTTATTATTGCTTTGGTGTGCAAATTCAAAAGTTCTAATGAGCAAACATCTCTCTCTTGCGTATTACAGGCTTCTCTCAAAAACAGAGGGACAAAGTAATTCTTTACAGCACATTTATTTATTTATTTATTCAGCACATGCTGCACATCACTGCAAAATATCCAAGAGCAGCTGTCATATATTTTACAAGGTCTCTTGCCTTTTGCAAGACAACTCCTTTTTAAAAGTAATTCTAAGGAAACCTCATCTAATTTTGGACCAGCCTCAACTCAAATGCTTATACACAGATAAAAAACTCATCCTGTCACCTGTTCTTTCTAGAGTATAACCTGCAGTTAATATTATGGGTTCTTGAAAGAATGATGTTTGTGGCTTATTGGAGTCTGTAGCAGATCTATTAGATTCAAAACTTAGAACTTTGGTGTCTTAACATTTTCTGCAGCAATACTTGTATCATAAACCAAGCAACCACCCTGGTTGACTTCCTGACATGTTGGACTACAATTCCTATCATTCCAAGCTAGTATGGTCAATCTTCCAAGCAGCCATCTCCTGAGTGACAGAGATTTATTTTCATATAAATGTGTTTAGCATTGAGGTGTATGGCTATCACTAAGGAGTTTATCACATGGGGGAAATCCCTTGTGGAAACGGGGCTTTAAATTAGAAAAAAACAGCAAAAGTGGTTAGTTTTTAAGACGACGTCGCTGTTAAAATGGGGTTAACCCGAACAGAAAGTAGTCAGAAACTGCTTCTTTTTACTTTTGGAAAATCCCGAAAGTAAAAAGAAGTAGTTTCTGACTACTTTCCATTTGGGTTAACCCCATTTTAACAGAGATGTGTGTGAAAAACTAACCACTTTTGCGGGTTTCCCCCACCTTTTAAATCCCATTTCTGCACGGGATTTCCCCCGTGTGATAAACTCCTAAGTTCAATTTGCTCACATCAAAATCCAAATATTTATTTAAGACATTTATGTTCTGCTGCTCTTAGGTATGTGTAGGACTGGGACATGGGCTGCATGCGGTAGTGGCTGGGAAGTCACACATTGATATGCCCATGCACCCACCCACATATGGGTGCAAGCATTCTCTCTCTCCAACACTCCTTCTATGATGTTTCAGTGCACATGGTTTAAACCTGCCCTCTCTGCCTATTGAAACCTGCCCTCTCTGCCTATTATCCTTTTGCCAGCAAGTGAAAATATTTCTGTTCTGACTGGCTTTTGGCGTTGGACTTCAAGAGCTTTTAATAGTGTGCTGTTCTACTGATTTATCTCTTTTCTTTTAATGAATTTGTTTGAAAGGGGTTTAATTCTATGCACTGTTTATTTTGATTTTAACAATAATAAAATATTTTTATTTCTCTCTTTGTAAATGTTCTCTTTTAAAGTAAGTGTCTTGAGTCCTAGTATTACAAAATGGCAGTAAATAAATGGAATAATAATAATAATAATAATAATGACGATGCCAGCTGCCACCACCATCACCACCACTCTCATTTCCACCAACACCACCGTGTGTGTGTGTGTGTGTGTGTGAAACTGAAGAGAAAACCTTGTGGTCTTCACTGAGATTGTTCTTTCTCTGACACTATCAGAGATGGGAATGTAGTTATCTTGGAAGTAGGGTTCCCTGTTTCCTAGTAATCCTGAAGCAAGCTCCCATCCTCTTGCAATCTGAGGATGCTGGTTTGTTGTTGTTGTTTTGCAGCTTCAGAGCTATCTGGGGAGCACCAATCTTTGAAGTAGAATGTCTGGGCTTCGGAAAGGTTTTGTCTCTCCCACCCAACCACTGATCACTCTACCTGAACTGCAGGAGTAAGCAACCATAGCAAGTCTTCAGGGCAGTTTTCTACCCCAGGATTCTTTGGGGCTGTGCCAAAAAAGCAGAAACAAAAGGCCAGAAGCCCTTTCACACTCTGCAAGTGTAGCACTAATGTTCCACTTTAACTGCCATGGCAGCAGCCTACAGAATCTGGGAATTTGCAGTGGAGGGAGAGGTATTTAGAATTTTCTGCCAGAGAGCTGTAGGGTCCCAACAAATCACAAGGCCCAGCCTTCCACAGCTTGGATCCAGCATAATTAAGTGGAATCATAGCATTATAATTGTGTAGTGTGAAAGGGCTCCAAAGGCAGCCAGAAAGTACTCTTCTCATTCCTAATAACAGTGGTATTTTTGATGCTAGACAGTGCAGGGTGGCCCTGATACCTATTGAAAAAGTGACTTGCTGCTCCTGAAGGCTTTGAGGAGAGGCAATTCATGGTTTGGTTTTGCCAGGAAAGGGGTAATCTAGGGAGCCCACTAGTGGAGTGGCCAACAGCTGCATTTATTGTGTCTCTCCCCCCCCCCCCATATTACTACCAGTAACACATGTCAATGGCTGAAGAAATAAACACTCACCTCCATCTTGGTGTGAGAAACTCTGAAAAGACAAAAACATTGGAATCAATTGGTTTTTACAAGACCTGTATTTTTATCAAATTTCCAAGTGTTCCAGTTGCTTGGCATATATTCTATCAACACTACTAGCTATTTCTACTAGTATGACTAATATCAGTACTTCTTACAGTAGTCACATAAGCCAATGGCCAGAGATGCTTTCAGGAGGGGCCTGGGGCTATTATTATTATTATTATTATTATTATTATTATTATTATTATTATATTCATGTGTATCTTGCCTTTCTCCCAATAATGGGACTCAAGGAGGCTAACAACATTTTAAAACAATGCAGATTAAAAACACTACAAAAGTTAAATGAAAGTATAAAATATACAATCAATCATATATTAAAACGATTAAAATACTACAATACATTAAAAACAATAAAAAAACAACTATAGACAGCCCCTTAAAAAACCTCTCAAATAAAGCATTAAGAGCCTAACCTGAGCAGTTTGTAAAAGCCTGGCAGCACAAAAATGTTTTAACCTGCCACAGGAAGGACAGAAAGGAAGGGGCCAGCGTGGCCTCTCTAGAAGGGAGTTTCAAAGTCTTGGAGCAGCACTGAGAAGGCCTTCTCCCTTGTTTCCACCAAGTGAGCCTGAGAAGGTGGTACAACAGAGAGGAGGGTTTCTCCAGATGATCTTAAAACCCTAATCGGTCCATACAGGGAGATACAGTCCTTCAAATAGCTTGGACTCAAGGCATATGAGACACTAGTTTGCACACATCCATACTCATACCCTCCGTCAGACATTCCTTCCCCATACCCTACAACTGTCCAAATTTTGCAAGGACAGTCCAATTAATCCTCTGTGGCCTACTTTTTCAGTTGCTCTCAAAATGTCCCAGTTTATCTCTTCTTGTCCCACTTTTCCCCTTTGTACTCAGCTTACTTCAGTTGCTTACTTCAATTAATCCAATTTCAGATATTGATGAATCAGTAGATATGATGAGGTTGCATTGTGGTTCAAAGCAGCTAGGTGGAAATTCACTGTCATATCCCCATTGGGCTCACATTGTTGAAACTTGTGGCAGAACTCTCACAGGCATTATTTAATACTCCTGAATCTCAGCCTCAAATTTTAACACCTTATCCTTATCCTCCAGGGATGCCCAAGATATTTTCTTTCCAGAGGGGAAGGACAAGATTGTGCCATATGTTTCTGGGTATGTGCTTTCAGGTCAACATATGGTGACCTCATGAATTCCATAGGATTTTCTTAGGCAAGGACTACTCAAGAGGTGGTCTTGACAGTTCCTTTCTCTGAAATATAACCCATTGCACCTGGTACTAACTGATCATCCTCCATCCAAGTAGTAAGTAGGGCTGGCCCTGCTTAGCTTCCAAGAGCAGATGGGATCTGGTGCCTTTAGAGTATTTAGGCAGCCCATGTATAGAATTTAACTGCACTGGAAGCTAAAGCTTAGCAGGACCCATTCCTCTAGCTGTCTCAATTTGGCAGACACAGTCAAGATTAATCCTGACACCCCACATTTTCAGCAGCTTTCAAAATGTCCCACTTTCTCTCTGCTGCTTTCCCCATTTGTCCTCAACTTTCTTCAATTGTACCAAACTGAGTTCAAAGTACAAAAATAGTGTGCATTCCACTATCTCAAGGGGGAAGAGGAGAGGAGAGGAGAAGGTGGAATCTCACCCTTCCCAGTAGGCTCAGGCAAAAGCAAACTGTTTCTGTCTCTCCTAGCTTGTGTGTTTTTCCTCATCAATAACTTCTGCCATCTTGAAAACACTCTAATGTTGCTTGGCCACTCATATCTGGCTTTCGTCAGTGAAATGTTGAAGTGTATGCTTTCCCACCATACCTTTCACTTGTCTTGCACTGCTTCCTCCTATACTAGCTGGGGAGAATGTCTCTTTCACCCAGCCTGTTAAAATAAGCTGCTAGTATAGGAAGAGATAGCTCTGTTTCTGCACTTGGAACTCATGTTCATTCCATGCTAGGAGAAGAGAAAGTGAAACCTCTTCTCCACCAATCATGGAAGTGATACTCTATCAAAGCAGTTTGGTAGATGCAGCATATCCAGAGAATGCAGGAGAATATTTTCAGTTGGTCCCCAAATCAGCAAGAATGGGGGCAAATTCAAGGGGTGGGGAGGGCCCTTAATGCCCTTCAGAAGAGACCTATAGCCTGTAGGTTGCAGAAGTCATTAAGTAATCCAGTTTCATTCTGTCTAGATGACAGATGAGAGAATGGCTCGACTAAGGCCACAGAATACAGTTCATGGCCAAGTCATGGCTGACCTTCATAAAACAACAATTCTCAGGTCAAAATACACAATAGGATAGCATGCAGCTGATCCTATCTTCATTTTTTCAGTGCCAGATTATATGAGTTTAGTTCATACAGCTCTTCAAATGCATGAGATTTGTTTTCTTTAGTCTGAAAATGTTTGTTAAACTAGTAGTGCTCTCACTTCAATGTTATATTGTGTCACTTACCAAATTGTGGAGATTCTTATGAAAAACTTTCATCACAAAAATAAGTGATTGTATTATTTGATATTCTATGAATGGAAGCCAGCATGGCATAGCAGTTTGAACACTGGTCGATGACTGGAGACTTGGGTTTGCCTTAGGGTCACCATAAATTGGAAATTTCTTGAAGGCATACAACAACAACAACAACATGAATGGGATTGTGGAAAAGTCACTAGAATGTCTGCAGTCCTACATAGTTCTATATCTGTGCAAAATTATGTACTGTGCAGTGTATCCAGATTTTGTGCACAACTGTGCACTGTATCAGGATTTTGTAAAATAATACATACAGCAACTATATTTCTGCCTCAGTATGCTTTAAAATTTGTGATTGTTGTATGCCTTCAAATTATTTCCGACTTAGGGTGGCCCTAAGGTGAAACTATCACGGGTTTTTCTGGGGCTGAGAGTGTGTGACTTGCCCATGATCATCCAGTGGGTTTCCATGGTTGAGCCAGAAATTGAACCCTGATTTCTAGAGTTACAGTCCAATGCTCAAACTACTACATCACACTGTTTCACTTTAAAAATATTTAGTGTTCATTTTATGATAGCGTTCAATAGCATATAAGAATATTTAAATAAAATCTGGCTTACTGTTCATTAAACTCTAAGTAGCTACTTTAGCTTTTTAATCTTAAACCACTTGAAATCTTTTAGGCTGCAGTCCCACATTTGTTTTGGAGTCAGTCTCATTCAGTTCAATAGGGTTTATTTCTCTAACCTGTAAGAGTGCATTGTTAATGTGCACTTCTTTGAAAACTCCTGTTTCAGTGAGCTGATAGCATTTTCCATTTTTGAGTCAGCCTCTGGAAATTACGCTAGACATCTGGACTGTCAATATAGATGACTAATGCCAAAGGCACCTGTTGAATTATGATACACTGACATATTGGAAAGTGCAGTTAGTTTTTTAACTGACTATTTTGACACCAGCTTTACTCTGCTCTTCTGTATACCTCATCTATCCCAACTTGTACTATGTGTCAACTGCTGGAAAGAGAAGGTTGAAAAAAGTAAAATAACAGTATTGTCATCATCCTCATCAAGAATAATCATGTATCTTGCTTCAACATTTCTTGAATTCTCTGAAAATTATTTATTGTCTTACCTTTTGCAAGTCTTCAAAGGATTTCTCTGTCTCCTTTAGTTTCTCCAAGATGACTTGCTCTTTGGCAGATATTTGGGATTCTTCACTTTCTAGCTTTCCTATTTCTTGTTCTAACCTGGGAAATATATTAAAGAACATCTTACTAATCTGGGGGAATCATTTCTTCATAGGGTATCTATTTGTGTCTATAGTTGCAAAAATAAAACCCAGCTTCTTTCTCCATCTCGATCTTACAACCTTTGTCTCAAGATCCAGAGCAAGGGTGGTTTTAAAAGGCATTTGATGCAACAGTGCTTTAGTTGGGTCAGAATACAGTATTTAATTATTTAATTAATTAATTAATATCTCCACCTTTCTCGCAATATGGGATCCAAGGCTGCTTAAAATCTGAGTCAAAACCAAATAAGTTTAAAACTATGGCTAGTACCAATTAACAGTTGGTAACAAATGAAAGAAATTGTCACATTAAAAACTAATTTAAAACAATTTTCAAAAGGCAATTAAAATATTAAAAAAATGACAAAAATACAAATATAAACTCAATACAATCCAGATTAAAAAAACCTTCTGCACCAAACGGTTACCACTCAAAGGTCCAGATAAAACGAAAGGTTAATTGGAAGGAGAACAATGTCATAGATCAGGGGTAGGCAACCTTTCCCCTTTAAGGGCTGAGGGACTTCAGCTCCCAGAATCCCAGGAGCTATTGGCCAACATGGGACTATTGGCCAACATGGCTGAGGCTTCTGGGAGCTGAAGTCCCTCGAGCCTTAAAGGGGAAAGGTTGCCTACCCTTGTCATAGATGATACCTGTGGTAGATTCTGGTATTTGTTGCTATAGTTCTTGGGTTTGCTTACAATATCCAAATGTTTCTTTAATCCTGGAGCATTTTCCAGCAATTCATGCACCAATACTTTGTTTTATTTGCCACTCAAATGGGTTTCTTTTTAATTCAAGACATATTGGAAGAACAGTAAAAAAAAGAGTCCTTTCTTTCTTTCTTTCTTTCTTTCTTTCTTTCTTTCTTTCTTTCTAGAGTTATAGTGCTATAGAACATCGCTGAAATAACATTTTTGCATTATAATGCTATAACTGAAAGAAAAATATTAGCAAAACTCAGAAAGGAAAAACGTTGGCCTCTAAAATACAGGACCACCTCAGCAAACTAAGCTTCCATTTGGTGCAGATCCAGAGCCATGAAAAAGAATGGAATGAGAGCACATGGATGTGATAACAACCAGCAAACCCAAGGACCTATATTCTGAGAACTCCTGTTTTAGGGGTTATTCAGAAGGTGAAAATTACTTGCATTGTTCTTTTAAACTGTGAACCGCTTTGACTCCCATTTTTTGGGGCAAGTGGGATACAAATAACGGTAAATACAACAACAACAAGGATGAATCAGGGTTGAATCTCCATTGTTTGTATGCATCCTCAATGCATTTGATTAAGTTTTATTTTATTTTTGGGGGGGGGGCTACAAAACTCCCCACTTAACATGGAATAATTGATAATAGTTCCCCCCCCAAGTTTTTTTTTTTTAAAAAGATTTGAACTGTTGATAGTGTGAACCAATATGAATAGATCTGGGATTCAGCTCTGCATGCCTTGGATGCATTTCAAATACATTCACAGTGAACTCCATGTGTGAGTGCTGGCACATGTGAGCAACTGAACTCATGTGCAGAGATGTGGTTCCATAGTGTGAATAGTGTAACAAACCTGGAATGTAAAGTTCAAGCCATGTTTGTCTGTAGAATCAGTGTGATCTTGTAGCACCTTTGAGACTAGCAAAAAGAAATTGGCAGCATGAGCCTTTGTAGACTTCGGTCTACTTCCTCAAATGCAAACCCAGAATATGTGAGTGAGGTCATTCACATCTTTCCGGGAAAAAAAATGACCTCACTCTGAATGACCCATCCAGGGGTAAGCAACCTTTCCCCTTTAAGGGCCGAGGGACTTCAGCTCCCAGAATCCCAGGAGCTATTGGCCAACATGGGACTATTGGCCAACATGGCTGAGGCTTCTGGGACCTGAAGTCCCTCAGCCCTTAAAGGATTAGACTAAGGTGGTGGAATCTCTTCTTATTGTAGAATAAGAAGATATTGAAAGCAATGTACTTAAGTAAACCAATGGTTTGAACCTGTATTCACCAGAAAGCTCAATTTTGGGAGATGATGAATGCAATCTGGATTTTTTCATCATTTCCACTACTGCTATAGCCAAATGGTAGTTGCCTTAGCCTTCCAAGTAGCTTGTCCCCACATCCTCAAGCTCTACAAACTGAAAAGTGTCCATCAAAACATGTTCCAGTTGTATTCATCTTACCCTGTAACAGTTCTGGCAACCCAGCTGGCATGGATGTGAGCAATTTTGTATCCAAATATAATATAAATGTGTCACAGAAGGTTCCTAATGGTGTTCTTACTTATCCCCAAATTGACCTTTCCAGTGAATACAGGGTCAAAACCAGTTGCTTACTTGAGTACATTGCTTTAAGTGCAGAAACAATGAAGATATCCAGGCAGAGGAAATGTTACTGGTGGCTGCTGGATTTTATTGTTGTAGTAGTAGTATTTATGTGCATCCCACTTCCCCCCAAAATTGGGAATCAAAGCGGTTCACAGTTTAAAAGAACAATACAAGTAAAGCAAAGAAAAGGTGAACATTAAAATAGACTTAAATTATTCACAATATTAAAACAATTCAAACCTCAAGTTAAAAGAATAAAATGCAATATAAAAAAGATAAAAAGCTATTAAAAACAGTAGAGTTAAAACACTATGTAGCACTTCCTAAACGCAGGGGTAGGCAAACTGTCCCCTTTAAGGGCCAATGGACTTCAGCTCCCAGAATCCCAGACTAAGGCCGTCTCTTGTGTCCCCACCAACTGTGCTTGTAATGGTGATGGAACTGAGAAAAGGGCATCTCCTGATGGTCTCAGGGCTCAGGCAGGTTCGTACAGGGAGATACAGTCTGTCACATAGCCTGGACCTGAGCCAGATAGGGCTTTATGGGTCATAATCAGCACTTTGAATTGTTCCTGGAAACAAACTGGCATCCAATTGAGTTGTTTTACCATAGGTAGTGTGGTCTTTGCAACTTGTTCCATTTAACAGTCTGGGTGCAGCTCTTTGGACCAGATGAAGTTTCCTAACACTGTTCAAAGGCAACCCCAAGCAGAGTGCATTGCAATAGTCCAAACAGGATGTAACTAAGGGCCTCGGCAGACGGCTTATTGAGCCGTCTTGGAGGCCCGGAAGAGGAGGAGCAGCCACATGCGCGGTGCTCCTTCCTCTTCCTGAGGTTGCCCTCGGTGCTGATTTCTCCGTGTGAGGTTGCCCTCGCTGATTTCTCCATGTGAGGTTGCCCTCGCACGGCCGGCGCGCCAAGGGCAACCTCCCGCTGCAGCGTCCGGACACGCTGCGGCGGAAAAGACAGGGAAAGTGCGCCCTACGCTTTTAGGGCGCACTTTCCCTGTCTTGTGGAAGGAGCGCTATTTTTGCGCTCCTTCCAGGGACACCGCAGGAGCGCCGGGGTGCAGAGACTGCGGTCCCGCGGCGCTCTGTCCGGCGGCGTCTCCGGCGCCTCCATCTGCTTCCCCCCTTAGGCATGACAGACCAAGGAATGGGCACAGTTGGTACACTTTTGGCCATGGCAGAAACTTGGGCATCCAGGTCCAAAGCTGAGTCCAGGAGTGCCCCAGACTGTGAACTTGTTTCTTCAGGGAAGGTGTAACCCAGGGGTAGGCAACCTTTCCCCTTTAAGGGCCGAGGGACTTCAGCTCCCAGAAGCCTCAGCCATGTTGGCCAATAGTCCCATGTTGGCCAATAGCTCCTGGGATTCTGGGAGCTGAAGTCCCTTGGCCCTTAAAGGGGAAAGGTTGCCTACCCCTGATGTAACCCCATCTAACACAGGCTGAATCCCTATTCCCTTATCAGCCTTATGATTGACCAAGAGCACCTCAGTCTTGTCTGAATTAAGCTTGCTTGACCTCATCCAGTCCATTACTGATGACAGATAATGCTTTAGGACTAGGACAGTCTTCTTGGATTGGGGTTGAAAGAAGTAGTAGAGTATGGTGCCTGCATATTGATGGCACTGCACCCCAAAACTGGATGATTTCACGTATATGATAAATATCATAGGGGACAAAACAGAGTTTTCACGTATATGATAAATATCATAGGGGACAAAACAGAAACTTGAGGGCCACAGGAGTTAAACATAAGCCCCCTAGCACCTCCTTCTGAGTTCACCCTTCTAGGAAGGAATGGAGTCACTGTGAAATAGGACCTCCAGGTCCTATCCATGCAAGGTGGCCCAGAAGGGTACTATGGTCGATGGTATCAAAATCCACTGAAAGGTCCAGTGGAACCAACAGGAGCACACACACCCCCATTCAGTTCCCTGCATAGTTGTCCACCATGGTGACCAAAGCTGACTCTGTTTCATAACCTGGCCCAAAACCAGATTGAAATAGATCTAGATAATCAAGTCATCCAGAAATCCACAGAACTAGGAAGACCCACATGCTCCAATACCTTGCTCAAAAATGGTATGTTGGACACTGACCAATAATTATCCATTATAGATGGATTCAGGGATGGCTTTTTCAATGAAGGCTTCACAACTGCTTCCTTTAGGCCAGGGGTAGGCAACCTTTCCCCTTTAAGGGCCGAGGGACTTCAGCTCCCAGAATCCCAGGAGCTATTGGCCAACATGGGACTATTGGCCAACATGGCTGAGGCTTCTGGGAGCTGAAGTCCCTCAGCCCTTAAAGGGGAAAGGTTGCCTACCCCTGCTTTAGGCAAACTGGAACTCCGCTTTGTTGTAAGCAGGCATTGACTGCCTGCTTCATCCACTTGGCCAGTCCCCATCTAGCTGCTTTCAGAAGCCAGGAGGGGCAAAGATCCAGTATACATGTGATGATTCTCACCTCTCCAAGAATCCTGTCTACATCCTCAGCGTGCACTATCAAAACAGTATCCAGTAACACTGGATAAGCAGGAGCCAAGGTTACATCCATTAGAACTGTATCACCTACAGCATCGAAGTTGAAGCAGAGCTGGTGATTTTATCTGCAAATTGCCATGCAAATTCTTACAGTGATGTGTGGGGTGGTCTGCATTTTCTACTTGAGGACCAATGTGTAATAGACCTCTGACCACTTGAAAGAGCTCTGCTGGACAGCTCCTTGAAGATGCCATGGGGGCAGCAAAAATAATTTCTTTGCCGGCTGCACTGCCACTCCGAGTTTTCTGTTAACATTGCACTAGTCTCCATCTCACTTGCTTCTTCACCACCAACTGTCTGGAAATCCAGGGTGCTGGTTTGGCTCCACTCTGTAAGAGGGGATACTCAGGATTGTGACTCTGTTCACTGCCCTGGCCGTTTCTCTGGATATTTGTTCATCTCTCTATTTCTCTCTCTCTCTTTTTTTTAAAAAAACCTCAGTGGCATTCCCAAGAACCACCCAGAGGTTGAGTTTTGTAAAAATTCCAGGATATATCAAAGCAAAAATCCCTCAAATGACTTGTATTGTTCTGTAATTGTGATTCATGCCATATTCCTCTTTACTGGAAGTCGGGGTGGGGACACTTAAAACATTTTAGGTTTTTAGAACACTCTTTCTTTAAAAAAAGAAGACATGCCCATGTGGGTCTTACAAAATCCAGAGCCAATAGTGAGCAAAGGTACTGAATAGATCTAAATGATGATTGGCTATAATTGCCTATGGTGACATGAGATCTAGATGAGGATTGGCAAAATGACAATCAGGTTATACAGCTTCCTACTCACCCCCCCCCCCCATGATCCCATTAGGACTGGATGCTCCAACTGTATGAAAAAGCAGTGTCACAAGATAGAGACTAGTAATAAGTGATGTTCTCTACTGCGAGAACTCTCACTTCTTTATAGTAGCATGGAAGAGCCCAATAGCAAAGAAGTACACTTTTCTTGTTTTGCCACCATCATGGACACAGAGAAGGTCTTAGAATAGGTTTTAGCATTGGTTCACTTGTAATCGACAGTGGTGTCACTAGGGGGGTGCAGGGGGATCAGACTGCACCTGGTGACACCCTAAGAGGGGGTGACACCCCTTCTCCTCAAACATCTCCTTTTTGGCAGAAATGGGCTGTGGCACTCTCTTGTATCCCTTAAAAGAGATGGTGGGAGTGGGATGAGACTAAGTGGGAGGAGAAAAGAGAGGCCCCAGGTTTGTTTGTTTTTTAAATTAATTTAATTTTTTATTTTTTTCTAAATGAAATTTTTAATTTAAAAATTATTCTTTCAAAATTTTCTTTAAAAACATAACATTTTACCAAATGTTCACTTTAACCCCATGAAATTATATATATATATATATGTAAATGCATTTAGGCTGTGAGTATGATACTGTAATTTAAAGGTATAATTTTGATTTTGCAAGTTGTTCATGGCACAAGTATTGCATTCAGTGATATATGGTAATTATAATTTATGAGTAACATTAGTACAAATAGTATGTAGAGAGAGATCTTGTAGCACCTTTGAGACTAACTGAAAGAAAGAAGTTGGCAGCATGAGCTTTCGTAAACTTAAGTCTACTTCCTCAAATGCATTTGGAGGAAGTAGACTTAAGTCTATGAAAGCTCATGCTGCCAACTTCTTTCTTTCAGTTAGTCTCAAAGGTGCTACATGATCTCTCTACATACTGATTCCACAGACTAACACGGCTATATCTTGATTAGTACAAATAAACACTACTAAGGATTCTGTATGGTTTGGTATGGGAGGAGGTCAACTGGGAGGGTGACACCATGAGTTACCACACCAGGTGAACCAACCCGAATGACACCACTGGTAATCTGACTTAAGTCTTTTGTCATTGTTGCTCTAGTTGCTGACCTAACCATTTCATTGTTTTCAGAGCCTGAAGTATCAAGCAATGCCTATGGGTCTACAACAGGGGTAGGCAACCTTTCCCCTTTAAGGGCCGAGGGACTTCAGCTCCCAGAAGCCTCAGCCTTTTTGGCCAATAGTCCCATGTTGGCCAATAGCTCCTGGGATTCTGGGAGCTGAAGTCCTTTGGCCCTTAAAGGGGAAAGGTTGCCTACCCCTGGTCTACAAGGTTCAGATGGGAACATTTGGGAATGATTATACTGATGGCTCAGATCATCTCCCCATGCCAGGCAGTGACCAGGCCCTTGGCAGGACATCTGCCCATTCCTCCCAGAGAGACAACAGGGACCCCTCTGGATCCACTAATCTCTAGCAGAAGACCACTGACCATCGTCCCCCACACCTGCTGAGCTTCAAAACAACAAACATACCCCACCCCCACCCCGATTAGTTAACAGTCTGTTCATGATCATTTTAATGAGCTATCCAAGTCACAACAAATGTTTTAATTTTCTGTTTCCATCTCATTTTCCTAACTTCAGGAAAAAAGAGAATAATTCATGACTATGTCCTTCTGCTATGTACAAAGAATTTCTAGAAACCTGACTGTAATATGGAACATAAAAATGAACTGGTAAAACATGTGTAACTCAGCAGTGCACTATGGTAAACAACCTGAATGACTGTTGCCTTTCTACCTTTCTTTCCACTTGGAATAAAGCCTCTATAAACATTGTACTGTACAGATCCTTCCTTCCTCTTGACCTATCTGTAACAGTCAATGGACACCTGAAAAGAAAGAGGTGTCTCCTAAATGCCTCTCTCTAGTGATGACCAACTGAAATAATACATTCCTTATAAGGAAAGGCAACTGCAAAACATATCCATTAGGATAGCTATGGCTACAAAAACTTTATACTACCAGGCATATTTTAATGGTACATGCAGTTAAAAGTTATGGCCTTCACCCTGACTACCTTCTTGGGAGGTCTTCACATCACAAGTATATAACTGAATTATTCCAGGAACTAGGAGTCTAGTTTTATCCCCTTTGCAGAAGATGCATATAAAGAATTTATACATCAAGCAGCATTTGCCTGCAGTGGAAACTTTCTCAGAATATGCTTTGGTTTGGAATTGACATAAATCCTCTTAGATGGATTCTGCCTTCCCAAGGCTCATTAAGCAACTGAGGCATCTAGTCTTTTGCTTTTCCATTTCATCCAGCTTAGCTGCTCTGGTTTAAGGCTTCTGCTGCTATCTTCGAAGCCAGGATTGCTTCATTATCTACTTGTCTAGTTGTCTCAGAGAGAATACAACCATACTGTGAATTCTCTCTCTCTTTCTCCCCCCCCCCCCCCCACTTTTCTCCATTTCTTACAGAACTGACTCACTTGTATTTAATAAATGGGACCCTTTTTGAATCTGCAAGACTATATAGGCAGATTCAAATGCCACCTTTCTGAATGTGCATGTATGTAGAACATATTGTGTACATTGATAACAGATGGACCTGATTGGACCAGGAATGGAATCATGGAATCCAGACATTCAAAATACCTCCAAATTACAACCATATGTCATTGAATCAGAAATACTGTGTGCTCCTGATAAATCCTATTCAATAATCTAACAAACAGGAAAGCAAGGCCACCGTCCACCAGAGTCAGTCTTTTGACCAATCTGTTTCCATAAACAGAACTGGGAGAAGGCTGATTCTCCCTGTTGGCCAGCTTGCACCATTAAAACCTATCCCGGAGCTCTGAGAAACCCCCAGGGGCAGGTTTTGAGCTTTTTTAGAGGAAAGAAGAATGAACACAGGGGTGGGCAACTACAGAGGGGGCAGGAGCTAATATCTGCCTTTGGAGTGGGGCACCTAACTATGAACATTGGCAGAAAATGAAACCTGATTTCTGTTTCCAGATATTATGGGCATTTCATTTTGTTTTGGGAAGGCTGGGCATGTGTGTGTGTGTGTATTATCTATACAAACTCTTGGATAGCAATTTATCTATAGAGCACTCCTGGGTAGCAATTTTTGTATACAACACTTCAGAGTAGCAGTTTATCTACATAACACTCCAAGGGGAGCAATTTACCAGTTTTGAGTAATCTTCACACCCCACTTTTAAAAAATGGTTGCAATGGTTTAGCAGGTGATGGGGTCACGGAAGTCACTATGGAGTGCATTTGGCCCAGGTGCCAAAGTTTCCTCAACCCTGTTTGAGTAGATGGACACTAGCACAATGTTGGATTCAGGTCCACATATTACCCTTCCTTCCAAAAAGGCTAACTTCTGAATTGGAATTTTAGTATTAGCACTCACTGTTTATTCTGCTTATACATAAAAAAATTTCTCTGAAGATGCTAGCCACAGATGCTGGCGAAACATCAGAAAGAAACTCTTCTAGAACATGGCCACACAGCCCGAAAAACCCAAAAAAACTATGGATGCCGGCCATGAAAGCCTACGACTTCACATAAAATTATTTTATTTATTTATTTCATTTTTATGCTGCCTTTCTCCCAGAAAGGTGCCCAAGGCAGCTCACAAATAAAGACATTTTAAAAATGTATTACAATAAAACAATCAAATAAAAACAAATCAAATAAAAACAATATAAAATTACATATGTTAAAACAACAATACTCACCCCATATAAATCCATACACAAACACACCATATAAAAGCCATTCCATGATTACATATTAAAAGCCTGCCTCAATAAAAATGTTTTTGCTTGCTGATGAAAGGAACACAGGGAGAGGGCCAGGGGGTGCAAGCAGCCACCGAGAAGATTCTCTTTCGTCTCCTCACCAAGTGAGCCTGTGATTTTGGTGGGAGCAAGATAAAGCCTTCTCCTGATGACCTTAGGGCTCTAGCAGGTTCATTTGGGGAGATATGCTCTCTCAAATAGTCTGGACTTAAGCTGTGTAGGGCTTTATAGGTCATGATCAGCACGTTGAATTGTGCCTGGAAATGAACCAATAGCCAGTGAAGGTGTTTCAACAAGGGAGTTATATGCTCCCTATAACTAGCTGCAGCGTCTTGCACCCGTTGAAGTTTCTGAACAGTTTCCAGAGGCAGCCCCATGTAGAGTGCATTACAGTAGTCCAAATGGGATGCAATCAAGGCATATGTCACCGTTGCCAGATCTGAGTTCAGGAGAATACCCAAGCTATGAGCCTGAGATTTCAGGGGAACTGTAACCCTGTCCAGCACAGACAAAATCTAAGGACTGATCTGCCTTACGACTGACCAGGAGCACCTCTCTTGTCTGGATTAAGCTTCAATTTGTTTGCCCTCATCCAGTCCATTACTGAGAAATATCAGATCAGCTCTAGCTCCTGGAATATAGGGAGCTGCCTTTTAGCAGTGCAGGCTATTTATCCGTCCAAGACTGCTATCATTTGCTTTGATTGGTCTCAGGTCTCTAGAATCCAGGATACAAGTCTTTCTCACTACCTGCTATCTTATCCTTTTAATTGGACATACCAGAGGTTGGCCATATCATGAGAAGACATGACTCACTGGAAAAGATTTCAATGCTTGGTAAAGTGGAGGCAGTAGGAAAAGACCACATTATAGGTGGATGAGTTCAGTCAAGGAAGCTGGAGCCCCAAGTCTGTAGGACTTGAGCACACCTGTAGATAACAGGGTGCCTTGTACATCTCTTATTCATATGGTCACCATAAGTTGAATCTGACTTGATGGCAATTAACAATCATCACAAACAGATGGCCAATGGCAGAGGCAAGATTTGAAACAGGGATATTAGGATTAGTAGCCCTGTGTAACCCTGTGCTACACTAATAGAATAACATGCAGTAAATAAATAAATAAAAATAAAATAAAATCCAAGACTGGGAGTGCTATTTTCTTATCTTGTGAATATGATGAAATATTTAAAAATGTGTCAGTATCCCTTTCTTTTTGATACCATTAAAAGTGATTTTGATAAAGTTTTGGAAGACCTATTTAGCATGGAGCGCCACACTGGGAAGTTTAAGCCTCAGGGTTATTGTTCACATTCATATGTGATTAATGTAATTAATATAAATTCCTCTTGCTACTTTATTGATCTTAAACCATGGGTGCTAAGACAGAATTAGCAGCAAGTTTATCTGTAATTCTGTTGTTCAAATTATCAGTTCTAAGTGCTGTAGGCCATGATGAATTACAAGTTTTGTGCATTAACACTGATGTTCAACCCCCAATCCTCATCCTTCTGCCATAAGCAAGTATGAAAGCATATATTAATGGAATAGGAGATTAGGTTGTTTTTTTTAAAAGGCCATACTTGCCTCCTTTGTTAATTTAAATCTGCTGTATATATTTGATATTGCACAGATATTCTAATGTTGGGAGTAGGGAAAACACTAATGGTTTTTAAACATTAAGGATCTATTTCTTTGCAGACTGTGTACTATGAACAGAAGAAGGAGCAACAGGATGTAGAAATAATGCAAAAGGAATTTGCATCATATGTTTTTGGTATATGCCAGAAATGTGTAATGGAAAGCAGTCCTTTTAGAAAATGGGTTTTTCATCTGTAATGAAATATAGTAGCAATTATGAAGCTTGCTTTTATACTAAACAACAAGGGAGGAGCCCTCACCAGTACAATTAAGGGTGTGTCTATGTAATAAAATTGTTTGAAATTACAATGCACAACCTTCAGTAGGTCATGGTCTTGAGTTCTGACACAGTGCATCATGTTTTGTTCAGGGGCATCATTATGGGGTTGCACACCAGGTGACATCCAAAGGGAGTGACACCACTGCTCCCCAAGCATCTGCCTTTTGGCAGAAAGGGGCTGTGGTGTTTACCTGCATCCCTTTAAAATGCTGAAGAAATTGTGTGAGTGAAGCAAGGCTCAATAGGAGGAGAAGGAAGGGGCCCCAGTTTTTTAAAATTTAATTTTTTAAAGATTTTTTTAATTCTTTAAAAAAATCTTTAGAAACATCACCTTACCAAATTTTCACTTTAACCACATGGAACTATGTACATGTAAATACATTTAGGCTGTGCATATGATATTAACCCTTACATTCAGTGATAAATGGGAATTCTGATTTATGAGTAACATTAGGACATTATGTAGAGAGATCTTGTGGTACCTTTGAAACTAACTGAAAGAAAGAAGTTGGCAGCATGAGGTTTCATAGGCTAAAGTCTACTTCCTCAGATGCATTTGGCAAATGCATCTGAGGAAACAGACCTTAGTCTACAAAAGCTCATGCTTCCAACTTTCTTTCAGTTAGGAGATTATTGCACTACCTTTAAAATATATTAAAAAGAGACTTACCTCACCCAAATTGAAGTAAAATTCAGGCTCCATCTGGATGCTATCACACAGCTTTCCCCTGAAAAAAAAACACCATTGGAATCCAGCCCAAATTCAACCTGGCTGACTTAACTCGCTTCGGTGGCCATTTTCTAAGTCGGAACTTTCCGACTTAGAAAAGTGGCCACCGAAGCGAGTTAAGTCAGCTGGGCTGAATTCAGGCTGCATTCCGATGGTGGTTTTTCAGGGAAAATCCTTAGAGTAGCAACCAGATGCAGCCCGAATTTTACTTCAATTCAGGCGAGGTACGTCTCTTTTTAATGTGTTTTAAAGGGTGCGATAATTTCCTTAGTTTCAAAGGTGCTACAATATCTCTCTACATATTGATTCTACAGACTAACACTGCTTTAACTTTGATTAATACATTAGTACTAACATTACTAAGGATTCTGTATGGTAAGTTCAATGGTGGAGGTGACACTATAAGTTACCACACTGGGTGACACCAACCCTAGTGACACCCCTGGCTCTGTCTTCATGACTGAAATGTTTTTGTTGCCCAGGTACATCAATCTAGAAAATCCTAGGGCTGTTTCACCCATTACACTGCAACAATCCAAGGCTCAATATAAAATGCATGTTTAAAAGGCAGGCACATCCAAATCCATCCCCTCCACATCCACAGATGTGACATATATGGTTTCTAAACATGAATATTTTTTGGAATGGATTTTAGAACAACCTAGTGCCTAGTTGCAAATGGTGTTGAGAAAGTTGGGAATTCCCTGGTGTTTCCCTTCTTTAAAGGAAATATCAGAATATTTTATCTTAGCGTTCATGCTGCTGCAGACCATTTTAAGAATGAACATAACTTCCTCTCCAGATATTTTGTCCTGCAGAAAGGAAAACAGTTAGGCATGGGAAGGGGGAAGGCAACTACGGTCAGAAAGGGATTATGAGAAAAGAGTACTTCCTCCTGTAGTGCTATGGCTTTAATAAAATGTACAGCCCTTAATTCTGCCCTTCCTTTTTTAAGAGGTAGGGAAACGATCAAGGATCTACTAATGTCATGTATAGGTTGACCCTTGGATGTGACCCATAAGCCACGGGAGAGGAAGGTTTGGTTCATATATAACTGGACTCCCAAAACTGAAATTTTATCAAAAAAGAACTCAGGGAGATAATTTTTAAAATGCAAATTCATAATGAAACACAACAACAACACCACATCTCTAAGGCAGATTCACTATTATTCTTTTCCATTGTTTGCTCTGTCTCCACTGGGACTATTATAGATCAAGCATAGAGGAGATGTAAAAGAAGTCAGCAGCATCTTCCAATGCCCATCAAAGAAATACTAGCAAAAGGTGAATGGCGTTTGACATGGAGAGAACATGAAATGTAAAGCCCTTGGTTTTGTTTTTGGACAAAAGCAGGATCTTCAGTGCTGGATGACTGATTTCTGTGAACTATGACCTGCTACAAAAGAAGAAATTGGGACCTGCCTGCACAGTTTTTCAAATTTTTGAAAATAAAATTTAAAAAGCATCAAAACCATCTCATTGACCAAATAAGGACCATTTTATTGTGAATATGCACGATCTCCAATCTTGCACTCTAGTATTACAAAACAATTTGTTACAGAGCCTATCTGCACAACCAATTTATTATCAGTATGATGCAACTTTAACCCTGACAAATGCAGCTCCCCAAAGAATCTTGGGAGTTGTTGTATGGTTAAAGAGCTGTAAAGTATGTTAGCTTCCCTTACGGAACAGTCCCAAGGGTTCCAAGGCAAAAGCAATGAAGTCAGATTTGCATCTGTGATGTAGATCTACCCATTAATTTCCCCTAATCTTTCATTAGCAACATTTTACACTAGAGAGATCTGAATTTATATCACAAGGAATTTAATTAAATTGAATCAGATTGGTATGAGATAAAAATAATTAAAAATAAATAAATGTCTAATTTTGAAACATATATTTTCCCTTCAGTTTTAAAAACTTTGTTGGGAGGTAGCTATTTTAGTCTATTGCAGCAAAATCTACAAAGGTCTAAATCAAACAATTAATACTGAATTTATCTAATTCAATGGTTGAGTCTAGTTGGGATTAACAATTGCATTAAGACCATGATATCTTGTAGCACTTTAAGACTAATAAGTTTTATCTGCCTGACTTTTGTGGATTCCACCTTACTTCAAATGATGAAGTAAACTGCTTCCCATTAAAGTTTATGCCAAATAACAGTTTGTTTTTTAAAATAACATTTGTGCATGTGTGTGTGTATCTGTATGCCTTCAAGTTGCTTGCCGACTTAATGCAACCCTGTGAATTTTACAGGAAATTTATGGTGATCTTAAAAACTTGATCGATTTCTTTTATTTATTTCCAATTAAGTATCTTCATTGGCTTGGGCAGCATGCCTAAATCACGCCGCTTTCAATTGTATGATTAACAACCAACATCTCAATAGAAAATTGTTGGGCAAAAAAGTGTTACATTTTGATGCACAGCAAAAAGGTAAACTAGTTCATTGTTTTTCTTTGCATTAGACATGACACCCAGATGTTACTTAAAGAGAGAGTGTGGAGCTGAATTCAAAATCCTAATTAACTGAACTTGTAAAAAGAAGACTTTCACCCCTTTTCATTCCTCTATGAACGGCTTACACATGATAGATTGCCTCTCTCATCAGCTGGTCTTTGGATGTGTCCAGATGCACTACCAACACTGAATTGGTTTAGTTTAGAAGCCGATGGGAGGGGGTTTTGCCCTTCTAAAAAGCAAAAAGAGAAGCCTTGCTCTCTGTGGGTGGCTGCATCCACCACAATGCAGATGCACAATGCAGAGAAAGAAATGCTCTTGCCACCATATGTTCTTTCCTGGTCATTTCTTTTTTCCAAGGAGGTGCCTTGGGAAGATGTACAGGGTGACCAGATGTCATAACCACAAAGGAGGACAAGGCACCACAAAATGTAGGGCATTCCAAAATAAAAGCTATTACTCTCATATGGTTTATTTACAGCTACATTACATATACTGTATTTTATCATCCTTTTTTATTTTTATTTTATTATATTTTATTATCCTGTCCTCATTGCAAATAGGGGGGATAGGATGAATCCTTCTAAACTTCTTTCTTTTTCTAGGAGCAGCAGCAGAGAAGAGTTGCCCCCAAAGCCCAGGGAATATTTGTTTCTCAGAGAGGTAAAGGACAGCAAACATGGTGCTACTCAATGGGCTTCTTAGTCATGTTCAAAATAGAGGACATTTTGGAATTCATCCTGGACAGAAAGTTGAAATGTAGGACACGTCTGGAAAAGAAGGGCATTTGGTCACCCTACATCAACAGTGATGCCTCTTTTAAACCCTGTTCTTATGAGTTAGGGGATCACTGTTATCTACAAAATCCCCACAGGATAATTCCAATTTCTAGTACTCTAGTTTTTCTAGCAGTACTACTGGAAATAGTCTCTTCCAAGTAGGCCTCACCACTTAACATCAAATTTGTTTTATCCTTGCCAGCAAAGGCCAAGGAACCAATGTACTTTATGCTTCCTACCAGAGACAGAAAGAATATTCACCACTGTTTGTCTCCTAGCAGAATAATGGACTTCCTGGTGTTTGGGAAACCTCCGTCGAGATAAACAGTACAGTGATGAGATACTTCAACAGTTTGCAAAGTTTCTCAAATACAGTATTTTCTGGCGTATAAGACTACTTTTTAACCCAGGAAAATCTTCTCCAAAGTCGGGGGTCATCTTATACGCCGGGTGGCAGAGGAGGGGGAAGAAGGTGTGGCGCGGCATGAGGAGGAAGAGAGGAAGTCCAGGTCAGAGGAGGAGGAGGGGGAGGAAGGGGTGACGTAGTGTGGTGTGAGGCAGGAGGAGGAAGCAGCAGCGGATAAGAGGTGAACCCCTATCCTGAGGTTTTCTTGGCAAGACTGGTTCAGAGGAGGTTTGCCATTGCCTTCCCCTGAGGCTGAGAGTGTGTGACTTGTCCAAGTTCATCCAGTGGGTTTCATGGCAGAGTGGGGAATCAAACTCAGGTCTCCAGAGTGGTAGTCCAACACTCAAACCACTACACCATGCTGGCTCCTATTCCCATGTACTACCTATGAAACAATTGCAGACTTTTTTTTTTTTTGGTCTTGTGTGTCTTCAAGTCCTTTCCGACTTATGGCAACCCTAAGGCAATCTTATCATGGAATTTTCTTGGCATGTTTCTTCTAATGGGGGTTGCCATTAACATCCTCTGAGTCTGAGAGTGTGTGACATGCCCAGGATCACTTACTTGGCCACAAATTGTACATACCCCAGAATGCATCACCGAGTATGTTGGCAGTCCTTTCCCCCCAACACGTTCTCATTTTCTCCCGTTGGAAGAGGGGTCATCTTATATGGCGAGTATATCTCAAACTCTATATTTTAACTGGAAAAGTTGGGGGTCGTCTTATATGCCCAGTCGTCTTATATGCCAGAAAATACGGGTAATTATTCTGTGCAGAATCACAGTGGGTTTCTTGTACAAAACCCATATTTTTTGGATAGAAAAAGTGTTTGCTCTTTAGGAAACAGTGTGTTTTGTGTAGAGAACACCTCTTCTCACACAGAGAACACTTTTTTCTCTGCAAAAACGTGGATTTTTTTCACAGAAAAATCATGTGTATTTCTAGGCAATACACGAAGTACAAATACCTCTCAATTTTTTGTTTACTCTTACAGCAGGAAGAAAGTGATGGAGACCTTTTGTCCCTGCATGTGAAGAGGAAGAACATGAAAATTTACATTCCTCCTCTGACACATATTCACCGGAGAGTGGGTGGCAACATCATAGATGACTCTGGATATATATAGAAAAAAAAGAGAAACAGCTGGGAATCTCAAACTGCTAAAAGTGACACAGTTTGTACACTGTTAAGCATTCCTGAGTTCTTCCAGTGCTAGGAGCAGAGTTTGAGTTATTTTTCGACCTAGAAGTCCCAGATTCATCTCCAAGCCAGCTAGTTGGCTTGGAGGCGTGGAGATTTCTGGGAAGGGATGTAATTTTCATAAAGTAACTTCCAAAAGCTGCAGGTGGGAGCTAGCAATACAGGATTAAACTTCTTTTGGGGGTGAAATAAAAATCCACTTATTTATAGATACACAAATTTTGTGTGTGTGGAATAACCCCTTCTGATGTTATTCACCATATGCTGATAGCAAAATATTGTGTGTGTGTGTATTTGTAATGCTTTGAACATTGGGGCAGAACTCTAAGAGACCAGGGTTCAAAATCCTACTTGGTCATGGAAATTCACTGGGTGACCTTGTTGTTGCTATTATTGTTATTGTTATTATTAAAATAGCTATACCCTACTCTCAGAAGGTCTCAGCCTTCTTACAAATAGCATTAAATAGTTTAAATCAGCAAAATAATTTAAATAAGCTAAATCATATTAAACAACATAATGAGTTAAAAAGAACTTTAAAAGATTTTAAAGTTTTTAAAACTATGTACAATAGTAATTTGGACAAGTTGCACTCTCTTAGCTGATGTAGAATTTCACTGTTTGCACCTAAAAATCTGCTGAAGGATTTCAGTCCCTCCCCACCCCCCGCCACTGAATTTTTCCTTTGAGATCTTTTGATTCAGGCCTAAACAAACTTACAGCAGTAGCAGCACAGATAGAATGGCAGCCCACACTTTCAGCCAGTTCACAGCCCATGGTATTCTCACTTCTCTCTCTCTCTCTCTCTCTCTCTGTACAATGTATTAAACCAGAGCACAAATGACTTCCCCAAATTCTCCAATTTATTTGTGAGCAGAAAAATGTGTGTGGGCAGTGGGGCCATTTTTATAGCTTCATTCAAGTTGTGGAAAGGTCGACATTATTGCCGAGTGTTTGCTAGTGAATTGAAAGAAGTTTCTTTTTCAAACTTTTGGAGTATATTTTCTGGGAGGAAAAATCTCCACTCCCTGAATAAAGGTTGCTTGTTAGTACAGAGAAAGAAACCAAGGGGTTAAGGGAGGAGGACTGGAAGAAGTAGAGGCCAGACACATTGATTCCTGTGTAGAAGGTTCATTGATCTGCATGAGATTGCAATTCTCCATTTTATTCATTGTGGTGATATTTAGGGTGGGGTAGCATTTAACCAATTCCTCCCAGTCCTGTAACACTTTGAGGGGAGCCCAACTTTCTCCCCTTGAGAATTTATCGGAAATCTTCCATTTCAACAGGAAGCTCTGTTCCAAATTTGTTTGCTGCCCCACCTCTATTCTGAAGTGTGTCACTTCTCAAGACTTGATTTCAGGCCATCAAGAAAAAAGAAACATTCCCTAATGATTAAGGATCTTTATGATTGTCTTGGTTTACATCCTGATAATCAAGTTCATAGGAAGCTATAAACAGGACCTGGTATCCAACAAGCACAAGTACGCCCAGTAGCTCGGGAGCAGCTAGTGGGATCTTTGCTATTTTCTGTTTGAGCAGAAGATCCCAGAGAGCCATGTTGGCGAGCCTATGGTACATGTGGCAGAGATGGCACACAAAGCCATTTTCCCTGGCACGCAGAGCAGAGAAGAGGAGGAAAAGGTGAGCACCTGTTCTGACCATCCCAGGCCTTCAGCTGTCTCTGGAGAGGCAGCTGAAAGCCCGGGAAGGTGTGGGGGGAGGAGGAGGAACACGCATGCACCTGTTCCTCCTCCTCCTGGGCCTTTAGCTGCCTCCAGAAGGTCCAGAAAGGTGCAGGGGGAAGAAATCCCAACCCGGAAGTACCGCCTCCATAGGACAGAAGTCCTGCCCCCATAGGACAGAAGTCCTGCCCCAGAAGTCCCGCCTCTGGCATGGGGTAACACCTGATGCTGGAAGGCCATTTAGTTTGGGCACTTGGCATCTAAAAGGTTTGCCATCACTGCCATAGAGTATGACTAGTAGCTTTTGAAAACTTCCTCTCCAAAGAGGTTTGCCATGTGCCATGGCACTAGAATCTGTGCAGGTACATATATGCCCTCTTAAAAAAATAAAACAAAACAAAACAATGTCCAAAGTAGTGCACTGAACTAATAGTTTGTAATTACACTTACAAGAAAACAGCACAAAGAAAGCATCTTGTTTCAAGTGACATTATGAAGGAAATCAATGAGTGCAAACATTTGTCAGAATGGCAAAGAAACCCTTTTCAAAATCCTGACTGAGGTGGTGGAGCCAACACTGGTAAACATCAAGAATCATTTAATGCTTTTAGTTAAGGATGGTTTTTATCCTCATTTCTATATTTTTTCAAGTACAGTCAGCCCTCTGTATCTACACATTCTTTATCCATGGATTCAAGCATCCACAATTAGAAAATATTCAAAAAATATAAATTCTAAACATCAGACCTTGATTTTGTCACTTTATATAAGGGACACCATTTTACTACGCCCCTGTTTTTAATGGGAATTGAGCATTAACAGATTTTAGTATCCACAGGAGGTCCTGGGACCAAACTGTATATGCTAATGTTTACCAGGCCATGCTGATAAGTATCTATAACAGGCCTGACACTTTCCTGAAATATACTGGCAAATCTCAATTATACCAAGTAGCAGCCACAATTCAAATAACTGAAATTTAGTTCACTCACCACCATTTGCTAGTAAATGCTGACATTTACCAAGAGAATCTAGAAAATATCCAGAATGAATTCATTAATTCAGGAGGTGTGTCCTGTGAGAAAGTAATTTATGTAAACAGGACCTATTTTTTGTTTACGCTGGCCTCAGTCCATGTGAGCTTTAGGGCTTGACAGACATTTCTTTGTATTTTTCAATCTCTCCTTAGAATGTCAACATCTTTGTATCTCCCATGGGGACATTATATTTCAGGCCTTGAAAATCTCTTGTTAACACTCTATTTAATGTGTTGAAGGGTGTTCTCAGTGCTTTTCCACAGTGAACGACTTTAAGATTTCATTTATCTGTGATTAAAAAAAGACTCCAACTGGTTTTATTGTGTAGCTACAAGCACCATCACTGGGAACTAGTTGTGTGCTCTCATGCCAGGAAGTAATGCATCACTCAATGTCAGGATTTGCTGACTCTCTGTATGTCTGCTCCATGTGGTGAATCACTGCAGTAGAGGGAGAAGCTTCTTCAAAAAGTCTCTCCCACCCCCACCCCCCGGATCCACTTCCTGAATTACTGAATTCTTCATTCTGGATATTTTGTCAAGGACTGATCATTATCTGGTGGGGTTTAGACTCACTGGGGCTTGGAACCTCTGCAGGAGTGGAGAGGCCAGTTAAGATGGTCTACCCCTGAAGACTTATCAATCCAGGTGGATTTATGATGGTTCTTGGGGAGTTCCCTGTTGCCTTGGCAAATGATCCTGCAAAGCCCTGATTGCACTCTGGAATAGGGAAATGGTCAGGGTGAGGGCCATGACTGCTTTTAATCATTTCTTTCCAAGGAACTGAGCCAAGTGAGCCTCCAAGGTTTACCAGGGAACTGGCCATGATGAAATGAGTGTGACAGAGATTAGAGTGATAATGGCAGAAGATTCAGGGGAAGTCCAACTGAACCTGGGCTAGAGCTCATTGGAAGGCTTATTCTGTGGTGATGGTGGCAACAAATAAATTATTTCTTTTGCATCATAGTTTCTGCACAGTGTTGCCTAGTGGAGCTGTCTTGGGAGCTGAGTTAGGGCCTTTTCCACTCTGACCCAAAGAATGGGAAAAAAAAAAAAACATTTGGCAGTCCACTGTAAAGAATTTGCAAAACGCTTTGCAGACAAAATTGCTTGGAGCTCCTCTGACTTGATGCTCTAGTTCAGTGGTCCCCAACCTTTTTATTGCCATGGACCGGTCAACGTTTGATAATTTTTCCGTGGCCCACTGGGGGGGGGGTGTTTGTGGCGTCGCGTTGATTATTAAATCAAAACAAGCAGTAGCAAGGCAGCCCGGTACCAGTAGCAAGGCAGCCCGGGAGTTGGGGACCACTGCTCTAGTTGAATCAGATCCACTGGATGTAAACTTGGCCGCTGCTTGTTCTGTATTATTGGATATGTTTGTGGAGCCTGAAGATGTGGATAGGATTCTTGGACAGGTGAGACATGTGTGCTGGATCCTTGCTCCTCCTGGCTTCTGAAAGCAGCTAGAGGAGAACTGGTCAAGTGGGTAAAGTAGAAAGTCAGTGCCTCCTTACAACAAGGCAGAGTTCTAACTTGTCTAAAGGAGATATTGAGAGGCCTTTGTTGAAAAGAAAAAAAATCACCCCTGAATCCCTCTGCAATGGATAATTATTGGCCAGTGTCCAACATACAATTTGTGAGTGAATGCTAGATATCCAGGTTTCTGGATGAGATGGATTATCTAGATCCATTTAAATCTGATTTCAGGCCTGAAATCATTATAGAACAGAGATAACTTTAGTCACCTTGATGGACAACCTATACAGGGGACAGGGGGAAGGTGTTCCTGTTGGTTCTGCTAGACATCTCAGTAGCTGTTGATACCATCAACCATGATGTCCTTCTGGAACACCTCTCTAGGATGACTTGTGAGCACTGTTATCTTGATCCTTCTAGGAGTGGTGAAGTCAGAAGGTGGTGCTGGAGAACTCCAGTTTGATGTCATGGCCATGGTTTGTGGGGGTCCCTCAGAGTTTCATTTTGTCCCTCATGCTGTTTAATATCTACAAGAAACTCCTGGGAGAGATCATGCAAGGTTTTAGGGTATGATATCACCATTGTTGATATATATTTGATATATATTGCTAATGACATCCACCTTTTTCTCTCCTTTCCATCTGGTTACAAGGAAGCTATCTTAGTACTGAACCAATATCTGCTGGGAGCAAAACTTGATGAGACCAAACAAACTGAAACTTAATCTAGACAATACAAGGTGCTCTTGGTCAGTTGAAAGGCAGATCAGAAAATAGAGAATTTGCCTGTGCTGGGTGGAGTTATGCTCCCCCTGAAATCTCAGGCTCACAGCTTCAGTGTTCTCCAGGACTCAACTGAGCTTGGATGCCTAGATTTCAGCAGTAGCAAGGAATGTGTTTGCACAGCTAAAACTAATGCACCAGTGCAACTGTTCCTTGAGACATCCAATCTGGCTATGGTGACACATGCTTGATTACATCCTGTTTGGACTACTGTAGTTCATTCTACAAAAAGGGAAAAACAAGAGACCTATTCCACAAGATCTGGGAAATCAAAGGGAAATTCATACCCAAGGACTTGGATACTCTATGACAGGAGTAAGCAATCTTTCCCCTTTAAGGGCCGAGGGACTTCAACTCCCAGAATCCCAGGAGCTATTGGCCAACATGGGACTATTGGCCAACATGGCTGAGGCTTCTGGGAGCTGAAGTCCTTCGGCCCTTAAAGGGGAAAGGTTGCCTACCCCTGCTCTAGGACAATAAAAATAACATAATTCAAGACCAGGAAGGAATGAAAAGACGCTGGATGCAATAAACAGAAAAGTTTTATAAATGGATAACAAAATGAAGGGCATATGGTATGAAGAGCCATATGAAGATGAACCCCAAATTCTAAAAAGAGAGGTGGAAGTTGCAATGAGAGAAATAGGAAAAAATTAAATCACTAGGAACAGATGATATTCCAACCAAACTGCTGCAATCCACATTGACAGAATCAACTCTACTGCTAACAAACATATACAGAAAACAAAACGATGGGCAACAGATTGGAAACTATCAGTATACATCCCCATCCACAAAAAAGACACAAAAGACTGCAGCAACTATCTATGCAAACAAAATTATGCTCAAAATTCTGCAACATAGACTTCAACCATACATGTAGAGAGAAATCCCAGAGGTTCAAGCAGGGTTCAGGAAAGGAAGTGACATTAGGAACCACGTTGCAAACATATGGTGGCTAATAGAATGCACCACAAAATTCCAAAAGATAATCAGCATGTGCTTTATAGACTACAGCAAAGCCTTTGACTGCATAGATCAATCATGAAAGGCTATGGAACACTCTCAAAGACATGGGAGTGCCAACACATCTGATAGTCCTGATGAGGAATCTGTATACAGGACAAGAAACTACTGTCAGAACAGAACATGGAGAAACAGAATGGTTCCCAACTGGCAAAGGAGTCAGAGAAGGCTGCATCCTTTCACCCTATCTGTTCAACTTGAATGCAGAACATATTATATAAAAAGCAGAATTGGACACAGAAGGATGAGTGAAAATGGGAGGAAGTTATATCAATAATCTCAGGTATGCAGATAACACAATGTTACTAGCAGAAAACATCACAGACCTAGAGCAACTACTAAGGAAGATCAAGGAAGAAAGTGCAAAGGCAGGCTTGATGCTGAATATGAAGAAAACAAAAATAATGATCACAAAATTTACACAAACTCAACCTAGACAAGGAGGAAATAGAAATAGTAAATGAGTTCTCATACCTGGGATCAAACACTAATCAGTGTGGGGACTATGGAATTCTCTTCCAATGGAGTCATTTTTATTTAAGCAGGGTTTTAATGTGTAAGCAGGGAGGATTCTTATTGGGATGTGTTTTATTTTTTAAAACTTTTGTATGTCTTTCAAATGATTTGACACTGTTGATGTGGTGTTTTTAAATTGTTTTTAGTTTTATTGTTAAGTTCTTTTAATTCATTCTATTTGGGACCTGCCTTGGGTCCCACTTTGGAAGAAAGGAAGCACACAAATTAAATAAGTAAGTAAGTAAATAAATAAATAAATAAATTTCTAGATATCCTTTAAAATGTCCACCCAAGTCATCCTCCTGGGCTGAATGGAGGATCAAAAGGTTTCTTGCTTCATAATGACTTGGAAAAAGGAATAGAACGCATGCTTATCACATTTGCAGATGACACCAAATTCGGAAGAGTAGCGAATACCCCAGAGGACAGGATCAAAATTCAAGAAGACCTGAATAGATTAGAAAGCTGGACCAAAGCTAACAAAATGTAAGGTACTGCACTTAGGGCAAAAAAAATGAAATGCATAGATATAGGATGGGGGGCACCTGGCTTAACAAGACTACGTGTGAAAGGGATCTAGGAGTCCTAGTAGACCACAAGTTGAACATGAGTCAACAGTGTGATGCAGCAGCTAAAAAGGCTAATGCAATTTTAGGCTGCATTAATGGAAGTATAGTGTCTATATCAAGGTAAGTAAGAGTGCCACCCTATTCTGCTTTGGTCAGGCCTCCCCTGGAATACTGTGTCCAGTTCTGGGCACCACAGTTCAAAAAGGATGTTGACAAATTGGAGCATGTCCAGAGGAGGGTGACCAAAATGGTGAAGGGTCTGGAAACCATGCCTTATGAGGAAAGATGTAGAGAGCTGGGTATGTTTAGCCTGGAGAAGAGATGATTAAGATGTGATATGATAGCCCTGTTTAAATATTTGATGGGGTGTCACATTAAGGATGGAGCAAGCTTGTTTTCTGCTGCTCCAGAGAATAGGACCCGGAACAATGGATGCAAGCTACAGGAAGAGATTCACTCTCAACATTAGGAGGAACTTCTTGACAGTAAGAGCTGTTTGACAGTGGAACACACTCCCTCGGAGTGTGGTGGAGTCTCCTTCCTTGGAGGTCTTTAAACAGAGACTGGATGGCCATCTTTTGGGGATGCTTTGATTGTGATTTCCTGCATGGCAGGGGGTTGGACTGGATGGCCCTTGTGGTCTCTTCCAACTCTATAATTCTAAGCTTTGATTTAATCCTGCTTTCTTGGTTTCTTTTTTTTTTATATAAATTTTACTGATTAAAATAAATGACATACATAACTAACATACATAACTAACAAAAACTAACAAAAAATATCAACACCAACATCCACAAAACATCGACAAAACATAAACACACAAAAAAACATTATCTACATTATATACACCAAAAGCAAAACTTCCTGGACTTGAACCTCAGTCTAATTGCAAATTTATAATACCATTCCCATGTTGTTATCTTTCAGCTATGCTTTTTCATGTCAATATTTCAAACATCAAAATACCCTATATTACTGAAAAAAAACCAAAACTATTTTAATCCTTCAAATATAGCCATTCTCCTAGCTTCATATATTCGGAGCAAAATACAACCAAAGACTCTTAATTTAGATAACTTTTTCCTTAATCATTCTGCTCATATAATCACGTAATGGTTTCCACACCCTCTTATTTACTTCATAGTTTTGTCCCTTGATTAAGTACGTAAGTTCATCCATTTGTTCAATCTCACAAAGTCTATTCAACCAAGAATCGATAGATGGAATTTCTTCTTTTTTCCAATACCTCGCCAAAACCATCCTAGCACACGTTGTCATATGAAACATTAGTTTACCATGCTTACTTTCTAAGTCTTGGTTGTCACAAAGACTCAACAAATAAAATTTTGGGTCAGGCTCAAACTTTAGATGTAAAATGTTCTCAATAATCCCATGAATTTTTTCCCAATATTTTTGAACCTTCTTGCAGTACCACCACATATGCATATATGTACCCGTGGCTTTGTTACACTTCCAGCATTTATTCGAACAGCCTTTATAAATTCTTCCAATTTTTGCGGGAGTCAAATGCCACCTATACTGCATTTTAACATGGTTCTCTCTGATATCATTACATGGGGAATATTTTATTCTATTCCTCCACAATTCCTCCCATTGATCCAGGTTGATATTATATTTTAGATCTTGAGACCATTTAATCATTGATTCTGAAATAAGCTCTTCTTCCATCTCAATAATCATTAAAAGGTCATAGAACTGCGCAATTTTATGTCTGTTCTCAGAAAAAATGATTTCATCCAATTTATTATCATCTTTTCTGATACCTATCAGTTTTTGATCTGCTAGATATCTTTCTCTCAGTTGTCTATACAAAAGCCACTCGCACGTATATTCCTGTTCTGTTAACTTCTGGTGACTTTTGAAGGACATATTCCCACTTTCCTTATTTCTTTCCAAGAGGTCATCATAAGTTGTCCATTTCCCTTTTTTTATAACTTCTCTCTGATGAAATGCTTCATGGATTGAGGTCCATCTGGGTAGCTCCGGGCAAACTCTGGCTTTATATTTGGTCCAAACATTGAACAACGATTTTCGAATGAAATGATTACTGAATTCTTTATGTATTTTATATTTTTCATAAAACAAATACCCGTGCCACCCAAATCTAAGTTCTCTCCCCTCTAATGCCAACAGTCCTTCATCGCCTAACGTAAACCAGTCCAACATCCAGGAAAAACAACATGCTGCATAATATATCTGTAGATTGGGTAAAGCCAGGCCTCCCCTATTGAGCTTATTTTGCATGATTTTGAACCTCACCCTGGGTTTCTTTCCTCCCCAAATAAATTTAGAAATTTCTTTATGCCAGGATTTAAAGGGTTTAAAGTTGGTGATTATTGGCAAATTTTGAAAAAAACCCCATAAATTTAGGCAAGATTTTCATTTTTATTACCGCGATTCTTCCTAACCAAGATAATTGTAATTGATTCCATTGTTTTAAATTATGAACTATTTCTGTGGCCATCTTCTCATAATTATTTTTGTACAAATCTACATTTTTATTAGTCAGCGTTATCCCCAAATATTTTACTTTCTTACAAATCTGAAAACCTGAACCTTCTTTAATTTTTGCTTCTTCTTCCTTACGCATATTCAAAGCTAATACAGAAGTTTTGTCTTTATTAATCTTTAAGCCAGAGACCAAGCTAAACTCATCCAAGAGTTTTGATAAATATTTTATGCTTATATCAGGATCTACCATCATAACAAGCAGGTCATCTGCGTAAGCTCGAAGTTTAAATTCTTGACCCTTGCATTTAAACCCGGGGATCTTATCCTCATTCCTGATTTTATTATTGAGCATTTCGATCACCATGAGGAACAGTAGGGGGGATAATGGGCATCCCTGCCTAGTACCATTATTTATTTTAATTCCATCCGTTCTTTCCCCATTTACAAGGATTCTTGCTTCTTGTGTTTCATATATTACTCTAATCCAGCTAATAAAGTTCTTCCCAACTGGAGCCTTTTCTAAAACTGCGAAAAGAAAGGACCAGTCTACTTTGTCGAAGGCCTTCTCGAAATCGATGAAGGTCATGGCCATTTTCTTATCGATGTTTTTTTCATGGATTTCGATCAGATCAAGAACAACTCTTAGGTTGTCCCTGATTTGTCTCTGTGGTAAGAACCCACTTTGATCTTTATTAATCCAAATCTTTAACACATTTTTTAGTCTCCTTGCTAAAATAGAAGCAAAGATCTTGTAGTCAACGTTTAATAAAGAGATGGGTCTGTAATTTCCGATGTTTTGTAGATCTTTTTGTTCTTTTGGGATTAACACTATATTCGCCTGTGTCCAAGTTAACGGGTATTTGCCATCAATTATCTCATTCATTACTTTTACAAGTATTGGAGCCAACTGCAACACAAACTTTTTATAAAACTCTACGGGGAATCCGTCAGGGCCCGCTGCCTTACCTGATTTAAGCCCTTTAATGGCATCTACTACTTCCTGGATGCTAATAGGTTTATTAAGTGGTTCTATCTGAGCTGCTGTAAAGGAAACTACCTCACAACTATTTAAATAATCCATGATATCTTCCCTCGGGATCTCGTCCCCTTTGCTATAAAGCTGAGTGTAAAAATCATAAACACTCTTTTTAATTTGATCTTGCTCTGTGAGCTTTCGTCCTTGATCCCTTATACATGTAATTTGTCTTTTAGATCTTTCCTTCCTCAGTTGATAAGCCAACCATTTACCAGGCTTATTAGTTCCTTCAAAGATTTTTTGCTTAATAAACCTTAGCTCTTTTTGTCTCTCCTCCAATAATATTGTGGATATTTGCAGCTGTATGTCTTTAATTTCTTTTTTTAAGTTTTGTTTATTCGGGTATTGTCTATGCTGTCTTTCTTTTATCTTTAATGTTTCCTGTAAAGTCTTTAGATTTTGTAATTTCATTTTTTTTGAGATGGCAATTTTTTCCCATATAAAATCCTCTAATAACCGCTTTTGCAGCTTTCCATACCACCGTTACTGAGATGTTTTTGTCCTGGTTTTCTATAAAGTAATTCTGTAGACATATTGATGCTTCCTGGGAGATTTTATCATTTTGTAGCAAATTAGCATTCAGTCGCCAACAATATTCTTTTGGTCTTAATTTTAATCCCAATGCTACTAAGCCATGGTCTGAAATAGCTCTCGGCAAGATCTCTGCATTACATACCAGATGGGAGATGTTTTTAGAAATCAATATCATATCTATTTTTGCCCAAGAGCAATGCCTATCCGAGTAGAAGGAGAATTCCTTCCTGTCAGGATTTATCTCTCTCCATATATCAATTAAATCAAACCTCTCCATAATCTCAAAAAATTTATTCGGTAATTTACCCTGCTTTTCCTTTATTTTCTTTGTTGATTGTCTATCTAATTGTGGATTAATTACCCCATTCCAATCTCCCAGGAGTATACATGAATCAAAGGAGAGTTTATCCATTTTATTTAGTAATTTTTCATAAAATTTCCCTCGTTTTGTCATGGGTCCATAGACCCCCACCAATAAGACCTTTTTTCCATTTAGATTAATCTGAACTCCAATATAATGGCCTTTGTTATCGTTCAACATTTCCACCGCCTCATATGATTTTTTAACATAAATAGCAACTCCCTTTTGCTTTCTATCAGCGGCGGAAATGAACACATCACCTAATTTTCAGTTTTGTAATAACTTCGACTTATCTTTTCTAATTCTTAACTCCTGTAAACACAGAATCTCCGCATTTACTCTTTTCAAATATTGGAAGACCTTACCTCGTTTAGTATTTCCATTCAATCCCTTCACGTTCAATGATACAATTTTCAGTTTATTCATACACATCATATCCACTTTAACCATCTTAGTCCTAATATTTAAAAGAAACTGAAAATTCTAAGGTAAGTATCCTCCTATAACTCTTTCTCTTCTTTATCCGATACTAAGTCCTCGTCCGTTTCCTTTTCACTGTCTGGCTCTGACTCTGTGTCTAACAAATTTCCTAAATTGTCTTGTGTTCCCTGGATGTCTATCTGGTTTTGGTCCTTTGACTTCTTTACTTTCCTCACTTTCGCCTCCTCTTGGTCTAATTCCGACTGACTGTTCTCTTTTTTCTCTCTCCTTTTTCTATTACTCCTCCCTTCTAAGTGTGTTTTTTTACCTCCTGAGTCACGTTTAGTCTCCTCCACATCACTGCCACTACCCGGGTCTTTTCTTACTCTGTCCTCATCTTTTTGATCTCCTCTTTTAAGGAACTTGTGGAAGTCCTTGGCTTCCTGTACCGATTTTATCTCAATTTTCTTTTTTTGGTACCATACGGTTAGCCCCTCAGGGGTTAACCACCTATATATTATTTGTCTCTCTCTAAGGGTTAGAGTTAACGGCTTATATTCCCGTCTCCTTCTCAGGATTGCCGGTGGAATGTCCTTGTATAAGTACAACTCTCTGCCTTCCCATTGTAAAGGTGTTTCCCTGTACTTCTTCAACAATGAATCCCTTAGATTTTTCCTGACAAACACAATCATAACGTCCCTAGGGACCTGTTTTTGTTTAGCTATATATGAATTCAATCTGTACAGGTTATCTATTTCGAGAACACACAATTCAGGAGCAATTTCCAAATATTTACCTAATAACTGAGATACTACCTCCAACAGGTTCTCTCTCCCCTGTTCGGGAATTCCTCTAATTTTAACTGCCTTTTCCCTAGCGCGTAAATCTCTAACCATATTGTCATCCAATATTTCTTTCTGTTTTAATTTAATTTCTTTTAAATTACACTCAAAGGATTTATGTTTATTCTCAATTTTATCCATCTTATGTTTGATATTATTAATTTCAGTTGTAACTTTATCTAAGGACCCACTCACTCCTTGTAAATCATCTCGGAGTTCTTTTTTCAGTTCCCCTCGTAAATCCACCATTTCTTGCCTAAGATCCTGGATCTCTTTCCCTAATTCCGATCTTACTTTCCTTATTTCCTCCAGAATCAGCACACTGCTATCCGTCGTCTTAATTTGTTCCATAGATGGTCTGCGGGCGGCTATGGCTTGTATCTGTGCTTGAGTTTGGGCTCTCGTTTTCCCAGTGGCCATTTATGTATGAAGATACACTGACCGTTATACTGCTAGCACTCTAAAAGTTTCCAGACCACCCTTTAACTCTAAGCAATTTATAAAACAGTAATAACACTTTGGGTATCTTGACAGGTAGGTCAAAGCTGTAGCAGTATAACAACATAGCAATATAATTACAGTATAACAGTACAATAACCCAAGAGCTCTTCAGTCAAAATTCTATTCAGTACTTTACAAGGTCTGTGGTTCGGAGAAAAGTGTAAGCCACTTTCCCCCCCCCCCCCGGTCCGAGTTTGTTCTCAGTTCTAGTGTGAGATATTGGGCAATGTAAGGTATGATTCTCGATTCAGTCAGTCACCAATTCCATATATCACAAGATTAAATATGTCTTTGTGACTAGTAGATATCACATCATTCAAACCTTTACAGGCCTTCCCTTTCGTTTAATAGAACCGCTTGTGTCTTAGGCTGTCAGGTATCTCCAGCTCAGGTTAGGCTCTACACAATAAGCCCCCTTTAGTTATTGTTCCTCTCGACACCAATTCCTTCCTTAGTTTGCAGCCGTGATAGAGTTCTATACAACCTCTACATTCACTCTTATCCTACGTGGTCAATATGGATTCTGCGGGCTCTACCAAGATTTTCCACACAAGATCTCGTCCTGCCGTCCCCCCGCAGTCTCCATGTCAGCCCTCCAGACTACTGTTCCCAGCGGCCTCTGCTGATCTCTGCAACACTTCCGCTTCCGCCTCCACCTCAATCCCAGAACAGCTGTGCCACGCTTACTCCTGAGGAACACAAAAAATCAAGCCGGCTCTTTCCAAGTAAGTAAACAAGAAAAAAAGGGAAAAACTGGTAGAGATAGACGAGCTCCTTGCGCTTAAAAAATATTTCCACCCTGGTTCTGTGGTTTGCAACTTCCCTTAGCTGTTCAAGGGTGCAAAGCCAAACGGAAAAAAAAGCCACGTTTCGCTTAACCGAGGGGTAGCGTCCCTTCTGAGCAGAAACAAAGTCGATTGGGAAGGCGCTTTACCCAAACCGAGATCCAATGTCCCGCTTGAAAAAAAGGTGAATATCAATTCACCATATTCTTATAATTCCAAGTTAAAAGTTGGAAGTGTCCCTCAACCCCTTACAAATAGAGGGGAGAACCAAAAGGTGGATATGGTTTCCAGCTTGCTGTCGTCATAAGTTCTTCTTGTATCTCTCTTCCTTTCTTTCCTCTCCCCTCCAGCAGACCCCAACTCGCCCCCGAGACCCCCTTACCAGGCGGTCAATTCAGGTTGTTGATAACAACAGCCTTTTTCCACCTTTGGCTAGACGGTTCCCTCAGGAGACTATGAGGAACACGTCTCTTTGGTTCACCGTCCCAACTGGAAGTCCTGCTTTCTTGGTTTCTGAACTTTTTGTTTTTATTTTGGTCCTGTTTTCTGGCTTGCTCCTTACCTTTGCTGCCTGGTTTGGCCTTTAATTCCGACTTTCCCTTTGGTCCTGAGTTCTGGCTGACAACTAACTACTATACAGCCCCAAACTTCACCCCAGCATGTGCATAATGCATGTTCCAACATTTTACAGATGAAAACCAAGATACATGTGGCTGAGCCACATCAGAGTGTGGTCAAAAGGTTGTGTCAGGCAACAAGAGGCAAAAATTATTAATAAGGAAGAATACACAAAACTACTATTTGAAGAACAGAGAAGCCCTATAATTTATGGGGTTAGTTTAGGAAGGACAAGACTCCATTGTTTCCTTTTTTGCTTGCTGAATTAACTGAGTGCAAAGTACTTTTATACTTCAGATTCACTTTGCAGCAGTCGAAGTAAGCAGAGGACAAATTGGGAAAACAGGAAGAGGAGAGAGAAACCAGGACATTTTAAAGGCAGCTGAGAAAGTGGGAAAGCAGAGGATTAAAGTGTAGCTGTCCCTGCCAAATTTGGATGGTTGGAGGGTATGATGTTCATACCAGGTCTGTTTGTTCCTGCCCCATCACCTGCCATAGTACATATGGTCATTTGGAAGGGAGAGAGAGGCTGAACTCTAACCCCAAAGACTAACCTTAGCTGCACCTTGAGGAACAATAATATACTTAACTGTTCAGTATTCATCTTTATCTCTTCTAAATCAAATGCATTTAACTACCTCTCAAGTAATCTCAGTTCATTTGTATGGGTAAATGCCCCTTCAGTTTAGTCAGAAAACATAATCTGTATTTTGAGAGTCATTGAACTTCTCTGAGTACCATATGTTGGAGATTAATAAAAGTGAATTATCATAAATGTAACCACAAAGGCATATTTGTGGAGGGATCTGTTCCGCACAAGAGCTCAGAATAAGAGCTTGTTAAGTTGTTTGCCCATCCATCCCCTGCCACAATCTAACCCTTTAGCAACTGGCACTTCCCAAGGATTTCCTCATTTGTTTTTCCACCTGTACTTCAGTGTGATTTGTATGTGTGTGTGTTTTTAAAAGGTTGCATTTTCTCTCTTCTGGTTGCCCAACCCTATTCCCAGGAGCAGGTTAATTTCCTTTTTAAGGATGTAAATAGTTTAGATGTAAATATTATTCTTCCTCAAGTTCATCTATTGTTCAGAAGAGCTGGATGTAGACAATGAGTCTATGTAGCCATGGCCATAATATTGACTGTTTGTTGATTTGCACTCCAAGAATTTGTATAGGCCAGGACACCCGCTTGAAAATAAATAAACCATAAATGTATGGAAGATATGTTGAGTCAAGACAATAATGCTATTTTTATTTGATACTGCTGACTATTTTCTTTTATTGAAATTGTTGTTCTTGTAGTGTTTTGTACACAAGCACTGACCTTGGATATTGTCTTATTATTTTACTCTTCCTCCTTCTTGTTGTTCTATTTTTCCAAGTCATTTTTGATTTATGGCAACCATCAGGTGAACAGATCCCAGGGTTTTCTTGGCAAGATTTGTTCAGATCAGGTTAGCCATTGCCTTCCTCTGAGGCTGAGAGAGTGTGACTTGTCCAAGGTCACTTAGTGAATTTCCATGGCTGAATGGGAATTTGAACCCTGGTATTCAGAGTCACAGTCCAACACTCAAACCACTGCACCCCCAGGTCTCTTACTTTACTCATTATCTGCATCTATACAGAGAGAGAAACAAAACTGCAATTATACTATAGATTTGTACACAAGGAAATAAAATAGCCATTACGTTCAAGAAGTGGAATGGTACCCATGTCCTCTGTGACCATTTCCACAGTTGAAGCTGCTGTAAAAACACAGCAAAGATTTCTTTAAGGTGTAATTGTCAAAGACTAACAAATTTATAACAGCATGAGCTTCTGTTGCACTTTCACCTACTTAATGATATGGATGGAGTGTTTTCCAGAAATTCATATATATTATATAAAGACAGAGGAAGGTGGGTGGGCAAGAAGGAGGTCAGGGAGAAATTAAATGCAGAAAGCACAATTAACTCATACAGGTCAGAATCTAATCTCAGCTAGAGTAGACCTACTGAATTAATGGCTTAATGACAAGACAACATGTAGATAAACTCCATTCATTCAACAGGATCTACTACAGTTGGGACTACCAGTTGAATTCAGGCCACTGTATGATAAAGAAGCTGTTAATCCTGATGATTCAAACCTCTGGTACTGTGCAATGAAGAAAGAGGAAGGACGGGGGGGGGGGGGGGGGACGACAAAAGGAAGTGTGACAGAACCTTTAAGTATAAGAACCTCTTATTTTTGCATGGGTTTTCATGGATATAAACCCACTTCTTTGGATGTAGTATCAAGTGGTATTAAGGCCTTAAGCATACAGCATATTTACACAGTTGTGGGAGTGGAACAGAATATACAATGAAAAGTAACTCTGCACTCTCACCCACTCTAATTTCCTTGCATTTTTTTCTTTCCTCCACGGATGCTTTAAGGTCAGTGACAGAATATCTGGGGGAATGGGGAGTGAAGTGTTTTCCCTCTTAGCATGTTCCTCTGAGTTTGCCTAGACAAAATCCTTTCACCCTATCTGCAGGAAATCGCTCATGAAGAAATGTCAATGGTTACAGAACAGACAACCCAATCCTTATGCAGGTTTTCTCAAAAGTAAAGTTTACTGCATCCATAAATTGGCCTAAATCCAATTGTTACTTCTAGATAGAGAATCAGTGGAACTCAGCAGGGTTATGTTGTTGATTCAGAAAGTCTACCCTAATTGCAACTAACCTTTAGGTTTAGGCCAATGGGATATACTTTCAGTTAAATACATATGTATGATTATTGTGGCTATATTTAAAAATGTATTTTGGCATTCTTTTTAATGCTAACATCAGAGATGGGGGAAATGTAATTCTCCAAATGTTGCTAAATCCCAACATCCCTTGTCACTGGAAAGGCTGGCTGGGTCTTAAGGAAGTTGCAGTCCAAAAATGTTTAGAGGGCCACATGTTCCCCAAGCCATGATATACATGGTCTTGCTGCTCAATAGAGTAATTTATCAAAATTGGGCCTGGGAACCTTTGAGATCAGAAATACTGAGTTTGGAAGAGGTCATGCCAAAGACATAAAAGAACAGCAAAGTAGTCTGGACTGGACTAGATCATGAGAAGAACTTAGTATGTCACATATGGAACAAGTCATCAACAATATCTAAGGTTGCCAGGTTGGATATCAAGAGTGGAGAGAGGGGGCATGAAAGACCACCCAGTTCTGTTCATGTCACCAGCATCTCCTGCATCCATCCCCTCACTTTCCATTGGCTTTATTGAGAGGGGACATTTCCAGCTTGAGATTTGGAAGGTAGATTTAGACACATACCTTTCTCTTGCATGATGACCCATTCTGTATCAACCTACCAACCTTAACAATAACTACTGTGCTATGGGGAGATGTTTGGGTAAGCCGTGTGTGGAGCTAAGAGTGGGATCAATAGGAGAAAACCTTGCCGATCAAGCCCTCGCAATGGTTGTTAGCTGGAATGTAGCTTGTATTGGTCAGACAAGTAAAATAATAACCAGTTAGAAATATGAAGCAACCGCCCCCCACATCAATTGAATATGAGTAGCCAGAGCAAAAAGTCCAAGACAAGGGTGGGTCTTTCTTGCTTGTGATCTATTCCACGGACATGCAGAGAACAGCCCTCCCCGAGTATCAACAGCAGCATCCTGCCTCCCTTCCGCCAACCTGATATTTTCCTTAGAGATTTTGTTTGTACAACAAACTTGCATTGCACAAGGTAGCATGTGACAAGCGTTGCTTGAGAGAAAAGCTGTTTCATCCCAGTGGGACAGTAATTTCAAGGTTATTCCAAGTGCTCTTGTCCACAGCAAATCAAGCCAATCAGGAAGCTCCTTGATTCACAGACTCTGTGCTCCATTTATTGTGTTCCACCCTTCAGTGTTTCCTGCCATTGTTCTGACAAATTTCTCTTCAAGTGAATGTGATGTGTGCCGGATCTCTGGGGTTGCCGCCCTTACCTTTGGTACGGGGAATTTGAGGGACTATTTAAGGGGAAATGAAAGAGAAAAAAAAGAAAAGAAAAGAAAAAGCTCTTGGCTTCACTTAGGCTTCAGTTTCCCAGGGCAGAAGGGGAGTCTGGGATGACAGATGGGCAGTGATAAAATGCATGGAAGAAGCCAGGGATTGAAAGCTGGCTGTCAAAAATGAACGGTAGTGCTGCCTTATAAAGCAGAGAGCACTTAAAGGATGTTTTTTTCTTGTAAGAGCAGTGGCAGAAAACTGACATTTTAAAAATATGAGTTACTCTGAACCCTTTCACACCACACAATTTTAGCACTATGATTCCACTTTAACTGCCCTGGTTCTATCCTATGGTATGTTGGGATTTGTATGTCAGGGAGAATAACAGGTGCTGTAGGCCATATTCCAGAGGGAGGAACTGGCAAAACCTCTTCTGAGTATTCCTTGCCTAAGAAAACCCTATGAAATCCACAGGGTTGCCATAAATCATTTAGAATTCTCAATCAGAGAGCTCTAGTGCCTTGCCAAACTACAAATCCCAGGATTCCATAGGATGAAGGCATGGCAGTTAACAAGTGGAACTGAAGAGTGATAACTTGATAGTATGAAAGTGCTCCAGGTCTCTTTCTTCTCCACTTTTTGTAGCCATCTCAAAAATGCCATCTCTGCCTAACAACTTTTATTTCACACCTAATTTTCCTCTCTGCACAACGCAGTCCTGAACATGCATTGGCAGCTTGTGGTTTCTTTCTCAGTAGGACAGTGAATCCAGTTGGGGATTGTGATAAATAAAGCAGTTTGATACCACTAAAAGTCTTGGCTTCATCCTGTGGGATCCTGGGGTTTGTACAGTAGCTTGGTGAGGTATTTAGCCTGATCTGTCAGAGAGTTCTGGGGCCTCACCAAACTACAAATCCCAGGATTCTGTGGGATAGAGTCATGGCAGTGAAAGTGGTGTCAAACTACTTTATTTCTGCACTATGGACACATCTTTAGTCTGAATTTTAGAGGAGGTGTCTCAGGTGTTGAACCCAACCCCCAACAGTTCCAGTAACTTGGACAGCTCCTGGAACATTCATTCTAAAGCTCCAAATGGATTTCTTTATTTTTATATATATTTCAATATATTTATTCATATATAAAAACCTTACAATATGACATTATACACTATAACAGTTCTTAATATATAGTTGTATAGTCTTGTACATTTATGACCTCATGGACAGCCATCACAGTAGACGTACTCACTTGAAAAGAAATACATTTGGCTCTTCACATTTGTGGTTTTGACTTTCACAGATCTGATAAGTCATATTGATTAATATGTTCTCACTAAGAATCTCTAGGTCCTCCAGCACAACCCTGCTGGATGTTGACCATAGAGTCATGCTGGAGGACCTAGGCATCCCTAGAGAAAATACTTATGTAGGAATCTGTAGGTCCTTCAGAGCAATTCCACGGTCCACTTCTGCTGAATGTTGGCCACAGAGTTGCACTGGAAGGTCCAAAAATTCCTAGAAATATGTTCTCCTAGGTTAAAAAAGGGATTTTTTTATTTGCATCCCCCCCACTTCCATGGGGATTCTGTGCCCCTAACCTTAGTGAATGTGGAAGGCCCACTGTATTATAGTGGAATATAAAAGCAACAAAAGCAACAACAACAACAACAACAGGTTGTATGTCACACTGACTGTATGGGAATTCAGCAGAGTAGTCCCAGTTCTGTAGATTGTGGATGGCTTCCCTCCAACCAGCAGTCCTTACAAGTGGAAAAGGATATAGGGCAGGGGTGGGGAACTATTTTAAGGCAAAGTTTTGGATGCCAACCCCCACAGCAACCTAAAAGGGTGATGATATAAGTAATGCCATTTCCAAAGTAAATGAAGTCACAGTCATAACTGTAACTGATGTGATACAATGCAATTTAGTTATGGCTTTGTTATTGGAAAAAAATCAGTTACATGTAATTCCTGGTTTACAACTGGTTACTTCAAAATGCTGACTCCTACCCACAGTTAAGAAATAAAGTGGCAATATGTCTGCTCTGGGCCAGAGTTAAATGGCGCGCGCGGGGGAGGGGGGAGTGAAAGCATACGAAAAGAATATATTATTTCAAAGCCAGCCAAGTCAGAAGCTGGGTAGATCTATGGTTACGAAGACAGGAAATAAGATCCAGAAACTGCATTTCTGATCCTTTGCTCACTTCAAATGCAGCTATCTTCCGCTGACTCATAACTGCCTCATCCCAGATGGCTTCCCAACAAATAAAATAAAATAAAATGAGCACAGAGGCTTAATGGTGTCATCGTGTCAACTGAAGCAACATCAACAACAACAAAAAAGCTTACATGCAGATAATAGCAGAAAATCCCCTGTCGCCTCCGTGGAAAGCTGGAAGTAGGGGGCCTGGAGTGTGGGAAGCAAAAAAGATTCCACACTTAGTTTCATTCTCGGTTATTTCCAGTAAGAGGCAGCTTTCAACTTCCTGCCTGGACGGCTTGGGTCTCTGTCGGGTGAAATTCTTGACCCTCAGGGCTTTCAAAACAGGGTGGAAGTTCCAAGGCAAGATTAAAACAATAAAATGAACACAACCATCTGGACTGTTTCAAACTGAGAGGTAGAAAGCAAGGAGAGAGCAGCACCTGCAGCCCAGACAAGTTGGCATAGACCTTGAAAGGGATTTCAGTTGAAACAGCTGACAGCCAGATCATGAAAAAGAGCTCCCAGTTATTTCCAGAAACACTACAAGATATTTAAGGTAAAGGTGGGAATCATGCAGACCTTTAGATGCTGTTGGGCTGCAAGACCCAACAGCCCCAGGCAGCATAGGAATGCTAGGAGTTGCAGACCAGCAGCATCTGAAAGTCTGCATGATTTTCAGCCTTATTTCAAGGGGTGGGATGGGGTGGGGCTGTATAGGAACTTCATGTTAGCCATGGAGTCTGTATGACATCTAACACATCAATTAATTCAACAAAATACAGTGGTCTCTCCACATTCACTGGGGTTAGGAGCACAGGACTCCCATGAAAGTTGAAAAAATGCAAATAAAAACACCTTTAAAAAAAAAAAACTCTGAAAGAATATCTCTCTGGGGATTTCCAAGTGCTCCAGCACAACTCTATGGTCAACATCTGCAAGAAATTGACCACAGAATCATGCTGGAGGAACTACGAATACCTAGAGAAGTATTATCTCTAGGAATCTCTAGTTCCTCCAGCGTCAACTTCTGGCAGAGTCACGCTGGAGGACCTAGAGATTCCCAGAGAGAACGTATTAATCAAATCTGTGAATAATAATAAAAAATCCACAAATGTCAAAGCCACAGATGTGGAGGGCCAACTGTATTTTGGTCCCCTCTGCTTGTGCAGAGGAGGTGGAAGCAAGGCAAAGAAGCCTAGATATTGTTTTTTCCATGTTTACACCATGCATATATTATGTCAAGGCAAATGTGGTTCAGTTACATATGAAAAGCGAACACAGTCCTGATAAAACCTCCTGTATTACATGCGTGTCTGAAAATGCAGAACCGGTGGCCCTTTCGCTCTACACCAGGTGTCGGCAACCTATGGCCCCCAGGCTGGTTCCGGCCCAGGTCACGCGCGTCGCAACCACCATTTTGTTCTCCAAAAATGGCGGCCACAATGTGTTTGCACATGCGCAGGATCACTGTGCATGTGCTAACGCGTCGCGACCACCATTTTGGAGAACAAAATGGCGGCCGCGGTGCCGGCAGCGCACACGGCGCCTGGGAGAAGGCCCGTCGCCACAGAGGGAAGCCTCCCCGGGGGGACCCTCGGCGGCGCTGGGCCTCCAGGAGGCCCGTCGCCACCGAGGCAAGCCTCCCCGGGGGGACCCTCGGCAGCGCTAGGCTTCCAGGAGGCCCGGCGCCACCGAGGCAAGCCTCCCTGCGCGCACCCTCCACCGACGCGTGTGCACCCCCCTGCACATGTGCTGGCGGCGGCGGCCGCATGTGCGGGGGGTCGTGTGTATCAGTGGAGGGTGCGCGCACGCAAGTGCGCGCACCACCATTTCCCCCCCCTTGGCCCAGCCGAGACTAGCTACGGGAGACCAGCCCAGGTATCAAAAAGGTTGCCTACCCCTGCTCTACACAATCATAACATTCTCTCTAACTGTTCTGATTATTTGGGACAGTTCTGATAAATCCTCTGTCATCCCATTTTTAAAAATGTCACAGTTTCTCTTCTTTTTCTCACTTCCCCCCTTTGTCCTCAGCTTACTTTAAATGCTGCATACAGAGTTCAAAGTGTTGAAGTGGTTTGCACACAGTTAACTCAGCTGGGAGGAGAGGAGTGGACAGAATCTTGCCCTTCCCAGTAGGCTGAGGCAAAAGGAAACTGCTGCAGCCTCTGCTAATTTTTATGTTCTTTCTCAGTAATAACTTTTGCCATCTTGACCACAAACTGAGGTTGCTTGGCCACATGTGTCTTGATTTTCATCCATGAAATATCAGAGGGTATGGTCTATATATTCCACTTTAACTGCCATGGTTCCATCCTATGGAACCATGGGCTTGGTAGTTTGGTGAGACACTAGAAGAGTTGTCTGGTAGATAAGTGTAAATAGCTATTCCTAAATTACAAATTCCAGAATTCCACAGGATGGAACCCTAGCAGTTAAATACAACAATATAATAGTAAAGTGTGTAAAGGTCCCAGGTGGTTTGTGAGTGAGTACCTGGCAGACCACAGTATATGACTGAAAGTGGTGATGCAAGGTGGTATTGAAATGAAACTCTTCAAGGCCATATAGGCAGCATTGTAAAAGAGTACTTTGAAAAGTAACACATTACTTATTACATATTGCTTATTAAAAAAGAATATGGGTATATTACTTATTAATTGCCCCAAAATGTATGAAGAGACATATTACTATATTACATTTTTAATTAAATATTCCTTCTACGTTAAAACTGCCAGATTGTCATTAATGTTCTAGTGTCAGTGAAATTATCCACACCCACCTATCATTTACATTTAATAAAAACATATTTTTGGGAGGCAATTCAATATAACTACATGTGAACCCACTGTTGTACCCATTGTATTTACATACCCCTCTCACACACTAGATGGAGGCCCCCTTTAAAAAGGAGGGAACTTGGCTTTCAAGCAGCTCAGAGAGTAAAGGGACTGAAATCAAAAGGAAAATCATGAATGCTATTTATTTATTTTTTACATGAGAACACTTCTGTATCTCTAGGTCCTCCAGAAGAGTGGCTCTAGGCCGCCCCGGGGAGCAGAGGATCGGGGCCACTGCTGCTGCAAGCCGCGGCCCTGAGCCTTCCTTTTGCCACCTGGAAAAGAGCGGCAAAATGCCACTCCTTTCAGGGGCGTCAAAAGGCCGCACTAAGAGCTGGCGCGCAGCTCTTTAGCACCCCTTCTGGTGCAGCGCATCAAAATGCTGCGCCTAACGGATGTCCTGACACTGCTGCCATGGGGCTGGGGTGGCCGGTGTGCAGCTGCCCCTTTCCACCTCTGCCTCCAGGCCGGCCCTTTGGGCCGGTCTGTAGAGGCCCTATGACTACTTTTGGTAGAACTGGAGCAGCAACAGCCATTTAAAATAAAGGCATAATGCATACGCTCTGCAGAGAGACTGCCCTGGTCATTTTAAATAGGATCTTGCCTCTATTAAAAATGGCCAGCACAGTCTCTCTGCCTTATGCATTATGCTTTTATTAAAAATAGCCACTGCCATAAAATAAAATAAAACAAATTGCAAATAATCAAATTCATGACTGATGAACCCATGAAAGTGGAGGGCAAACTGTAATAAATAATGAGCTGCTTAGGAGAAAAAGTAACAGTAATATTATTATTGGCTTCCCAAAAAATAACATGTTATATTATTTTGGAAAGCAAAAAGTAATATTATTATGTGAAGTCGTAGGCTTTCATGGCCAGCATCCATAGTTTTTTGTGGGTTTTTCGGGCTGTGTGGCCATGTTCTAGAAGAGTTTCTTTCTGACATTTCACCAGCATCTGTGGCTGGCATCTTCAGAGAATGCTGGAATGGAATATTATTACATAATATTATTATGTAACACATTATATTACTCCATTATGTTACAACATTGCATATAATATACATTAAACAATACAGTCTGAGGCCTACTCTGAAAAGTATGTCAGCCTACCCTTTTGCAGCCCCAGGCAGGTAGCAGAAAAAAAATACTTTATCAAACTCCTGAGTGGGTTCAGTTTAGTAGATCATCAGTTGTGCCTCTGTAATGAAGTCTTACATAGAAATCCAGACATCTCACATGGAATAATATATATATATCTGCTATTGTTCTTTAACTCAGGGATAAATCAACCTGTTGCTTTCCTGAGATTGTTGGATTACAAGTTGCATCAAAGGCCTTGACGAGGGATGTTGGGGGCTGCAGTTCAACAACATCTGGAGGGCCACAAGTTCCCCATCCTGGCTTATGATCTTTGGAGGAAAGTGCTATTTGTGAGCATATTTATTTATTGTGTATGAAGAGTTTGGGCCTCTTAAGATGAGTAACTGAAGCAGGAGCCTACTTTTAGTATCATAAATAGGTTGGATGAGGAGTACAACCTACCAAAAGCCAATTTTGGAACTGTAGTGCACAGCATTGCAGGGAGGAACTGATTTTGCTGGGACCAAAGGGAGGGAGGTCATAGTGTGCATCACTGCCAGGTTGAGCACGAAGGGGCAGACCATAGGATTCACTCTGTGATAGTACAGCATTGCATCCTATGGCTGCTTTAAAATACACACACACCAAATATCAGAAGACTGACTCATCCACTTCTCATGTGTTCCTTAGGCTGAACTCTGCATGGGAAGCTCTCTTTGCTCTTGGTACAATTGCAACTGTATAACTTAGTTCTACCTAAGAATCCCCCACCACCTCATCAAATTTTCTCCTTAAATTATATGAAGCCCTGGTGGCGCAGTGGTTAAATGCCAGTTCTGCAGCCACTGATAGCCACAAGGTTGTGAGTTCGATCCCAGTCAGGGCTCCAAGGTCTGCTCAGCCTACCAACCTTTCGTAGATTGGTAAAATGAGTACCCAACTTGTCAGGGGCACTTGACTTACACATTGTAAACCGCTTAGGAAGTGTTAGTTCACTGATAAGTGGTATAGAAATGTACTTGCTCGCTTATTAGGTGCTTTCTGCCCCCTCAGTTTCCTCTTTGGATCTGGCAATCAACTCACTCTTCGTGTAGTGCAGTGATAGCGAACCTTCTACAGACCAAGTGCCCAAACTGCAACCCCAAACCCACTTATTTATTGCAAAGTGCCACATCCCTCTGGCTTTCTAGTAACAAACTCTGGCAAACTCTGTGCTGAGGCAACAGCAGACATGCCCACAGAGAGGGCGCTGAGTGCCCCCTCTGGCACATGTGCCATAGGTTTGCCATCACTGGTGTAGTGTAAGCATTAGTGATTACTTCTGGACCAGGTAGGAATTTCCCCCCTATTCCATCGTACCCTATACTGTATCTTAAGGAACTGGCAGCTGGCTTGGTGGGTCTGTAAATAAGTGGTCACTTGCTTGGTAGTGGTAAGTAAGATTGGGGTGAATACCTGTGGCACCCATTGTGGTGAAGGGATGGTGTCTGGAACTGACTCTTTAGGTCATGGGATCAGGGCAGTGGAGAAGGAGACTACCCTTAGGGCTGGCCAGTGAGCTGTGCCCTCACTTTTAAATCCCATGACTTGGGAGAGAGATTTCTTGGGACAACCAGGGAGCAACCCAGTTTTCCTTGATCCTCAGGTGTTCACCCAGCAGAAACTAAGGAGGGGGTCTGGAGGAAATCTACTGCCTCAGTTGCCCCCTCACCAGGTTGCTCTCCCTATTGCTTATCACAGAGTTCAAATTAGTTAAATAGCTAAAGTGGCCCTTATTCAAATCACACTCTTGCGTCTGGTCTTTTTATTCCCATTGTGGGTCAACAACTGCATTTCTTCCCCCTAACTTGAAATAAATGCCATTGCTACCTAAGCAATTAGGTAAACAAAGGTGATCCACACATATGATAACAATATTTTGATGCCAAAAACTATGGCGTTTTTGTAATGTCAGTAGGATTGCCATATTCCACTCTCTCGAATCTGAGCATAAAATTTGCATCATATTCTAATTGTGCTGTAACCTGCATTCTAATTACAGGGGCCCCCTGGTATTCAGGACCCCCCTGGTTCCAGACCCCCCCCCCAGGTTCCAAAATCAGTGGATGCTCAAGTATCATTATATACAATGGGGTAGTAAAATGGTATCTCTTATATAAATTGCAAGATCAAGGTTTGCTTTTTTAGAATTTACCTTTTTAAAAACATTTTCAAGCCATGGATAATTGAATGCATGGATAAAGAATCATGGATATGGAGACAACTGTATGCATATTCAACACCGTCATTGTTGCGTTTTTCCCTTCCACTATATTTCAACCTACATATCATTTTTTAATGATTACAACTGACCTGAGCAAAACAGTACAGAACAATGTTTAAAGTGCTAGATTTGGAATAGGGAGATACTGGTTAAAATCTCTGCTTGGTTTTTACTATGTGACCTTGGATCACCACTATCTGCCAACAAACCTACCTTACAGGCCCCTCTCTTGCTTCTTGCACTCTGCTATCCACACTGCTCACTACTCCTTCCCCCCAACTTTCTCCTTTGCTTCATTTTGCACCTTTGTAATGTGTCCTGCCCTTGCATGCTGGCATTGCACTTCTCATTTTCCCTTCCCTTTCATCCTGCCCCCCTCCACTGCCTCCAGAACTCCTTTCCTCATTCTTGAAAGATGGGGGTGGACGTGTTTCTCCCAGAATATTTTCACATTTTCTTCATACTTCAGCTCCTGTGATGGCTAGGGACTTAATTTTCTAAAAATTGAACAGCTTGGAATCTACATGGTGGGCTTAGAGCAGTGGTTCCCAACCTTTGGTCCTCCATTTCTTTGGACTTCAGATTCCAGAAGCCCCAGTCAACTTGGCCAACAGTCAGGAATTATTGTAAACGTTATTGTAAATGTTTTTAATTTACTTATTGCAAATGCTTTTAATTTACTATTTCTGGAAGCTGCCTTTGGTCCCACCCAGGGAGAAACAGAGCAAATAAATAAATACCATTATGGAAGTTGAAGTCCAGAACATTTGGGAACCATGTGCCTAGAGTAGAGGTAAAATCCAGCCAAAACATAATGTGTAACTTGGGTGTATGGCAACCCAATAGTAACCTGCCCCTCATAGTAGCTGAGAGCCCATTTTTCCTTTTGAAATGCAAAGACTTAAAAACAAAACAAAACAAAAAACGTTAAATGGTGCAAGCTATTTAAAAGGTGAATTTTCATGCCAGAGAGCTACAAAGAGAGGAAACTTGCCCTCTTTTGGCCAGACAAAGAGGAGTCCACAGACTTTGGGCAGATCAAAAGCTGAAAAAATAGCTTTGAGGGTTGCACACAGCTCCACAACTACACTTTGTCCACTCCTTGTTTAGAGAAAAGTATTGTTTAGAGAAAAGTATGTCATCAGGACTAGCAGCCCAGTGGTCATACGGCATCCTCCACAAGTTCAGCTGGCTTTCATTTCGCATCTCTGTCCACTTGATGGAGGTCTGGGCAGAGACAGTAAGAAAGAGCTGAAAATAGGGACAGTCCTGCTGCCCTCAATTCATTCCCCTCAATGGCTTTCATGCAAGGCATATATCAAGGGGGCTACAGGATTGGCCATAAACAACAAAACATGGTTTGGCTTTGGGAACTTTAGAACCACGGTTAGTCACAGGAATCTGAAGGAAGCTTGTAGGTCTACATATACAGATGACTATTTCCTCACTGGAATGAAAGGTAGGAGAGACCATAAACATTCCAAACTCTACTCTGTTGGCTTGAAGAGAAACTATCTGCTAATAGAAATTGCACATATTTCTCAATAGTGTTGGCCTGATAAATGCTATCACCTTGTTGCTGTCTTGCAGTACAGGTTGAGTCTCCTTCATCTGCAACTATGCGAATAATCTTACTCATGCATTCCTGATTTGTTGATCACACTATCTATGTGCATCTCTGCGAGTTCTCTCGCCCCCATGTATCAGTACTGCGAATAAAGATGGAGTTGATGATACAGATGCATTTCTAACATGTTCAAGACATGCAGAATTTTATCCTGGTTTATCCCAGGCCTATCTGCATCAGTTATTCACACACCCAACAATGAGAATCTTTCAGGAAAACACCAAACAACAAAACCAACCAACAAACAAAATGAAACAACACCAAAACAAAACCCTGAGATGGATTATCCCGAGTTTTGTGGGGTTCTTTTTGGCAGCCCCCCCCAACTTAATCAGATGCACTGAAAATTAATGTGAACAACACAGATTCAACCCACATTCTACCAGGATTATTTACACCAGCTAAATAACCTCTGAATTGGTTAACGCTAAATGGCCAGATGGTCATGTTCTAATTCTTTTCTCCCTGGAAACATGGCACTCACAAAATCAGGCTCCCAACCTGTTTTTGGCTTCCCATTGAAAAAAGTTTTGTTTTGAACATTAGCAAAGGTTCTGCTAAAAATGTTTTTTGTCACAGAGATGAACTTTTCAAACAGGATCGCCCACAGATTTCTTGATTTCCTAAATGCTTTATATACACCTTGAGGTTATCCTTTAAATGATCCCATCAATTGTAAAAGCAATGCATGTAGGAACATCAGGGCAGGAGAATAAATGAGCAGATAATGCAAAGGAAATGTCATGCAGTGCAGGGATGGAAACTTTTTCATTTTTCATATCTAAAGTTTGCTTTATATCATATTCATATGATTTGATTTTTTTTTAAAAAAAAAGCCTATATGAAAATTCATAAACATTTACACACATATGCATTTTTGCCTAAGGCACGTGTTTCTTACTAGTAAACTAAACCCAGTTGTTAGTCCCAGCTAGAAACTTACACATATTCTATTGAATCTAGTTGAGATTAACAACTGAATTGAGGATGATTTTTAAGTAATAGAATCCATCTTTGAACATTATTCTCCCTAACAAAAAGAGCTTACTTTCACTTACACTGTTTATTTGTGTGTGCATTTTTTAAAATCAGAGAGCTCTATCACAAAATTCAGAGGAATGCAAATGCTAAAGTATAACTGCTTTTTGATTTAATTGGTGTGAATTAGGTATGTTTGTATTACAAACCATACTAAACTAATATCTGTCAACTCTATTGCGCTAATGGAAAGAAACTCCAGGTTCACAGTGAAAATAGCTTTGGCTCCAAAGCCTATCAAGTGTAAATCCTACAGATTAAGTGCAGAGCAATGATGATATTGTTTTCCTCTTTCAGAAGCAGTTTCCTCCTTAGGCGAGAATACTGGAGACTTCTTACATTTTTGGGATTTTTACTGAAATTGAGCCCGAGGGAAGAAATAGAGAAGTGCCCAGACATTCAATGCTAAGCTTCAACCCTGTATAAAGCAAACAGCACACATGGGGTGTGTATGTGTCTCTACCTCACTCCACCCAACTGAGAAAACGGAAATGTCTGTCTCTCTGCTGAAGACATTCCAATTGCTTCTCTTTACAGCTACTGCCACACTGCAGAAATAAAGTAGTTTGATACCACTTCAACTTCCATAGCTCAATGCTATGGAATTCTGAGATTTCTAGTTTTGCGAATTATTTAGCCTTTCTTGTCAGAGAGCTCTGGTGCCCCACCAAACTACAAATCCCAGGACTCCATAGCATTTTATCGTGGAAGTTAAAGTGGTATCAAACTGCTTTATTTCTGCTGTGTGGCAACAGCCAAAGACACACATGCAGAGGCACTGATCTCAAATTCATCTTAACTAAATACACTGGACCTCCAGCTATCGGTAATAAACCCAAGACATGGAGTAAGCACCTTTTTCTAATTATTAGCACCACTAAAGAAGGATTTTTAGTTATTAGTAAAACAAAAGGCTATAGATTAGAGAAAATCTAATCTCCTACAAACAATATCTTACCTGCCCCTATTCCACGTCATATATGTTGATGATTACCCTGTCCTGGTAGATGGAAGAGAGGGGGAATTAACTAGTAAATTATCTTACATTAAATCAATTTCTCTATTTAATTCTGTATCATTGCCACATGATCTGTTGTACCATCCTCAATACAATTCTTTTATTTTATTTTTTATTTTTAAAAGGAGATGCTTGGTATTGAACTACGTGCAAAGTGTATATGCTTTACAAACAACATTTGTCCAGATACCAAACACCCACCCACTTACCCACCCACATTGTATCTGCTTGGTAACTTAAGAACAATTCTTACAACAGTATAAATGCAGCAGTATTTAAGTGGTTACAGTATGGTTCCACATGGCAAAAATGTGCCAGGAGATTGCAGTGGTTATTACTATAGTATTGTGTTTTTTAAAAAAAATGTCCAAATGATGTTTCTGTTGTTCCAGACTATTTTCTGGTACCAGTTGCAACCTTTTCTTTGCACCCTTGAGAGGATTCTTTTTTCATTCCGAGACACAGCAAAATAAAACAATGCCCTTTGCTCTTTTCCCTTTTTAGATTTTTTTAAAAAGAATTGTAGTGCGTTAATGCAGCAGTGGAATGGAAGTTATACACTATAGTATTTTATCTCTTTTAAAAAACCAGGATATATATTTTTAAAAGAACTGGGTGTAAATCCAAACAATCAATACTGACAGAACCTCTAAATGGATGGAATGAGTGGAGGAAACAATAACCAACAAAATCCATGGAGCAATGTTCTGAAAAGTCATGCTTCTTGAAATCAAGCAAGAAGAGCCCTCTATCACAAGTTCCTGAATCAAAAGCTTATTTTTTCCACACAATGTAGGGGGGCATCTAGTGGACACTAATTTTATAGCAAGTGCTATAAAAACAAGGAAATTTATTTCGTTCTGGGGGAACAAAAAGACTTCACAATCATCCAGATACGGTCATTTTGAGTGATTCTAGCTGCACTATTCTCTGATGTTTAATGTCACTTATTGCCACGTCCCCTTTCAATTGCTGCCACATTTTTTTTTTACCTGAGTAGTAGTGTGGTTCAGAGAGAGACAGCTTAGCGTAGTGGTTTGAGTGTCGGACTACGACTCTAGAGTCCAGGCTTCAATTCCCAGCTTAGACATGAAACCCACTGGGTGACCTTGGGCAAGTCACATACTCTTAGGACGTTATCACACGGGGGAAAATCTGCTGGTTAATCCACACAAAACCCAAACAGAAACTGGATTTGTGCCTCGCGTTTTCACACGATGTCGCACAGAAACTGGACAGAAAGTGGATAGAAACTGGTGTTATCCGCGATCTTTTGAAATTCGGTTGTTTGGAGGAAATGCAAATGCGCAATTAAGGTTTCGAATTTACCGTAATGTGATAGCCAAATGCGCATTTGGAAGCATTTCCCTGCTTTTCCCATTGTTCCAGCGAGCATTCCTCTATCTGCGCATGTGCAAGAAGCTCATTTCTAGTACACTTACAGGCTTTTCTCACTTGTGTGTGAACGTTAAATGTGCTTACTGTAAATTCGCAATTAAGGTAATTCCATTTGCGGAATCAAGGTTTATTTTCAGTTTATTTTCGGTTCCACTTTATTTACGCTTTCTGGCCCACGTGTGATAACGTCCTTAGCCTCAGGGGAAGACAATGGAAAATCTCCTCTGAACAAACCTTGCCAAGAAAATCCCATGATAGGGTTAGGGTTTCCATAAGTTGGGAATGACTTGAAGGCACACAACACACGCAGTGTGGTTCATAAAGTTTCATTTGCCAGTGTCTGATTGTGAAATGGCCTCGGATGTTAGTTAATGATGTGCATAATCCACATTCTCCCCACAACTTTTTCTTCTTTTCCCAGTTATCCTCCCAGTTTGGAATGCTCACATTCTCCTTCCCCACAAGGCTTGGGATTTATTTTATTTTACTTATTTTAAACAAGAACTCTCCACAGAATGAGCAATAATAAGACAAATCACTGAAGTTCCATTCCCTGCAATTGTCCTAATTTGCCAGGGAAAGTCCTGATTAATCCTCTCTTGTCCCATTTTCACATCTATTTTTTAAAAGGTCTCAATTTCTCTCTTTGTCTTTCACTTTCCCCCTTTGTTTTCAACTTACTTCAGTTGCTGCAAACTGATTTCAAAGGGCAAAAGTAGTTTGCGGTCATTTAACTTAACAGGAGAAAAGAAGGGGGGCACATTTTGCCCTTCCCAGTTGGCTCAGGGAAAAGCAAACTGCTGCAGCCGCTCCTAACTTGTGTGTTCTTCCTCATTAATAACTTCTGCCACCTTGACTACACTCTGATGTTGTTTGACCACACATGTCCCAGTTTTAATCTATGAAATGTTGGTAGGTATGAAATTCTATCTTGCTGCTCAATGCAGCATGCATGGCACTGGTGCTTCCACTCTGCTGTCCTTGAGCACATTACTGTCTTGGAGTTCTCCTTCCCTTCCAATAGATCTTTCATGTTGTGTGTGTGTGTGTTTTAAAAAAACAACCTCCTATGTTAGCAGAGGAATTGCGAAGTTCTCAAGAGCAATTTTTTACTTCCCCATCTCATCTAGATTGTCCTCCAGTCCAGTGGCATCATTAGGGTTAGTGTCACCCGGTGGGTAAACTCATGGTGTCAACCCCCCCATTGACCCCCTCCCATACCACACCATACAGAGTCCTTAGTAATGTTTTTTGCACCAATGTAACTCATAAATCATAATCCACACACATCACTGAATGTAATGGTAATAGTTGTGACATAAACAACTAGCAAAATTAAATGTATACCTTTAAACTACAGTATCAGTTGCACAGCTCCAATAGATTTACATGCACATAGTTTCATGTGGTTAAAGTGGAAAAATCTAGTAAGATGTGATGTTTTTAAAGAAAAAGTTAAAAGAATAAAAAATTAATTTTTAAATAACTATTTTTTTTAAAAAAAACTTTCTCTTCCCACTGATCCTCACTACATTCACACCATCTCTTCAGCATTTTAAAGGGACATAGGCAAATGCCACAGCCAGTTTCTGCCAAAAGGCAGATGGTTGGGGAGCAGTGGTGTCACCTTCCCTTACGGTGTCACCCAGTGTGGTCCTCACTCCCCGCACACCCCTAGTGATGCCTCTGCTTCAGTCCACCCAAATGTCAGTGGCCACCCAGCTAAGGGGGAATAAGGCAGAGGAGGAGGGGAGTTATACTGCACATCTGATGTGAACTTTTTTAATCCTCTCTTCTTCCTCCCACTTGGGCAACCATTTCAACTTGATGACTGAGCCCTACTTCATACAAAGAACCCTCCTGGTTTAGACCAAACACTTACCTAATCCAACATTCTTTTTTACAGTGGTCAACAGGAAGCCTATGGGAATCCCATCAGCTGGTGTGAGTGTGATAACACCCTTCTGCTTGTCTTCTTCAGGATGCGAGGCCTTTTCACACTACTCAGTTACAGCATTATGATTCCACATTTATCCTGTGGAATCCTGAAGTTTGTAATTTGGGGAGGAAGCTACCAGAGCTACCTGCCTCAGAATTCCAAATTCCCCTCTCTAAACAGCAAATCCCAGGATTCCATAGGATGCTGCATGGCAATTAAAGTGGAATATAGCCAGTGTGGCTTAGTGGTTTGAGCACTAAACTACAGCTCTGATAACCAGGGTTCAATTCCCCACTCAGCCATGAAAACCACTAAGTGACCTTGGGCAAGTCACATGCTCACAGCCTCAGGGAAGGCAATGGCAAATCTCCTCTGAACAAATCTTGCGCAGAAAAATGATAGGTTCACCTTAGGGTCACCATAAGTTGGGAATGACTTGAAGGCACACAACAATAAAAACAGCATCATAACTATGTAATGTGAAAGGCCCCCTGGTATTAAGGGGTGTACTGTCTCTGGTACTGGATATAATATATAGCCATCATGACTAGTGGGTATTTATAGCCTTATCCTTTGTTTTTTGTTGTTAACTGCCCTTGAGTCGATCTCAACTCATGGCAATCCTATGGATGAGACGTCTCCAAGACCCTCTGTCCTCCACTGCTCTGTTTAATTCCTGCAACCCCTTCATACCCATGACCTCCATAATAGAGTCCATCTATCTGGCACGTGACCTCCTTCTCTTCTTGCTTCTCTCTACCTTTCCCAGCTTTATTGTCTTTTCCAAAGAGTCCTTCCTTCTCATGAGGTGTCCCAAGTACGACAACCTCAGTTTGGTCATCTTGGCTTCCAGGAAGGTTTTTGGTTTGATCTGCTTTAGGACCCATTTATTTGTCCTTTTTGCTGTCCATGGGATCTGCAGCACTCTTCTCCAGCACCACATCTCAAATGCATCAATTTTCTTCTTGTCATCTTTCTTAACTGTCCAGCTCTCACATACATGAGTCTACCTCATCCACTCTTTTAAAGTTACTTAAAGTTGATGGCTATCGTTTCAGCTTGTGGAAAGGTAAAATAGCCACTTCAACTTGTGACAAGCAGTAATTCCAGAGGTTGATTATGCATTGCGTGAAAAAATATTTGGATGTGTCAAGTCTTCAGCATTTTGGCAAGCCACTTCAAGTTCCCAGGTTCTGGGATTATGAGATGAGAACTTTTTTCTCCCTTTCTGTTTAGTATTATATAAACCTCTGTCTGGTCTCAGACATCTTGACAAATCATCCTTTACATTGCCAAGAGGGGGAAAAACAACAACCTCAAATGCCCATAAAGCTATCTACAGGTGGTTTTCATTTTTTGCAAAGGCGAGTTTTACATTTATTTTCATTTTCCTCATTTTATAGACAGAGGGCTGTTTAAATGTCAAAGTAATTTAAATTACTTCAAAGTAATTTAAAATCCTACATTATTGAGCAGCTACTTAAGCATTGTTGATTAGCCCAAATATTATTCTTTGGGGAGAATACCAGAGCACAAATAGTTGGAATGTAGATCAAAGGAGATTTAGGGGGGTTGCAGACTGCCAGAAATAGTGTGAATTCAGTCCACTTTTAGGGTTAGGGTTAGTGCTAGGGAATCATGGGAACTGTTATTTTTCTGAGACATTGAGCCTTCTCTGTCAGACAACTCTGATGCCACAATAAAATACAGTTCCCATGGTTCCCTAACTCTAACCCTAACCCTAAAAGTGGACTGAATTCACACTATTTCTGGCAGTCTGCAACCCCCCTTAAAGGTCCAAAATAAGTTGATCCAAAGAAATACTGTGGAAATTTTGCCTTATAAACACATACACACACATATATACACACCAAAAAAGAAAATGAAATACTTTCATCATATTTTGGGACTGAACCATGTTGGAAACCAGGGAGGTATATATGTTGGAACATTGCAGCAAATACTGGACTAGTGTTTCGTCATTCTCAACATTTGGCCTGTTGACAGTTGCCAAACTGGATGAACCAAGATCTCTGGAGAATCAGGGATCTTGAGGAGAAAAAAATAACTGTTGAGGCTAAATGAAATAAGAATGGGCAAGAGAGGGAGGTGTCCCTTCTGAAGCAATCTCTCTCATCAGATTGGTGTTTAGAATAAAGAAACAAAAATTCAAAAATAATCCAGTTGGACACTACTTTAACTGCCATGGCTCAGTGCTATGGAATTTTAGAAATATTAGTTTGGTATGGCACCAGAGCTCTCTGACAGAGAAGGCTAAATGTCTCATAAAACTACAGTTCCCAGAATTCCCAAGCATGGAGCCAGGGCAGTTAAAGTGGTATCAAACTGGATTATTTCTACAGTATGGATGCAGCACTCAAGAGTGACACTGATCTGGATGCATAAGCAACAATTGTACCTCTTCCATTATGGATCAAAGGGCCGATGCAGACTGGCCGTTTGGGGTGGCACAGAGCCACCCCGGGAAGTGGCGAATTGGGGCCACAGCAACCGCATGCCGTGGCTCCGATCCTCCCTTTTGCTGCCCGCAAAAGAGTGGCAAAATGCCACTCCTTTTAGGGGAGGCAAAAGGCTGCCCTAAGAGCTGGCGCTGCGGCTCTTCAGTGCCCTTTTGGCGCAGCATGTTTAAACACACTGCACTGGGAGGGCGTCCTGATGCCACGCACCGTGCATACAGCTGCGTGGTGTCAGGACAGCATCGGGGTGGGGTTGGGGCATCTGCAACAGCCCAAAGTGAGAGGGAAAAAAAGCAATTGTCTATGTAACTGGCTAGCAAAAGGAATTGGTAGTTCCAGCATCTGCGGAAAGCCAGCTGGCCACAGATAGTAATTTACAGTACAGTTTTTATCAACCATTGGCCCTTAAGATCTTTTGGACTTCAGCTCCCAGAGCATAGCAAGAGTATTGCAACAGCTGGAGCAAAAGATGGCATTGGCTCTCGAATAAGAATTTTGCTCTCCAAAATGAAATTTTCCTTCAGTCCCCAAATTACTAGCATTGCCGTTCAGCATTTGGACAAACACTGTAGGCATTCAAAGAAAAGAATATGGTAGATTCTGGCAAAATCCCAACAATAACACTTCAGAAACTTGCTAAAACTTTGTGCAAGAAAGCCTTTCTATGTATATACATTTTTGTAAGCAGCCAGACCCACTTCTGATGCATTTACAGTTGTGCGTGGAAATTCATTCTCAGCTTTGACACATGTGCTGACACCATACAGGCATCCAGTGTTTCTTCAGAGAAAAGAAAATGCAGTGATATTGGCTTCTGAAATTAACTGTATTTAAAAGCATCCCAAGTGAACAATTTCTCTACAAGTTTTTAGAGAAATCACAGCACATTGGACTTTATTAACAGTTTGAATCATTATAGTAGGGCGACTTGGACAATTATGCATTTACTTCCTAATCACAATCATTTAGTTTACCCAACTATTTCAGGTGGAAAAAACTGTACATTGCAATTGATTTGCTTTTTTTTAAAAAAAGCATCATAAAATGTTTTATAATCAAAATGCATTAATTGGGGATTTTATTTTGACCATTAGCTGTGATTTTCTCTGCAAAGAAACTTCTTTTATGGCACTCAATAGCTGCACCTTTCTGTTCCCTCATTTTTGTCTCTGCCCCTCAATGAAAATTGTCTTGTAATACCCCTAACTCTTTTAAGCAAGGAGATTACCAAAAAGTGAGGGTTGAGTGGAGGATAGTGGTTGGGATCTTCGGATAAACCTTTTGTTTCAGGTCCCAGTTATTAGGAAATATTGCCTGCTGAACTCAGCAACACTTACTACCCACACTGCAAGATTACAACAGTTTAATCCTTTGATTGCAAAATCGGCAGGTTGGCAGTTTGAGACCCGGGTGCTGCATGATGGGGTGAGCTCCTGTCACTAGTCCCAGCTTCTGCCAACCTAGCAGTTTGAAAGCATGCAAATGCAAGTAGATAAATAGGTACCACTTTGGTGGGAAGGTAAACAGAGTCCTGTGCAATCATGCTGTGCAATCATGCTCTGACAATGCTGGCTCTTTGGCTTATTAATGGAGATGAGCATCACCCCCTACGGTTGGACATGACTTGACAACCCTGTCAATGGGAAATACCTTTACCTTTAATCCCACTCACCATGGGTCGAGATCAACTTGAGGGCAGTTAACAACAGAACAAAAACTGCCATGACTCCATCCTGTGGAATCCTAGGAACTGCAATTTGATGAGGGACATAGCACTCTCTAGTACATTTCCCATTATAGCAGTTTGGCAGAGTAGTCTCTCACCAAACTATAGCTCCTATAGAATGCACTTAGAATTCTCTGCCAAACTGCTATAGTGGAAAATGCACTACAGAGGGTACAATTGCAATAAAGGTTGTCTCAAAGTGTGATAATTGTGATACATCCTGAATGATAAAAGGTTGCATTCTAAAGCCATTATTGGTACTTGCAATTCAAGAGAAGTGGCAGCAGAGGGAGTTGGGAGACCTGGACCTTACCCACATTTTCACTTTTGCAAAAGCATGAGAGAAGGGCAAGAATTTTGTTTTGGTTTATGTGCTTTTGTAACAAGGGGGGGGGGCAAGTGTGGAAGTCTAGAGAGGCTTCATTAGTCCCCCAGGAAGCATTGGAGGGTGAACCCCCATTGCACTACATACAACTGCTCTTTTTTTTGGGGACCCCAAATGCCTTCTAGGGAATGTGGGGACATTTTAACCATGTTTTAGGACCTCCTAGGCCATTTTAGACCAAGCAGAGGCCCTTTTTAAAATCATCCAGAAGTGAGTGAAAGTTGCTTCCTTATTTACTTCCCCCTCTTAAAGATCTCTCTTGGGCTTAAATTGACTCAGGGGGCAAACAATTCCCCCTATGGACTTCAGAGGGACATTTTTTGTTTGGACATTTTTGATCCTGGCACAGGGTGGATGCAGCTTGCAGACTCCATTTTGCCCTCCCCTGTTTATAAGGGCTTACCCAAATTTGAAAAATTCTTCATAAACTGACTAGGACAAAGAATGCAAACAATTATATGTGATGGAAACAAAGATTAATTGATCTCTGGAGACCAATGCATACAGATACTTTTTATGGAAATACAAAACCTTGCATAATAGTGCACCCTATTGAAAGGAATGACTTCTTCAGGATGTTGACCATACAGGTGCATTGGAGAACTGAGACGTTCCTACCAAGAACACCTCTCTAGGCATTTCTATGTCCTCCAGCTCAATTCTACAGTCAACTGCCAGAAGCATACCATAGAATTGTGTCGGGGAATCTAGGACTGGAGCAAATGGGTGGGAAAGAGTGGTCTGAGTGCACTCTGGCCAGAAGCGGGTACGAACCCTGCTGACTGCATGGCCGCTCCAAGGTGGGCCATGCACACAGGAGATAACAGGAGTCAGATTATCTGAGCTCCTTTTTGTCCTGGTTCAAAGGATCATAGCATAGCTTCAGTGCTGCTTTGGGGCACTTCGGAGGCATGTGTCGTCCAACTGGCATGCCTCCAAAGCCTGCTGGAAGCTGCTTCTTTCTGCCTGCCTGTTTCACTCCCTACAAAATATCTAGAGAGAACCTATGTTTCAGACATGGGTAAGTAAAACCGTGAGTACAGGTCCCATGGATATTGGGGGGGGGGGGAAATCCTGTATTTTTAAATTCATTACAAAAAACTCCCCCCCCCCTCAATCCCACCACAGTATGCCCTTGAAGTATATGTTCCTCCAAGCATACCTCTACTGAAATGAGCTTGTCTTTGTAGACTGAATTTTCAAACAGGAAAGCAATGCTCAGTCCCTTCACAAAATGCCAACTTTACAGAATGTTCCCTCCAGCATTACCCACTCACTCCAGGTATTATCCTGGAAGATTTACTGTAAGGGATAAAGATTTATGCATGGAATTTGATTCTGCTCCCAGTAGCTGTCTGTTCAGAACAACAAGTTGTGGAGATGAAGTTATGGAATCCCTTCTTAGACTGCTTTGACCTAACACTTGGCTATCTCCATACTTTCTCGGCTACAAGGACACTCTTAGTTTTACCTTTCCTTCATTTATTTTATTTATTCAGTATATTTATATCCTTTCCTCCAAAGAGCTCCTCTGTTTCTCCATTTCTTTTATAAATATATTTGTCAGTAATACCAAAGAGCAGAAAGCTGATGACAAATGACTTGGATGTGTACATTCCAAATGGACTCTACACTGACACGGAATGAATGATTTTTTAAATAACATGAAAGGAAAGGGATTGTTTTCAAAAGATCATAATTCTTCCTTATTTTTATATCTTTTGAATTTACAATCTTCTTCACTCTGCCCTGTGAAAACTGGTAAATAAATTCTGTGCCTGTAATATTAGATTAGTATATTTTAGACACATAGATACAGATGCTCTGCACCACCAAGTTAAAATAGTTTAATATCACTTCAACTATCATGGCTCCACCCTATGGATTCTAGGATTTGTAGTATGGAGAGGTCATACTCTAATTTATAAAAATGTGCACTAGAAAAGAACAACCCAAAGTCCTCTACCTAACTACAAATCGTACAATTCCACAGAATGAGGCATAATTATTAAGTGGCCTGAAACTGCTATAATGGCCTAGTGAAGAATACACACGTAGTGAAGTGCGTGTCCTTTTATCAGCACGCTTTTGTTTCAGCAGCAGAGGAGGCTGAATGTAAAGGACAACTTCCAAGTGATTACGCGTAAAAGCAAACATGCACCTCTGTATATGGCATTAATTGGTGTTTCTGGATGACCTTCAAGTTGTGTAGGGAATGGGGCTGAACAGAACACAGCAAAAAGAGATACAAGAGCATTGAATGAATGATATGTTACTATTATGTTAGTATAGTACCCAGCGCTATTACTGTATATCCAATAGGAAAATAATTAATTATCTCTCCACATTGCATTCTTCTCATATTTATTTATTTAATGTACATCCTGCTTTTCTCTTGGCCTGGGATTCAAGGTGGCTTACATCTCATTGGCACCAGTGAGTGGCTGGTGCTGATATTCCCCTGGCAAGTTGGAGATCTTTAAATGTGGCATATCTTGGGGAGAGCAAGTTACGACAGTATCCTGCCCCACCTTTCCTATCAAATGCCATAGGTAACTGTGAGAGTTAGTAGCTTTTCTACACTTATACTAATTGCTAGTCTGATGTTTGCTGACTTCCTGTTCATTTGCTTTGACTATTCCAGGGTGACCAGATAGATGTCTTCATCGCAAAGGAGGACAAGGCACTGCAAAAAGGAGGACATTCAAGACAAATGGAGAACATGACCAAACAAAAGTTAAAACACTAGTATAAATATAAATTCATGCTTTTTAGTCATACTCAAAATGGAAGACATTTTGAAATTCCTCCTGGGCATAAGGTTGAAATGGAGGACAGGTCCTGGACAAGGTGGACCTCTGGTCACCCAGTGACTATTCCCACTCTCTTCCTATGCATCATTCTAACCTGCAGTCATTTTATCTTCTCTCTCTCTATTCCATTAGCATTTACAATTACTGTAAGCAACGCCACTTTTAATTGTTTTACAAATAACACTAAATTTATTTTCTTTGTGAGGCCATATTGAGGGAGGGATGGGACTGGTTGTTGTTCATTTTCTGTCTTCCCAATTTGATTAGTCTGCAGGAGTTATCCACTACTATCTCTCACATTTCCCAACAGTAACAGGAATAATCTTTTAGAGAAGTAAACAAAAATCTACAGAATATAAGAAGGAGAGAGACTGGGAAGTCCAGCATATCATAGCTGGGCAGACATTGTTTCTACTATGTATCCATGGAAACTGATCCATCACAGTGGATATATGTTTTTCATCCCAGTAAAGGAAAAACAGAGCAGAATATTTTAATTTCATACTAGGGAAAGGTGTACCTGCAGTGTCTATTTACTAGCGTTTGGTGTCAGTGATGCAATCTTTACTCCTCTTAACTATCACAAGGATTATGCTGGCCAACGTATCATTTTGTGGGCATAACAAATTATTAGGAAGCCTAAGTGCTTACAATGGACATTTTCAAGGTAGCAAATAATGTGCTTCCACAGAATTGCTTGGTACATGCAGCCCATTACTCTGACAAGCAAAGACTTGCTGTAGAGTACTGTGCATGAAGGTTATGAAAACACATAGTGGTCAAATGGTGAATTTTTGGCCCTTTGGGAAGGGTGGCAGTAGGTGTTTTGTCCTGTGCACCAATCCACAAGCACGTATTTACAAGCTGCCACACCTGGAATGGAATATCCATTCTAATTTTAGAAGAATACTTTGCAAAGCAGCTGCAGCCAGTAGCCAATGGTGTGCAGTTCACTGAGCCGCCGTAGCTTTGCTTAGCTGATAGGCTCTAGGGTGCAAAGCCAGAGAACTCAGTTCACCCAACAAGATGCCATTCCAAACCCATTCCATGGGAGCCAGTCAGCCAATGATCTAACAGTAAGAAGGCAATTCATGCCATACTTCAAACCAGCTATTCATGCCATGCTTCAATTCCTGCTTCACGTACTTGTGGAGATGTTGGAGTGTATCAAATATCACTGGTGGCCCTGGGAAGAAGCCACTCATGTGTTACACATCCCACATTCCAGCTTTGTGTCTAGTGGATTTCTAGGCCAAGATCTCTCAGCGCAAAGCCAGTAAGACCAACTTCTAATTTTGGAAGGGAATGCAGAGTGTGTACTTGGCAACTTTCTCACAGCCGTGTCACAACAGATACAGAAACTCTTTTGTAAGATTCATGCTGTCATGTGTGAAGCAACTATTCTATGAAGCAATGAATCCTACTTCATTTTCCAGAATGATCTGAACCAGAGGCTAAATTTCACTGTGTTTGGATCTATTGTACCAATTAATACACACATGCACACACACATACACACATCGTATGAGTATATATGTACATATTTAAATTACTCCTTTTAATAGTTACGGTGTCAGCAATTTATCCATATGGCAGAATTTAGATCAAAGTGAATTGATAATGTAATTGTACCAAGGAGATATAGAAACATTGGAGGTATTTTGACAGGAAGAAATTATGGCTGGATATGAAAGAATGAAAGAATAGGACTGTTAAAAATCTTTTGAAGTAACTGTTTCAAGAGGCATGATAGAAGCTAATATCAAAGATCATAATGAATTCCAGAAAGAAACAGCTTTCCAGATGCATTTCCTGGGAATGGTAAAATCACTCTGGCTGCATTAGTTGATTGTACAAAATTATCTTAATGGGGCCCAGAATGAACCAGGGTTATCTATCATCAGGGAGGAAAGGGTCATCCAGATGTTCAAAATATAATCTTTGATCTATTTTGTACATCTGGGCGAATAATCTGTGCCATCTTCTTTATTACCTCTGGTGATATTGCCGGCAAAGGGTGCATCTACACTGTAAAAATAATGCAATTTGACACCATTTAAACTGCTGTGGCTCCATCTTTCAGAATCCTGGGATTTGTAGTTTTGCAAGGCACTTTTTGGCAGAGAAGACTAAAGACCTTTTGATTGATCCAGTTATGCAGGGAAGTGAGTGCTCTGGGGGCTGTGGTCCTCCATAGCATGTTGGGCACAACTGCAAGTGGCATCATGCCATTTCCTGATTTGTTTTTTGGGGTGTGTTTGTGAAAATGGCCATTTTAAAAGATCTAGAGAGTAGTGGGGCACAAATTAACCCAATCCACCATATATCTGGTGATTTTAGACCCTTGGGCACAATTTTGGGGGAATTTTTCAGGATTTTGGGGCTTTAGAGTTTCTTGGGGGGGGGGTTGTGGGGTTGGCAGTAGCCTATGAACCACAGGTCATACTTACTCCACCCTTTACCCACTCTAAAATCTTGTTCTTATTCCTTTATTCTAAATTGGAAAGTAACAACAGATATCTAATCCCACGAAGACATGCCACACATCATATACACATATGAAACCCTCAAATAGGCTTCCTCCTAGATTCAGTTTACATAGACCATGATGACATCTGCTGACTTTGTTTTTCCTTCTCATTAGCCGATTGGCAACATAATCTTTTTACGTCCATTTTTTTTTTAAAAAAAGGCCTTCTTCAGCATTCATAGTTGTCTTATTGTGCCTAGAGCTTGAGAAATCTAAACTGAGTCTTAGGGGGGAAGCAGACGAGAGCTTCCCAGACGCTGCCAGACGGAGCGCTGCTGGACTGCAGCCTCCGCACCGCGGCGCTCCTGCGGCATCCCTAAAAGGAGCTCCAAATTGGCGCTCCTTTTAGAAGTCAGGGAAAGTGCGCCCTAAATGCGTAGGGCGCACTTTCCCTGATGCGTAGGGCGCAGCATGTGCGGTCGCTGCGGCGGGAGGTTGTCCCCGGAGCGCTGGCCGTGCGGAGGGCCGGCGGCTCCGAGGACGACCTCGGGAAGAGGAAGGGGCGCCGCGCGTGCGGCTGCCCCTCCTCTTCCCTGCCTCGGAGATGGCTCAATAAGCCGTCTGCCGAGGCCTTTACTTAGTACTCTGCACAGATCTGAAACTGGCATATCAAAGTTGCTGGAAGGCCCAGCTTCATTCCTGAGTTCATTCCTCAAGTTGTGCAGAAAATTCAAAAGAAATAATAATAATAATAATAATAATAATAGGTTTTATTTCTAACCCGCCCCTCTGCATCGCAATCGGGGCGGCTTACAAGAGTTAAAAATAGTACAATTAAAACAATCCAATATCCCAATCCCACCTCCCATATCCCGCCCACCCCTTAAAACAAGATTAAACTAAGAATATATTAAAACACAAATATAGCAATAAAGTGCAACAATACAGCAACACAATACAACACACAAACAACTAAACAGCAGCGAGAGGTTTGAGGGAAGGAGGAATTATTCCGGGAAGGCCTGCCGGAAGAGATCCGTCTTAACTGCTTTCTTAAAGGCAGTAACTGTTGTGATAAGACGGATCTCGTCCGACAGGCCATTCCATAATTTAGGGGCAATAGCAGAGAATGCTCTCTGCGAGGTGTGTACAGATCTCAACTTTGGTTGATTTAATAAATTCTTTCCCGCTGACCGGAGGGCACGGGGGGGCTCATATGGGGAGAGGCGGTCCCTGAGATAAGCTGGACCCAAGCCATGTAGGGCTTTAAAGGTCAAAACCAACACCTTGTACTGTGCCCGGAAACTAATTGGCAGCCAGTGGAGGGACTTAAGCACTGGTGTTATATGCTCCCTCCTGGATGTTCCGGTAATTAATCTGGCTGCCATATTTTGCACTAGTTGAAGTTTCCGGGTTAAGCACAAGGGTAGCCCCCTGTAGAGTGCATTGCAGTAATCCAAACGTGAGGTTACCAGTGCGTGCACAACGGTTTCCAGGTCTTTCTTATCCAGGAATGGGCGCAGCTGGCGTATCAGCCGAAGCTGATAACAGGCACTCCTGACTGTCGCATTCACTTGGTTGGTCATGTGAAGCGACGAGTCAAGGAGTACCCCCAGGCTGCGCACACAGTCCTTGGAGGAGAGTGTGACCCCATCCAGGACAGGGGGCTGTAATCCCGGACCCGGCTTCGGACCGGTAACCGTGAGCACCTCCGTTTTGTCTGGATTCAATTTCAATTTATTTTTCCTCATCCAATCCATTACTGCTCCAAGGCAGTCATTGAGAGGAGAGATGCCATCAGCAGTCTGAGACGATGATTTGGTCATGGAGAAATAGATCTGGGTGTCATCAGCGTACTGAAGACACCGCCCTCCATGCCTCCGAATGATCTCTCCCAGCGGTTTCATATAAATGTTAAATAACATCGGAGACAGGATGGCGCCCTGAGGGACGCCACAATTAAGCTCTATTTTAGAAGAGCAACTGTCTCCGAGCCTCACCCTCTGGGATCTGCCCGAGAGGAAGGAGCGGAACCACTGCAAAGCAGTGCCTCCAATTCCTAACTCTCTCAGCCGATCCAAGAGAATGGCATGATCTATAGTGTCAAAGGCCGCTGAGAGGTCCAAGAGCACCAGCAGGGTCACACTACCCCTGTCGATGCTCAAGCGGAGGTCATCGGTCAGAGCAACCAAGGCAGTCTCAACCCCAAATCTTGTCCTGAAGCCAGTTTGAAATGGATCGAGATAATCGGTTTCATCCAAGATAGCCTGGAGCTGGGAGGCAACTGCCCTCTCGATCACCTTGCTTAAAAATGGCAGCAAGGAGACTGGTCTATAGTTGTTTCTGTCCAGGGGGTCCAGGGAAGGCTTTTTTAAGAGTGGCCTAACTGCCGCCTCTTTTAAACACGATGGTAAACTGCCCTCCCTGAGGGACGCGTTGATTGTGTCCCGAAGGAACACCCTCAACGCGCCCCCACCCTGGACGACCAGCCAAGATGGACAAGGATCGAGAGGGCAAGTTGTCTTCCTCGTCCTTCCAAGCAACTTGTCCACGTCCTCGGTACTCACAAATTGAAATTGATCCAGTAAAGTGCCATCAACGGAGTTACTGGACGCCTCATTCATAGATCCTGCTAAAACATTGGTGTCCAAGTCGACTCTTATCCGAGAGATTTTATCTGCAAAGTAGATGTTAAATGCCTCACAGCAGGCTGTCGTCGGGTTAAGTAGAGGGTTCGGCGCAGGAGATATCCGCGTCAAATCCCCCACCACCCTAAACAGCTCTGCCGGGCGAGACTCTGCAGACGCAATACGTGCAGAGCAGAAAGATTTCTGCGCTGCATATAAAGCCTCCCTATAGGAATCAAGGTGCTTCCTAAGGCGAGTTCTGTCGGATAAGAGACGAGTTTTTCGCCATTCGCACTCTAGTCGTTGTCCAACCCGCTTCATCCTCCTGAGATCTTCTGTATACCATAGTTTACGGTTCGAAGCGGGCTGGAAAGGACGCTTGGGAGCGATCGTGTCGATAGCCTTGGTAAGCTCGATGTTCCACGTATTAACCAAAGCTTCGGCAGAATCGCCGGCATTACTCACCATTAAACCCTCCAAGGCTTTCTGGAAACCAATTGGATCCATTAGCCTTCGAGGGCGGACCATTCTAATAGGTCCACCACCCCCAGGAGGGCGAACAGTAGCCTTCAGTTCCACCTTGATCAGAAAGTGATCCGTCCATGACAAATAAATAAATGTATTTATTTATTTGGCCTTTGCATGAGAACCAGAATCTGCTAAAATTTCTTCTTCTTGACATAGGGATGGATGTATCAGTCTCCTTCCACTCCTTCTCACTTTTGCATATGTTCATTTGTAACTCCGTTTCATCCTATTTTTGCATTTACCTGTGATAAAATATCTGCATAAAATGCCACACAAAATAAACATCTCTGTCTTCCTTCAAAGGTTGCATTTTAAATATATAGTATTATAAGATACCCTCAAACTGTTCCAATTTGGCATGGACAGTCCTGATTAATCCTCTGTCATCTCAATTTTTCACTTCCTTTTATAAAGTCCCAGTTTCTCTCTCCTCCGTCCACTTTCTCTCATTGTCTTCAGCTTACTGCTGCAAACTTAGGTCAAAGTGCAAAATAGTTTACACTCAGTTAACTCAATGGGGGGAGGAGGCAGATTCTTGTCCTTCTCTGCAGATTCAGACAAAAGCAAACTGCTGCAGCCTCTGCTAGCTCATGTATACTGCCTGGCCATGTATGTGCCAGTTTTCATTCATGAAATGTCGGAGGGTATATTCTAAAATATCTGTATTATTTACATGCAGTTTGGAGCATTTTTCTAGCAGAAGGCTGTATCACAAAGTTAAGAGAACTGAAAAATCTAAAAGAAAACTGCTTTTTGATCTACACATTAATCTAAGATGTATATGTCAGGGTGTACAGTTTGTGTCTGAATTTATGAACTGTAAATGATACTTCTCCACTGGTCACGCCATTATTGTTTAACCAGACAGATTTAGTCCCCAAATGACTGTAAACACAGTAGATTTAACTGCTGATATGTTATTGTGGATACTTGTCCAAATACTTTATGTGAGTTAAACCTTTCCAGGGAAGAAGCCTGTTACATGTGGCTAATTACTTGACTGCATGCAGCAGTCAAAATGAATCCACTACCATAAGAGCAAAATAAACAATAAAAATAAGTGGAAACAATGATATCACAGAAAATGTGTGGATTTCCCTTGCAGGAGATGAATGAGACCATTGTGTCATAGCAACTCTCCTTCCATTGTTTACGGTGCCCTGTGCACATGCATCAAGGATGATTTTTCAGTGCTTTTGAGAGCATGTGGTTATGTTAGCTTGAGTGAAGTACTAAATGAAAACATCAGTGCACAAAACTCCCTTCTAGCAGGGGTGTGTGTGCTTGTATATACATATGTGCTGAGCTAGAACAGGGCAATGTGTTCAATGTACTTTTTCCTGGGACCTTGAGTGGGAGTTATCACTTTGTGTGTAGCCTTAGATGACATGAGGAAGAAAGTGCATCAAGTGACTCTGAGGTTGGAATACTACCACAGTGAAAACAATAGTATCCCACAATGAAGGGAGTCCACATTTATTCTTTCAGGACTGAAGCTTAGGTTTCTGCATGAATAAAGCATGGGATGAGAATAACCCCATATGTGCAAAGGAATGGCAGATCCTTCTTTGGTATTTTGTCAAACTAATATGATTGCAGAGCCAGTATGATATTGTGCTTTCATTGTTAGACAGGGTGGTGTCTGCACAGGTCAGGATACTCCAGGAGCAGCCTGGAATATTCTGACCCTGGAGCTGCCCCTATCTTTCCCCATTACTCAGGGCCCTCCATTTTAATGTCAGCTGGCTGTTTACATGTGCTGTGCTGTCTGATACAGCCAGCATGGAGGTTTGTTGCTCACTCGGAAGTCAGATCAAGATGCTCAGCATTGATCACATGGCTGGGCGCATTGTTCTGACCTCAAAGTGAGGAACATGTGGCATTGGTGGCTGTGTTGAGTAGCACAGCAGGGCACATTTTAAACAGCTTCCTGGCATTGAAATGGAAGATTCTTCTGGAAAGATCCAGAGCAACTAGTGACTTTTAAAAATCCATTTTAAGAGGGGTATAGCCCTGGTTTGGTGCTGAATGGGTCAGATGTTGTCCAGACTGTTCACACCAGACACATAGATGGTGCCCCGCGTCATCTGGACTCTCCGCTGAGAGGACAATGGGGAGGCTATTTTATTTGGCCCACACAGTCAGGGCCTAGGACTTTGGGAGGACAGGTTTGAATCCTCAGTCAGCCATGGAAACACACTGGGTTACCTTGGGCAATTCATAGTCTCCCAGCCTAAAAGGAAAGCCATGATAAACTCTCTCTGGATAAATGTTTCCAAGAAAACCTTATGATTAGGTTGCCATAAGTCAGAGTTGACTTGAAGCAGCCATGATAGTTACAGTGGAATTATAGTGCTATAATAGTAAAGTGTGAAAGAGCCATATCCTGGTCTATCTTATCACTCCCTTAAACTTGGTTACTTCCAAAGAGATTCAGGACAAAGAATTCAAGGCAGAGTTGCTAGGCATTCGGCATTATCTGCCAATCAGTTTCTCCTTCAACTAGTAAAATCAGATTATCAATACTAGAATCTGACAAACCAATAGATTTCCTATTCTTTCAGGCTGTCTTTATTGTGTTCTGAAACAGCTCTGCCCACAGAGTGCCAGGATTTAAGCCTTTTTTTTTTTTGGCAACCCTATATTCAGCCTGTTGTAGGTTTAATCATTTTCTTTAAGAGATCTGTTATGATATCAGTATCAATACGGGCTTAAGTAGAAAACTATTCATGTGTACTCATTACTTCTTATATATGCTGCTTTTGCATGGCATGACTTAAAAAAAAGATAGGGAATGTGTCGCCATCCAGCTGTTGATGGAATGCAACTCCCATCAGCCCTAGCTAGCACAGGCGATGCAGTTAGACTATATCTAAAGGGCCATGTTCCCCACCCCTTATTCAGAAGGATCATCTCTTTTCTATGAAGGAGTAGTAAGGAGGTGTCATGAATACTCACAGTTTTAAATGCTATTCATTTCAAGTAAATGAGAAACCCATTTTATGACTTTATTAGTCTACAGCCGTTCTACAACTTGGTGCCTTTAGATATTTTGGACTACAACTTCCACCATCCAATCACTGGCCCTGCTGGCTGGGGTTGATAGCACTTCTAGTTTCAATATCTGAAGGAAACAGGCTGGGAAGGCTGGTCTGTGGAATGCAAATTTTCTCTCAGTAAATAACCCCTTGTGGTGAATGAATAAAACTTAAATGATGTGAAACTGACCTTGTGGTAATTCCACTGCTACAAAAAAATCAGAAGTGAATACACAATCATTTTTATGTGCACAGGCAATAATGAGATTGGGTGAATTTTGATGAGCTTTTTTAAAAGTATGATTCAGACAAACTTTTAAGCCCTATTGATTTCAGTGGGAGAGTCAAGCATGGGCTTAGATCTCCCGCATTAAAATCCAATGGGATTTTTAACATGCACAGTTGTTTAATCAAGCCTTTGTTTCTGTCAGCTTACATAATTGAATCTGAAGGCCTCTCTGAAACAAAGCCATTCCCAAAGCTTTTTGCTGCAATTTGCCTGCTCTTGAGATCAATATTTGTACACCTTGGACATCAAAACAATGTCATTTTCCCTCTGACATGGTAAAGGTCTCCCACATATCTTGAGTGTTTCTTATGAAATAGGTTCTCTTTGGAAAATTGGAAAATGACCCTATCAAAGGAATGCATCATTTGAGGGTTATTTATCGTATGTCTGCAATTTTATACCTATGTCTCTATGGGAAAGTGAGTAGTGGAACATCAAAGAGAGCTAAAGGAGAAATGGCCCAAGTGTGCTAAGGGCCTTTGCAGACTGCCAGAAATAGTGCAAATTGAGTCCACTTTAAGGGTTAGGGTTAGGGTTAGGGAATCATGGGAACTGTATTTTATTGTGGCACCAGAGCTCTCTGACAGAGAAGACTCAATGTCTCAGAAAAACAACAACAATTCCCATGATTCCCTAGCACTAACCCTAACCCTTAAAGTGGACTCAATTTGCACTATTTCTGGCAGTCTGCAAAGGCCCTAAATCTCTCACATTCAAGTCATTACACTTCACAGAAGACAATGTGAAAGCACATGATGTAGCTACTACTACTCCAGAAACTAAGTAGAAAGCAGCCAGCATAAGAGACTAACAGGGAATCAAATGTACTTTAGACTGCTCTCCTCAAAAGAAACAGCACCATAAAAAAGAATGACAAATACATTTGCACCTCACTGGGGAAGACAGTCCATAGAATGCAATGAGTGATATGGTTGGCGTGGAAGCAACCTACACCTAGGTTGCCAGGGGAAAGGGGCAGATTTTGTCTCCATCACAATACTCCCTGCTTAGTTTGAATTACTGAGTTCCATGTAACATTGGTAACTGGAATGAGTTGTTTTGATTGGGAATGCTAGTTGAGGGTGTAACAAAGAATTTGTCTACCCTGATGAAAAAAAATCTTCATCTTGCATTTTTTGGGTTCCTCAGTGACCCTGCAGCAACCCCATTAAGACCACACATGCGCAGACACAGTGAGGTGATACTGGCATAACCAGCCACATACGTCCTCCTGGTGAACTTGCTTCTTTCCTCCTTCCCAACATGCATCCACCTATCAGCCAAAAGCCTTTATTGTCTTGCTGTCAATCTAGTGCAGGGGTAGGCAACCTTTCCCCTTTAAGGGCCGAGGGACTTCAGCTCCCAGAATCCCAGGAGCTATTGGACAACATGGGACTATTGGCCAACATGGCTGAGGCTTCTGGGAGCTGAAGTCCCTCGGCCCTTAAAGGGGAAAGGTTGCCTACCCCTGATCTAGTGGATCCACTCTGATGGGATAGAGCAGGGGTAGGCAACCTTTTTGAGCCGGGGCCCGGATTGCTGTCCCTCAGACAATTGGGGGGCCCGAAGCACCAAAAATAAATAAATAAATAAATTAAAATTAAAATTAAAAATTAAATTTTTTTAAAAAATTTCAAAAAATATATGCAAGCACACTCCCTCAGCCCCAGAAAAGCCATGGCAAAACCCCTGTGGAGATTTTGCCAAGAAAACCCCAAGAACAAGTAATAACAACAATAATCAATATCATCATGGCGGGCGGCGGTGGCGGCAGGATCGGCCTGGGGCCGGTCCAAAGGCCTCGGGGGGGCGCATCCAGTCCCCGGGCCTTAGGTTGCCTACCCCTGGGATAGAGAGATATCCCATCAGGATAGACACCCTCCATTTTACCAGTGTTGTGTTGTCTTTGTATGCACTTCAGTAAATGGAGTGTGCACATTGACTCTTACCCCCGATACTCCCCCTGATCATTTGCTTGCTTGCTTGTGCAGAGATCTCACACACTTAGCAACAGCATTATAGCTTTTACATTTTTATACTGCTTAATAGAGAACTCAGCACTCTCTAAGTGGTTTACAATCGTAAGTCAACTTCCCCAAACAAGCTGGGTACTAATTTTACCAACCGTATTTTCTGGCGTATAAGATGACTGGGCGTATAAGACCACCCCCAAGTTTTCCAGTTAAAATATAGAGTTTGGGATATACTCACCGTATAAGACTACCCCTCTTCCAACGCACACCAAATAAATTTTTTAAAAAATGAGATTTGATTTCAATATGGTAATTTTAATTCAAATGCTTATGACATGCAGGTACTTAGCAGGAAAACTGTCTCTTATAAACGCAACAAACTGCAGCTCCCATGTTCCCTATCATTTATTTCTGCAGTGTGTTTTGGACCTTACTTTTTAAAAAATAGTCCAGATTTAAATGCTGCTTTAAAAATTATTTCTATCTCCCAGCTATGAGATGTTTGGGGGGAAATGAGAAAGTGTTGGGGGGAAGGACTGCCAATATACTAGGTGATGCATTCTGGGGTATGTACAATTTGTGGCAAGTAAGTGACCCTGGCCATGTCACACACTCTCAGCCTCAGAGGATGGTAATGGTAACCCCCATTTGAAGAAACATGCCAAGAAAAACCCATAAGATTGCCTTGGGTTGCCATAAGTCACAAAGGACTTGAAGACACACAAGAACAACAAAAAAGTCTGCAATTGTTTCCTAGGTTGTACATGGGAATAGGAGCCAGCATGGGGTAGTGGTTTGAGTGTTGGACTACCACTCTGGAGACCTGGGTTTGATTCCCCACTCTGACATGAAACCCACTAGGGGAACTTGGACAAGTCACACACTCTCAGCCTCAGGGGAAGGCAGTGGGAAACCTCCTTTGAGCGAATCTTGCCAAGAAAACCTCAGGATCACCATAAGTCAGGAACAATTTGAAGGCACACAACATACACCAAGGAACTTGTTTCTTCTTTAGATAAATCTTCAAGGGTATACACACACACACACACACACACACTCTCTCTCTCTCTCACTGTGCAGAATTATTTGTTAAAGAAGCCATGCCCAAGCAACACATCAACTTTGGCTGTGTCTGCATTGCAGAAATTTATTAAAGCAGTTTGACACCTCTTTAACTGCCCTGGCTCAAGGCTATGGAATTCTGGGATTTGCAGTTTTGTGAGATATTTAGCCTTTTCTGTCAGAGAGCTCTGGTACCACAATAATAATAATAATAATAATAATAATAATAATAATAATAATAATTTGTATACCGCCCAATGGTTTCCCAATCCGGGCGGTTAACAGCATAAAAACAATACAAAATATATCCCTCCCACCCTTAAAACAGTATTAAACAATTCATTTTAAAATCAATATAACAGCAACAATAAAATCAATTAATTGCAGTTCCAATAACCCCATAAGATATTCAATTTTTTTTGCAGTGGGGGGAACCAGGTACGATATGATGTCATAATATAGAATATAGAAACCACCCGAGGCTGGTTATCTAGTCCGGAAAGGCCTGCCGGAAGAGATCCGTCTTTATAGCTTTTTAAAAACTATCCAGAGATATTAGCTGACGGATTTCGTCCAGCAGGTCGTTCCAGAGCCTAGGGGCAAATACAGAAAAAGCCCTCTGGGAGGTTGCAGAAAGCCTCGTTTTCCTTGTCTCCAAGAATTTCCTCCCAGAGGAATGGAGTGCGCGGGGGGGATTATACGGGAGGAGGCGGCCTTTGATATAACTTGGACCCAAGCCATTTAGGGCTTTAAAGGTAATAACCAACACCTTGTACTGGGTCCGGAAGCGAATAGGCAGCCAGTGGAGGGACCTCAAAACCGGAGTAATGTGGTCCCTCCTAGATGTTCCAGAAACAAGTCTGGCTGCCATGTTTTGAACTAATTGTAGCTTCCGAACCTGGCACAAGGGTAGTCCCATGTAGAGCGCATTACAGAAGTCGAAGCGGGAGGTTACCAGTGTGTGCACAATGGTCTCGAGATCCCTTACTTCCAGAAAAGGGTGCAGCTGGTGTATCAGCCGAAGCTGATAACAGGCGCTCCTGACCGTCGCATTTACCTGATTTGTCATCAGGAGCGACGAATCAAGGAGCACCCCCAGACTGCGAACACAGTCACTGGAGGAGAGTGTGACTCCATCCAGGACTGGAGGTTGCAACCCAATTCTTGGTTTCGGGGCCGCTACCGTGAGCACCTCTGTCTTGTCTGGATTCAGCTTCAATTACCGCCTGAAGACATTCATTGAGAGGAGAGATGCCATTGGAATTTGAGGCCGACGAACGAGACACGGAGAAATAGATTTGGGTGTCATCAGCGTACTGATAACACCCAGCACCATAACTCCATATTATCTCACCCAGCGGCTTCATATAGATGTTGAATAATGTCGGGGACAAAATAGCTCCCTGAGGGACCCCACAAGTGAGGTCCCTCTTACTGGAGCTACAGTCCCCGAGCAGCACCCTCTGGGACCTACCAGAGAGGAAGGACCAGAACCACTGCAGATCAGTGCCCCCGATACCTAACCCCTTCAGGCGGCCCAAGAGGATGCCGTGGTCTATCGTATCAAAAGCCGCTGATAGGTCTAGGAGCACCAACAGGGTCACACTACCCCTGTCGATGCTCAGGCACAGATCGTCGGTCAAGGCAACCATGGCAGTCTCAACCCCAAATCCTGTCCTAAAGCCGGTTTGAAATGGGTCTAGATAATCGGTTTCATCCAAGACCGCCTGGAGCTGAAGAGCAACTGCCCTCTCGATCACCTTGCTCAAAAATGGCAGCAATGACACCGGCCTATAGTTTCTCATATCCAGGGGGTCCAGGGAAGGTTTTTTCAGAAGCGGCGTAACAGCCGCTTCTTTCAAACAAGATGGAACATGTCCCTCCCTGAAGGATGCATCGATGATATCCACAAGGAATCTCTTCAATGCATCCCCCCCCCTGGATGGCCAGCCATGATGGGCAAGGATCAAGAGGGCAGGTCGTCTTCCTCACCATACCAAGCAGCTTGTCCTCGTCCTCGGTACTCACCGATTGAAGCTGATCCAGTATAACTACATCGACGGAGTTACTGGATGCCTCGCCTATTGACTCTGATTCAAAAGTGGCATCCAAGTCGGCTCTTATCTGAGAGATTTTATCTGCAAAGTAGTTATTAAATGCGTCACAGCAGGCCGTGGTAGGGTTAAGTAAGGGATTCGGCGCAGAAAATATCTGCGGCGTCTCCCTCACCACCTTAAACAGCTCTGCCGGACGGGACTCTGCAGACGCAATGCGTGCAGAGAAGAAAGCTCTCTTTGCTGCAAGTATTGCCTCCCAATAGGAATGAAGGAAGTTCCTATGGCGAGTTCTGTCTGATAAGAGTCGAGTCTTCCGCCAACTGTGCTCTAGTCGTTGACCAAACCGCTTCATTCTCCTAAGCTCCTGTGTATACCAAGGCTTTCGGTTTGAAGCGGGATGGTAAGGACGCTTGGGAGCGATTGTGTCGATAGCCCTGGTAAGATTGATGTTCCAAGTGTTAACCAGAGCGTTGACAGAGTCACCGGCATTCCTCACCATTTGACCCTCTAATGCTCTCTGGAATCTGATTGGCTCCATTAGCCTTCGAGGATGGACCATTTTAATGGGTCCACCACCCCCGGTGGGGCAGATGTAGGCCTTAAGTTGCATCTTGACCAGGAAATGATCCGTCCATGACAATGCAGAGGTACTTACCACCTCCGCCCACGGATATTCCTGATCCGTACTAAAGACCGCATCGAGTGTATGACCTGCACAATGTGTGGGCCCGTTGACCAATTGGGATAGGCCCATGTTTGTCATGGTCTCCATGAACTCCCGAGCCGCCCCTGTTAAACTGGTCTCGAGCGGGATGTTGAAGTCCCCCAAGACTAAAACTCTGGGAGTCTCCAACAGCAGCTCAGAGACCAAAGCAAATTGAGCCCTGCATCGTCCAGTCTCTTCACTGAGAGGACATGAGGAGGTCAGTTTATTTGGCTTGTGCAGACAGGGCACCAGTAGCCTTGACCCATCAGCTGAAGACCCTAGGGGTATAGAGAGTTATCTGAATGTATGGAGGATAGCTTGGACTTTATTACACAGCCTTTACTCCTGTGCTAAACTTGAATAGGCAGATATTATCACACATCTCTATGCCTGGGCAGTAGGCATCTGGTACCTAGGCTGGACTTTTCCCATACTTTGTAAAGAATGGGAAAAAAAGAAGCAAGAGCAAAGAGTGGTGCTATTAAATCCTTTCTCTAATGCAGGGGTAGGCAACCTTTCCCCTTTAAGGGCCGAGGGACTTCAGCTCCCAGAAGCCTCAGCCATGTTGGCCAATAGTCCCATGTTGGCCAATAGCTCCTGGGATTCTGGGAGCTGAAGTCCCTCGGCCCTTAAAGGGGAAAGGTTGCCTACCCCTGCTCTAATCAATGAGAGTGCATTTCTACATCCAAGGCAGGGCTTTGGGGTAGAAAACCAGGACTCTCTTCATTAGAGCAGGAGGGCCCCCAAACACCCTCCGTCTAGTTTACCACATTTTGAATTGACCAAAATTTAGCACATTTTGACATGACTAGCCAAACAGCACCTCCACTGCCAACACAGAATTATGTCCAAAGTCTAAAATTCATGTGTGCCAACCGGTATAAGCCAGAAGCACAGAACAGAAATGTACTAAAGATACCTTCACCCATGGCATTAAAGACACATCTTTTCTGATAACACATATAAGGAGCTGCTGTTTGGTGTGATTTATAGACCCATCCTTGTTTACTAATTATCTGTTTGAAAGCACAAACTGAAGATAAGAATTGTGGCCCTGAAGGTGTTCTTGGACTGCAATTCCCAATCCTTCTCACTACTGGTTAAGCTGCGCACATGGCAGAACTTTGTGATATAGGTTTTTCCAAGTATCTTTATGTCTCACATACTCATTATATCTTGGGTGTACACTTGAAAACAGATATGTTATTTCCAGTTATGATTCTGACTCTTTGAAACCTGGAAGATATTTCTTGACTTGGTGAAAGAGGATGAGCCTTGGAGCAAATAGGGCAGAATAATCTGGAGATGGGAAAATGAAGGAACTAAGATGGATAAATTCTTAAGATGAAAGGGCATATAAAACAGGCTGTTTTATAAGTGATGCTTTTATCTGCAGTGGCATTTTCCATTCTACATGTCTGTACTTTGAGTGTAAAACCTAAGAACAAATACCCTTTCCTCTTGAAAATGGTCCTCTTCAGCAGTCCATTCAGTACTGTTGACATTCCTGAGTGATGGTATTCTTAGCTTCACATTTGAAACTGTCCACCATTACATGTAGGGCATGTGACCAAAAGGAAAGGGCCTGAAATGTAGAATCCCATATCTTAAATAAGGCAGAAGTTTGGTATTTTTTGAGGGGGGGGGGAAGAAAACTACATTTCCCACAATTCCTGATAGAGTTTATAAGAGCTATAGCCCCAAAAACGTAATTTTCCAGGCTCTGGAATAAGGCAGCCTTGAGATTTGAGCCAGGCAAAGCCCCTTTTAACATTCTCCTTGAAGAATGAGCACTCATTCCTCACCTTTGCCAATTGCAGCCAAAGATCATTGGGTTTTGGTTTACCACTCCCATCGTTTTTTGTACCATTGGCTATGCTGGCTGGAATTGAGGTCCAGCACATCTGGAGGGCCAAGTGTTCCCAATCTTATTCTACTCAGTTATGAAAGCCTTTCAGGAGATCTTGGGACTGAAGCTCAATAACCCTGGCTGGAAATGACAAAATCTCTGTTTAGGCTGATTTGACTATTATAGACGACTTGAATCACCCTTAGGGCACATCTCTTGTTACGTGGCATGACTCTTCTGCAGCCTTACACCTCTTCTTGCACATTTAATTTTTATACCAGTATAAAGCAGCACTTTCAATAAACATTTAACTTATTATATTTAAATACATGTACCTTATTTTCCTGCGTATAAGACTACTTTTTTTACCTGCAAAATCTGTGGCTAAAGTGGGGGGGTCGTCTTATACGCCGGATATAAGGATAATGAAGATAGAGGTGCTAAAACTCTATATTTTGACTGGAAAAATGGGGGGGTCGTCTTATATGCCGGAAAAATACGATATATATTCTCAGAACATCAACATAGTTGTTTTTAAGGGGACATCTTCAGGAAAATCCAGTTTACCTTCAGATTACCCTGATTTGCAACAGCAATGGGCTTGTGTACATACACTAAGGTTAGTCTGGGTGAACTCTCCACATAGGTCTTCCTTTTGAACACACCCCAGACCAATAAATCACAGTATTCATGGCCACATGGAGCAGCTCCACGGTTTTCTCCCCCCCCCCCCCCCATGCATGCAGATGTACATATTTCTGAACTCCTCCCTTTGGCCTAACACCCACATCACTATGGAGCACGGTCCACATATATGCATGAATATCCAGATTTTCCACTCAAAATCAGGATAAATCCCTACTTCTCCCCCTACAGATTAAAGGCTGGAGGCTTTGAAAAGACCTGAATTTGGTCCTATCATCCCATACATCATTTGAGCAGCTCGCTGTGCAAACTAGGTGACACTGTTTTACTTGGCACATGTAGACATGCCCTAAGTTACTGAAAGAACTGCAAGAATGTAACAAACAAGAGGTCACATTCAAGTTTTTCTACTTTGTCTTAAATGTTGTGTTTTGCAACACAACAGTCTCCAAAAGAGCTTACAAAAGATAAAAACTATAAGGATTAAAAACTGCCAGAACACAAAACCAGCAAATAAGGTTAAACAACAGCAGCAGTGAGAACACAACTGATAGTCAGATCAGTCAAGACAGAACAGTTTTCTCCATCTTTTGATCATTACGAGAGAGCAAACCTATTATGTCTCATTAGCAAATATTATTGCACAGACACCAGATTAACTTTGGATAGTGGGAGTGCAGGGAGCAAACTTTCATCAGAAAATATTACACAGAGACCATTTTTATTTTTTTGTTCTTTATTTCCAGCTATACTAATGAACATGACAGAGCTAAAATGGCCTCAAATGCAAACTAGAATGCCCTACGCTTCCAGGCTTTCTGCTTTATTTCACCAACTCAAACCGGCCACCATGGAATAATCATTTAAAAGTTTTATTCAGGGATGGAGAACATGTGACCCTCCAAATGGTGTGGGATGGCAGCTCCCATGATTCCCTCACCATTGGCTAAGCTGGCTAGATGTGGTCGGAGTTGTGGTCCAACAGTATCCCACCCTCCACATGGCCATGAAAAATAGTGTTGTTGACAAAAACTATTGATGAAGTACACACAAAGTAGGAATATCTAAAGCAATTTGTTTTTGCGTGATCTTCCTTGGAATGGCAAGATTCAGTTCCCTCCCTCCTTCCCTTGTTGAGCTAATTGAGTACAAACTAATTTTGCATTTTGAATTCAGTTTGCACCAATGAAAAGAAACTGAGAATGAAGGAGGAGGGTGCGCGGAATAGTTAAAAAACTGCTGTAAAAGTGGGACAACAGAGGATTAATCAGGATTGTCTTTCCAAATTGGGACAGTTGGAGGGTATGCAATATCTGGAGGGTCACATATTCCCTTTCTTTGTCCCAATTAACATGTCTGGCAATTGAAACAATTGCATTGCAATTTTTGTACTTGCATTTTACCATCAATGAAAACAACATGATTATATAAAAGCCTAAAGAATTTGAGTCTAAAGATGTGAGATAGATTTGGGACATACCTATGGATGTTGCCTTCAAGCTTTTTCACCTTCAACTCATCCTCTTCTGACTGCTTCTTTCTGGCTTCTTCTTCTGCTGGAGAACTGGCAGGGATTCCTTGCAACAACCATTTTTCACGGAGTGCTTTTGACTAAGAGGGTGAGAGATGACAGAGAAAAGAAAGAAAAGAAAAAAACCACAGTGAGACATTAAGAGGGCTTGAGCTTTTAAATATTTGATCATCTTCAAGTCACTGATTAGTGCTTTCAGTACTACACATATTCACTCTACTGGATAAATCCCTCAAGAACCAATCCAGATTTCCATTCTGCCAAGGTGTCAGATCTAGTTTATGTAATGCACAGGTCATTGGTTTGTGAACCAGAAGAAATTTTAATTTGCATTCATATATAAACAATATAGCTGATGGAAAGAAGCAACCACATGAAGGCTGAAACTTTATATCAGGTTCAGAAACCTAGGGTGGGGTCAGAATATGTTTATATGAAATGACAACATAATTTCCCCAACACCACAATCTAATGAACAATCCAAACGTTTGAGAGTAGCATGATTAGATGCAAAGGAAAAAAGGAGATTCTTTCTACATCATAATTTATGTAGAAGAAGGGATGTTGGCAGGGACAATTTAATGTAGGGGTGAGCAAAGTAGTGTCTGCTAAACTTTCCTCTTCTGATATCTTTTGAAACCAGAGTAATATTGGGGCTATGCAGATGGGCAAAAAGGGGTGCTTTGAGGGTGACTTGTAGGCATGGCCTTTAGATAACGCATGCCTAAAAGTCTCCAGGAAAGTCGTCATATGCCGAGAAAAGCCACTCCAAAAAGCAGCCACTTTTTTGTGCTCCTTCAGTGAAGATGTGCACCTTCGCATGTGTGTATGTATGCAACACCCCTGATGCACCAGAAAACGGCCGTAGAAATGCACTGTCGCACGTGCGGCAGAAGTTGACTCGGCGATCCAGAGCATGTGCCCTACAATGCAAGCTTTAATTTAAAGTGCCTTATGCTTCCAGGCATGGATGCACTGGTGCAGATGCGCTTGAATATTAGAACCCTAACCGTAACCCTAATTGTAACCCTCTGCATGTGCCCTAGTAAACGTCCTCTGTTATGATAATAAATGCATTTTGTTGCATGTACACCTGCTGTCAGCATGCACAGCAATTTGCATGAAAGAGGCTTTTATGACCTCTTCTGTGCAGGTGTGCATAAGACCTGCACACCACTTCCTGGCATATGTCGGGGGGGGGGGGCTCCTGGAGTAACATTTGTCCATGTATCTTGTTAACCATGTCCCTTGCATGACCACCAGCTGCATGCATCAAGTCTGTCCACACAAACCTCCCTTGCATGTACCTCTCCCCTCTCCCCCGATCTGTGTGGGACATGTTTTGTGGAGGACAATGGAATAGGTGTCTTTTCAGTTGACAAACCCATTCCTCCACCCCAAGGGTGGCACAATCAGAGAGTGGCTCCTGTCTATGGCACCCACTACTTGGGGGGAAGCGGAGATCAGTGAATCCTTGCATGATCTGTGGGTGTATGACAGGTCCTGTGCAGGTGCGCAGGGATGTTTTCCTGCACAGATGCACAGGTGTGGAGAGATGTTTCTGCGCAAGTGCGCATGCATTTGAGAGAGAACAAAAAAAGTTAAAGCAGCCACTGCCGGCCCATGTGGTTGCTCCATCTCCCTTTGTGGCGTACTTGGGGCTGTTGGTGCAGTTGCTGGGGCTTCAATACAGCCTCGGAAAAGCTGCATTGACTCCCGCCAGTGCAGTTGCTGCATCCCCATTTAGGGCAACCTCAGGGCAGGCAGTGTGGTTGCTGCAGCTTAGGGAAAAGGCAACTTCAGGTCACCTTTTCCTGCCCGTCTGCATAGTCCCATTGTCATTCTGTGTTTTGGACAACTTTTGTTTGGTCCAACTATTAGTAGTGTATAATATATCTAGGAGAGTCAATATATTACTAGGAACATGGAGGCCACTAATTGAAAATACATTTAAACTAAAGTAGATGTTGCCATATTTATTTTGTGTGTATAAAATGAATGTACTTTGCTCCATAAATGTAGGCATTTTTGTCACAGACTAGATCTGATACTCATAGGGAGATGGGCTTAGATTGTAAAGTACCTGAAGCCACAGAGCAATGCAAGGTGATGTAGGAAGAAAGTAAAATTCTGCTTAGCAATGATTTGGAATAGCCTTCTTTGGGGGTTTACAAACAGAGGCTGGATGGCCATCTATCAAGAGTGCTTTGATTGTGTATTCCTGCATGGCAGGGGGGTTGGACTGGATGGCCCTTGTGGTCTCTTCCAACTCTATGATTCCGTATGTACCTTTAGCAAATTACTTGAAGAAGAACTGAGTTCAGTTGAAATGATTACTTGTGGCCCTCTTGAACTGTACTTCCCATGATCAGGAACTCATGCCGGCAGCCTCGGCCTCGATCCTTTGCTTCCAGGGGTGGCCCAGGGCCACCCGTCTGCTTCCCCCCTTACTTTCTTCCCTCTCTGTATCTCTGTATGGCTATCCTCAGTTCAAGAATACAGGCTTCAATAGGTTCAGAATGCTGTATTCAAAAAACTAAAGTTGTTCATAGCATAACTTTGGGGGGTTGCAGACTGCCAGAAATAGTGCAAATTGAGTCCACTTTTAGGGTTAGGGTTAGGGAATCATGGGAACTGTATTTTATTGTGGCACCAGAGCTCTCTGACAGAGAAGGCTCAATGTCTCAGAAAAAAACCAATTCCCATGATTCCCTAGCACTAACCCTAACCATAAAAGTAGACTCAATTTGCACTATTTCTGGCAGTCTGCAACCCCCCTTAGTTGACAGGACTGAAATAATTGTACATAGCAATTCAAACATTTAATGTGAGCTTGCCTTCCATTAGTCTTTTAACCCAAACATTCCTGTTCCCAGGACTTTCCCTCCTTTCTTCTCCATAACAAGTGTTCCCATTGAATTGACCTTGACAGTTCAATGCAAATATTTTCTTCCCTCACATCTGCTTATTAGCCAGCATCAAGAAAGATAAACAATCTCTGCACCCAGCATCACTACTAATACAACATAACCCATAATCCTGTATTACAAAGCATACAAAATATATAGCTAGCAAACAGGACCAATGGCAGGACCAATGATCTTGACATTTTCAATTAATGTAGATATATGGCAAGTGGGATGTGGTGGCTGTGATGAACAGAAAGGTAGCAGGGAGCTGTGAAGACCAGAAGACAGCTGACCAATCCTGGGACAGCTGGAACCAGCCAATGAGAGAGCAGCTGGAAGGAGATAAATAGCTCAGGCAGTGAGTGAGATAGTCAGTTTGAGAGTTAGGCAGTTAGGAACTGTGGAACAGAAGGCTCGGAATCTTCAAGAGTGTCAGTTGGACACTCATGGGAACTGTATTTTATTGTGACACCAGAGCTCTCTGACAGAGAAGGCTCAATGTCTCAGGAAAAAAAACAATTCCCATGATTCCCTAGCACTAACCCTAACCCTTAAAGTGGACTCAATTTGCACTATTTCTGGCAGTCTGCAAAGGCCCTTAGACAGAGGTACAGTGAGGCAGTACCTTAAGCCAGAGGCTGTGGATTGTTCCTGAGGGAACTAAGGGGGGGGGGGTTTGCAGACTGCCAGAAATAGTGCAAACTGAGTCCACTTTTAGGGTTAGGATTAGTGCTAGGGAATCATGGGAATTGTTTTTTTTTCTGAGACTTTGAGCCTTCTCTGTCAGAGAGCTCTGGTGCCACAATAAAATACAGTTCCCATGATTCCCTAGCACTAACCCTAACCCTAAAAATGGACTCAATTTGCACGATTTCTGGCAGTCTGCAACCTCCCTAAGTGGAACAAAGATAAGAGTCAAAAGAAGAAAAAAAGAACTCTTTGTGGTTCAACAGAGCTCTAGTGCAGAGAAGGTCTGTGTGGTTAGGTTGTAATCATAGAAACAGCTGAAGGATTGTATTTGAAATAGCTACAATACACTTGAACCTGTAACCAAGTAATATTATTAACAAGTTTGAAAACCAAGAAGCATGCCTGTAGGTTTGAAACACAATAAAACCATTTTATATTTCATAAAAACCTATTTTGGCCTCTGTGTGAAAATTTTGAACGAACACTACCAGTGTGTTTAATAGTTATTGGACCGGGAGGTGACGAGGACTATGAAGCCAGTCACATAAAACTCTAAAAGAGAGAAATAGTCACGGTGGCAGGAGTGGTTCATCACAGTGGCTTAGTGCAGGGGTAGGCAACCTTTCCTTTTTAAGGGCCGAGGGACTTCAGCTCCCAGAAGCCTCAGCCATGTTGGCCAATAGTCCCATGTTGGCCAATAGCTCCTGGGATTCTGGGAGCTGAAGTCCCTCAGCCCTTAAAGGGGAAAGGTTGCCTACCCCTGGCTTAGTGGTTAAGACACCCATTCTGACGATTAGAAGATCAGAAGGTTGGCAGTTCGAGGCCTGGGTGCTGCATGATGAGGTGAGCTCCTGTCACTAGTTCTAGCTTCTGCCAACCTGGCAGTTCGAAAGCATGCAAATACAAGTAGATAAATAGGTACCACTTTGGTGGGAAGGTAACAGCGTTTGGTGCAGTTATGCTGGCCACATGACCACCAGAACTGTCCTTGGACAATGCTGTCTCATCGGCTTAGTAACAAAGATTAGTACTGCCCCTTATAATCGGTTACGACTAATCATCCATGTCAAGGGACTACCTTTACTTTTACCTTTTATATGGCAAGTACAGCCCAGATGCATTTTTCTTAAAGCTGCCTTGCTGTTGTAGGAATAGTTTACTATTCTCAAAATGAAATATTTCATTCCAGGGAAATGCTAGTCCTTTTCCAGCAAATGTATGAATTACTGTTACAACTGCTGCGTGAAATCACCTATTGGATACTATGCAATGTATCTAGCAACAACACATACTGATAGATACAAACAATCACCCACAGACACAGACACACCCCTCACTGAAATCTGAAGTAAAGTCTGTTGCAGAAGGTCCACAGCTGAATCCACTGTAGCTGGCTAAGACTGCACATTTATAGTATCTCTTTATGTGTATCTGCATGTGGGGGCAAGTAAACTTGGTATCTAAGGGGGGAAGCAGACGGGCGGCACGGGGCCGCCCCAGGAAGCTGAGCCGCGGGGCTGAGGTATCCGTACACCTCAGCCCCGCGGCGCAGCTTCGCTGCCCCTGGAAGGAGTGCTAAAATAGTGCTCCTTCCACAAATCGCCGAAGGTGCGCCGCAAAAGGCTGCCGGTGCACCTTCGGCGGCTTTTCCGCTGCAGCGCGTGCAGACACTGCAGCGGAAAGGCATCCTTGGAGAGCCGGCTATGCGGAGGGCCGGCTGCTCCAAGGACGTTTTGGGGAAGGGGTTGGGGCACCCAGCGTGTGGCTGCCCCTCCCCTTCCTGGCTCTGAAGATGGCGCTTTGCGCCGTCTGCTTAGCCCCTTAGAAATGTGAACAGGGACCACACTTACTAAAATATTCTACAAACTTTTGCACAAGTACTAGCTCAGGGGTAGGAAAAGTGAGGTCCTCTAGATGTTGCTGGGCTGCAATTTTCACCAGGTCGCCACTGGCTATCCTGGATGGGGGGGTAATTGGAATTGCAATGAAAAAAATATCCACGAGCTTGTATGGAGGGTGGTGTTTGGAATCATCCAAAAAGACCATCTTCAAGGAAAAGGTATACAGATGGATCCTGGATCCACGGGTCTGGTAACCATGGTTTCACTTACCCATGTCTGGGGGGAAAAAAGGTCTGTAGGCTGGATGTTGATCATAGAATTGTAGTGAGGCTACCTCTTTAGGCATTTGGAGGTTCTCCAGCATGATTCTATGGTCAAACTCCATTGGAAATATAGTGTTCACCATTATCTGTAATCTTTGCTTCCTGTGGTAAGTTTGGGAAGGTATCCCCTGTGGATGTAATGGACTTATCTTATTGTAGATTTCTCAAACATCTGCATTTTAGGGTAAAAAAGAGAGACCACCAGCTACATGACAGAAAGAGAAGAAAAGGTGTGTGTGGACAGAAGGACAGGCATGCTTGAGAGTGTCAGTCCATTGTGAGAAAGCAACAGAGCAGATCAAATAAAGAGGTAGCAGACTTTCAGGGAAACTTTACCTGTGTTGTTTTCTTTCTCTTTCTGTAGACACACAGTTACTTATGCAAGCCTGATTGCACATTTTCCCACATCTAAACCCACCTCTGCACTAGCTGAAGACAAAGTATGTGGAGCTGCAGATACAGAGATATAATACAATTATCATCTGTACTGGAGGTCTGTGTAATTCTCTTCTGGAATGCAAACCCTAATGACTGCAATGCAAGGAGTTCCCCACAGCAAAGCACAACCAGATGACAGCGGCACAAAACAGTTTGCTAGAAGGAAACTGCATGCCACATCTACCTGGTAGCATGGCCATCTCAAAAGGAGGCATGTAATTCTTCACTCTTTTTGATCTTGAAAAAAACTGTGAGCAATTTTATTAAATTTCTTCCCACTGTGAGAAAGCCTTTGAAAACTGTGCAGTGTCTGAAGACTATATTCAGTTTGGGATTTATTCTGTGAAAAAGTACTTTTTGTTTGTGCAGAAAACAACATTCTCTCTATATGAAGCAGCTTTTTCTGCACCAAAAATAATATTTCTGCACAGCTTTTTCTGTGCAGAAAATGCTGTCTCCTGAGCAGACAGCTTCTGTGAAATCAGTGAACAAAATTCACACATGGCTTTTTGTGCAGAAAATAAACTTTTCTGCACAGAAAATATTTTTGCACAGAAAAAAAAATTTTTTTTTTGCACAGAAATTTTGTTTTCTCTACAAAATATGCAAATTTTGCTCAGAATTAGTACTTAACCATAAATGTTCTTGTCAGTCCAGGTTTCTCCTTATCAGAATTTCCTGATACTCAAGAAAGATATTTTGTAACAATTTTTTATTTTTTTAAAAAAATCTTTCCATCCCTATTCAAAATCCCTCAGCACAATCAAGCTTCTTTTCCCCATGTTTATACATTGACCATTAGAGCTTGCTTTTCAATGGGGGAGCTATATACAATCCAGCCATTCAGGCTCATTAGTATAAGATTGAAATCATAAGCAGATAAAGATACATAATTTAGAAATGCAAACAAAGTAAATACCCTTGTTCTAACAGTTGTGTAAGGATTCTGCAAATAGAAGACCATTTTTGGATTTCAGTCCACTTTTTTTTTCAGAAGGCTAACATAGAAACAGTCCTTCTGGGGAGAAGCCATTTTTCTCTTGTGGAAGAGTACTTTTGGATCAAAACAATTTCTGTGAAAAGACACTGGTAGACTTTTTGATGAGTCAACAAAAGACATAGAGATCATGATAGAAAAGTAGAACCAGGCTGTATAAACTGACAGAATAAACCACGCTGATAGGTGCCATCTAGTTAATGCTGTAATACTACTCCATATGAGTTTATTGCTCAGGGTCCAAATTCTGCATTGCACCTGAATCTAGCAGTGCCAGTTTAGGAGAGGATAGCAACAAAATTCATTGAGATCCCTACACAAAATAAAAACCAAACCATAGTTGGAGAAAAAACTGATTGTGGAACTCTCTTGTTCTATCATCCTTTCAGACTGGACTCCACCCAGGTCCACCCACCAGCTGCTGTTGTTTACTGACTACCAGAATCAGTGCTGAAGAAGCTAATTGGCTCTTCTCTTCCCCTGGCAAAGCAGCGAAGTGATGAGCTATTCCAGTCATGCTCATCTTTCGGGCATCAGCAAGCAAATGGATTCTCAGGAGGATACAATGGAGAGCTCATCTGGATCCAGGCAGAAGCACCAGGGATCCTGATGAATTTTGTCATTCTGCTCTCCTGTACTGGTTCAAATCTGCCCAACTCAGGTGCAATGTAGGATTCTGATATATAACAAAAAATTATAGAGTTGCATTTCTGTGTGGAGAGGGAAAACCATCCAATCTGCACTTGTTCCATTTGTGAGGAGCAAAAAGGCCAGACATACTTGAACCATCCTGTCTAAGTGGGTTGAGGGATAGATGAGAATTTCAATTTTTATTTGGTTTGGTTTATTTTAATGCTAGCTTTAAAAATGTTTCATGATTAATTCCATGATTAATTCCATGAACTCATGATTAATTCTACTTCTTCCACAATGAATTATTAATGATTGCTTTCTGGAGTTAGTCCAATCTGTGGAATTTAGTCATGGTGATTCTTCAGCCTCTAGAGCAGGGGTAGGCAACCTTTTTGAGCCAGGGGCCGGGTTGCTGTCCCTCAGACAATTGGGGGGCCGAAGCACCAAAAATAAATAAATAAATAAATAAATAAATAAATAAATAAATAAATATAAAAATATTTTTTTTTAAAAATAAAAAAGTAAATAAAAAATATGCATGCATACTCTCTCACCCCCAGAAAAGCCTTGGCAAAACCCCTGTGGAGATTTTGCCAAGAAAACCCCAAGAACAAGTAGTAATAACAATAATCAATATCATCATGGCGGGCAGCGGGGGGTGGCGGCGGCAGCGGCAGGACCAGCCTAGGGCCGGTCCAAAGGCCTCGGGGGGCCGCATCCGGCCCCTGGGCCTTAGGTTGCCTACCTCTGCTCTAGAGTAACCTCATGGAGGATACAACTCTCAACCAGGTAAACTCTTGTGGTTATTTTGAATAATCTGCTATTTTGTGTTCTCCATTAGTAAGGACAAGGAAGTGGTTCTGGCTTCTCCCCTGTGATCATTTGGCATGGGACCTCTGGAATACCCTGTGCTGTCTGCTGATTCCAATCTAATTGAAGCTTTCCTGTTCTTTGGCTATCTGGAGCAGGAAAGTAACATGGAGGAAGCAACTAATAGAACAGTATTGTGCACAGTCAGTCATCCACTCATGTGCACACAAATTACAGACCCACGGCCAAAAGGACACAGACACTTCTCACACTCCTTAAACTCACATTTGGCATTCAGTACCCAGCATTCTCCTCTGTTCTGGGAAAGCTCATCACAGATTTCAGGAGGATTTTAAAAAATGTTTTGTAACATCAAGGACATTTTAACCTCTCCTGTCTTTACTATTCTGTCCTGTTTTTGCACCATGCTGGAGGATTCCAGGAGAAGCCAAGGTTTTATGCTGAATGCTGTCCATATTATATGAGATTCAAAGGGATTCCAAAGGCTGAGCTAGTACTTTTTCTCCAGCCTTAAGCAGGCAAGCTTTGTCATCTCCAAACTCTAGAATCCATTTCCCAAGTAATGAAATGATGTCAGGAAATCCTAACAGTTGAGCATCATAAAATATTTTTCTTTCTTTTGTTAATGATAGAACTGATTAGAAACAATGCAAACTCTGCTAAACCTATCCTTTAAAAAAAACAAACACAAATGCAGTGTAACTACTCTCTGGTAGGGTTTTTAAGCAGCCTAATATAGATATATAATACTATATTGTCACCAGTTCATTCTGAGTGACCAGCTGCTACAGGATTGTATGATGAGCAGTTTTTAATAGTATATTCAATAGAAACCATACCATATAAAATTCAAAGGGATCTACAGTGGCTGGGCCAGCCCTCTTTCCCTCATCACAGCCTAAACCATGCAAACATCATCATATCCAAATCTTAAATTTCATTTTCCAAAAGATGAGCTTCATGATGTCAGGAAATCACCAAAGTATCACAAACAGTATATTTAAAACTGGCAGGGCATAGCCAATTTTCTACACAAACCTTTTAAAGAGGTTTGACTGCAACAACAGAATAACATATAGTGCCCACCACTGTGTATTATTCTGCTTGGTTGTAATTATGGTCAGAGAATCCAACCAGGCCAATACAGAAATCCATGTGCTTTCTACTCAACTATGTCTGCAACTACATACACACAAAACCATACCATTTCCAATTCTATTTAGAACAGACCATTGGTTAATCCTTTCCTACTAATTATACCAGTTCCAAACACAAATCTGGGCCATTCCTATTCTTTTTAAAGCATCAGGTCACCAGGGAGGAGGCAGCTGCTGAGCACCTCAAGCTATTTTGGAGACTGGTATGTCTCTTGCCAGTGGCTTATTCTAGGCTTTTCACCAAGGCTAATCCAAAGACAGGAAACATCAGTAATGAATCACTGATGGAAACCAGAGTCCTCTATAATAAGTAGAGACAGACCAACAATGTTCTAGTGAAACCCATAGGCATTGATTAAAAGAACCAGGCAAGCATTTCAGTTTAGCAGAGAGGGATTCAGCTTTGTCTTTCTGAAATTTATAATACACTTACAAACACACACACTGGACGTTTTCACACTGGGCTTAAGGCAGAAGCAATTCTACCTCACTCCGGCCCCATGCCGGCTCCTTTGCCAGTGTGTTCAAACAACGTCGCAGTGCCATCCGCGGCATCCAGTGCCATCCCCGGCATCATTCCGGGTCCTTTCTCCGTGTGTTGAAACGACGTCGCAGCAAGCCCCGCCCCACCCCGCCCCATCCTGTCCCATCCCCGGCATCAGCCCCGTTCTTTGCAATTCCTCTTTTTAAAAGGAATTGCATCTGCCGCGGCCAGAATCATACCGGGATGATGCTGCTGTCACCGATCTGAAGCTGCAGGATCCATTCCGGTATGATTCTTTCATTGCTTCCATGCGGCTTTAGACCCCAAGTGTGAAAACGTCCACTGTTTGGCTCTTTAGGCTAAGGATTTTACAGCCTACCAATCACTTCATCAAAGAACCTGGTGTTCACTATGACAGAAACAAACTTTTTATGAAGAGGACATTTCTATTGTTAACAATCATTCTGCTATTATATTTACTTATAGTAAGTTTTAAGGACATAGAAAAATGTCTCTTCTATGGTTTCAAGTAAATACAAACAAAGAGAATAATTTCATTAGTAGTTGAAAATTACTATGAAAACCCACTGACCACTAAGAATAATTCTGCATCCCACCATGGGGGGGGGGGGGAGGGTGTATCGGTGATTGAGAACCATAATTTTAGACTAGGAGTGCATCTATACTCTAGAAATAATGTCATTTGACACTACTTTAACTGCCATAGCTTCATCCTACAGAATCCTGGGATTTGTTGTTTTGTGAGGCACCAGCACTCTTTGGCAGAGAAGGCTAAAGATCTTGTAACTACAAATGCTAGGATTCCACACAATGGAGAGACAACACTTAAAGTAGTATTAAACTGCATTATTTCTAAGAAGCTTATCGCACTACACTCTTAAAACCTACTATTTCACTTTAACTGCTCTGGCTGCCTCCTGTTGCATTCTGGGACTTGTAGTTTAGGAAGGGGCATTTAGAATATTCAGCCAGAGAGCTCTTAGGCCTCATTGAACTACAAACCCCAAAATGCAATAGGAGGCAGCCAAATCAGTTGAAGTGGAATAGCAATGTTTTAAGAGTGTAGTGTGATAATCTACTAAGTGTAGGTGCACCAACATAATGAGCCTTAATTTTCATTGACTCAACAACACTGAATGAATCCTGCCCCTAAATTCTGTCCTCCCTCTTCCTCCCATTCCTACTGTAAGGCTCACTGTAGTATCTGGAGTATAAGAGAGGCAACAAGCAAATATCTTAAAGCAGGGGTAGGCAACCTTTTTGAGCCGGGGGCCGGGTTGCTGTCCCTCAGACAATTGGGGGTCCGAAGCACCAAAAATAAATAAATAAATAAATAAATATAAAAATTTAATTTTTTTTTAAAAAATGCATGCACACTCTCTCGGCCCCAGAAAAGCCATGGCAAAACCCCTGAGGAGATTTTGCCAAGAAAACCCCAAGAACAAGTAATAACAACAATAATCAATATCATTATGGTGGGCGGCGGCGGCAGGACCAGCCTGGGACCAGGCCTCGGGGGGGGGGGGGCACATCCGGCCCCCGGGCCTTAGATTGCCTACCCCTGTGTTAAAGCAAACAAATAGAGCACAAGTTATTGAATTACATCCAGACTTTTTGATCACACTTAGCAGTCCAATAAGACCATATGGAACAAATATAACAACAATAGCGATGTACATTTTCACTTATTTTGATCTCACACTTGAGAAGGATTCAAATTTTCTCCCTTCTAGAAAAGATGCTGAGAGTTTTTGAACACTTTCAACGCTTTTCTTGACAAAATGTGACTTTTCTGCATTTTTGATTTTTTTTTGGGGGGGCAAAGATTTTGTGCAAACAAAAAAAATCATATTTTGCACAAAATTTGATGTGTTGGGCAAAATATTTTTCATTTGTGCAACACTATTCTATTTTGCATAAATAAGACATTTTTTTAAAAAACAAAAAAGTCCCAGTTCAGGAGATTTTTTGCAATTTTTACACATGACATTGTTGCCCCCCCAAAATAAAATAAAAAAAATACCCCCCAAATGAAAAGACAAAAGAATTCTTGTCGTGCAATGAAACATGCCACAATATCTTTTCTCATCAAGGACGTGGGAATGTTTGAATATAAACATCAACAATAAATCTAGCCTCAGTTACAAGGGTGAAGGCCTATCCTTTTGGTTGTAGAATGTTCTCAACATAGAAGCTAAGGCTCACTTGTTAATCATCCGATCTTTTCTTAGGGCCAGACTATCTGAAAGATGGTATGTCCCCATATGATCCTGTCAGTATTCTAAGATCTACAGGGGAAGGCTTTCTCTGAATCCCACTACCATCATAGCCTTGCTTGGTGAGAGGACACAAGAGAGCCTTCTCAGTGGCTGCTCCCAACCTTTGGAACTCTCTTCCACGGGAGGCTAGGCATCTCCCCCCCACGCTTTCCTTTCCCTGGCAGACAAAGAACTTTTTGTTTAAGTAGGCTTTTAATGGGCAGGCAGGGGATCTTCTTATTGTGATGTCTTGTCTATCTTTTTGAACCTTTGTATGTTTTCTTAATAACTTTATATTGTTTTATATGGTGATTTTAATTGTCTTTAAAACTTTATTGTGAAGGTTTTTTTTTTAAATTGACTTGGTCTGGAACCTGCCCTGGGTCCCACTCCAGGAGAAAGGTGGCATACAAATGAACTAACTAACTAAATGATAAAGTATTCTTTGGCATCAGGTTGAAATGAGCCAGTGTGGCATAGTGGTTTGAGTGCTGACCTACAACTCTGGTTACCAGGTTCAGATTCTCAGCTCAGCCATGAAACTGACTGGATGACCATGGGCAAGTCACATGCTCTCAGCCTCAAGGGACGGCAATGGAAAATCTTTTCTGAATAAATCTTGCCAAGAAAACTCCATGATAGGTTTGCCTTAGGTCACCATAAGTTGGGAATGACTTGAAGGCACACAACAACAACAAAACAGGTGAAAAATATTTTTAAAAACTTCTTCCAGGTTTTCCAAATCATAAGATCAAAATGCTTTTGTTGTTGTTAACTGTCCTTGAGTCAACCTCAACTCATGGTGACTCTGTGGATGAGACATCTCCAAAATTCCTTGTCAACTGCTCTGCTCAGGCTCTACAGACTTAGGACTGTGGCCTCCTTGATTGAGTCTAACCATCTGGCATGTCTAACCTCTCCTTCTACTACATTCATCCTTACCCAGCATCATTATCTTCGTGGCGCAGTGGCCTGTATTGCAGCCACTCACTCATAAACCACAAGGTTGTGAGTTCAGTACTAGCCAGGGCTCAGGCTTGACTCAGGCCAGCATCCTTCCGAGGTCGCTAAAATGAGTACCCAGCTGTTGGGAGGCAATAAGCTTACAGTTGTAAACCGCGAAGACACTCCATAGTGCGGTATGAAGCGGTATATAAATGAAGCTGCCTTGCCTTGCTTTGCTTCCAGGAATACTGTTCTTTTGCTGTGGTTGTACTCTACCTTGGTTTTATTATAACTTGCCATACTAGCTGGGTGGTTCTGGATGTCATGGCCCAATAAGTACATTTCCCAGGCTCTGGATATTTCCAGTGATGCTGTTCTTATCTGTTTTAAAGACTCAGGTTACTTTATGCAGAAGCCTGATTGTATATTGAGATAATTCTCAGGGGCTGTCCTGAATGCAGTAGTGTAGTGGAACCAGGGCTCAAATGGATGAAGACCTAAGGCTTCGTGATTAGAGGGAAGCATGACATTGTCTACCAGTTGCCCAATGGCCCTGTTCCTTCTTATGTTTAGCTGCACTCCACCACAGAAAGTGGAGGAGAAATTTCCTAGCAAAGGTATATTTTTATGAGCTATCTCTGTTTTAATCCAAAGTACAGTGGATGTGAGAGCTGGACAGTGAAGGAAGCAGACAGAAAGAAAATCAACTAATTTCAAACGTGGTGCTGGAGAAGAGTACTTAGGATACCATGGACAGCCAAGAAGACAAACAAATGGGTTCTAGAATAGATCAGATCAGATCAAGGCTCTCCTTGGAAGCAAAGATGATCAAGTTGAGACTGTTGTACTTTGGCCACATAATGAGAAGGCACAGATCACTAGAAAAAACAATAATGCTGGGAAGGGCAGAGGGTAGAAGAGGGGAAGATCACAAACCAGCTGGATAGACTTGATCATGGGGGTTATGGGGAAGGCCTTGCAGGACCAAGACAAGGCAGTGGAAGATAGGGAATCTTGGAGATATTTCATCCACAGGGTAGCTATGAGTCGGAACCAACTCAAGGGCAGCTAACAACAACAAACAACAAACAGTGGGCCCTTGGTATCTGCAGGGGTTTGGTTCCAGGACTTCCCATGATTACCAAAATCTGTGGATGCTAAAGTCCCATTAAATACAACGGCATACTGAAATAATGTTCTTTATATCAAATGGCAAAATCAAGGTTTGTTTTTGGAATTTATGTATTTTTTGAATATTTTCAAGCAGTGGATGCTTGAATTCATGGCTAAAAATCCATGGATACTAAGGGCTGACTGTATTTGCGGGTGACTTCAAAGACATGGTCCTGACAAAGGTGAAAATTGCTAGAAATGATCGTAGATTGACACAGCCACTTGTACTTTTTGACTCTGTGTATGGATTACTTTAACACATTTCATATTCTTTCCAACTGTCCTGACTTGTAAAGACAGTCCTGATTAATTCTTTCTCACTTTTTCAGCTGCTTTAAAATGTCCCAGTTTCTCTCTCCTCCTCCCTCTTTCTCCCATTGTCCATGGTTTTGTTTATTTGCTGCAAACTGAGTTCAAAGTGCAGAAGTAATTTCTATTCAGTTAACTCAGCAGGAAGGAGAGGAGGGGGATGAACTCTTGCTCTTCCCAGTTGTCTCAGGCAAAAGCAAACTTTTGCAGCTTCTACAAGCTTGTACCCTTCTTCCTCATTAATAATTTTCCCCATCTTTACCACATTCTGATGTTTCTTGGGCACACGTGTCCTGGTTTTCACCTGTAAAATGTTGGAGGGTATGATGTCCTGGTGAGGGTCCACATTTCAAAATTTACCAGTTGTGCAATGGCTTATGTCCATGCCCATGGATTCTTTATCCACGGATTCACTTATCCCAAGCTTAAAAATATTTCCAAAAATATAAATGCCAAAGAGCAAGCCTTGATTTCACCATTTTATATAAGGGACACCATTTTACTATGCCACTGTATTTAATGGGACTTGATTATTCATGGATTTTGGTATCCACGAGGGATCTTGGAACCAAACCCCATCAGATACCAATGGCCCACTTTATGTCCCAACAAACCCAGAGATAGGCTTAGTTCAGACCAGGGAGATAGTCTGAAACTCTCTTCTGAATTACAGTCATTTTACTTCAGTAATTACTTTTTTTCCCTGAAGCTGAAAATGCCCTTCCTTTGTAGGCAGACATTTATGCCTAACAAACAGGTAATTTTTAATATGCATTTTAAATCTCTCCCTTTCTTTTGATTATTTTAAATGCACTGACTATTGCTATAGTTTTATCATCTGCTGTCTTGGTTTTTTATGTTTCATTGGGTTTTTTTAATGGTTAGGCTGTTTTTTTAAATTGTTTAAGTATGACTTCTATTGTCAGCTACCTGGAGCTCCCAGAATGGAAGGAGATTATACATGTATAGTGGGAGGATGCAAGAAGCAAGAGAGGTTGGCATGGGTTGTAGAGAGGGAGGGTAGTGGCCCAAGGTGAGACAAGGAGGGAAGGGGAAGTGAGAGATGCATTCAGTGGAGTGCAAGAAACAAGGGGGGGGGGGATAAGGTGTAGGTGCAAGGTGGGCTTCTTATGGTATTTTCATGGATTTGTACCTTTTTGCCATCAGTAAAGAAAATGATGACACAAAAGAGAGAGCAATTGCTCTGATGAGAACACACTATCACTTGAAGTGCCTGCATATGATAAAAGGTGGTTATTGTTATTAGTTAGTTATCACACCAGGATACACAGCTATTTGTTGCTGTTTTGTGCCTTCAAGTTGGTGACTCTAAGGCTTTCTTATCATGAGGTTTTCTTGGCAAGGTTCTTCAGAGGGGTTTGCATTGCCATCCTCTGAGGCTGAGAGTCTGTGACTTGACTCAGGTCATCCAGTGGGTTTACATGGCTGAGCTGGGATTTGAACCCTGATCTCCAGAGCTGTCGTCCAATGCTCAAACCACTACACCATGCTCGCTCTCTATTTACATGGTCCCATTTCAATACTAATCACTAATCACCCCTGTAAGGTAGATTTGCTGAGAGACAGTAGTAGCCCAAAATCCCTTTGTAAATCTATGAACAAGTGAGGATTTGAATGTATGTCTCTCTGTTCCAAGTCCAGCACTACAAGCATTACTTGGAGTTTATCACATTACAAATAAAAGTGACTTACCTCTCCTGTCTTAGAGTTGATTGCAGGATACAGCAGGGAATTATCACAGGGAAAATGCCTCCAGTGCCGCTGCCAAACTGCATCCTGTCTGAAACCCAGCTATAAGCTGTGCTCAGCTGGCTGATTTGCAAAGTCAGGAGCTTCCCAACTTTGCAAATCAGCCAGCTGAGTGCAACATGTAGCTGGGTTTTAGGAAGGATGCAGTCGAGCGGCTGGATCAACAGCATTTTCCATGTGAAAATTCCCGGCTACATCCCTCAATTGACTCTAACCCGGGAGAGGTAAGTAGCTTTTATTTGTAATGTGATAAACTCCTTGATTTGTTCTCTCAGAATATATATATATATATATATATATATATATATATATACATATATATATATATATATATATATATACATATATATATATATATATATATATATATATACACACATACATACATATATGGTACAAGGCTGAAAAAATAGTGGTAAACACAATTGCAGTGATGAATGTGTTCAATTTGTGTAACTGAAATGCAAATTATTAATAATAATATGATTTATTTCTAGCCCGTCTATATCCAAAAGGAATCAAAGCAGGTTACAACATAAAAATAAAAGAATACAATACAAAAACAAATAAAAATTACATAAAAGTACTCCCCTTTCCAACCCCCAAATCCCAACAATAACCAAACAATTAAAATATAAAGTAAAAGATGGTCCCAATAAAGTCGGCTAAAATGTCAGCTAAAATTTGCAGAAGAACATAGGGCGAAAATAGTTATGATCACAGGGTAGAGGGACTGTTGTGTTTGTGTACACGGGGGGAGGGGGGAGGGGCTATGCATAATTATGGCTTTGCATAACATGTAAACTATTTACTCAGATTTGTGGGGCTGTAATAAAGTAATCATAGTACTTTGCCTCTACAACTGCATGTGGCAGCTGCAGAGAGGTCTGGCTATCTGATCTAGTTGTACAACAGAGGATGACAAAATGCAGGCCCTCTAGAGTTTTTTAGTTTATTTAATTATTTTATTGTTTTAAAGTGTGTAACTTGTTTTAATGCTTTTTGTAAGCTATCTTGAGATCTTTGATAGTGTATGGGGTATAGTTTAATTAATAAATAAAATGCCCCCTAGAATGTATGCAGCACATTTCTACCAAATTTTCAGGCACCTTGGGCCCCAAAGGGATTAAAAACAACTTTTGCAATTTTTTTCTAAACAATTTAGAAATGCTCGAAAATGTTCACTGGTGAAAAAGTCCCCTTAACCCACTAGAGGTGTCTGGGAGCAAAAAATCTCTCCCCCCCCCCCCCGATTTTAAAAATTGAAAAAAGTATAATTTAACAAAATTCAACAGAACAAAATGAAATTTACAGATTCAGCATTCCTTAACAGAACATATAATAAGTGTGTGTGTGTGTACTTTCTTTTTGTACCCTTCAAGTTAACATATCATTCCAAAGACCAAAATGAGAATCAAGCAAATCTAGATTACCTTCTACTTTATTTTTATTTATTTATTTTGCAAGAGAAGAGGCAACCCCAAGTTCTCCTAGGGGCGCTAATGTAGCTCTTTAGCCTTTCACAGCTGCCCACTGCTGCCATAAAACATGGGTGGCCTTAGTGCAGCCATGGTCTGCACATGGCCTAAGGCCTTTATCTGTGGCAACCACCTGCATTTTCTTAGGCAAGGAATACTGAGTGGTGGTTTTGCCAATTCCTTCCCCTGAAGTATAACCTACAACATCTGGTATTCATTGGTTGTTTCCCATCCAAGTGTTAACCAGGACTAATTCTGCTTAGTTTCCCAGATCACATAGGATCTGATGCCTTTATGTCATCCCCAAGTGAGCATGTGATGGTGGTGGGACCAAGTGAAAACCTCCTGAAGATCTTAAGAGTTCTTGCAGGTTAGTATGGGGAGATATGGTATTTATTGTTTCTGCAGCCTTGCCACATGCCCAATTAGTGTGCAAAGAAGGAGGGTTGTGTATCCTAGGGCCTCAGCAGACAACTAATAGAGTCGTCTTCGAGGCCCGGAAGAGGAGGGGCAGCCGCACGAGCGGCGCCCCTTCCTCTTCCTGAGGTTGCCCTCGGAGTCGCCGGCCCTCCGCATGGCCGGCGCTCCGGGGATGACCTCACGCCGCAGCGACCGCATGCGCTGCGGCGGAAGAGTCAGGGAAAGTGCGCCCGCCGCTTTTAGGGCGCACTTTCCCTGACATCTAAAAGGAGCGCCAATTTGGAGCTCCTTTTAGGGATGCCGCAGGAGCGCCGTGGTGCAGAGGCTCCGCTCCGCCAGTGTCCCGGAAGCAGTTGTCTGCTTCCCCCCCTAATTTGTTTACCCTCCAAGTCCATTTAAGTGAAAAACTGTGAGTAGAAAGAGCATGGACCTTGTAGTTGCTCTTTTAACAGGTAGTCCTGGGTAGCAGTGTGAGCAGGCAAAATGGTCTATAATTTTACTACCATGTATCATATTTAATTGCTGTTCTTTCTAGATTCACCACCAATTCATGTATTCTAGATTCTAAGATTCTAGATCGGGGTAGGCAACCTTTCCCCTTTAAGGGCCGAGAGACTTCAGCTCCCAGAATCCCAGGAGCTATTGGCCAACATGGGAGTATTGGCCAACATGGCTGAGGCTTCTGGGAGCTGAAGTCCCTCGGCCCTTAAAGGGGAAAGGTTGCCTACCCGTTACAATTCTAAATTCACCACAAATTCACTTGTGTAAACAGATATCATATTTTCTCTTCCCTCTCTCTTTTTGTGTGTGATGAATTTCCTATTTCTTTGGTGATGTGCATCATAGTTTGGAAGACAGCTACAGACTTCAGGATTTGTAATTACCATATATACTTGACCATAAGTCAAATATTTATGCTCAAAAAATGACCCTAAAATCTGGGGGCAACTTTGTACAGGTCAATACAATCGCCATGGGTCCAGATCGGCTGGAGGGCAGTTAATAACAACAAATAGTAATAGTGTTTGTAAAGATCCTAAAAAAAGCCGTTCCGATGCCTCACTCTGTGCCAAGGCAGTGATTTCTGAAAGAGCTCCCAAGACAGGTGTGTGTGTGTGTGTGTGTTGTGATCCCCTTCTCAATCTGATGTTAAAACCTCCTCTCCCCATCCTCCTCTTCCTCATCTCTATGATTACCAAACACCCTATTTTCCCCCACTTTCTTCACTTCTCAATCCAATGTTAAAACCTTTTCCCCTCCTCCTCCTCATCCTTGGATTTACCTGACTACCAAACACCCCATTTCCCTCCACTTCCCAATCGAATGTTAAAACCTTTCCTCCTCCTCCTCCTCCTTCTCCTCCAGATCTCTCTGACCAGCAAAAAAACCCATTTCCCTTCACTTCTTTCCTTCTCAATCTGATGTTAAACCTTATCCTCCCCTATGTTTTACCCTCAATTTCTCCACAGGTCATATCAAAATCCATGATTTTGGCCCTAAAACCTTCCCTTGACTTATACATGAGGTCACTTTGTACCCAAGTATATACAGTAGCCACTTTGACCAGGTCCCAATTCACACTACACAATTATGATTCCACTTTAACTGCTATGAATCTGTTTGATGGAATCCTGGATTGGGAGTATAGGGTGGAGTGTTTAAAATCCTCAACCAGAGAGCTCACTAAACTATAAGCCCCAAGAATACATAGGATGGAACCTAGAAAGCTAAAATGGAATAATAGCTCTGTAACTGCATTGTGTGACTGGGCCCAAGCTCTCCATAATAGTAGTAGCTCACTTGTCTAAACATACCCATGACCTAGGGGGCCTGCAGACGGGCGGCTCTAGGCTGCCCCAGGAAGCAGAGGACCGGGGCCGCGGCTGCCGCACACTGCAGCCCCGATCCTCTCTTTTGCCAAAAGGCTGCCCTAAGAGCCGTTGCACAGCTCTTTAGCGCCCCTTCTGGCACAGTGCATCAAAACGCTGTGTCGGAAAGACGTCCTGACACTGTGCGCCATGTGTAACGGTGCGTGGCATCAGGACGCTGCTGGCGTGGGGTTGGGGTGGCCGGTTTGCAGCTGCCCCTCCCCATCTGTGTCTCCAGGCCGTAGAGGCCCCTAGACTGAAGATTCAAAGATCCTGAAGTGAAAGCAGAAAGCCTCTGTCCTGAAAGCAAGAGTAACTTTTTGGAGGCAGCTTTAAGATTGCAGATGTAACTAGGCAAAATGTATGGAAGGAGAAACACAATCTGCCACCATTCCCTGACATGCATCTCCTTTGTGTCTGGAGGTGCCCATCTTTCCTTCATGCTCCATGCACTCACCATAGCCAACAATCAGGCTGCCACATGAAGTGTGAAACATCTTTCAGCAGGTGCTGTGCTTTGGCAAATGCCATTACAAATAAAACGGCCGTATCAAATTAGATCTGCAACCAGTCTGACCTAATGACATTCCCTTCCTCATTTCCTCTCTACATAACAATGATGTACATGATCATCATTAGATATGTGCACAAATACAGGTTTAGTATCCCTTATCTGAAATGCTTGGGACCAGAAAGTGTTCTGTATTTCAGATTTTAGAATACCTGTATTTGCATGTATTTGGATAACTACTACTACTACTATTTACATGTACATAATGAAGCTGGAGAGAGATTGAGGTTTCATTAAATGTCCCCCCCCCCCCCCCATTTAACAGATCTCTCCACCCACATTTCCCTCCATCTGCATCTTTCTCCAGCCTCAACAAATATAACAAATATAACAAACCTGTCATAGCACAAGAAGCTTTGGATTTTGGAAATCTGATAAAGGATACTCAGCCTCTACACAGTTCATTTGTCTACTTGTGTGGTGCATGGGAATCTGCTCCTCTGGGAATACCACACAGAAGAAACATTACACAAAGCTATAAGTCAGCTTGCTTGCAAGAATAAAAAGGAACCACACACAGAGAGAGACTGAGAGAGGAAGAGAACTAGCTTGCAACATAAAATATAAATAAGCAACACCTTTCCCCACCACAAACGTAGGCCTCATAAAGTGGAAGCCAGAAGGGATGATTCAGGGGTGTGGCAAAGCATCCTAGAGACCTGTGAGAAAAGACAACTGCTGTTGCATCAAACAAATGCATTCACATTACTTCATGAATCTGTGAAGATAGTGCTACAGCATCTGCTTGCTCTAAAACTGGAGGGCAACTGTTGGGGTCCACACTGGCAGCTTAGGAACACCTCTCTGCTAAAACAATTGTTGCCCAAATGCTATCTAGGGCATAAGGGGGCATTTTTGTCATGCTTTTCATTCCTAGACCATTTTAGACCTAGGAAAGGCCTTAAAAACAAAACAACAACAACACACACACACAGATAAAACTTCCTGTTTTTTTTCCCTTCCCCTAAAAAGGGCTTTCCTAGGGTTAAAATGCCCCCTCAAGTATTGAACATGCCACTGCCTAAGAGATGTGCCTGGTGAGACATGAAAAGAATCTGGTGGGGCACAATTGGCCCACCTCTACATGTGACCAGTTTGCCAGAGTTAAATAATATAATAATAATAATAATAATAATAATAATAATAAAATGTATCCCACCACCCCCCATTTTTTTTGCAGAAAAATTCCTGTGTTTTCCTCCACAAAATAATTCCTTTATAGCACTCTAACAAATTAAATTTGTTGTTGAGTGTCTTCAAGTCATTTCCAACATAAGATGACCTTAGAGGGAACCTATAATGGGGTTTGCTTGGCAAGAATTGGTTGGAGAGGGTTTGCCTTTGCCTTCCTCTGAGGCTTGAGAGAGTATGACTTGCTCAAGGTCACCCAGTGTGTTTCTATAGTTGATTGGGGATTTGAACCCTGGTCTCCAAAGTCCTAGTCCAGCACTCAAGCCACAACACCATGTTGGCTCTCCTCACACATTAAACGTCAGGAGAAAATTGTACAAAGTTCTTGTTGTCCTATTATTCTTCATGACAAGGTTTCCAAGCTATTGGGAAACACATTTTTCAAACTGGCAGTGAATGACTATGGATATTCTTTCCAGCCTTACAGTGTTTTCACTGCAGTCAGATTATAGCAGCCAGGATATGACAGGGAAATTATGGTGATTTTTAATAACTATAGAGTTTAGGAATTTGTCTTCTTGGTATTCTGCTTTCCAGACTTAGGATGGGCCAGGATTCTTCTCCAATTCAATGATTCCTCCCCTTCACCAAATTCCTGAAGTAGAACTATGTGCAAACAACCTCTTGAAATACAACATCCTATTTGCCAGAACCATTCCAAAACATTAATCCAGGATCATTTCACCAAGTTAATCCAAAGGGATGACAAATTTTCCAGCACTTTTTTGGAGTGGGGTGAGAGCTCCTCATCATGAGCAAGGTCTTCTTCGTTTGTGTTTTTCCTGCTACTTTAATGCTGCTACAAGTGGCTGTAGTAACAACTGCATTGGCTGCCCAGCTGCTATTCTCCATTCTCCATAATGGTCTAGATGGTGTGTGTGTGTGTGTAGCAGGTGATCCCATAGGCAACATTGGGCCCCAAAACCATTTTTACATTTTCAACCCCTCCAAAAAAAATTGTGACTGCAATCTGGCAGCACACTGTGATTCCAACAACAACAATGGTAGAAAATACCTGGGGGAAGATTCTGCCAAATGACCCTATTTTTCTCTGTGAGAGGGTGGTCAGGAAAACTCTTCTAAAAATGCCAGAATTTTCATCTTAATGCTCTCCTAAAATATAAAGCAAGAAGTCCTAATTCCTCATTACCTGTCACTAAAGCTGGAGTAAACCTTTTGCGTGTCCTGCCTCCAACACATATGTTTAGTATTTATGGCATTAAAAAAAGATAATGAATGGGCTTGGGAAATTAGATATAAATTTCCTATAGAAATAAACATTTACATAACTACTATAAATGCCATACATTTGCATAAAAATAAAAATATTACGGTATATAAATTTAGCTGCCTGCAGCAATCAACAATCTCAGTAGATATTAGGGTCCATACCATATAACCTTTACACAAGTCTCTTTCTCTCACCTCCCTTTCTGTATGTGTATATGTATGTGTATGTGTATATTTGCATTTCCCTGGGAAGATCAACACAATTTGTGTGGGGTTTCCAAAGACTCCCCCATTCAGGCACTGCTTAGTTTTTAACAGTAATCACAGTATCAGATTCTCATGCCATAATCAGTTTGTTTTCTACAGGAAGGCAGCCAGAGGAAAACACGGAGGTATATACCACAGCACAGAAACATAGGAACCTCCTGTAAACAAGGTCAGACTATTTGTCTTTCCTAGCAGTGGCTCACCAGGGTTTTGGAGTAAGATTCTCCCCATGATCTCCCAAGCACTCTTTTAAAGTAGAGATGCCAGGGACTGAAACTGCCACCTCCTGCATATAAAGCATGTGCTCCATCATTGAGCTATGGCCCCTCCCTGGGGTGTATTGGATAGCCATTAAAATTTGGATTGCTAGGGTTCAGGTAAACAAGACTCTTTCATGCATGGATACACGAACGGATACATATGCCTGTTTGTACACAGTTTACATACATATGTATATGAATAAACCACAGTGTGCAAAGCTGTGTATGCCACAGTGTACAAAGTTTTCAGCCCTGAATCTGTCCATCAATTGATGTCAGCACAGATCAGACCTCTGCTATAATTTGCATAGTGCTGGAGGTATATTTCATTTCAGCAGGTGTGCAGCTTTATTGACAGAAAAGCACAACACTGAAGCACAGCAGAGATTAAATGCTATGGTAATAAAGAGACAGAAAAGGCTAAGCAACTGTGTAGCCAGGAAGAGACCATTTAAGCAATGCAGTGAACACACCCAAATCCACATTCATTTCATCTGATGGGCATGCAAGGAATAATACTCTTTGTGGCCATTACATAGGCATTTGATATCTGTCCTCCCTTTCAAACCTGATTCTGCTCCTTGGTTTCCCCACCACCACCACCCCCAGGAACCATGGTACTGTAACTGAGAATCACATACAGAAAAGAGGGAGCCAGCAAAGATCTGATTTGCTGGAAGAGGCAGGGCTGTGGCAGTGCCGGCTGCTTCATGTCTGAACAGGTTCTTCCCAGCATCTTTCCAATGTGTGATCTGCATGTCTAATAACACACGACTCTCCCTTTCTCCTCCAGTCAGTCCTTCCCCAGACCTTACCTTGAAATGCTGCAGTTGAAGTATCTGGTCCTCGAGCTGTTGTCTCTTCCCTTCTATTTCTGTCTGCCTTTTCCTTTTTTCCTTGGCAAAGGGAGAGAGAGGGTGGGTGGGTGGGGAAACAAGAAGAGAAATTGGCTGTCAGAGAGGTAGAGGCGCTGAAGGATTTTTTAAAAAATATATAATTTCTTTTCCTTTGGTTAAAAAGGGATACAGAAGCCAAGCTGTTCTGCGTATGAAACACCAGATAAATTCATGCCAATGCTCCACCTGTCTCACCGTCTGGGGGACACAAACAGCAGCTTCCCAGCAATAACATGTCAGCTAAGGACTAGCTACTTGTTCGCAGAGAGGGAGAAGAACTGGTCTCATCTCTCTCTCTCCTTTTCTCTTTCTCTCAGACTCAGCTATGGGAGCAACAGCAGAGAGTCCCCCAGGGGGAAGATGGCAAGCACAAAACCTAATAACCGAGTTTAAAGGAACAAACCCTATTCTGTGTGGCATCTTGTGTCTCCCAAAACCTGCCAAGTGAGGCTCGGAGCAGAGCAAACAAGTGCTCAGGAAGCTGGTGACAAAAGTGCATGGTTATGTAAGAGGTAAAAGAAGGGTAAGAGCAAAATGAACTGATAAGAGAGAGCACTTGGTAAATTATCTATAGAATTTGGGAATGGAGGAGGAATAGAGAAAGGGCCTGCCCCTTGTTGCTACTTGATTTTCCTGTGAAGGTTGTAATCAATTCATTTGTTTGCTTGTTTCCTACCATTTCTTTCTATCCATAAGGTATCCTGTACATTGACTTCTCACAGTCCACCGTAGAGATCAAGTAGTGAGCTAAAGAGAAAGGTTAACCCCCGCCCTGCTTTCCTTCAAGCATGGAGAATTGCCATTTTGGCTACATTTGTACCAAAATTGTGCTCTTTTGGCTACATAAATAACAGTGTTCAACCAGGAAAGCTGGAACTAGAAGAAATGCCTAAGCATGCTTTTAGAACACCTGGCACCCTTTCATTTTATGAAAAGCAATTGAAAAGGTCCTTTATGTGGGACCTTTATAAGAGGATTTCCCCCCAGGCTTGGAAAGGTTACTTCAGTGGATCACAACTCCCAGAATATCCTAACCAGCATGGCCAAACATAACTTTCCCAAGCTTTAGGCTCTTCCCCCCTCAGGTAGCAAGGGTCAGTTTAGAGTCATCCTCTAAACCCCTGATTCCAAACTTTCCAAAGGATACCAATTGCTCCCGCCACCATCAATGCTTCTGCCTTTTAGAATATGGCCAATGTATTTAACAGTAACTATTCTTCTCCTGTGAAGGGATCTTGTAGCACCTCTGGGACTAAGGGCCAATGCAGATGACCAAGAAGGGATGGCTCTGGGCCGCCCCTGGGAGCGGTGTCTCGGGACCGTGGCAACCACATGCCACAGACCCAATCCTCCTTTTTGCCTCCCCAAAAGAGTGGCAAAATGCCGCTCCTTTTGGGGGTGGCAAAAGGCCGCCCTTAGAACCACTGCCATGGCTCTTTTGCACCCTTTTGGTGCAGCGTGTGTGCACGCTGCACCAAGAGGGTGTCCTGAAGCTGTGCACCATGCGGATGGGTATGCGGCGTTGGGGTAGTCAGGTCAGAGTCGGGGAGGCCGGCATGTGGTTGCCCTGCCCCATCTCCACCCCCAGGCTGGCCTAAACTGCAGGTCTGCATCAATCCTAACTGAGCAAAAGAGGTTGTAGCATAAGCTTTCATAGACTTGATCTACTTTCTCAGATGCATGGAGTAAACTGGTGCTCAGGAAGGACCTTTATAATCAGACTATATGAATAGCCATAGAAATGTAAAACTTGTGGGTAGGTGATGAGGTGGCAAGTTCAATTTTAACTATGGTCATTGAGTGGAAAAGACAGAAGGGAAGATGTTACCTAAGGCTAGGGTGGGTGGATGACCATATGAATGGTGGAGAGAGTTTTGGAATGTGGTGTGTGCAGACTGGGAACCGGAAAGGAGATGTGATAAACTGCCCAAGAGCATCCGCAAGATGGGGTGTGTTTACCAGTGTTATAAATTATGTTGTGTGCCAGGAAGCCATTTTCCCCTTGTCCCCTTTCTTTGCTCACATACTTACTTTCACTCACATTGAAACATGGTGCTTTGACTAAAAGTGGCTTCAGTGTTCATGGGAAGAGACTTCAGAAACTGCAGAGGAGACTGTGTTGCCCAGCCCTCCTATTATGTTTTCACAAGGTACGCTGTGGAAGGACTGGTATGGTGTTTAATTTTATGGTGCAGGATTCCCCATAGTGACCCCTCCAAGAAGAATGCATAGGAGCACCCCCAGAGAGTTTTATATCATTTAAATCCCACCCTTCTGCGAAAAAATAAGAATTACATGGTGGGTAACAATCATACATCCAAATAAAGGCAAAAACATTAAAATAGACCCCCCCCAGTGAATAACATCAGCAAAAAGGAATAACAGCATCCAACAAATTATGACCCACTAATACAGTCCCAGCTTAAATGCCAAAAGGCTTTCTGAATAAAAAGAACTCTGCCAGCTGGCAGAAGGGCAACAGAAATCTTTGAATCACTCCTTTCCAGAGTCAGGGATCTGCCACCTAGAAAGTCTTCTCTCACATCCTCAACCAACATGCCTCTGAGCATGGCGAAAGAGCAAGAGAAAAGCTCCAAAGTTCTTAAAATCTAGGCAAGCTTTTAAGGGAGGAAATCACTCTTTCAGATAGCCTAATTCCAAGTCATTCAGGGATTTATAATTTAAACTGGCAATATGAATTGTGTCCAGAGACAGACTGTGACACAAAAGGGTATGTCTGTAGTACACTCCCAGGCCTCCAGGTAGGACAACCTGCAACACAATTTTTTGGGCCTAAATCCAACTGTTAATCCCAACTAGAGCTGACCCATTTGATCAATGGGAACTTGGTCCATCAGTACTTACTTAAGCTCCATTGAGTCAATGGCTGTACAGGTATACCTCAGTTAACAAAGATGATGGGTTTCTGGACATTATTTCTTTAACAGAACATTGGATACCAGAGGAAGAATTAACATGGAAAGAATAGGCATGAGTTCCTGAACTACAAAAAAGAAAAGCAGTTAAATATGTTTCAGCAATCTTGTCCTTCAAAATTAAAATGATACGCATGTGAACTGAAACAATCAGGTAAGGTAAGTCTTGCAAAAGTAAACAAATACATTTGGAACTTTCCAGAGACAATTTGAAAGCTTCTTTGGCAAGGCATGTCAGAATAAATTTTTCTTTCACTTCACCTTTGTGAAGATTTCCATTTTGGTGGCAAAACTTATACATCTAGGTATTTTTAAAATGTTGGGGTAGTTGGTGAGACTGCTCTCCACTTTTCTTTTATTGTTTATTCATGCACAGTAAGGGATTCTGGAGGATACAGTAAGATTGGCTAGAGTAGAATCCCATTCTTTCCCAGCTTAAGCTTTATTGCATTGTTTACTGAAGGCATGGTGCTGCAACCTTGATACCAGAAGTCTGTGTTTCTCGAGGGGACTCCTTCACCATCTTCCCAATGTTATTGTTGATTAAAAAAATCTTGCAGCTAGGCAGAGGACAAGGAAGAAAGGGTGGGGACTGGGCAGTCATGAAAAGACTTTGCAAAAAGGGAATTTCTTTGACAGAGGTTGTGTTGACTGAGGTATGCTTGTATTCTAGTAAGGACCAACAAGTGGAATTAGGCCTTTGCTTATTCTTAATAACACTTACGTTCTGGATGTTGTTTTTTTTAAAAAAAAACCAGACTTACATGCTTATGGAGAGGGCCAGTTGATTTTACACTCCTAAAACGACAAGGTTAGCATGGTCAACCCATGCAAAAAGGCAGTCCTAACCCTAGGTAAGATAATGAATCAACATCAGTCTCCAACTTAGGACATTTACCAAACATAAAGAAGTTCAGAAATAGTTAAATAATCACTTGCCTTTGAAATAAAACAAAGACAGAAATAATTAGGTAACAAGGCTTATCAGGATCCTAGGTACATCTCATCAAAGTGGTTTTCAGGGAAAAGAACACCCCTAGGCCTTCCTAGCATAGCTTCTTGGCTGATGCTATTATTCACGTGAACACAAAGAAATCTCTTTCACACAAACATATACTTCTTGGAGTCTGGGCTGCTCCAGGGAAAGAAATGCAGATGTGAATCAATAGCTTTGGCTGATCTACCCAGTGCAGGGGATTTCTCTAGGGCTGAGTCAGCCTGCAATGTCCAGAGAAAGAGAAATTGGGGTCAACAACTGCTCAGCCATTCAGGCAGAAAGGAAGCAGAAACCTAAGGAGCTTATCTGCTTCTGTTCAGTTGAATGGGATGCTCAGGTGTAACAGTGTCAACTGGACTAGGCAGTTTCAGTATTTAAGAGGTCATCCAGGGCTTCAATGGAATCTCTTTCTGAAGTGTCAGAAAAATCACAAGGGTTTCACAGCACCATGACTGGGTTCATTTGGTGGCACCAGTCGCTTCCATGTCAGGAATATAGTGAAAAACATTGCTTCCTCCCCCTCAGACTTTACAGGGGCTTTCCAAGGTGCTGAAATTATTTTGGGGCCAAAGTTCACAACCATGGACAGCTTCTTTAAAGTCTGGGGGAAAACTAAGATTTTCATTATATTTCTGACTTGGAAGCCACTAAATGAATAGATTCCAGAGGTGATTGACTCCATCCCTGACAAGGGCTTCATCTGCACTGCAGGATTAATGCAGTTTGACACTGCTTTAACTGTCATGGATTCATCCCATGAAATCCTGGGATTTATAGTTTGACATGGTACCAGAGCTCTCTGACAGAAAAGGCCAAATATCTCACAAAACCACAAATCCCAGGATTCCATAGCATTGAGCCATGGCAGTTAAAGTGGTGTCAAACTGCATTATTACTGTAGTGCAGATGCAGCCAAGTAAGCCATTGATTCAGCCTCCTGGGGCCAACCATAATTACTCACTTCTCCAACTTTGCAAAGGCTTTGACTTCCAGTGAGTCTAAGCTTCGCCAGAAAGCCTGAACTTCACCAGATCCATGAAAATGAAATGATATACAATTTCTCCACGCCTAAAGCACCATTATTCCATCCAAAGCAGAAAACAATGTCTACAGAATGACTGGCCTGGATATTGATTGAGACAGATCTGTGATTGAAGGTGGCCTCAGGTTGGAAGTTGGAATCTGCTAACACAACAAGGACTCCAGCATCACCTCAACTACCTTAGGAAGGAAAGACTGCAGAACTGTGGTTCCTGGTGAGTGAAAATCACACCATCATTGCTTCCTCAAAACTCATGTCTCACCTGCCCAGAGACCTCAGGTGGGTAAGACTGAGAAAAATATACCACCTGCATATCATCTGATCAAGTCTCTTTGTGATATGAGCCAGCCTAACACATACATCATCCAGGACACTGAGAGTTGGTAGCTTTCATTCTCATGATGTGGTGAATCAGCTCTGGGTATTAGTCCAAACTTTAAAGAACCTATCCAAGCTGCCAGACCATATCCCTTAAATAGGTTAAGTGCTTTAAACAGCTCCTTTCAAAACTAAACTAAAAAGCAGAATATATTCACTTCCCCACTGATTTGAAACCAACTAGTCAACAGTGATCCAAGTTCAAGTGCTAGATGTCTGTTATCTCTCCAGTCCTTCTGCACTGAACTGTCATTTAGTAGCAGTACTTTCAATGCAGGTGTGTTTATGTATTCTCTCTCTCTCACACACACATACACATACATAAAGAATGGGCGTAGATAGATAGACAGTTTTCCTCTATTATTTATACATAAGGGATCTAATACTCTGGTCAAAATCTCCATCACAGAATATAGATATCCCAAAAACAACTAGCAGTTAATGAAATCTTACAATAAAGGTGAGATGCCTAAAAGGGTATCTGTTTGATATCTTAATTAAATTAATTAAATGGTAAACTGAAGGCTATGGACTGTCTTATATTAGGCAAACCTGCCCATTGGCTCTCTAGGTCTCCTAATGTATTCTGGTCTGGCTTTCTTAATGTGGAGCAGAAGGCTTAGCCTTGCCAGCCAGTTTTTCCATTTGTATGCTCTCTTTTTGGCACAGGGGGTAAAATGCCTAGCTCTCCCTTGCACTTTGCAGAGTTGTCTTTTTCTCCTTTAGTATTTTGATGTGACACCATCCCATGAGGCCTTATGAAGTCATTATGTCACCCCTGAAGATAATACTACTCTTCGAGAAGTATACAAATTGCTTCAGCAACTTCTTAGACAGGTGGCAAAATCAGACATAGCTGATGTCGATGTTCTGTCATCATAGCTATTTTTGCCAATCCAACCTAGCTCTTAAGCAAGGCAACACCCCAGCTAAATGGTTTCCAAGGAACTACAGATCAGGGATCTGGGGAATAACCATGATAGTTCTCTTCCAATTATGGGGTGCATAAGTGGAGAGACTCCTCGGGGTCTTGCCACGACTGCATTTTTCAATGTGCTCTGTGACCAGGAAAACTCTGCAACTATAATTTCCCAGTGCCCTGTTCTGCACCACCTTGGAAACTCTTCAGTTGGGGCACTTCTGGCTTAAGAGGATATTTTTGGGGTCATGTTCAGTCATTAATGACTGTAAACAGGAATCTCCAAAGATCTGTGATTGTAAGTCTGGCTTATGATCTGGTAAATGCTGAGCAGGATGTCAACTTGTATTTTCAAAACAATTAGTTACAGTTTCAATTGCAAGGGCCCAAAGTAGTTAGCTGTCATTATAGTAGCTCTTAGTATCATTCCATATAATTCTCAAGAAAAACAGTCTAAAAGCAACTGATTTGTGGTACAAAACACACTCTTTCCCCATTCATCTCATTATCATTTCAACACCCACATCAACAAGTAGAAGGCAGTAGCACAAACACAGCAAAAGCCAGCAAAAGCCGCAGGACATTCATCATTGTGTAGTTCAGCATTGGACTACAACTCTGGAGACCAGGGTTCGAATCTCCAGTCAACCATGGAAACCTACCAGGTGATCTTGGACAAGTCACATTCTCTCAGCCTCAGAGGAAGGCAAAGACAAATCTCTTCAGAAAAAATCTTGCCAAGAGAACCCTGGGATACATTCACAACAGGATCACCATGTACTTCTATTTGCCATTTTTGGCTGCTTCTCAGCTTGGAAAAACAAAGGAAGGAGAGAAGTTGAACTTCCACACTGGTATGTGTTTTTGCATGTTTTTGTTTGAAAAATTACCCAAAAATTGCACCGGGAAAAATAAATAAATGGACCACATTTCTACCACCACTGCTGTAACTGCCCACTGTATATAGTTGTCTGAATCCCTCAGCAAAGGCCATTTATAATACTGTTTGGGTCTACTATATATCTGTATCATTGTCAGTTTGAGTTCTGCCGAAACCATTCCTGAATTTTGCAAAAAGCTTCCTAATGTTACAGTTTGCATAGGGATAGAGAGAATTATTTACCCATGGTGTTAATACAAAATACATACAAGGGCACAGCACAAACAAGAAGATTATAGTGTGTGTTATTTGTTGACAGCTACAATGATAATTGTAGACTAGTGTGCTTAAGAAGTTTTTTATTATTATTTAAATATGGCACTGTTTTCTCCACAATAAATATGTGAATGTCAGTCTTGACAGTTTGGTAGACTGCTACAGTTCTGTTGTGGTGAGCCTGGCATAATCTCTAGTAAGACAAAATAAAACAAATGTTTCCTTTACTATCACTTTGGAAATATAATAAACTGACCACACATCAAATATATGGATACTCTTTTAAAATTAATAATTAAAAATGTTTTAAATCACTAGTGAAATATGTACACAGTATCCTGGTGGTTATAACAAATAATGTTATTGTACAGGTGATATGAGGTAAATTAACCCCTGATAAGTGCACCACTATATCCTATTATTTCCCGCCCCCCTGCACAACCATGAGAGAATATGATTAACACAATTTCACTTTTGGATTGCTTACGAAGATCAGAATAATAAGCAATGCACCTGTTCACAGCTAAAGACGTATTTCCATTCTGTGAAAAGTACACCTACGTATCTTCTCTCAAGGTGAGCAGAAGGCATAATCTAACAACTTAAGCTCTACAAAGCCTTTACAAATCTGGAAAGAATCCAGCACCCATTACACTGTGCACAATTGTAATGCCATGATTCTATTTAAGCTGCCATGGATGCATCCTATGGAAACCTGGGGTTTGCGGTTTGGAGAGGCACTATTTTTCTCTGGTTGAGAAGTGCAAATAAACTGCAAATCCTAGGATTCCATAGGATGGAATCATGGCAGTTAAAGTGGAATCATAGTGCTATGAATGTCCAGTGTGAAAAGAATGCAGGTCTGTATGTGCTTTGCTCTGATATGAATTTTCTTAATTTTAGTGTATTTGTTAAAAACAACAACAACCGTATTTCTGTTGTAATTACTCCATCTTCACTGGCATCCAGGGATGTTCCTGCCATCAGGCATAGTGACACAAATGCCTTAGGGACAGGCAGGGGTTGGGGTTAGGAGTGGCAGCCTCTCATCTGTTCATTTTGATTCTCCTTGCTATTCCATCTAACATGGAAGACAGACCTATGTCTCAGCTGACCTCACCTGCATCCCCTAAATAAGCCCACTGCCTTCAGGTGTGGTGGCAGTTGCATTATCAGTGCTGACACAAGACTTCCGTCAGCTTTTCCACATGACATGGAGGAAAGTGTGTAGGTGGGCTGCCATCTGGCCTGTCATCTCAAGCTGCAAAATGTCCTGGGCTGGCCCTGAAGACATCATCTTCAAGGACTCAGTTCCAGTTGATACTCAGATATCTTTCCCTGGATAAAGTATAGTTTCTCAGCTTGTCCTGTTATTTCTTTGTCAATTCATTAGTTTTTCTATTCCTTTGTTCATTCCTTAGTTTTCCCATTCATTTGTATATTCCTTAATTTTTCCAGACAACATGATTTAGTGATATGAAAATCCATATTGCATTTTTATTAAATCAAGCTAATAGAGGAGGCAGAGGAGAATAATATTGACAGTGGGTCTCCCCTTGACACTGAAAAGTCCCCCAAACCAAAACCAAGACTAAGTTTAAGACCAAAACCAAAATCTATTCCAGTTCCAATTTAGCTCCTTTACACTAGCCTTTTTGATATAAACTTTTAAGGCAGGATTTATCAACTTCCCACCTCTGGGATAAAAAGCAATCTCTATTTATTAATATTTTTGGCAGTCAAATCTTGATGGCAGCAACATGTTACTGATAAAATAAACAAATAAATAAATAAATATCCAGATAATGTCTTCGCTAAAGGCACCTGAGGACTACTCTCCTTGTTGCAGAGTAGTCCTCAGGTGGTCATATATGGTTTGAGATAGATGTTGTAAAGTTACTTTGTGAATGTCATTTGTTGTTATCTCACTAAAGAGACATCTCTCCCCTCCCTCATGTTATGCTGTTACAATTGGAGATTGTTGTGGATGTTTTGTAACTTGTTTACATATTAATTGTCTTACTTGCTATCTTTTTGTTACTTTCCTGGCACGGGGGGGGGGGGGTAGGATTTAGAAATAAATGACATAAAACTTGAAATTAATCCACTCAAAATACCTCTACAGTTAACAAAATTTCTAAAATTAACAAAAAAGTAACTAGAAAATATAATTCAAAGTAATATCATCCACACAATATTTTTGTAATCAGTGGTGGCTGATGACACTTAGGTCAGTGGGGCAGTGAATCCAATTCAGGTTTCCATGTGGGCTTTAAATGAGCACTACAGGTACTTTAAGATGTAGGTACAGTCAGCCCCCTGACTTTCATGTGGGTTAGGGGCATTGCCCCCTATGGAAGTGGAAAAACTGCAACTATAATTAAATACAAATAAAAATAGTGAATGCTATTTTTTTTAACCTGAGAGAATCCTTCTCTAGGAATCTCTAGGTAATCCAGTGTGACTTCCACTTGAAGCTGACCATAGAATAATGATGGAGGACCAAGAAATTCCTAGAAAGAACATATTAATTAAATCTGTGAATCATCAAATCCGCAAAAGGGAAACCAGTGAATTGGGGTGTGTGTGTGCTGACAGTCTTGATTTATGCATCCTCTAAAAGGTTCAGCACTTTGGATAGCTCCTTTAAATTAGAGGAAAGCTGTCATGGATTCACTGCCCCTAATAGTAATAGTACTCTGCTGCTTGTTACACATGACATCTGTGCTCTAATGTACTTCCCCAATGACATAACTTTAGACTTTGAGTAACTAAGCTTTGAGTAAGAAGCTAATCTTCTCCAAAGAATTAAGTAACATCCTTTGTAAGCCTTCTTATATTTAGGGAGATCAAAATGAAATCATCAGCATAAACCAGTTCTGCCTATGTATAGTCTCATTCTCATTCTCTCTCTGGAAAGTAGTGATGATATCCTGGTGCAAATATTTTTACCTGTGTTAAGAAAGTAAACCTGTATCAGTGAATCTATTCATATTACAATCTTATGACACATTCAGATTTCATGCATTTACTTAAAAATATTCAAGATTCGCTTTTATAGCACAGTTAAAAACAAGCAAAAAAAAAAAAAGAAAAAGAAAAAGAAAAAGAAAAAGAAAAAGAGGAGCAAGCCAGTGCTGCGTGAAAGGCTCTACAATATACACAACCCACTCTCACATAAATCAGAACCTTGTTGAAGGTGGTACTGGCAAATAAATAAATAAATAAAGTCACCTTTTAAATGTTGGCCTTAGATTGAATTACATTACATTTTGACTTATGTTAACTTGTGATGAATTCACCAGGGGCAGTGAAAGTCAACTCTCCAGGGATGGGGAAGTACATTAGTCCTACCCTAACACATCAGGAGCACATCCTGTGATGCCCATGCCCAAAGCTTTGGGAAGCATGGCAGCAATAGCAAAATATTTTTCTTTCATATTGCTACCATGATGCCAAATCTTATTGGAGTGGTGAAGGCTTCAAAAAAAAAGTTTCATTTTTGTTTAAAAGTAAGATGCATGGTGAGTGGTGGCAAGGTGACAAAGTAGAATAGACAGTGTGCAGCTTGCAGAACATCAGTTGCAAATGCTTTTGTTTATCTTTATGAGCAGTACATTCTGTTCTCTAAAAGTATTGGAATTCTATGCAGATGGGCAGGTTCTGGATGACTTGTTACTATTTTTTAGGCCCCAGAACCCTTGGGGTTATAAAAGCCCTTGACCTCCAAATCATCTCAGGTTTTTTAAAAATCTCATTGTTTAAAAAAGGTTTTGAAGGTATTCCCTACTATATTGGCAAAGTGTGGCCAGTGGGCTGCATGTGGCACCTGAGACCCAGTCCCCACAAGCCTCCCAATTATTTTTTAAAAATGTTTTGGCAAAATTTCCAAGTATGCAAGGTTTGGCCCTCTGCACTTCTCCTCTTTTTCAGTATCAGGTTGATATAAAAATAGATGTTTTAGGCATGTAACCAAGAAGGCAGCCCCAGTGCAGGAAACAATCCATGCTATAAGGACATCTGTGACCATATAAGGAGACTGGACTGGCTCAGCATGGGGGAAGCTCAAGAGAACATGGCAAAATAGATAAATCAAAATTGGAATCTGCATAATCCCTTCCTTAATAGGAGTGATGATGAGTGATAGACTTGGTGTTTGTGAGAAAACAAAAGTCCAAGTATATTTCCTTCTGGAGGAGATACTCTATTTTCTAGAGATATTTGCATTCCATCGTCCAATCATTTACAAGTTCCCTTCTCATTCTTCTCTCTTGGAAACTTCATTTTAATCCCAACATCTGCCCTGGGATATGTTTTACCCTATAAATATGCCTTGCCAAGGGACCCCCAATTTGGTCTCACTTGAGATTCAGACAGACACTCTTATCAGTATCTCACTTGTCTCCTCAGCATTGCTGACAGCTGTTGAGCCATTTCACTTCACAGTGTCTCCCAACTGAAGCCCAGCTTTGGGAATCGGTACATTATTATGCTCTGCAATCCCTAAAGTTGCCATCTGCTACCACTTTTTATATTGTTGGTTCTTGTAAGTGTGTTTGAGCATGCTTTTGTGTAGGTGGTGATTCCCTTTTACAAATAAAACTACATTTTGATCTTGCACTCTGGAGTTCACTTTCTCAGAACTGGTATATATAAGCTTGATCCCTGCTTTTAGCTGTCAAGCAGCTTTGAGCTAATAAAATTTCCCTATTAAATATTGATTGTGGATGTTCTCTTGGGACCGTGGCATTTTGGGTAACATTTTGCCCCTTGAACCATGCAGACCCCCTCTCCCCATGTGAAAGTACAGTTGACTCTTTGTGGGGGTTCTGCTACAGACTCCCTCCGGCAGATAACAATAAACGTGGGACCTCAAGTCCCATTATTCCCACATGCCATGGTGCAGCCATGTACATGTGTCACCATTGAGTTGAATGGGGTGGGGCCATACATGGATGCTCAAATCTGTGGGTGGCAAGCCCATGGATGCCAAGAGCTGACTGTATGCAATAAAACCCTATCTCACCTCCACAAGCACTCAGAAGCCCAGAACATCCCCAATTTGTCTTTGCAGTTTCTCTCAAAATAGCAAAACTAAATGATGGGAAGTCACTTTCTGTCACCATTTTGAGAGGGATTGCAGAGGAAAAATTGGATTTACTGTGTATGTGTGGGGAGCACAAAGTGATTGGAGGAACTTCTCCCATCCCCCATGAAGTAGATCCATAATTTTTCTGGGGTGATTTTGGGGAGAAAAGGTGCAAGTTTTTCCCCTGAGGGACTGTAAAATGGCTCCAAGAAGCCACATGAAGTCCATGGGCTACCTTAGCGCTAATCTGATCTTGGTATTTTGCTGTACTATCATCAGAATTCTGATGATGATTATGATAAAGAGGAATAAATACTTTAAGGATTCAATCTTTAACACAGTTTTCTGAGAGTAAGCCTCCCTGAACTCAGTGTATTTTTCCTTCTGAATAACCTGAGTAACACATTGGACTAAAATTATAGGGATATATATCTTCAGAAATTTCATCCTTTGAAACAAGAATGAATAATTTTACCATTTTTCAGCCCAGAAAATAACATTTTCTGCATTAAAAAAAACTTGTGATTTTTTTTTTGCAAAGTCCTGAACTATGAAAATTCTTGTCCATCTAAAATGGCCCTCAGCACGGTTTCCTGACACTCAAAACAACCTGTTTTCTGACCATTCTTAGCATATTTTCAAATCTTTCCATCCCCACAGTTTGTGTTCTTTAAATGATTGTCTCGACTCACTTACTCCTTCTACTTCATGTTCATGCATTTGAGCCTTTTCTGTTTCTTTTGTAATAGAGTAGGACACTGTGACAAGAAAGAAGTGCTGGCACTCTTCACGACAAAGAAGCCTGGCACTGAGAGCTCCTTATATTGCAACTCCTCCAAGCATCATCTGCGGTTGTAAACAGAACACAATGGATGCCGCAATGCTGGCAGAGAGAGTCAAAAAGAGAAGATGATGAGCCATTAGTAACAGAGGAGACGGGTGTAGAGGGTGAGTGATGGAGGAGGGAGGGAGAATCCTCACTACTAAGCTGGTTGTACAAGCTGTCTGTGGCTTCTGTTGTGTTTATTCCTAAGCTTATTTTACAGATCAAAAAGACGAGCATTTAATTTCTCCAGCAAAGCTAAATGAGTTACCATATCACAACTGAGTCTTTTCAGCCGCAGCATTTGAAATTCTAGCCTTCAGATAAAAAGAGGCAGTGTTTTAGTTTTGATTTTTACTGCTTTCTTTTCTCTAATACAAATGAATCCCCAGCTTTTAAAAAATAAAATAAAAGCTAAAACACACATTTCTTCTGACAGCTGCCTCATAATGAACCAACGTGTTCTAATCAATGCTAGAGACAGATCAGAGTAACGGCTAGATTTTATAGTCAGCAAACAAACATACAAAACATGGGAGAATAGACAAGATCGTCCCCTCCTTCTTGCAGTGAAGTTCAATCTGTATTGCACTTAGTAAAGGCTAAGGAAAGATGGTGCAAGCCTTGGGGACACAAGCTAGGAATCTTAGGATATGTTTTGGATCTCACTCTCCACTGTCCCCTTTGGGGGAGACTGAATGAGATATCTGACCTTGGAAGAGGAGGAGATTTGATCTCACAACACCTCTCCATGTGCCATGGAACCATTTGTGGCCTGGCCTTGCCAACACTAATAGAGACAAAGAGGGGACATTCTATGGGTGGACTGGGAGGGAACTGAGATTGCCTTAAAATGGTCATAGAACTGAGGGAAACTGACACCCTCTTTGGCACTAACATACACAGTTTTCATCCCATATGAATAATTTTATTACATTTCTTAGTATATTAAAAAAAATACATATAAGTAAGCTAACAAGCAGACGTACAAGTATATTCATACAGACCTGCGACCTAAAACGTATACAAACAGAATTCCCTCCTATCACATTTCTTCATGTTCCTTCTTATTCCTTATGTATAATCTTCAATAACTTATATTTCAAAGCTGCTAAATATATTTTCAAAGTGTGATTTTGCTTTTTGGATATTAATCTTCTGTCTATTCATCTCTGTTAACCTTACATCGTTAACTTTACATAATTCGGTTTTTTATAAACACTTGCTAAATACCACCAACCAAAAGTTGGGATACATAGCCTGTAATATTTCTATTTTATTTTATTTTATTTTTGTATTTTTAACGTTCTATTGTTCAATATCGTCCTTTTTGCCGCAGGTCATGTATTTTTCCCCATTTCTTTGAGTATTGTTCAGTTTTCCCATTAATCATCATAGGGCCTAAGCAGACTGCCAGAAATAGTGCACATTAAATTGAGGCACTGCCCTGGCTCAGTGCTAGGGAGTCATGGGAATTGTATTTTTTTCTGAGACATTGAGCCTTCTCTGTCAGAGAGCTCTGGTGCCACAATAAACTACAGTTCCCATGATTCCCTAGCACTGAGTCAGGGCAGTGCCTCAATTTAATATGCACTATTTCTGGCAGTCTGCAAAGGCCTAATATGAATGGTGGAGGGAGTTTAGGTGTGTGCAGGCTGAAAACTGGAAGAGGATTTGATAAACTAGTCAAGAGTGTCCTTGTGAGGCTGAGGTGTTCACCAATGTTATAATATGTGTAGTGTGCCAATATATGGGAGTTTCCTCTATTCTTATCCTCTTTGTTATAATTTGTATATATTTCTCATATATTTCTCCCTCTGCCACCAGAAAGACTGACCAGTAAACCCCCACTCTATCTTGAGATGCTTACAATATGCAAACATTTGGACTTCAACATCATGCCTGGCTTCCCCACCACCACCCTCCATATATTTTTGCTTAACATCCTAGAAGAAGAGTCCAATGAAATATCGATCCCTATGTTGTGATGTTCTTGCTAGTCATCATACATATTACACTACACCAGGGGTAGCCAACTTTTTTTTGCCGGGGGCTGGGGGGGGGGGAAATGGCACTGGGGGCTGGCGCGTGCACTTGCCCCCATGCGCGCATGCGCATGACACCCACCGCTGTGTGCATGCATGCGTGCTTGGGGGGTGCCATTTTGGAACGCCCAACGGTGCCGTTGCCATGCGAATTTGCACGTCGCTGTCGCCGTTGGGCCTTCCAAAATGGCGCCCCGTGTTGTGTGCATGTGTGCGCAAGTGCGGGCACCATTTGGACACAGCTCTTTTGAAAGCAAAATTAGCAGAGATTATACTGAGAGGCCCATGTGGGAGATTCTGTGGATTCCTGGCAAATAACTATGACTATTTCACATAATTTAAGAAAACAAACTCCAACCACTGCTTATGCAGCTACTGCAAGGTCTGAGGGCTTACAAGGCTGACCTCAAATATTTTGCTGACTGTGGTGAAAGACAATGTGGTGGTTCTACCATTCCAGCTATAGTATGGTGGTTGAATCTTACTGTACACTGGAGTTTGGAGAGATAGCATCTTGCATGGCACTTGGGGGGTGCTACTATGGGATCCTGCCATGTCACTCCTTTTAATGCTGAAATCAGTGCCAGAGTGTTGACAACACTATGGAGATTATCACACTGGGGACAGTGACGGGAACATACCAGGATGCTCCTGTCACTATCGTGCTAGCGTGCTAAGATTATCAGATGACATTGCGTGATGTCACTATAATCCTATCATTATTGCACAAACAAAGAGGAAAGTCCCATGAATAAAAAGCAACTGTAGAATTCCTCTTTATTCACCTGATAATGATGGGATTATGGTGATGTTGCCCAATGACATCTTATAATCTTAACACACTAGCACAGTAGTGACAGGAGCATCCCGGTATGCTTCCATCACTTTCCCCGGTGTGATAATCTCCTATATCCCAAAACAGTTACACCAAGCAACAAGGAGGAGGTACCTAAAGATTTGGGTGAATCTGAACTATTGCAGGACTTTTTAAGAACTGGAGGAAAAAGGAAGGGAACAATTTACATATTTTTTAAAAAAGGTATGTGGACACAACTGCAAATTTCTTCTCTTGATGCCAGACTCCACCTTTTCCCTTTCATATTCAACCTATTCAAATGAGGGCTAGGATTCAACAAATCTGTCTGTTTTGTTTTCAATACTGTTTGTATTTATTTCCAAGCACTAGTTCATTCCATCCTATGTCCACATCACTTTGTGAACAGGTTTCAAATCTGTGCATGTTTCTGTATGATTTTTTTTTTGTACATATGAAAAGTCATGTACAACTGTGTGTACATTTCCTGCTAATGTATATGTTCTTTGTGAGCAATTTCAGAAATATATCTCTGTCCTATCTGTTTTGTTGCTCGCTCATTCATGGATTGATATTTTCAGGCTTGACTTCATTTCCTCCCATGATCCTCTTCCTCTCTCTTGGTCACGTAGGTCATGTACTATTCCCCTGGAATATTGTGTCCAGTTCTGGTCACTACAATTCATGGAGGATATGGACAAGCTGGAGAGTGTCCAGAGGAGAGTGACCCAAATGGTGAAAGGTGTCAAAACCATGCCCTATGAGGAACTGTTTAGGGAGTTGGGTATGTTTAACCTGGAGAAGACAAGGTAAAGAGGGGACATGACAGTCACTTTTAAATATCTGAAGGGATATCCTATTGAGGGTGGAGCCAAGTTGTTTTGTGCAGCTTAGAGAATAAGACCTGGAGCAATGGATTCAAGCTACAGGAAAAGAGATTTCACCTAAACATTAGGAAGAACTTCTTGATGGTAAGAGCTGTTTGATAATGGAATACACTGTAACAGAGAGTGGTGGAGTCTCCTTTGGAGGTTTTTAAACAGATTCTGGATAACCATCTGTCAGGAGTGCCTTGATCATGTGTTCCTGCATGGCAGGAGGTTGGACTGGATGGTCCTTGTGGTCTCTTCCAACACTTAAGATACAATTTTCCCCACTCCAAAACATATTGTTAAATGCCCTTGTTCTGTTGTTAAAGATGCTCTGATAGTCATGAGATGAACACCAACTGGCAGCAATAACAGTAATTGGAAGAAAAGACAGGGGAAAGAATGTTGGAGCAGACAATTGAAGAAAGCAGCTGCAGCTCAACAGGTTGAGCATAGTGGAGATTATGAAACATTTGTATTTACAGGTCCATTTTGTACAAGATGGCTATGATCCCATGCAATTCTGGCAGAGCAGAAAAACCCACTAGCATCTTTACAACAGATCACCCTCCAGATGGAGGTCAACTGTTTCTAGAGTGGTCTCTTTTCTCAATGCCAGGCTCATGAGGGGCTTACTAGCCAAAGCAATTCTGGGAGGAGTGGTTTGGACACTTGTCTGTGCCTTTTTGGCAGACAATTTCCAAAGCTGCCCCTGTTTTAAGTCCCTTGGCTCATATGATCCAGACTTCGATGAAACAGGGTATGCTAGAAAGAGCCAGCCGCCAGCTGGAGATGGCTGCTTCTGACTTCTCTAGTGATTTGTGAGATTTGTTGCTGATGCTACTCTTTCCCTTGTGCATTGGATACCTATCTGTGTGAGCAAGGAAACAGTCAAACCACCCATGAAATGGCCTATTTTTCAAGCAATTTGACACTATAGGAATCTGGCCTAAGTGGTTATGTACAAATATTTATCACAGTTTCAGTACATATATATCAAATTGCCAGCAGCTCATAACCGACAACACAAACCCAGGGCAAAGCTATATATTCACAAGTTGTTTTGGTTCTCAAAGGTTCCTACTGAATTCAGTAGAGGAAGGCAAACAGGATACAGTCTAAGACAGCTGAGTATAATTACAAAGTTTAGGGCCTCTACAGACAGCGCTTTGTGCTGTCTTGGAGGCAGGGAAGGGGAGGCACAGCCACATGCCGAGTGCCCCAACCCTTTCCTGAGGACGTCATCACGGCACGCACCACTACATATGGCACACAGCGTCAGGATGTCCTCCCAGCGCAGCGTTTTTACATGCTGCACCGGGAGAGGCACAAAAGAGCCGTGTGGCGGCTCTTCGGGTGCCCTATTTGCTGGATCTGGAAGGAGCGGCATTTTAGCACTCCTTTCAGGGCTGGCAAAAGGGTGGATTGGGGCGAGGCATGGGGCAGCCTCGGCCCCAATCCTCCGCTTCCCAGGGCGGCCCATGGCAGCCCGTCTGCATCCTCCCTTAGTCACTTCACTTTAAATACTTGTATACTCATGTATAAGTCTAGAAATTTTACTCAAACAATTGAATGAAAAAAATCTAAGAGTAGGGGAAAGAGCATTACACACAGATATTGTCAACTTATTTATTAAAAACTCAGAGCACAGACAATATTCTGGATCTGCCACTTAAAAAGCCAGTATTGAGCAGCAACTTAAAGTGCTCACTTTCTATCTACAATGGTTTCCTGCTCCTCTAGTCACTGAGACAATTTTTGGACCAGTGTGTGTGGAGGGATCTCTTTTTTTAGATCAAAGAAAACTTCACACTTTCTTTTTGGGAATTTCTGAAAATCCAAGACTGCCATAATCGTATCATACAAGAATAAAAGAACCCTTAACAAATAATGTTTTATACTGAAGTCTAGGAAGATTTTACAAACAAAATGACTTAAAAAAACCCCAACAAAACACTCCTTTAATTTTTTTTAAAAAAATTAGTGTTCACTTTTTTAAAAATCTGGCTAAATAGTATTTTCTAACCTTCTTACTGGAACAACGAAGTTATTTTTTTTAACTTCAACAATTTATTGGCAGTTCACCGTATCCTCCTTTTTAATAGCTTTATTTGATAGTGCAAGAAATGACATTCAGAAACAAATCTTTCAATTAACATACATTCAACCAAAACAACTTGGTTTAAAAGAGAAGTCTTTTAAAGAACAATGATTGTTTAGTGGCCATAACAGATGAACTTCATTTTGTAACGTAATTTTCTGATGTAGTCCTATATGGGTGTAGTTCACATTAATGCAAAACAAAACAAAATAAAATAAAACCATCCAATCAAATAAACAAAAAACAACTCCCCCACCAGACCAAAGCAAACAAAAAACACTGGCTTAAACCAAAACCCTGGGTTTAAACCAAAAACAAGAGGTTTTTTAATACTTGATTTTTTTCAACTTTAGCTTGCATAGTATATCTTTTTTGTGCTTCTTTAAGGGCTTCTATAGACTGCCCAAGAAGCCTTGGGCCTCCTGAGAAGCCGAGGATTGGGGCCGAGGCTGCCCCATGACTCGGCCCCTATCCACCCTTTCAGCGCTCCTTTCCCAAGCCCTAGAAAGGACACTGGAAGAGCAGTTGCATGGCTCTTCCGGCTCAGCCCGTTCAGAGGCTGGGCCGGGAGGACGTCATTGGAGCGTTCGCCATGTGCAACGGCAGGTGCTCCGATGACATCCTCGGAAAGGGGTTGGGGTGTCTGGCGTCTGGCTTCCGCCCCCCTTCCCTAGCTCCAAGATGATGTCTGCAGAGCCTCTAAGGCAGGGGTAGGCAACCTAAGGCCTGGGGGCCAGATGTGGCTCCCCGAGGCCTTTGGACCGGCCCCAGGCCGGTCCTACTGCCACCGCCCCCCCGCCATGATGATATTGATTATTGTTGTTATTACTTGTTCTTGGGGTTTTCTTGGCAAAATCTCCACAGGCGTTTTGCCATGGCTTTTCTGGGGCTGAGAGAGTGTGCATGCATATTTTTAATTTTTATTTTTTTAAAAAAAAATATTTATTTATTTATTTATTTTTGGTGCTTTGCTCCCCCCCCCCCCCCATTGTCTGAGGGATAGCAACCCAGCCCCTGGCTCAAAAAGGTTGCCTACCCCTGCTCTAAGCTATTTTTAGGACAGATACAAATTTTTTGGAAAGGCTGTAGAACAGTGATGGGCAGTGCCTAGCCTGAAGGTCACATGTGTCCCTCAAACATCTTCTTCCTCCCTCCTGTTACCCATATATATATATATATATATATGGAAAGAGTGAGAGAGTCATTGCAATTTATTGCCCAAACTCAGTAGCAAATGGCTAGATATACTATAATCAACAAATATCCTTCTGTTGATGGAATAGTCAAAATCATAGCTAATTTAATTCCTTTTAATCCATACCAATAGTCAGCACTGTAGCCAATATCATATTAACTAATGTCACTTTAAGTACATTTAATATTAATATATAAATATAATAATTATCAGTGATGAAGGGTATTTAATATACCCTTGATGATGAATGTATATTTCAGTGATGAATGTATATAATAGTCAATAAAGAATTGATTTTTAATTAATTTCAGTTAAAATACAGTAAAAATGCACTTAGTGCACGTGATTGTTTTGCACAGAAAACTGCCGTTTCTGCATGGAAAATAATATTTCAACAAAGTACAGAAAACACAGAAAATGTTATTTTCTATGTGAATCAATCATGTGGAGATTTTATGCAGGATGTGGATCACACCGGGTCACACAGAGGGGTGTATCACACGGTAGGCTGGTAGGAAGGGGCACCTTCCGGATCTAGTGGTTCTGCTGGCTGGGCAAGAAAGTGAATTTCTTTACTTTCCCATCAATCCAGCAACTCAACCAGACCCAGAAGGGTGGCAGCAGCCCATTCCATTAGCAACTGTTGCTGGTAAGGCATGACTTCCAGCTCAGGCAGCTTTGTTGGCCAGTTGGGAAAGTGCATACCCTGCCATTCCCACCCAAGCAGCAGCTCTGCCAGACCCAGAAAAGAGAGGAGGAAGGTATTAAATATACCAGGGTATCAAATATACTAGGTACACCACTGAGTGGAAGGTGGTTACACTGGATGGATGCCAGAATGCCTGACTCTCTGTAGATGTTGTGGAGCCTCTGGCATAGTGGTGGAACTACAACATTGTAGCATAGCCAGGTGTGGGACAGAACAATAGCAGCTACCACAATAATGCATTAGGTATGAAGTATAGTACTACACTTCAGGGTACCACACTTTTTAAAAGCACACTTCTTTGTTTTCGCTCTGTGATTAAAGCTTATAAGGCTTAAAGCCACATTTTCAAGGAAACCATATTACAACAAAGTTGTTACCCTCCCCTCCTCAGTCCTCTTCCAGATGAGCCTAATGAAAATGTGATGGATTCATCATTGCCTGAAATGGAAGCATCATTATGTACCTTGAGCAGTAAATAACAATGGCCTCTGAAATGCTACTGCATTTCCTTGAAGTAAGTCTGACACATCTGCTTACGAGAATGCAGTAAAAATGCGTATAGTAAAAATAAACAAGGCTTTCACTGTGACCCAGTTTCTAACTTTCTGCTATTACCAGTTTTAAAGCAGCAATGGATTCCTACCAAAATACACACAGAAGAGAGGCATTGTGGGGACCAGGATCAAGTACAGCTAATCCCACAGGTATGGAATATTACATCTTCCTGTTTAGCCAGTGACATGCTATATGATACAAGAACTTATTGCAACATTGCAAGATACCATTTTTATTAGGAGGACACCTTGACTAAAGAGTGATGAGAATAGGAGGGTTGGCTAGCTCTGAAGCAATAGGTGTTGCTTCCTTCACACAAACTCCCACTAATAACGAAAGGCAAAAGGTGACCTCAGTGGGTCCTCTGAGAGTGTCAGGTTTTGCATAAAGCACATTGCAGCCCTTCTCACCCCCCCATCAATACATCTGGCCACCTCTGACTCTCTTTTTTTGCAATTTTCTGGACATTTCAGGACTGTGGTAAGGGATGTGGGTGAAATATATCCCTCCTAAAGAGACACTGCTCACCCCTGCTCTACAGGCTTTTAGGCTTGGCAAATATTTGGGTTAGAGGATATTTTTCATTAGACTGGAAGTTAGATCTAAGCTGCAAGTGATTTACCCCCAACATATTCATTTTATGCTGCAGTTTTTGTTTTTTATGTAGACAACAATGCTCCCTTCCCCATCTCCCTTGGTCCTCCTCCTCCTTTGCCTGGCTCCCTTCTCCTTTCCCCCTCGTCTTCCTCCTCCTCCTTCACCAGGCTCCCTCCCACTTCTCCCTTGGTCCTCCACCTGGCTCCCTCCCCCTTCTCCCTTGGTCCTCTGCCTGGCTCCCTTCCCCTTCTCCCTTGGTCCTCCTCCTCCTTTGCCTGGCTCCCTTCCCCTTCTCCCTTGGTCCTCAGCCTGGCTCCCTCCCCCTTCTCCCTCGGTCCTCCGGCTGGCTCCCTTCCCCTTCTCCCTTGGTCCTCCGGCTGGCTCCCTTCCCCTCCTCCCTTGGTCCTCAGCCTGGCTCCCTTCCCCTTCTCCCTTGGTCCTCCTCCTCCTTTGCCTGGCTCCCTTCCCCTTCTCCCTTGGTCCTCCACCTGGCTCCCTCCCACTTCTCCCTCGGTCCTCCGGCTGGCTCCCTTCCCCTTCTCCCTTGGTCCTCCGGCTGGCTCCCTTCCCCTTCTCCCTTGGTCCTCAGCCTGGCTCCCTCCCACTTCTCCCTTGGTCCTCAGCCTGGCTCCCTTCTCCTTCTCTCTTTGTCCTCCACCTGGCTCCCTTCCCCTTCTCCCTTCGTCCTCCTCCTCCTTTGCCTGGCTCCCTTCTCATTTTCCCCTCGTCCTCCTCCTCCTCTTCACCAGGCTCCCTTCCCCTTCTCCCTTTTTCCTCCACCGGGCTCCCTTTTCATTCTCCTTCTCCCCATGTCCTCCTTGTCCTTGTCCTCCTCTACCTGGCGTATAAGACGACCCCCAATTTTTGAGACCTTTTTCCAGGGTTAAAAAGTCATTTTATACACTGAACCATACGGTAATTATTTGGTGAAAGGGTTTTTTACCTGTGAATTAGTTTCTGGGCAAGGTACAAAGTGTTGGTTATTACTTTTAATGCCCTACATGATTTGTGTTCAGGTTACTTATGGGATTGCCTCCTCCCATATAATCCACACTCCACACTCAACCCCTCTGGGGGACATTTAGCTCAGTCTGCCAGGACTAGGTTGGCAATGGTCAGCAAGATGATTTTTTCTTCAAATGCCCCTAAACTGTGGAACAGCCTGCTGGCAGAGATTCGACAGTTGAATACGTTGTCCAAATTTAAAACAGCATTTAAAGACCAGTCTCTTCTTGCAGGCCTATTCAGGTTATTTTAAATGTGGATTATTTTAATATGTATGTATTTTCTCTTTTAAACTGATGTAAGTTTTTAACTGATGTGTATTAGTTAATCTGTTGTTCCCCACCTTGATCCATGGCGGGGGGGGGGGGGGGATAAAAAATAACAATAATGTATTGCTCCCCTAAATGGAAAATTGCAAACCATTCTTCTTTGTAAGTGCTACTTTATGGAGTAGCATAAACAAAAATGACAGATTCCTGCCCCAAAGAGCCTACAGTATAAAACTGGAGAATATCATCTTCAATACTTTATCTAAGGATGCTCAAGGATTTCGTTCAGTCTGAATTTTTAAGCGACCCAACCCAGTTTGTACTTCCTAGTATAGTATACAGATCAGAACAGAGTTATCTTTCAGAATATATGCATCTCTAAACTATGGATGGAAAGAATATTTGTAATTATTGGTTCCCATGTTGAAAAACAGACTTCCTGATTCAAGAATTTTATGCTATTTCCCTCTGGCATTCAATATGCTGAAGTGTTGCAGAGGAATTTTTCTGTGAAGAAAAACACAAGGTTTTTGTGTGTGGAAAATACCTGTTTTCTGCACAGTTTCATGTTTGAACACTGCCATACAGTGCATCACTTTAAAAAAGGTGCCAAAATGAATTTTCTTTTTTAAAAATACCTACCAAAATGCATATTTGACTAAGCAGTATGACACCACTTTAACTTCCATGACTGTCTTGCAGAATTCTGGGATTTGTAATTTGGTGAGGCACCAAAAGACCAGAGTGAACTCCAAATCCCAGGATCCCAGAGGATGGAGCTATGACAAAATGGTGTCAAACTGCTTTATTTCTGCAGTATGGAAGAGCTGTTAAGTATGTACCTTTTAAAAGAACAATGTGCAGTTCAGTGACTAAATCACAACTTTTTAATTGTGTATGTACTGTTATGAGTATATTTTAATGGTTCTGTAGTATTGTATTTTAACTGTGGGGTTATGTGTCTTTAATTGTGTTTTCTATTTTAACTTGCTGTATACCTTGCCTCAAGCCTTGAGGAGTGGCAGAAAATAAATTAATGATGATGATGATGATGATGATGATGATGATTGCTACTGCTACTATTAAACATAGAGGAACAGCATAATAAATGAACAATACACCTGAAATGGACACAATCAAGAATTAGAGTGATCCACTCATCCTTACAGGTTTACTCCCTGCAAGGCTGAAAATAATGAAACACCTTCTCAACCACAAAAACCCAGCAAAAGGAGGAGGTTGCTGTGCATCTTCTCCTGCACATCTCTCCTCAGTGTAATTCATTTAGCATGTGTGAGGCAAGTTTGGAGGCACAGAAAATGCTCTAAGTGTGTCTACCCTGTAATCCCATTTTATGGCTTATGCTTCATTCAGAGCTGGATCCCATTGGAGGAGGCTTTGTTTCACTTTCTTATAATTATTCACACCCAAAGTTGGGTGAACACCAAGAAAGCCTTGATATCTAGCCCAAATACCTTTGGTAGCAGAGTTATCAATGACTACCCCAGTCATCATACTATTAGACAGGGAAACTCTGCTTTATTAAAGCCTTCTCTTCGTGAAAAAAAAGGTCGGAGGAAAAGCTAGCTGAAGTCATTATTTACGAGCAACACAGAGGCCTTTGTTGTTTCTAGCCAAACCTAATAATCATAATGAAATCTGTACCTTTGTTTATTTGAATAGCCTGAATTCAGGATACTGGATCCTTTCTGATTTATTTGTTTCTTCATCATTTCTTCCCTGGTCACTCTCACTGGACTCAGGGGAGGGGAAAAGATCACTTGGTGGCTGCCCTGTATAGAGTCATATCACTGGCTCCTCTAACTCGGTACAGGCATTCCTCAGTTAACAAAACCTCTAACAGTGAAGCTCCTTTTTACAAAATCTTTTTTTTACCCACCCAGCCTCCCTTTTCACATCCTCTGTCTAACTAGAGAATTGTTTAGCATTGTGAGGATAGTGAGGACAGGTGAAAAACAGACTGTTAGTGTTAGAGCGCAGGAGTGTCTCTGTAGAAAACACTGCAGTAAAGCTTGAGCTGTGAAAGAATGTAATCCTGCTTTAGCCAATCCTACTGCATTGATCATTATACTACACTGTTATAGCACTATTATTCCACTTTAATTGGTATGGCTGCCTCCTGTGGAATCCTGGGATTTGCAGTTTAGGGAGCGGCATTTACAATTCTTAGCCAGAGAGCTCTTGTTGCTATGTGCCTTCAAGTGGTTTCCAACTTATGGTGACTCTAAGACAAACCACACTGATGAAATTAACTACAGTCTTAACCAACAAATGTCAAAAGATATGGAAAACAAAATGATGGCCAACAGATTGCAAGTGATCAATATACATCCCCATAAACAAGAAAGGAGACACAAAAGACTGCAGTAATATAGGACCCTAGCACTAATCTCCCATGCAAGCAAAATATGCAACATAGACTCCAACCATACATAGAGAGAAAAATCCCAGAGGTCCAAGCCAGGTTCAGGAGAGGAAGAGGCATTAGGGACCATATTGCAAACATATGATGGGTCATGAAGCACACCAAGGAATTCAAAAGAAAACTAGCATGTGCTTTATAGACTATAGCAAAGCCTTTGACTGCATAGATTATGAAAGGCTATAGAACATTCTTAAAGACGTGGGAGTGCCAACTCATCTGATAGTCCTGATGAGGAATCTGTACTCAGGACAAGAGGCTATGATTAGAACAGAACATGGAGAAACAGAATGGTTTCCAATTGGCAAAGGGATCAGAGAAGGTTGTATCCTTTCACCCTTTCTGTTCAACCTGTATGCAGAACATATTATATGAAAAGCAGGCTTGAACACAGAAGAAGGAGGAGTGAAAATAGGAGCAAGGAACATCAACAATCTAAGATATGCTGATGACATCACACTATTAGCAAAAACATTGCAGACCTACAGCAACTACTGAAGAAGGTCAAGGAAGAAAGTGCAAAGGTAGGATTACTGCTGAACATAAAGAAAACAAAAATAATGACCATGGAGGAGCTTCACAAGTTCAATCTAGACAATGAGGAAATAGAAATAGTAACAGAGTTCCTGTACCTTGGATCAAACAAAGATTAGAATGGGGACTACAGTTAAGAAATCAGAAGATGATTAAGAATGGGGAGGGCAGCTATGAAAGATTAGAAAAAGTCCTAAAGAGCAAAGACATACAACTAAACACCAAAGTCAGAATCATGTAAGCAACATGTATGGATGCGAAAGTAATTAAGAAAATGGTCAAAAAGAAAATACATTAATTTGAGATGCAGTGCTTGAGAAGACTGCTGAGGATACCATGGACAGCAAAAAGAACAAATAGGTGGGTCCTAGAACAGATTAAGCCTCATTTTCCTCTGGAGGGAAGATGACTAAACTTAGACTGTCGTACTTTGGCCACATCATGAGAAGACATGACTCATTAGAAAAGACAATAATGCTGGGAAAAGTGGAGGGAATTAGAAAGAGAGGAAGACCACATGTTAAATAAAGGTAAAGGTATTCCCCGTTGACAAGGTTGTCAAGTCATGTCCGACTGTAGAGGGCGGTGCTTATCTCCATTACTATGCCAAAGAGCCAGCGTAATCAGAGACTACTCTGTGATCATGTGAGCAGCATGACTGCACAGAATGCTGTTTATCTTCCCACCAAAGTGGTACCTATTTATCTACTTACATTTGCATGCTTCCAAACTGCTAGGTTGGCAGAAGCTGGGACTAGTGACAGGAGCTCACCCCATCATGCAGCACATGTTAGATGGATGGACTCAATTAAGGAGGCCACAGATATGAATCTTCAGAAACTGGGAAGAGTAGTGGAGGATAGGGGATTGTGGAGATGTCTCATCCACAGGGTTGCCATGAGTCGAGACCAATTTGAAGGCAACAACAACAAAGGCAAATCTATCATGTTTACCATGTTCCAGCAACTTTTTATTCAAAGAGTTGTTCAGAGGAGGTTTGCCCTTGCCTTCCTCTGAGGCTGAGACTATGTGATTTGCCCAAAGGTCATCTAGTCCCTAGGTGGCACCTTTTATGTGGTCTGTAGAAGTTTCAAAATATTTCTGTTTACTGATTTCTGTGTGGCTTACCTGACCTGGCTGTTTCATTTCATGTGTGCATATTGTTAGTTTTGAATAAAAAGTTGCTGGAACATGGTGAATTGATCCTTTGTGTGTGTGTGTGTGTGTGTGTGTGTGGTGTAGGAATCTATCCCCTTTCTTTCCATGCTATTTTTGCCTCTGATACCACATTTTCTATTAAAGTAGTACAGTCTGCTCTTCATATCCATGGGGGTTCTGTTCTGGACCCCTCCCCCCATGGATAGCAAATGACATGGGATTCTGTTCTGGACCCCAGTGGCAGTATGACACGTGTGTGATGGTGCTGGCATGGCCACATGCATGTGCCACCATTAGGTAGAATGGGGCAGGGCCATCCGTGCATGCTCCAATTTGCAGGTGGCAAGTCCACTGTTGGGAAGGGCTGAGAGTAATGCCAGGAACATATCAGCTTTGTTAACTGAGGTATACCTGTATTTCTGATACCAACTGCAGCAACTATCCAGGGCTCAGGCAGGAGTTGTTTCCATCCATACCAAGAGGTGCCAATGACTGGACTGAGGGCGTCTACATGCAAACTGTGTGCCTTATCACTAAACTACATCCAGTGGAGCCCCGTGGCTCTGATGTCAGTGAGGTGGTAAATCCACTCTAGGTCTTAATATGAACTTTGAAGGAGCTACCCAAATAGGTCCAGGTTTTTTGATAACTTCATAAAATTTGAGATTAAAAACCCAGAGGAAATTCACCACCAGACACTGATCCCATCTCTTGACAAGAAAGGTTCCTGGCTAAATACAGATTTCAAACTAAGGACCACAGACCCAGGGATTCTCAAACTTTGGCCATCCAGCTATTTTGTACATCAGCTCCCAGAAGTCTCTGATAGCATGGCTGATGATGACAGATCCTGGGAGCTGAAGTTCAAAATATATGGAGGACCAAAGGTTGAGGACTGCTGAAGTGGTGATTCCCAAGATTTCCACAGCTGCTGTAGTAGCTCCTGAAATTTGGCTACAACTGCAGTGGTTTCTCTGGTGCAGAAGGATCATTGTATGCTTTCTTTCATCTATATCATAGAGTCCTGAAGACTATCAGAACAATGCCTTCCCATGGAAGGGGAGACAGGGAGAAGGGAAGACCCAATTTTGCAGCACCTGATTTCTGCACTGTGGTCCTTGAAAAGCAGGCAACAAGTGGTGGTATTGTATTTTATTGTTGTTAGCCACCCTGATTGACCTCAAAGGGGCGGGATATAAATAAATTATTATTATTATTATTATTATTATTATTATTATTATTATTAGGTTGGGGAGGAAGGTTAAGAGTATATGCTTGTTGTGACTATGTGAACAGCCATTTCCAATCCAGTCTGGGAGAATAGCTATGCCCTAATCTAGTTGGAGTGTATACCCAAGACCCTTTTAGCACTTTCCAGAGCTGGGACCCTGAATGCCATCATGCTTTTGTGGATTATGGATTGGCAGTTGAGGAAGAGGAATTTGGAATACTCCATTACTTCACCAAACTACAAACCCTAGGATTCCACAGAATGGAACCATGGCAGTTAAAGTGTGATAGCACAACAAATTGAGTCTCATTTATCCAGAATTCCAAAATCTGAAATATTCCAAAATCTACAATTGTCCACATGGTTCAATGTACACAAAATTCTTGCACAAAATTATTAAAAATATTGTGTGTAAAATTATCTTCAGGCTTGTATATGAAACATGAAATGAATTTCATGTTTAGACTTCAGTCCCATCTCCAAGATATCTCATCATGTATATGTAAATATTCCAAAATCCAAAAAAAACCCTCCAAAATCCAAAACATTTCTGGTTCTAAGCATTTCAAATAGCGAAGACTCAACCTGTTTAAATGTGTTGTGTGAATGGCACCCATTCTTTATTCTCTATCCTTTGAACCTAAAGTGATCAGGACCAGAGTTGAATCAGCCCTCCACCACAATCAATATATAAGACTGTTGTCACTAATAACTTTGTAGAATTCAGACATAGTGTGTTAGTCTCAAAGGTGGTACAAGATCTCTTTGCATAATGACTTTGTACATAATTAAATAAATGTTTTTTTTAAAAAAATATTCTTTGCAATTATAAATTTTTAATTGGTCAAAATGATGCCTAAACAATTCATAGTCAAGACATTTAAGGTCTAATATTATACCAGGCTAGGATAACCCTGAGTCTTAATATTGCTCATTTGAGAAATATAGAGGAAATCGCTACCTTCTCGTCCTCCTAGAAGGCATTCAGTTGGTTGGAGAAGTAAACTGGAAACCAGCCAGGCTGCTGGAGTTTTTCACTGTCTGATCAATTTCTTGATGCTGGCCCCGCAGCCAGTTAAAAAATAAATAAATAGAAAAGTACTTGTATGGAAATTCAGATTGCTTGTTTCTATCTGTCACATGTCTAGTTCAGAGGAGAAGTTACAACTTTCCAGGTTGGAAACTGGAAATGGGAAGCTAATGAGGCAAAAGTAATTAAGCAGCAACTATCAAGAAAGCATAATTTATTCTTATATTTGAATAGAATATGAATTACCTATTTTGGCTTGTTTTACTAAACTAAAGGAAGCAAACCTGCTATAATTGTCACCAAGTCCCTGTTCTTTTTTGGCAACTAACACAGACTTTATTCTATTGATACAATGAATTGGTGGATGTTCTGTTGCTGATCAACCCATTGTATTTTAAAAAGCATGAATTACACTGATTTCTGAAGACTCATAGCCCTTGTTACTTTTGGCTTTTTGTTGTTGACACAACTTAGAATGAGATAAGGATAAGAAACAATGAAATAACTAAGCAAGATAATATTCATTAATGAGTTTGTGACAGCCAGAGGCTGCATAAGACAAGTTACGTGGTAACCGCTTGAGGACTGAGCCTCTTTGAACCTGGAGCTGTGAACCAGATTTGAAAAATTCAGGATAAAGATTCAAACTTTCAGAACGTATAGGAAGGACTGAAGCACTCCAGGAAACAGGCACAGTAAAATTACAAAAGCATAAGAGTATATTTTAAAAGAACTGGTCAGGGATAATTTTTTATACTGCATAATAGTAAGAGAGCAGTTATTGAGGGAGTTAGCTTTCTTTCTTTTAAGCCAAGGGATCTGTGCCTTTGGCATGCATAGCTAATTCACAAAGCTCATTTATTTGTTTCTAATAATAGCCACTCAGTAAGCAATCAGTAGAAGAACCAGTAAAGGAACAATTGCCTTGAAACATGACTAGTGGGGGAACAGAGAGTGGAATAGTGGCTTTTTAATACCAGAATGAGGGAAGGGATGTTGCATTCCCCATTGCCTGGAAATAATTCATTGCACAAACAACTATTATCTATAACAAATTGCATTCCAGAATAACAAGGGTCAGCTTCATTTAATTTTAAGGAAAACATAACTTTTTCTTAACCTAACAAGTAATATTTTAATAAGTTATTCATGTGGAATGAATGTTCCTTTAACTTAAGCATTTTAAACGGGGATGGGCAACTTTGTGGCCCTTGAGATGTGACTTCCGTCTACCACATCATTAAGTATGTTGACTAGGACTGATGGAAGTTGCAATTCAAAAATATTTTGAAGGCTACACGTCGCCCACCTGATATACAAAGGGGTTGGAAATTCCTCTTTCTTTTTTAAATTTTCAAACAAGGGCCCTGCAGCACAAAGCACCACAGGATCTCTGTATGCCTGCCTGCTTGTTTGTTTCCTGCCTAGTTGGCTGTGCACTTGCTGCTGCTTGACCAGCTAGTGCAATGTTTTAACTCTGACCATAAATTTGCATTTCAGTCATACTATTAAGTGCAATGCTTCATCTGTGACTCTTGGGGATGCTCACAGGAGCTTTTACCTCTAGGTGGGGTGGGGGGGTATAGTGCCCACCTGAAAACTGCCCAAGAAGGGGAGTGGTTTCTATTGAGATCCCTCCAGACCATCATAACTGACAACAGAGGTAACATCTGAGACAAAATGTAGGCCTGTCACTCTAACATAATCACTTTTAGTCTCTTGTACAATTTCAAACATTGTTGCCTGGTAAATTAGTCACTGAAGCTTTGAAAGCTTGCATGATGCATTTTGTGCATTAGGGTTGGCACTAGGGTCAGCCAATAATAGCATTGCTCTTTTGTGGATTGTAGATTTTATTGCATTTGGAAAATGTATCTTTGTCTGCTTGCCTGATAGCTCATCTCTACCAACTGTTGCTGCTGTTTCACCAAGCTGCCTTTCAGTGTATTGCCCATTATGTCTGGCCTTTGGTCTTTTGCTACATTCTTCGTTGAAGAAGTACTACCTCTCTGCACCTTGAGGATACTCTTAGAGTCCTCAAGGCACTTAACACAGTGTGTCCAGAACTATCCAGACTGTTCCAAGAGAACAGCAACATGAAATGGCAACTATCCAAGATCTTACAAACATTTGTATTATTTTTAAGGCAAACTTTACAGATGGCTAGTGAAAACCCTAGCCTAGACCTACCTGCCTGCAGTTGGAGTTTACCCATTGTTTTGCAACTACCATGCCACCAGCTTCCACACAGACAGAGAGACACAAATTACAGCCATTTTGTTTTCCCAATGCAAGCCCATGGGAGTCCCAAAGACATGGATTTCCAAATAGAGTATGCCAATGGTATCCACTGGGGTTTGGTTTCAGAACCCCCCATGGATACCAAAATCTGCAGATGCTTAATAAATACAATGGCATAGCAAAATGACATCCTGAATATAAAGTGGCAAAATCAACCTTTCCTTTTTAGGATGTTTAAGTTTTTGAATATTTTTAAACTATGGATGGTTAAATCCACTGATATGGAGGGAAGATTTTATCAGTTTTGATCTGGGATCAAGACTGGTCCCAAACTGTCAGAGCAGGATCTGAGTAGTGGAAACAGACCCAGTGGCAAAAGGTCACTCTTATGTTAGTGGTCCAGTTTTAATCCTACTTTTAAAGAAGTTATCTAAGGCACTGGACCTATTTGAGGACTTTGGCTGCATCTACAGTGCAGAATGAATGCAGTTTGACACCACTTTAACTGCCATGACTCCATCCCTATGGAATTCTGGGATTTGTAGTTTGTTGTGACACCAGAGCTGTCTGACTGAGAAGGCCAAATATCTCACAGAATTATAAATCCCAGAATTCCATAGCATTCATAGCCACAGCAGTTAAAGCAAACTGTTAATGTCAAACTGCATTCATTCTGCACTGTAGATGCAGCCTTGGCTTCAACACCTTGAGTAGCTTTAATATCTGAACTAGTACCAAGTATGAATTCACCACCCCACTGACACTGAAGCCACCGGCTGTCACTGATCAGACCCCAAAACAAATGGGGTGATGATGGGAGGTTGCATTGCTTGCATATATGCCTTTTGGGTCACATACAATAACTTAGCTGGAAATTTTAACAACCTCCTCCAAAATGTCCTGTATACAATTATAAGTAAATCAGTGTCAAGGGGTGAATGATAACTAGGAAGATCATCAAATGGTTTTCTGGATGCCTGTTGGTGGTTTCCTGAAGTTCACTTACAGGGTGAAATTTACCTCAATCTACAGGGATTGTGTGGGGTAGTGGCAGTGATAGAGGTAGGAGAGAGGGGGATAACAGAGAGAATAGCAGGGCTAGCTTTATGGATTAGTGAGGGGATTGCCTTAGGCAAAAGGTGCGGGGGGGGGGAGGGGAAAGAGTAGCAGTCTCCTAGCTGTTCCCTTAGAACTCTCCAGATGTTCTCTTCTGTTAGCAGACACAATTGTGAATGTCATGCAATGTGGGTCCGAATGTGAAGGCACTCATGAATTTCAATAATTATTTCAAAATTTAATTATTTCCAAACTAGGAGCTTATCGCATGGGGTTAAAAAGGTGACTTATCTCTTCTGGCTTGAATCTTCCTCCGGGCTGCAGCCAGGTACTATCATATGTAAATCGCCATCGAATCCGCTGGCCAAATCCAGGTTGGGTAAACCACGGCTTCTAAGCCATACTCATTTTTCGAAAACAGAAGCTTCCGACTTCAAAAATTGGCCAGCTAAATGTAGCTTGGACCGACGTCTTACCCAGGCTGGATTTAGCCGGTGGCATTGTGGCAGGATTGATGGCAACTTATGTATGATAACACCTTAATGTATCCCAGAAGAAGATTCAAGCCAGAAGAGGTAAGTCGCCTTTTTAACCCCATGCTATAAGCTTCCTTGAATCATAGAATTATAGAGTTGAAAGAGACTACAAGGGCCGTCCAGTCAGACCCCCCTCAGGCAGGATTATACAGTCAAAGTGTTCCTGACAGATGGCCATCCAGTCTTTATTTAAAAACCTCCAAAGAAGGTGATCCCATTATTCTCTGAGTTAGCATATTCCACTATCCACAGTGTTCTACTGTTGAACAGTTGCTACCATCAGGAAATGCTTCCTAATGTTTAGGTAGAATCTCTTTTCCTTTAGCTTGAATCCACAGCTTCATGTCCTAGTCTCCGGAGTGGCAGAAAACAAGCTTGCTCCATCCTCAAGATGACATCCCGTCAAACATTTAAAAGGGCTATCATGCCACCCCTTTACCTTCTCTTTTTCAGTCTAAACATACTCAGCTTCCTAAGCCATTCCTCATAGGGCATGGTTTCCAGACCTTTCACCATTTTGGTCACCCTCCTCTGGACATGCTCCAGCTTGTCAACATCCATCTTGAATTGTGGTGACCAGAACTGAAAACAACATTCCAGGTACACCTAAATCCTCCCTTGTTTGCACCTGCTAATTTCAATAATTTCAATTTTGAGAGTTTTCCCCATAAAGAATTCCCATAAAGAATGAGCGGAAACACCTCAACTCTCACCAACTCTATACCAAATGAAATTTCAAGCATTTTCACATCTACAGAGTAAACAGATGTGTGTGGGTTGGAGTACATGACCAACACAAGCTTGTTTCAAAGCCTAGAGTGATTTTATTTGCATACAGATGCCCCATTCATCTTGCCCCCAATTTTATACATTCTCAGTACTCATAATCAGACATTGGAAACATCTCTCTCTCTCTCTCTTTTTGGACTTTAATGCCAAGAATCCCCCACCAAGGTTGCCAAGCTGGCTTGGAGCCTCTGGAAACTGCAGACAATTAATTAATTAATTAATTAATAATCTTCCTCTAAGTGCTGCTTATGAAAAGGGTTCAGTTGTCAATTATGCCTATTTGTAAGTCCATAACTGGGGCCCAGCACTGAAGGACTACAATTCTTTACTCCAATTTGATCTGAGCCAGCCTTGAATGCAACGTCTTCCTGACAGATGTTGATGCCATGTGAACATCAGGCTTCAAAGTGTGAACTATTCTTTCCATAGTTACTTTTTCCTGCAAGCAGCCAAAATGTAAAGGGAGGAGGAAAAAAGTGAGAAATGGGACAGAAAGAGAGGGGATAAATCATATCGGAGACAGACAATGGGACCTTGTTCTCAAATATAAATGAAACACAGCTGCTATTCAGCTGTACCATTATGCACCATAAGTCAAAACAGAAGACAGAATGCAAGTCACTACTAACCACTATGAGGGTACATAATTCCAAGTGGTCCATTGGGCTCTCCTGTGACCAATGAATAAACTATTTGATCCCTCACACTTCAAGAATGTTTGGCAGAGGAATAAATTAGGTTGGTATGGGTTTCTCAGCCACAATAACTCTTACAGGTTGGCCAGATCCAGAAAATGCTGGCTTGGCCTTAACTACAGTTTAAGGCAGAAGTGGATGAAGATTATTCCTCTCCTCTCCTCTCCCTCTGCTGAGCTGAGTGCAAGCTACTCTTGCATACTGAACTCAGTTTGCAGCAACTGAAGGAAGCCAAGGAGAAAGGGATAAAGGGGGAGGAGGAGACAGAAGTTGGGATATTTTAAAAAGCAGTTGAAAGAGTGTAATGATAGAGGATTAATCAGGACTGTCCCTGCCAAACTGAGACAGTTGGGCATTAGGTTTCAAACAGGGGTGGGAATCTAAGGTCATCCAGATGTTGTTGTAGCATAGATAATTCAAACCTGCACATGGGAGCAACTTTAAATTATTTAAACTAGTTTTGAATGATTCTGTTTTAAGTGTTAAATAAAAGAGACTTTACTCTTCAAATTACTCTTATTACTTTTAAACTGATTTTATTATGTAACACCCTGTGAATGGGATATCAATATTTTAAGAGAGTGTAGTGGTTTGAATGTTGGACTAGGAATCTGAGATACCACTGTCTCAATATCCACCTGGCCAAAGAAACTTGGTGAATGACCTTGGGCAAGTCACACTAGAATCTTATTGCATAAGAAAACAAAGTTGTAACAGAATCAGAGAGTAGCACTTTTCTCTGTGTCTTATCACATGATGTTGTAAGACTTCAGTTCTCTTCCTGCAGGAGATGGTTGTAAAAGTGTGTCTTTGTGTCTTTGGTTGAATTGATTTTTCCAGCTAGAAAAAGACACACTTTTACAACTGTATCCCATGGGAATAGAACAGAAGTGTTATGGCATCATGTGGAAGGCACGGAGAAAGCCGTTACTCTCTTGCTCCATTTCTGCTTTGTTTTCTCATGCGACAAGGCTCTTACTCAGCCTTAGAGGAATAAATAAACTCCTAGCACCCCAACGACTGGACCAGCTGACTGGGCATGTGGAGTGTCAGTATCCAAATATCTATAGGAGGTTATTAATTTCCCACTCTTGATTTAAAATAAATGGGTGAGAGACAAGAAGGCATACTGTATAGCCAGAACTGGTGAAAGTATAGCCCATGGGCCATGTGCAACTCCTGAGCCTCACTTTTACATACTTTGAAGCCACTGTGCAAATCCCCAAACCCCATGGCCCTGTATTTTTTAAAAAAAGAATCAGGAGATTTTTTTAGGAAGTATTTTTGCGTCCCCAAATTGCTTAAACTACCCCAGACAATCAGTCACACCTGGTCACAGTCCCCGAAATCTCAACATGCTCCCAGAATGGCAAAGCTGAGAGCTAGAAATGATGCAATGTCACTCCTAGTCCAAAGACAACATCTGTGGGGAGTGCCTAGAAGCAAAAATTGGTCCTCTCCACCAGCTCAGCTCATGGGCTACATATGACTCCCAGGGCCATCCAATTTTTAAAAACATTTCTTTTGTCCCAAAGGCCCCAAACAACCTCTCACAGAGGATGTGGGAAAAATTTTGCTATGTTCCTACCAAACATTTTAAGACCAAGAGATACCCTTTTTCCCAATTGGAAGTGACTTGGAAGTAGATTTTGGGCCACTTGCTGTTGAAAAACAATGATCTTCCTCTACGCAACATGGGTGAGAGAGGGCCAAAAATGTGGCAAAATGACCTCCATGCACCCTAGGGGTATTATGGGGGCATTTGGGCAAAAATATTTATGGGGTGGTTGGGCAGTGTTTTACTCCAAGATTTTCTGAAGGTGTGGCATCCCACTAACATCTGATAGTTGTTCGCTCCACCCTACACAAATGCCCACTCAGCATAGATTGCATCTTAAATTGGGGAAACACTGTCACAAAATCACTGCTCAGGCTCAGCCATAAAGAAAACTTTAGAGCCAGTTACTTTCTCTCATTTTACCCACCTCACATAGTAAAGCTATGCTGCTGGGTAGAAGAATGAGATGCATGAGTATGACAGATGACACAGGGCTGTGATTCATATTTTTTCGGCATTGTATCTGTTTTTAATATATTTTGGGGTGCTAAATACATAGTAAAAATGTTGTACCATGCACAGCTCTTTCACAAATCCAGTTGTTAACTCAGGGGGGAAGCACATGAGTGCTTCCAGGACGCCGCGGGACGGTGCGCTGCGGGACCGCAGTATCCGCACCATGGCGCACCGTCGGCGCCTCTGAAAGGAGCGCTAAATCAGCGCTCCTTTCAGATGTCAGTGAAAGTGCGCCCCAAAAGCGTAGGGCGCACTTTCACTGACTTTTCCACCGCAGCTTGTGCGGACGCTGCGGCAGGAGGTTGCCCTCGGCGCGCCGGCCATGCGGAGGGCCGGCAGCTCCGAGGGCAATCTCGGGAGGAGGAAGGGGCGCCGAGCGTGCAGCTGCCCCTCCTCTTCCCTGCCTCGGAGATGACCATATTAGTCGTCTGCCGAGGCCCTCACCTTTGATTAAGTGCAGATGCTGATGTTCCATTACATTTTTTAGTGCTTCTGAATGGATTTTTGTGTTTCATATCAGCAAATTAAAATGTTTTTAAAGTCTGTTACAATCTTTAACTCCTTTCTTATTCCTTGCAGGATCATTTCATCCAGTCACATATTACAACACTGAAATGTCAAAGCAAGTTGTGAAATAACTGTAGTGATGGAGCAACTCTGAGGTCAGTTTTGGATTCAGAACACCAAATTCCTATAAAACCACCATACTTTTTTTTTTAAAGTTTTTATGACCCTCAATTTTGCAGGCCTGTGTAATGATAAGACAATGGTAATATTTAGATGTCAGATTAAAACTAGTACTTTTCATGATAGGATATGTTTCAACAACACTTGGCTTTTGTCATAAACTGTTGTGTCTTAATTTTTAACCCTAAGAAATAGGGCATATGGTTAAGACACCCCGATCTCAAAGTTGGCCTCAACTTCTCATCTTTGGATTTTGATGTGACAGGAAAGAGGAGGGCCAAGTTGCACTCACAACAGACTAACACTGTATTATGTTGTATGAGGCAAAATGGCTACAAAATACCAAATTCCAACCAAATGCTGTGGGGGTTCCATCTATTGCAAGCATGGTTGGTGCCTGATCCTATTGCTCTTAACTTTCCAGGTAAGTGAGGTAAATGGGACATGAAGCACATGAGAGTGGAAGTCAATTATATGTAGAAAATATTGTTAGTATTTTGGAAATCAACATCACTGTATAAATCTTACTGGCTTTTTCTTTTTGTAATAACAGCAGCAACCACCAATTCAATTATACTTTGTAGGAAAAGATGTAACAACACATGCTATGAAGTTCCTCATCTGTACAATCCATTAGAGCTTTTTCTACTGACCATTTCATAAAGGCAATAAAAACAACAGATCAAATAGATAGCTACATTGATACTGAATGAAGAAGCAGTTCTACAAAACAAATAAAATAACTATACTGTATATGCTGTTATGCAAACAAGTTCTTCACCAGTTTTAACTTCAGAAATGTCTTTAATGCGCCCAGCCTTAGTACTTGAAATAACCACCTGCCCCATCTAAGTAGGTGTGTTCATTCTAGCGTACTCTATAAAAGAATCCAAAATATGCAAAGCTTATACTCAGAATGGTTCTTAAGAGCTTAGACCAAAGTCTTTGACTTTTGCTTGCAGAATGTGGAATAAAAGTTACCACCATGGCTGAAGGCAGCTTATGCTCTCCAGGAAATATCAATCTCTGCTGGGAAAACTCTCCTAATAAAATTTGGCACAGCCAGATGTGCTTTTTAATAAGAATGGCATCATTCTCTCCAAATGGAAGGTGCAAGTACAGCCTTGAAAAAAGTTTCGGAAGCACCCCCCCACACACACACAAAGGCACAAATTCTTATAGGTTTTTAGACAGTTGTTTCTCACCAGGCATGAAAATCCAACATCAAAAATCCCCCCACCCAAAGATGCCCATCCTTATTGTTGTGTTCCTTCAAATCATTTCTGACTTATGGTGCAACCCTAAGGCAAACCTGTCACAAGGATTTCTTGGCAAAATTTGGTCAGAGGAGGTTTGCCTTTGCCTTCCTCTGGGGCTGAAAGAGTGTGACTTGCCCAAAGTCATGCAGTGGGTTTTCATGGGTGAAAAGGGTTTCACACCTTGGTCTCCAGAGTTGTAGTCCGATACTCTTGATGACTACCACACTGGCGCTGATCATTACTGTTTCACTGCAGCATAGGATTGTGGCCATGTTATTTATATTTAAAATCCCCATCATGCTCTTTGTATAAACATAATAGCAGCTTTTCATTGGTTTATTGGTAGACTTGGTTGGTGGGCAGAGTTCTAGTCTTTCCCCCCCATGCACTAGTTTATGTAAGAAATGTCAATGTTACTATGCTGAAGATGAGCCAATTATGGTTGAAATGCATTTGCTATCTCTTAGAATATTTTCATAATGATTCACTATAGAAACACATTAAATTCCTTTTTTTATTTTTTTATTTTTTGTTGACAGTAGTTATATGCTTCTGTAAAGGGTTTGCTGAAAGTATTCATTTGTTCATTCAACATATATTATATATTCCAGTGTGACTGTTGATTTTTCAGGTTATTGTTTGGATTTTTTTTTTTAGTTGATAACAGACAGTCAGTCAGATGGAATTACATCTGTTGCTGTCATAGTGTTAGATATGGTAAGAATAGAGTGATTTGGAAAGACCTGACTGACTGAGAACTAGGTATGTGTGAACTCACAACAGCAATAGCAAGCATAGAGCACTTTATTTTTATCCAGTTTTTTTGGGGGGGAGCAAATCAGAACATGCTATGACGTACTGGATTCCTAAGATAAGAAAGCCATGCCAAGCCCTTAACAAAAGTTACATTGTAGTATTTGGAGCCATATTAGCATTACATAATCTGATCAGCTATTTAAAAGAAATACATTTAAAAGCATGCAAAGGCAGTTGCCAAAAAGGCAAAGGATATTCACGTTCCATTCTAAGCTAGCCTCAAAGGAAAGCTTTGACAGACTACATTAGTGACTCCTTCAAAGCACAAACACAAAGGCCTTTTATTTATTTTAGAAAAGGAAATTCTAAATTGTCACAAGGCAAAAATAAACTTGCTCATGACATGGGGTCAGAAATTAAACATGAGAAGCAGGAAATGGTTTAAAATAATGGATCTCACACTTCTTGATTTACAAGTTAGAGACATCAGCTACAAACTAGCTAGGAAGGATACGTTATGATTTCAGCACTACTGGTCTACACAAGAAGGATGACTGGAGAATAAAATGGGCAGTGCAATGACAGAACTTGACTGGTCATGTTTGGATCCTGGAAGGTCCAGCAGGGCTACTATGTTTGTAAGGACCGGCTTGGGATGTTGTTTTATTTTAAGGTGTTTTATACAGTTTTATCTTTTTATAATATATTTTATTATTTTAATAGCTATCTATTTTAACATTGTAATAATTTAATTCCTTTTTAATGCACTCTTTTCTATGTTTTTAATTGTATGACATGGTTGGCAGTTTACCTGCTTTTCAAACCCTAATATAAATTTGGTAAGGGATACAGTTATAGTTGCTAGCCTTACTTCCAGATAATAAACGGCTGGATTTAAATTTGGTTGCCACTTTTGCCACAGCTGTAAATGGGACTAATATACAGTGGGTCCTTGGTATCCACTGGGTTTTGGTTCCAGGACCCACCATGGATACTGAAATCTGCAGATGCTTAAGTCCCATACAATGGTGTAGTGAAATGTTGTCCCTCAAGGTTTCTATTTTGGAATTCTTAAAAAAAATATTCTCAAATTGTGGATGAGTGAATCTGTGGAGGTAGAATCCATGGATATGGAAGGCCATCTGTAATTTATCCAGCTAGAGTTGAAAGATCAAGTCAATATATCTACTGTATCCTTCAAACAAGGAACACCGAGCCTGGCTCTATGCTCAGAATTCAACCTGGAAATCATTCCTGCCTCTTGAAAAATTTCAGGACAGCTAGAGAGGAGGCCCCTACCATGGCATTCCTCCAAGACTATCCTGTATTTCTTCTTATTGTGTAAAGCTGGAGATGTAGTTCCTCTGTAAGTAGACAGGCTCTGCAGGCTGCAATCTGACATCCCTAGAACCAGGTGATCATGCAGTAGGAGATAGAAGATGGTCCCACAGCTTGGAAATACTATGTTTTTGGATTACAGTCAATGTGTCAAACAATTATGGGAGCTGTAGTCCAAAAGTAACATTTTTTAAAGAGCTGGGTAAACCATTTTATTCTCATGAATAACAGAAAAAATGGAAACACAGAAACCACAAATACCAGTCAGTGAAGAGCTGGCTGAGATAAACATTGATGTGTTAGGGATGTGAAGTGGCCAGGAGATTCAGCTTTGAATAAGAAAAAATGCAGGGGGAGCCCTGATGGCCACAAAACATAATCCAAAGTGCACACTATGGTGATACCTAAAGATGCATCCACAATGTGAGCTTTGAATCAGGATATCAGAATCTTACCTTTGTAATTGGGAAAAAGAATCATTTACAAGTAACTTTTTATTCATAACCAGATTCTTCCAAGCTCTTGACAATCCTCTGTAAAATCCACATACAGAAACCTCCCTGAATGATAGTGCTCCAAAGCAGTGTTTCCCAAACTTTGGTCCTCCAGATATTTTGGACTTGGATTCCCAGAAGCCCCAATCACCTTAGACAACAGTCATTAATTCTGGGAGCTGAAGTCCAAAACATCCAGGGGATCAAAGTTTAGGAGCCACGCTCTAAAGCCTGCAGGCCAGATATTCTGTCTCTTATTGTCAATTGGCTGACAATCACATAGCCATTCACTACTGTTTGTCCATGATGTGAACACTGCTCTGATGCTGAAGTTGTAACTCTGTTAAAATCTCCATAGCTCCTAGTCATTGTTGAAATTCTATCTTTCTACTGTTATTGTGTACCTTCAAGTCACTTCTGACTTACGGCTATTCTAAGGTGAATCTATAATTGGGTTTTCTTGGCAGAAGTTGTTTAGCAGTGGCTTGCCCTTGACTTCTTCTGAGGCTGAGAAAGGGTAACTTGTCCAAGGGCTGCATCCTCACTGCAGACGTAATCCAAGTTGACATGACTTTAACTGCCCTGGCTCACTGCTAGGGAATCCTAGGAATTGTAGCTTGTTGTGGCAACAGAAGACTCTGGCAGAGAAGGCTAAATATCTCACAAAACTACAATTCCCAGAATTCCATAGTATTGAGCACGGCAGTTAAAGTGGATGCAGCCAAGGTCATCCAGTGGGTTTCTATGGCTGAATACACTGGCTTTCAATGACCTTTCCACTGCCAAACCCAAAATATTTGATCAATTAACTGTCTTTTTTGTCTTCCTGGGAGGGAAAGCTGGATCAATAACTGAAAAGTTGCTGCTTCTTTGAGAATTTCTGTTTCTCTTCAGACTTCACTGCCAATCCTGAGTTTAGAGGAAAGCATTTAATCTTCCTATGTTTTTTCAGTCCTTTTTGGTAATGTTTCACAATCAGTTCTCTACCTTTGGAGGTGAAATGCATATTATTATTGGAAGATAATACTGGCAATTGGAGTCCTAATGCATTTAGAGAAATAGATTACTCCAAGACACAAAATATTAGCTGTTGCCAGGCTGAACATCATTACTGTGGTATTTTCAACTTTGATATAAACTGTTATTTATGATGGTCACAGTACCATCTGTTCATGTGACACTTTACAGCAGGCATAGGAATCATGCAGCCCTGCACATGTTGTTGGGCTGCAGCTTGCAGCATTTGTTACCATGGAATATGCTGGCTTGGGCTGCTGACAGTTACAGCTCAACAACATCTGTACTGCTATACAATTCCCACCCATTTTTGTTACAGTTAACAATGTCTGCATGGCTATACACACTGATTGTGTGCTGACTTCCTTTTGGTTTGCTTTCCCACACCCACCATTTTCCTGCATCACCCTGACTTTCAGTCATTTCCCTCTCTCTCTCTCTCTCCTCCATTAGATCATGTATTTAATTATAGACAATTACTGGTAATTGTATGTAAAATTTTAGAGGTGCAAGCAGGATTCAGAAAAGGAAGGTGCACTAGGGACTACATTGCAAACATACGATGGCTAATGGAGTGCACCAAAGAATTCCAAAAAAAGAATCACCATATGTTTCATAGATTACAGCAAAGCATTTTCACGAAAAATTATGGAATGCACTCAAAGATATGGGGGTGCCACTATAGCTGAAAGTCCTGATGAGGAATCTGTATCAAGGGCAAGAGGCCACCGTCAGAACAGAATTTGGGTAAAAGAGTGGTTCCCAATAGGCAAAGGAGTCTGGCAAGGCTATATCCTATCACCCTACATGTTTAACTTATATGCTGAAAACATCATAACCAAAGCAGAATTAGAAACAGAAAAAGGAGGAGTTAAGATAGGAGGAAGCAACATTAACAACCTAAGATATGCAGATGACACCATAATATTACCAGAAGACATTCAGGAATTGGGACAATTAATAAGGAAGGTCAAAGATGAAAGTGCAAAGGTAGGTCTGATGCTGAACATAAAGAAAACAAAAAATAACAACCACGGAAGAAATACACAAATTCAATCTTGACAACGAGGGAATTGAAATAGTTAAAGAATTCCCATATCTAGGATCAAACATTGACCAGAATGGAGACTGTAGTCAAGAAATAAGAAGATGACTAGGAATGGGAAGGGCAGCTATGAAAGAACTGAAAAAGATACTAAAGAGCAAAGACATACAACTGAGCACTAAAAACAGAATCATTCAAGCCATTGTATTCCCAATTATGAAGTATGGATGCGAAAGTTGGACAGTAAAGGAAGCAGACAGAAAGAAAATCAACTCATTTGAAATGTGGTGCTGGAGAAGAGTACTTAGGATACCATCGACAGCCAAGAAGACAAACAAATGGGTTCTTGAATAGATCAGACTAGGGCTCTCCTTAGAAGCAAAGATAATCAAGTTGAGACTATCGTACTTTGGCCACATCATGAGAAGGCATGGATCACTAGAAAAAACAATAATGCTAGGAAAGGTAGAGGATAGAGGAAAGAGAGGAAGACCACAAACCAGACAGATAGACTTGATCAGGCAAGGGCTTGCAGGATCTGGGCAAGGCAGTGGAAGACAGGGATTCTTGGAGATGTCTCATCCACAGGGTTGCCATGAGTTGGAACTGACTCAAGGGCAGCTAACAACAATTATATGTAAATTGTAAAAGAGCCAGTATGGTGTAATGGTTTGAGTGTTGGACTACAAATCTGGAGACCAGGGTTTGAATCCCCACTCAGCCATGGAAACCCATTGGGTGACCTTGGACAGGTCACACACTTTTAGTCTCAGAAGAAGCCAAGGGCAAACCTCCTCTGAGCAAATCTTGCCAAGAATACCATGATAGGGTGGCCTTAGGGTCACCATAAGTCAAAACAACTTGAAGGCACACAACAATAACAACAACAACAATTTGTAATTAAAGCTAATTGTACAGTGGAACATTGGTATCCACTAGGGCTTGGTCCCAGGACCCCTGTGGATACCAAAATCTGTGGATGCCCAAGTCCCATTAAAAACAGTGGCATAATAAAATGGTCACCCTTATATAAAATGGCAAATCAAGGTTTGCTTTTAGATATGTATGTTTTTTTCAAGCTGTGGATGCTTGAATCCATGGGTAAAGAATCTGTGGATACAGAGGGCCAACTGTATATACATGTTACAAAGAAGACTAAACTGGCTTTTTTGTCTGCTAGACTCTGGATGTGGATGGGTGGGTGGGGGACTGACTATTGTCCAGCTTCTGTCTTGCCAATTTGATTACTCTGTTTCTTTCACGTTTCCCAAGAACTTTACAGAGTACAAGAGGGCAGGCCTTTGCTCCATGGAAATTACAATCCAGATTAGAGTTCAGATAAATTACTTTGTTAGCGTAAAATTCCCCAAATCTCCTCAGTCAATGTGGACACTGGTCATGCAGTCTGGAGAATTCTGGGAACTGCAGTCCAAAAAAAAAGTAACACTTCTGAGCTTGATGTAAATTCAACACAGGGGAAATAGTGTGGAGGCCATGCACATTTTTGGAAAGGAAGCAACTGCCATGTGACTGCCCCTTAATACACTTTTCTTCAAATAACAAATTGTTCCAATTAAAAGCTCTAGTTTGTGGTAGTGTTTTTGAGCCCTGGTTATGTCAAGAGGTGTAACAGAATATCAGTTTAAAGAACAATCTCAGGTTGGAATTTAAGAGACTGTTCTCATAACAGGGCTCTTTGGTGATATTAGTGTTAATGTTCCCTTCAGAAGGAAATATGAAGTGAGCAATGTGATGACTTCGACAGCTGATGGCTGAATCTAGGCTGGTGTCCAAGTCTCACTGTGTTTTGTACTTGTGTGTGTAGATGTTTCAGTACAGAACACACACTCCTCCTCAAGCCTGAAGGGTATACTTGTGTAAAATGTAGCACACTCTTCTGTCAAATACTTGAAAGCACAGAGCAGGAAAGAGTTGGCATTTTGAATAGCATAAAAGGGATAGGCACCAAAGTTTCACATATGCACCCAGAACATTTGAAAAGAGGTGTGCATGCATCCGCATTATGCTCAGACATACCACAGTGGCTAAATGAACAGAGACAACAAATCTACAAAAACACCCTGGCATTTTATTGTCAATTTACTAAATATTGCCAAAACCATCACCAACAACACCTTATGATTGGTCCACAAATGTGAAGGCACACAATAAAAGTCAACTTTGGAATCAGAAGGTAAATACTTTTCCAGTTTAGAATTAAAACCTACTTTTGTTTGAATGATGAAAGAGACAGCTATAGGAGTTAGCTGAAAGGTTGGCAACTGAATTGAAGTATATATGAAAAAAATAAGAAGAGGGGGGAGCCCTACTTCTGCTCTAGGTCTCGCTCACAGTTGCTTTAATAACATAGTTGAAGTTCTTAAAGAGAAATCTAACATAACAGGACAGCCTTTCATCTTGAACTTGAAGATAGAAAAGTCCTTTATGACTTGGCCTAAACCTCATAGGGTGTCACTTGGGGAAGGGCAAAACCTTCTTTCTTACTGCATGTTGGTTTTTTCTGACATTTAATATATCTCAGAGAAGACCTTTTGAGTCTCACAGTGGAGCTTGATTTCCTCAACTGAACCCTCAACATGGCACCCCAGTGGCTTTTCATTTATTAATTTATGAACAGCCCCAGTGTTTATTTACTTAAGCTAAGAGTTAGGTTTAATAACATACACAAAGAACATTAAGATTGTAAACTGATATACAAGGGGGGAAAGATGGACATTGCCTAAACTCAATTGTGACTCTGATTGAGTAGATCTACCAAATCAATTTCTGGGTAGCAAGTTAACACTTAATGTATATACTCAACTATAAATTGACCTCATGCACAAGTCGAGGGCAGATTTTGGAGCCAAAATTATAAATTTTGATATAACCCATGGATAACTCAAGGGTAAAACCTAGGGGCACATAACAAAGGATCTAAGGAATGAAGCAAAAGAAAACAGTGACAAAGAACTTACAAAATTCCAGCCGGCATAACTATTTGTGTTCACACTAAAGCTGCATGGATGAGAGAGTAGAAGAGGATCAGTGTTTGCAGGACGGATTACATTCTTTCCTTTCACCAGGTGATAGATACTTTTAAAGTAAGATTTAAAGTACAGTAGTTACATTGACCAGTGGATAAAACGACTTTTTTCTGGGGTCAATTTTTTGGCTAATATTTTTAGACTTACACATGAGTGTATACAGTATATAAATCCTGTTTATTCTGTGAGTTTACTCATTGGATTTAGACCAATGTCCAGCTTTATCTTACTTCTCCTTTATTTCCCCCTTTCCTTGATTTCAGTGCAAAAGTCCCTGTTTTATTTTAAAAGATTTTTAAATCTGATTTTAAGTTGGTTAACCAATAAATTACAAAAAAAGATCTCTTTACAAAGCTTCAAAAATAGCCACTTAAAGCTGCAGAATGGGAGGTTACTGGACTACACATCCCATCAGCCCTAGCTAGCATAGGCAATGGTGAGATATGATAGGAATGGCAATCCATCCTGTCTTTTAATGATTTTTAAATAATTTTAACTCTGTAGATTGTTTAATTGTGTGTATGTGTGTGTGTGTACTATATTTTAATATATACTGGTTTCAATAATTTATAAGCCACTTTAAGTCCAAGTATTGGGGGGAAAATGGATATAAATGAATATAATTAATCATCATTATCATCACCACCACCAACACCACCTAAACATTCTTCAAAGGGGTTTTCGAAAGAGAGATTGGAGGAGGGACTGAGGTGGTGCAAACAAGATCAAGTCACAGGTGCCAGGCCATTCTCCCTAGGAAAAGAGTCCCTGAAAATGCCATTCCCCCAATCTCTACTCACCTCTCCTTATATGGCAGGAGTATTTGAAGGAAGGTATGAGAAGATAGGAATGGGAAGGGCCGCCATGAAAGAACAAGATAAGATCCTAAATTGCAATGATATATAACTGAGCACTAAAGTGAGAATTGTTCAAGCCATTATATTCCCCATCACCATGTATGGATGTAAGAGCTGGACAGTGAAGAAAGCAGATAAGAAGAATATCAACTCATTTGAGATGTAGTGCTGGAGAAGAATGCTAAGGATACTGTAGATGGCCAAAAAGTCAAACAAATGGGTCAAACAGATCAAGCCACAAATCTCCTTGCAAGCCAAGATGATCAAATTGAGGCTGTTCTACTTTGGCCACATCATGAGAAGGCACAGCTCCTTAGAAAAATCATAATGCTGGGAAAGGTGAAGGAATGTAAAGAGGAATACCACATACCAGATGGATGGAGTCAAACAGGGATGTCACAGGTCTGCATTTGCAGGATCTAAGCCAGGGGTCGGCAACCTTTGCTGCCGGGGGGGCTGGGGGGGGGGAAATGGCGCGGGGGCGGGGTGGGTGCACACATACTTGCACGTGCACACTTCCCCCCACGCATGTGCATGACGCCCGCTGTCATGTGCATGCATGCGCGTGGGTTTTTTTGCCATTTTGGAAGGCTCCACCGCTCGTGCGCCATCCGAATTTGTTCGGCGTACGCACGGTGGGGCCTTCCAAAATGGCAGAATCTTATCCAGGAAAGAAAACAATAGATCAGGAGGACTGAGATCAGGAGGGTTTTATGGTCCCCTTCCATAAAACAGGACAAATCCAGGCTTGTTTTAGCCAGTAGCCTAGCCAATAGATAATCTGGGTCATTTGGCACAGTTTAGGGAGGGGTGCATCTGTACTGTAGAAACAATGCAGTCTGACACCACTTTAAGTGCTGCAGTCCATCCTGTAGAATCCAGGGATTTGTAGTGTTACAACATCTTTAGCATTCTCTACCAAGGAGTCCTGGTGCCTCACAAAACTACAGATTCTGTAGAAAGGAACCATGGCAGTTAAAAATGGTGTCAAACGGCATTATTTCTACAGTGTAGATGGATCCAAGGTATCCAAAACAGAGGCCAGGATTAAGTGTGTAGCCTAGCCTAGCAGAAGAAGAAACAATTCAAGCATGCAAAGCCATCAATGTAATATAGAATGATATGCAAATCAGACAATTTAAGACAACCTGGTACCCTCCAAATGTCTTGGACAACTCTCATCATCCATAGCCAGCATTAGAGACATCCAACTTAATGCAATATACCTAATTGTATATGGCCAAGTGGCTAACATGGGAACCAGCCTCGGCTTTAGCAGCAGCTTCTTCTCCTTTTCCATCTCTGATCATGAAGACAGATGCATTTTATATGTAGCATCACAGGACGATTGAGGGCATTCTGGAGTGAGAAGCACAAAGGAGTTTTCTTAAAAAAAACCCACCCCAAAACAATGCAATTCGAAAGCACCCAAAGGTTAATTGGACTGTGTGTATACGTGAAGACAGGGAGCATGAAACATTGATTCCACAGCAAGGAAACAGGATGCTAACAGAAAGCAATCTACTATTGCCACCTATTGCAACAGAAGTTGTCCAGGAGGGAATAATGTAAATCATTAGCTACATGACTAGAAGATTCATTGACAATGCTTTCATAAACTTGTACATCTCTTGTTAGCCTGAAAACAACTTTTGTAGACTTTGATACAAACCAACTATCAGAACTGTGATTATGAAATTAAGCTGTATTAGAAAAAGTGTATTAAGAACATCCCAGGTCTTGAGATTTTGGGAGCAGTTCATAATGTTAGTGATGTTATAAGTAAAGCTTTCCCAACCTCCACTTTACAACACACACACTCCTCAGCTGTGGTTTAACACATGAGATAGGATTACGGGATTTTATAATACAAAAAGGAACTTTTTTCCAGGTCTGTAGAGCCTGATGTATTCTATATCCGGATCCCATGTTTCACCAGTAATGTTTGATTTCATTAGTAATGTTTGATTAACAGAAGCACACATGCAACAGATAGAACATGCAGTAAATCCTCATGTAAACACTGATGGCTTATGGGATTCTGTTGTTGTTGTGTGCTTTCAAGCCATAGATGCACACATATAATTTCACGTCTTCACTAGATCAATGCAACCTCTTCCCATTTCCTCTTTAAATACCTGGGTTGCTTGATCTTCTGGCTGCAGCCACAGCAAACAGAAACATGTTTTAACCTGGTTTTAATCTTTTGATTGTTTGACCTCATTTTAACTTTTGCATCTTGTGGATTTTTAGCAATAGTTTTTTTCATTTGTTGTAAGCTGCTTTGAGTCCCAAATGGGGAAAAGGCAGGAAATAAATAAATATTATAACAACAACATGTGGCTTTGGCTGTTGTAGAAGGAAGGGAAGAAGACGTTTAAGAATTTTCTATACTGGACTCTTCGTTTTTTTCTGTCAATTTCTTTGCTTTCACAAGCAGGGGAAACCCCTCAGTTTCACTATAATGAAACCGGTGAACTACCACCAACAAAAATAGTTTCTTTAATTTCTTAATTTGAGAGGCAAAAAGAAAAAGGAGAAACTAACAACTGCTGAAAAGGGAAAGGTGTTGTTTGTGGTTTTGTTTTTTTTTTTGGAGATACTCAGTTTTCCCTGTTAGGAAGCTCTGGTGCCCCCCCCCCCCCCCCAGCAAACTATAAATCCTAGGACTCCATAACATTGTGCCAAGGAAGTTAAAGTGATGTCAAAATACTTTCTTACTGCAGTGTGACAGCAGCCTAAGTTCCCAGAGGCTTTTTAGGGGGGAAGCATAGATTTTATTTGTTTATTTCTGCCATGGGATTGAAGGTAAATTACAATATAGATTTGATAACTTTAATAGTAACTACACAAGATAATTCAAGAATGGTTACTTCTGGAATCATTTTCCTTTTTTCCATGTATCTATCTGTTTGTTTAGGTTCAATATATATGCATCACATAGGGTGATACTTTTTTTCAGATCAAGGAAATGTTTACAAAAATGGATACAAGCTTTCAAGACCCCCAAAGCTCTTCTTCACACAACTTGCAGGAGGGAGTACGGGAAAGGAAAAATAACCCTAATACGACTTCATCAAAACTTTGTATTTTGCTCCCCCCTGCCCATCTGATGTTTGTAATATTTTGCATGATGAATAGAGATCTGAAGGTCTTCAAAGGTATTTTTGGTGCTTTTTGGTTGGTCCAATGAAGAAACCACCCTAGTAGAGATTTTGGATTTTTTTCCAGTGGCCAACATGGCTACCTCTCCGTTTTGCATCACACAGGACTGCTAACTTTAACCTCCACTGTATTATTATTATTATTATTATTATTATTATTATTAGTGTGCCTTCAAGTCATTTCTGACATATGGCGACCCTGCGGAGTACCTATCATGGGGTTTTCTTGGCAAGATTTGTTCAGAGGAGGTTTGTTCAGAGGATTGTATACTGTGATGTTTTATTACTGTAAGCCACCCCAATTGCATTTGTAGAGGGGCAGGATACAAATAAATTATTATTATTATTATTATTGTTATTATTATTACCACCATTGCCTTCCCCTGAGGCTGAGAGCATGTGACTTGCCCAAGGTCAACCATGGGTTTCATGGCCAAGCTGGGACTTGAACTCAGGTCTCCAGAGTTTTAGTCCAATGTTCAAACCACTACACCATATACACAAGCTCAAATCCCTTCCATCCACAGTCCCCCATGTAAAAGAATAGCTAGGGCATAGGACAATGCAATAGCTATATGTGCATAATGGTAAATTACCAAATGATAAGTGGTATAAAGAAATACTGAATAAAGATAGTTCTTTAGCCTTTGGAGTGGAAGACAAATTATGTTTCCTTAGCTATCAAAAGTCTGGACAGAATTACTACATGAAAAATTTCACTGTGTGATGCAGAAATATTGCATGAGAAATAAATCTATTTGGATCCACCCAGAACGACAACTGCTATGCAACCGCCAGGCCTCCTTTCTACATCCTTGGTCTATATATGTCTATGTTCATCTAAATGACATGTGTTGACTCAGAGGACACTGTTCTCTATAAAGCAAGATGTAATTTACAGCTGAACTTACAAAAATATTTGTAGCGTTACTGCTATCTGTTTTTGTTTTGATCATGACAGGGGGTATGGAAACTGAACAAAAATGAGCTAGACATGGGCAGAGGCAAGATCTCCTAGTATGAGAATCACATTAATAGATGGATTTTTAAGGGTGCCAAGGTCAAAGCATGAGATGCCTTCATTAAGTGATCTCTCACATTTCAGGGGTCAACAAAGACACGCGTCTCTTAACATGTTCATAAGATAGCTTGCATCACATCCATTAGTGTTTCAGCAGTACCTAAATAGTATACTCCAACACCTACTAACTTAGATTTAGTATTGGAGCCTTGGCAAAGGTAGTGACAAATTCAATAAGAGTATAACATAAATTGTATTTATATTGTTAAACAGAGAAAACATCACAGCCCTAAAATCCCAAACGTTGTCTATTTCAGTATCAGATCACACACACATTATGTTTCTAGAGTAGATTATTTTTAAGACCATGTCTAAAAATGTAAAGTGAATGAGGTGAATGTTAGAAACAAATACCATATAGGCAAGAGTTAATTTCAGGTAGTTCCAGATAGAGCAAGTCTACCTAAGTCTAACCAACAAGGCAGAATCTCCCTTCTCCCTGAACTGGCTGGAACACATACCTGCCAACATTTCATAGATGAAGAAAGGAACATGTGTGGCCAAGCAACATCATAGTGTGGTCAAGATGGCAAAAGCTAATAATGAGGAAGCTAGGAGAGGCTGCAGCAGTTTGCTTTGCCTAAGCCTACAGAGAAGGGAAGGAATTCCCCCTCCTCTTTTACCCCCCTGCTGAGTCAATTGGAGTTTGAACGTTTGCAGTTTGAACTCAGTTTGCAGCAAGTCAAGTAAGGTGAAGACAAAGAGGGAAAGTGGGAGGGTGAGAGAGAAAAACTGGGACATGCTAAAAGCAGCTGAAAAAGTGAAATGACAGGGGATTAATGGGGGCCGTCCCTTCCAAATCAGGCCATTTAATATATGAAAGTCACAAAACCATACATATATCACAAAGCTATTGGGCTGAACTTACCTATTTCTCATTTGGCCTACCATCTGCACACCAGATCCACCTCCCCAAGAATGACTTCTAGCATTCCAAACCTAACAGCAGATCAAAGCCATGTTACTCTATTATAAACATACATGACCCTTCCCATGATTCATCCTTTTCAATAACAGCAAAAAATAACTAAAGACTGTTGATCAATAGCCACTGATGAGCAATGACTGTGAGTGTGTCATTTCAATGGATGGATAATTCAATAGATTTTGACTTTTAGGCATTTTTGTCACAGGTGAAGAACTTTACTGAAGTGAAAACAGATTTTCCTCCTAGACTCCCACCTATTAATTTTCCTATTGTGACAATACATTTGGGACTAATCCTCCCAAGTCCCCTGTAGTAGCTTTTTTTTTCTATACAGGAATTGAGGAGAACTGATTTTACCTATGGAGGTTTCCTTCTCTTTCTTTGGGGTAAAAAGGACAGAGCTGAGGGAAAGACTTGTTCCTTTAATCAAAATTGGAAACATTTTTCCTATCTTGCTTTCTACAAAGAGAATGGATTTTCTTTTCAATGAACCCTGCATTTGCCTATCCAGAAGAGAGCTCCATTGACTGCAAGACACACAGAGAAGTAAATATAAGAAAGAAGTATATGTGTCTGCTTCTATAGTTGTATGTTTTCCTTTGGATATGTACATATATATATACCAGCATTAGTGTGTGTGTGTAAATCAAATGATCAAGGTATCCACAACAATGAAAAAACAGATCTTGTAGCATTGACAGGTTCACTGGAGATTGGATGGAAGAGTGGTGAAGCTGGAAAGAAAAATCTGGACAATTGTGGAGATATTGTTTTGGATCTGACCTTCCAAGGGCCCCGGTCAATATGGCTAGTGGCACAGGATAATAGAAGATGAAGTCCAGATCATCTGGTGGAGTGCCATAGGCCCAGGTGCAATGCTAGGTGCCACATGGCTGCCCAGCCACATCTCCAGCTGGAGAAGCAGTGGTGACAAGATAAGTTGCTGCTGCTGGTAGGCAGCCATCCATCTGTGTTAGGATGATGGAGTGCACATTTGTCACATCTTTGTAGATCTTTATTCTGTCTTTGTTTGTAAACTTTATTTTTTCCCTTTGGTTTTAAACTGTTGGATTATGGATCAATCTGCACAGCACAATAATAGCAGTTTGATTCCATTTTAACTTGCAAGACTCCACCTTCTCTCTGTTAGAAAGGGCTTGTCCACCCCCTGCACTGCAGCATTGGTGCTCCCTAGCAAAGAAGTTTCAATACCTCAGCTCTCTGGATTGCAAATCCCATGATCTATCGCATGGAGTCATAGTAGTAGTCAGGGGTAGGCAACCTTTTTGAGCAGGGGGCCGGGTTGCTGTCCCTCAGACAATTGGGGGGGGGGGGGGCGAAGCAGCAAAAATAAATGAATGAATAAATAAATAAATAAATAAATAAAAATAAAATTAAAAAAAATTAAAAAATTAAAAAATATATACATGCACACTCTCTCAGCCCCAGAAAAGCCATACCCAAACCCCTGTGGAGATTTTGCCAAGAAAACCCCAAGAACAAGTAATAACAACAATAATCAATATCATCATGGTGGGCGGCAGCGGCAGGGGGTGGCAGCATCCGGCCCCCGGGCCTTAGGTTGCCTATGCCTGGTAGTAGTTAAAGTGGGATCAAACTGCTTATAATTGTGCAGTGTGTTCAACCTAGGTCTGTTTATTTGCACCGATTTATTCTTGTATTCAGTATCATTGTGGCTACAGTATTTGTAACTGCCATTGTTTTTACATTTTTTTTAAAGGAGATGAAAATTAAATTTGCTTCTTATCATTGATTTGTATACTGCTTTGGGTGCAATTGTGAAGGAAGGAAGGAAGGAAGGAAGGAAGGAAGGAAGGAAGGAAGAATCTTTCCCTGCATATAGAGTTTCCTATACTTTACACAGACGGTAGGATGCTAATACATCTACACAAGACACCACTCAAAATACGTGTTCCTAGTTCAACATAAAACTGTGATCTAAAACTCCCAATTCCATTTATTCTACATTGTATCCATATTACAGTTTATGCTGTGTCAATATATGTCCATACTTTTTATGAGGGATTGAACTTCATTGCTTTACAAGGATTTTATTTTTTTTATTATGTTAGCATGTTTTAAACTGAACTGTACAGCATCTGTAGAGAAATCTGTTTTAGACCAGATATTTGGGGGTAGTGCCGATAGCTTTACTTATCCATTTACGTTTCACTCTAGAATTTCTAGTAGCGTTTTGGATTATATCTGTGCTTCATCTGGAAACACAGGTTTATTCTCAGACATTAAAGTTCTTGTGAGAGAGGATAGCGATCACCAACCTGTTTCCATCACCTTCCAGGGCTACTCAGACCTTAGACCTAGTAGCCCAGGAGTAGAAAATATGTTGGCTAATATGGAAGACGTCTAGGACAGGAGACTCAAATGGAGTAAGATTGATCTCAGTGTACTATCTTAAATTCCTTTCGTCTGAACAAATCTTGCCAGATTATAGATTAATAATGCTAGGCGATACAGACAGGGACGAGCCCCTCCTTGGCTTTAATAATCTTTGTAATTCTTTGAGGAAATTCCTAATTGATGAGTCCCCATATAGAAAACCTAGTCTCTTCCTGGTTTGATTTTGATTGCATTAGAGCTAGGAGACGCTTAAGATCCACTATGCAACAGACTCAATATCAGCTTTCAGTAGTTAACCACCCAAAGATGTTAACTCTTAGACGTAATTACAAAAAGCTCCTGTTAACAAAGAAGGCCAACCATATGGCCAGGCTATGGGTGAATTTGGAACTATCAGCCAAAGTATCAAATACTGCTGTTTTCTGGTACACAGTAAATAGAATGTTGAAAGAACGTCGACTACACTCAGATGTCCCCATTCCAGCTTTAGTTTGGGAGGATTTGTTCTCAAATCTGTTTCAAGGTTCCAATCAAGGTCTCACGGCAGATTTTTTAGAAGATCACTCTCCTTTAGCAAAGATGCCTTTGTGGCCACCAGTCATTGTGGCCGAAACTGAAAACATCATACAGACCTTGAAATCAAATATAAGCACCAGGTGAAGATCTATTACCACCAGAGATTTTTAAGTCCTTTGTGGACTGGTGGGCCCTGGTTTTGGCCGGTTTGTTCACCTTTATTAACAACACAGGCCACTTCCCTTCTGGCTGGAAACTGTCTATCATAGTTCCTATATACAAAAAAATGTGATAAAGGGGACCCCAAAAAATATAGACCCATAAGCCTCATTGATATTGTGGCCAAATTGTATACAAAACATCTATTAGGCAGAATTGAGGTCTGGATTATTGACAAAAATCTGTTAGTGGAAGAACAAGTGGGATTCAGACCAGGCAGATCTACTATGGATAACTGTTTTATTTTACATCACCTTATTACAAAGTACATGTCTGAAGGTAAAAGACTTTTTACAGCATTTATTGATCTCAGAGCAGCACAAAACTAACAGAGAAACCCTGGAGTTTATGTACTGAGTATAGGAAAACCAGAATAAATAAATAAATAAATAAATAAATAAATAAATAGCAAATAAGCCTGGTAGAAAGGCAAAATGCCACCCTCTCCTCTCTTTCTGGTCAATTTAACTGAGTGCAAAATTACTTTTTCCATTTTGAACTCAAGTTTGCAGCAATTGTAGTGAGATGGTGATGAAGGAGGAAAGCAGGAGGAGAGAGAAACTGGGACATTTTAAAAGCAGCTGAGAAAGTGGGATGGCAGAGGATTAAGTGAAATCACCCCAGCCAAATCAGTACAGTTGGAAGAATGATAAGATGATGCCCATCACATTTGATATTAGAAGTCAGCTAGTGTGATTGTTGAATCCTTCCTCAACATTATCAAAAGGATAGCATTCATTCACGTAACAGAAGACAATTGCACAGAGGAGGTCTGGTTGGCTGCATAGCACCCACAACTTTGTTCTTCAATACCCACTTCTTTTCTCTAGCATGGTAGTGTTGCCTGGATGTGACAACAAAAGTTCCCCACCAGTGGACAGAGCTTGGAAAAATTACTTTTGTGGACTATGAACATCTCTCAAAGGGGCTGTGCTGGCTGGAGGATTCTGGAGGTTTCAACTCCAAAATGTAAAGTTTCCAAGTTTTGTCCTTCCCTTAGTGCCTCACTAAAGGCCATCATATATCCAGATCAGAAGTACAGTGAGGTACAAACTCCACATGCCAATTGGTGAAGTGATTTGCAGGATTTTTCTTTGGAAAGGGATCTTTCTGCGTGAAATGGGGATACAGGAGACTTTACTTTTTGTCCCTCTGCCTACAATTTCCATACATTGGTGGTTTCTGCTCCCATTTGCTTCATTGGTTCCCCACCCTGACATGGAAACAACAGTCTAACCAAATGATCAATATCACATGTGGTGAGGATCCCCAGAAATGCCTCCAAATAAAAGGGGTTGATTTTTGAGAAAAAAAGGAAAGCATCTTCCCCACATCTAAATGGTTAAGATATTAAATCCTTTAAATCATCAAAGACTTTGTTCCCTCCAACCAGTAAACCCATTTGATGTTCTCTGGGAACCATTTCAAAGGCTTTAATGCCTAGTAGGTCTGCATATTTTAAATAGAAAGGCATATATTTGTGAATTAACTGGCCTAAGAAAAACAACCTCCCCGAGCAGCTAGAAGAACAGCCATTCCTGAATCTACAAAGGAAATATAGAATCCATCTGTGGGCAGCTAGAGTAAAACACAACATCTGTTGATCATTGGCAACAGCCTGGCAGAGTTCCCAAAATCCAAGCCGCCACAGTCGTTTTTTCCCCTGCCTTCTCACTTCAGACCTGAGATGCGCAGACGTCTGCTGCACAAACCAAGCCCAGCCCTTTGGAATCTGTTGCTTGGCTTTATTCAGCAGATTGGCTGAAGGAGGGAACCCTCCTTATGGCTGTGGATGAATTGTCTGTGCTACCTCAAGGACAAGGTCAAACAGGAGCAAAAAAAGCACAGCAGTGTGGTGTGTGTGTGTGGGGGATACTGCAATGACATGATAAACAGCAATCTATCCTAGGATCATTTGTAGATACTGAAAGCCTCTTTCAAAGAGGAAAAAAAGAATAGAAAACACTAAAGAGGGAGAAGTCCAGTTTCAAAATACTGAAACGGCTTCCCAATTTCTTGTACAGTCTCAGGAAATCTGCAGAAGGAGGCTAGACTCAAGATCCCAGGTCATAGAAGAAAAGAGGATTTTGATTAGTGAGTGATATAATGAATCTTGGAGTGGCTATTTATTTTCTGGATCTTGTGTTTACATTGTTGTGGGCCTTCTGGTCATTTCCAGTTTATGACAACCCTAAGGCTGGAGTTTTCATGCAGGTTTTTTTTGGCAAGATTTATTAAGAGGAGGTTTTCCATGGCCTCCTACAAGGCTGAGAGCATGTGACTTGCCCAAGATCACCCAGTTGATGTCATGGCCAAGAAGGGAATTGAAACCTGGCCTCCAGATCACAGTCTAACATTCAAACAACTACTGCACACTGGCTCTCCTGGATCTTTAACCAAACATTTTTATTTTGCTTGAAGAAAATGAAAAAAACAACAACAAAAAACAACAACTTGAGCATCCCCCCCCCCCCCCCGTAAGAACTTGGGAGGACAAAGACTTTCCCATAAATCCACAATTAGGTTTTCCTTCTTCTCCTTCCCCAATAATAAGCCCACTAGTAGGATCTACATTAAAAGTCAACCCCCAACTTGCCCTGTTTCACTCTTTGGGACTGTGCCCAAGCTGTTTGGAACAAAAGGTGTGTCTGTCACATTGTGGTACAGATGTAGTGAAAGTGATTGCAAGCCTGGATTTTTAGTAGCTTTTTACCGCTGGGAAGTCGACTTGAGATTGTTCCAACAAACATTAGAACTGTGACTCACCATTTCCATGCTCAAACCATATTGTGGTTCTCTGTGTCCTACATCTGTGATTCCCAAGATTGGTTCTCTAGATAATGTCAAACTTCAGTTCCCAGAAGCCCTTGACAATTTGGCCAATGACAAGGGATTTTTGAAACTGTAGTCCAAGAATATCTGGAGCCCACCGATTGGGAACCACTGTGAAATTGCTTTGACATGTGCCACAGCATTTATCTTTCAAGTTAGCATGCTAAGATATCAACTTTTTGGTATCATTACTATGCTAAAGCAAGGGTTGTGCAAAACGCTTTGGAAAGAGATCTTGCTTTTGATGGCTTTTAGACCTGGAACTCCTCTAGCACATGTTTTCTACTTGGCCTAATGTTTCTGATGGAAAGTATTAAGACGAACAGCCAAACCTCCAGTTCCATGTCAAAGCAATTTCAGCAATTTTATTTGCAATCCTATAGCACATGTGTGTGTATGTGCCTTCTAGTCACTGGTCCACATATGGTGACCCCATGAATTTCAGAGGGTTTTCTTAGGCAAGGAATACTTTGCCAATTCCTTCCTCTGATAAATATATTCTATACCACTAGGTTGGTGGTCTTCCATCCAAGTACTAACCAGGCCTGAGCCTGCACAGCTTCCAGAATCAGACAGGATCTGGCACATTTGGGGCATTTAGTTGTTATTGTGTGCCTTCAAGTTGTTTCTAACTTATGGGTGGGTTTGGGTGTTAATGTACCTATTGGTGTTTTTAATGTTGTAAGCAGCCCCGATTGTGCTGCAGAGGGGCGGGATAGAAATAAATTTTATTATTATTTTTTATTATCTATCATGGGGTTTTATTGGCATGTTTCATCAGAGGGGGTTGCCATTGCCATCTTCTGAGGCTGAGAGTGTGTGACTTGGCCAATGGATTTACATGGCCAAGCAGGAATTTGAACCCAGGTCTCCAGAGTCATAGTCCAATGCTCAAGCCACCACACACTGGCTTATGTAGCTCTCCATATCATGTTGGACTACAGGTCCCAGTAACCCTAGCCAGCATAGCCAAGGGTGAGGAATGCTGGGAGCTGCAGTCCAACAACAACTGGAAGGCCACACAATCCCCATCTTTGACTGACTACCTCTGAACAAATGCAACTGAGGAAATAGTCTAGTCTTAAGTCTACAAAAGCTCATGCTGCCAACTTCTGTCTTTCAATTAAAGTCTTAAAGACACCACAAGATCTCTTTCACATACTGATTTGACAAACTAATGTGGCTATAACTTTGGATTCTCAACTTTTGAACAGACTCTTCTCTTCTGAGCAGATGTACCTAGGGCTGCGCTACTCATCCTGGTGAAAATGGGACTTTAGCTTCATTCTTAACATGACCAACAGGAACAAATGCAGTACGTTTTTGGATTCCGACCCAACCAGTCCAAGTTTAGAACCAGAGAATCACCTGCACCTGTCTTTATAACCAAAAGGAGCCATTCTTAGAAAGATCCTTTCTTCCAGCTCCAAGACACGTATGTGCCAAACTAGCAACACACTCACAGTTTTGTGCTCAGAGTACATGGGATGCCTCATCCCCACTTAATCTTATGCCAGTATTCCCAGCTCTCAGATGCTCAACTTGAGGACCCAACCTGCCCCTATGGTTGCATCTGCACTGCAGAAATGATCCAGTTTGACACCACTTTAACTGCCCTGGCTCAATGCTATGGAATTCTGGGAATGGTAGGTGGTTGTGGCACAAGGGCGGAGCCCCCAAAAGTGATGTCAAACTGGATCATTTCTGCAGTGCAGATCTGGTACAGAAGACAACCCTTGGCCAAGCATTTGTCTTGCCAGACCATCCAGTAAATGGAGCCAAAAAAGAAAAGGCACCTTGAACTCAGCCCAACTCCCCCAGACTCTAAAACCCAACAAGACACAACCCAGTGCCACCTGGGCAGCAGCTTCTGTGCTGGCATGCGTGCCCACCATCCTCTTCTTCCTTCCCCCTCATCCCCATCCCCAGACAAAAAGAAGCAACCAAAATGAAGCAGACTTACTGCAATGGCTTGCAGCCTCTCCTTGTGCAATTCAGCCTCCGCCATCCTGGGAGAAAGAAGGCAAGAAAGATGCAGCCAAGAAGAGTCGGGTGGAGGGATGTAGCAGAGAGACAGAGAGGACTCTGCAGCCTACGAGGCACAAGCCAGGAGTCTCAATCCAAGATCACAGGGAGATGCTCATTGGAGGCACTGGGACTGAAAGGGTGCTTGCCTTCCTTCCAGGTGGAAGGTTGCTGTTGCTGCAAGCCATCGCTGCGCTTCCCTCCTCGCTCTCCAAGGGAAAGGCTGCCTGGCAGGAATGCCTCACTCTCTCTCTCTCTCTGGTGGGTCTTGACGTCTGGCTGCCTGATCGCTCCTCCTCTGCCAGGGCAGGGTCACAGACACACTCACACTCACACTCACACCCACATCCACCCCCGGTCAGGCTTGGCAGCAGCAGCTGGGCAGAGAGAGAAAGAGATCGGAGCCTGCCCTGAACGAGGAGGGCAGAGCCTTCCCACCGTGAGCCCCCAGCCTTGGAGGGAGGAAGATCCAGAGAGGGAGACAGGAGGAAACCCAGGCAGGGAAGCCAAGCCCAAGCATTTGGGGGTGGCTGCATTGGGGCAAGATTTGTCTTTCTTCCCTTTAAGGAAAAAAAAAAAAAAAAAAAGCACCCAAGAAAGCTTATTGGGCGGAATCATGGAACCCTAGAGTTGGAAGGGACCCCAAGGGTCATCCAGTCCAACCCCATTCTGCCATGCAGGAAGACACAATCAAAGCACTCCCTATGACAGATGGCCATCCAGCCTCTGTTTAAAAACCTCCAAAGGAGGAGACTCCGCCACTCTCTGTGTGGGACGCTGTATTCCATTGTCAAGAAAAGAAAAGAAAATGTAACTTCTTGATCAGTTGCAAGTCAGCAGTTTCATGCTGGAGTTCCATTTTAAGTACTTCTGTTCAAGAGGTTTCTTGTTACTTTCCCTTTTATTTCAGGTTTCTGTCCATTTGTTTTCTTTTGCATACAGCACTGATGGGAAAGGGTTGGACTGCAGGGTCTCCTGTTGACCCATGGAAGTCAGGGCAGAATCCTCACCCATTCCTAAAACCCCACCTCCCAGCAAATGATGAATCGGAACCAGTTCTCTTAGAATCATAGAGTTGGAAGAGACCCCAAAGGGTCATCCAGTCCAACCCCATTCTGCCATTCAGGAATACACAATCAAAGCACTCTCAACAGATGGCCATCCGGCCTCTGTTTAAAAACCTCCAAAGGAGGAGACTCTCCCAGGGAGTGTGTTCCACTGTTGAATAGCTCTTACTGTCAGGAAGCTCCTCCTAATGTTGAGAGGAATCTCTTTTCCTCTAATTTGAATCCATTGCTTCAGGTCCTATTCTCTTCTAGAGCAGCAGAAAACAAGCTTGCTCCATCCTCAATATAACACCCTTTCAAACATTTAAACAGGGCTATCATATCACATCTTAACCATCTCTTCTCCAGGCTGAACATACCCAGCTCCCTAAGTCTCTCCTCATAGTGCATGGTTTCCAGATCCTTCACCATTTTGGTTGCCCTCCTCTGGACATGCTCCAGCTTGTCAACATCCTTTCTGAATTGTGGTGCCCAGAACTGGACACAGTATTCCAGGGGAGGCCTGACCAAGGAACTGAGTCTATTGACTGTGTGGCTTCCAGAGGATGTGAGGTACTCAGGCTGCATCCGCATTGCAAGAAATGACCCAGTTTACACCACTTTAACTGTCATGGCTCAATGCTATGGCATTCTGGGAACTATAGTTTGTTGGGGCACCAGAGCACCAGAAGATGATTTAATTTTAAATATATAATAATAATAATAAAATGTATTTATATCCCGCTTATATTTTATTATTATTATTATTATTATTATTATTATTATTATAAGACTTGCCACAGTTTTTTTTCTTTTAAAGCAGAGCCAACACGGTGCAGTGGCTTGGGTGTTGGACTAGGACACCAACAGGCCAGGGTTTGAATACCCCCTTGACCATGGAAACGCATGGACAAATCACTCTCTCTCAGCCTCAGAGGAAGACAAGGACAACCCTCTCTGAAAACTTTTGCCAAGAAAACTTCATGACAGATTCACCTTAGGGTTGCCATACGTCAGAAATGACTTGAAGGCACACAACAACAATAATGACAATAGCAAGAACAACAAAATAAAAGGAATATTCTGGAATCACCCATCATCATCATCATCATCATCATCAGGCTCCTTATAGGGTTCTAACAGAACTGTGCCAGGAGGAGACATGATCTAGGAAACCTGTATCACTGCTTTTATTGCCCTCTTTGATTGTGAGTCTTTGGCAAACTCTCTCAGCTCAGAAGAGCACTGTGTGCATCTACGAAAGAAAAGACAAAGATATGCTGAAACTTGGGGGAGAAAAAGAGGTGTCCTATAGTCAAGTACAACAGTTTGATGCCTTGGGTTTCCTTTGTGCCTCCGCTCAACTGGAAGTCCAAAGGACTTACTTCAAAGAATAAATGGAAGGATTGCACTGCCAGCATGTGTATGTGGGTCAGACAGCTCAAAGACACTGCCGCTGCTGTTGTGTGCCTCCAAGAGCTTTAATGCACTTTACCTTTATGGTGTGTTGATCTGCTCCAGATCCTCCGCAGAGATTCATGGGATGGGAGTCATTTCCATCTTATGGCAACTCTAAAGTAGACTTAATGTGGAGTTTTCTTGGCAAGTTTCTTCAGAGTAGATTTGCCACTGCCATCTTCTGAGGTTGAGAGAATGTGACTTTCCCAGGGTAACCCAGTGGGTTTACATGGCTGAGTCGGGATTTGGTCTCCAGAGTCATAGTCCAATGCTCAAACCACTATACCACACTGGCTCTCTAAGATATTCCTAAAGTGAAAATGCTGGCTCTCAACAGTGACAGAAAAGACCCTGTTTTATTAAAATAAAATAAAATAAAATAAAATAAAATAGTTTCTGGCAAGATTTTTTGGGGGAGGGGAGTTGGGTGGGAAATATAAATGTATATACGTTTTGTTGTTCTTGTGTACCTTCAAGTTGTTTCTGACTTATGCAACCCTAAGGTGAACCTATCATGGGGTTTTCTTGGCAAGTTTCTTCAGAGGGAGTTTGTTATTGCCATCCTCTTGAGGGTGAGAGTGTGTGACTTGCCCAAGGTTACCCAGTGGGTTTCAATGGCTGAGCCAGGATTCAAACCCTGGTCTCCAGAGTCATAGTCCGTTGCTCAAACCACTGTACCATGCTGACTCTGTTGTAAGGAGCAATAAAATAATGCAGGAAATTTGTCCTAATGACAAAGCCACCAGACAACCTTTTTCTGGTTAGGTGGGCAGCTAGATACATTGGAGGTGTTGGACAGAGCACAAGACAATTTTGGAATAAGATGTGCTCAGGTCAGATACTTTACCATGTAATTCATGATAATTTTCCATGTACTATAGGGCTTTTGCAGACTGCCAGAAATAGTGCAAATTGAGTCCACTTTAAGGGTTAGGGTTAGGGAATCATGGGAACTGTATTTTATTGTGGCACCAGAGCTCTCTGACAGAGAAGGCTCAATGTCTCAGAAAAAACCACAATTCCCATGATTCCCTAGCACTAATCCTAACCCTTAAAGTGGACTCAATTTGCACTATTTCTGGCAGTCTGCAAAGGCCATTACTTTACCACATAATTCATGCAAGACACTTTATTGTGTAATTCCTCCATCCATTCATTCATGTGTTCATAACATTTATTTTAACATGAGAATGACTCAGTCAAGATCACTCAGAGAGTGTCATGGCTCAGTTGGGATATGAACCTAGCTCTCCTGGGTCCCAGTCCAACACTAACCACTATACCACACTACCTCCATGTAATCTGCTCATTGCATGGTGTGGATTTGCATTCCTGCCTGGCAAAGTACAATTCTTTTCCTCATGATCAGAAATCCTTACAATGAAATTTTACAGAATTAATTTTATGGAATTAAGTGGTCCTGTTAAAATTAATGAACATATACTGAATTCAGCTGGACAATGCCTAACCTTTCTGCAAAGATGGCACAGATGTCTAGTACTCTTTATAACATTTCCCTAACTGTTGTGGTTATTAACTGCTGTTAAGTCAAAGCTGCTGGTATGTTAAAGAGCCTGTCTGATCTTGGAAGCTAAGCAGGGTCAGCCCTAGGTAGTCCTTGGATGTGAGACTGCCAATGAATAGCAGGTGCTGTAGACCATATTACAGAAGAAGAAACTGGCAAAACCACCTCTGAGTATTCCTTGCCCGTGTAGTTTTACAAGGTTTTTAGACTTCTCTGCCAAAGGGTGCTGGCCCCTCACAAAACTACAAATCACAAGATTCTGTAAGATGGAGCCATAGCAGTTAAAATGTCAAACTGCATTATTTCTACAGTGTAGATGCACCCTCCAACAAACCAAAGCCCAAAGTGGAAGCGCTTTCCCACTTACATAGAAGCAAGAAGAAGAAATGTTTCTATGCCTCTCCTTGTCCATATCACAAGCCATATTTGAGCTCTTGTGAACTGTTTATAACCCTTATTTTATTTGGATAATAGGACAGCACTTATCTTTTAATATGCTTCCTCATTTCTTAGATACTTTATTACATGCAATCTAATAGGTGGCCTGCAAGAATAAACAGGGGCACTTTTCTTCAAATAAATAACAAGAAGTACATTTCAGATTTTAACCCCCCCTTTTATTTTACATAACTACTTGGTGACCAAAATGCAAGAGAACTATTGGAAAGTGAGAAACCTTTTGATTGCCCCCCCATTCTCTTTTTTTGTTAAGGACAAAAAAGATAGAAGCATATGTTCAATATGCAGAATGTCCTATTATAACAGTTTGATACAACATAGGCAGGGGACCTGCCTGCAAATCTCAAGATCCAATTAGTAAAGCTATATTTTATTAATCAGCACAACCTATTGAATTCTTCACAGCTCAATCGGTTTTATTCTTTGGGAAGAAGCAGTCTGCTAGAGGAAATCCATTGCACAATAGGTGCTTCAAACAGAAGCAAGCGACTGCTCAGAATAGTAGACTGTACTATTTCGAAGCCAGAACACAAGTGGCAAAGGGCCAGATCGGACAAGGGACAGAATTAGAAACATCTGACTGACTGCAGTTTTATTCACTCTTCGTTGTCCAACAGGCAATCTGATCCTGCAAGGCAGGAGGGGCTGAAAAGGAAGGATAATAGGTGCCTTCAGACCACTAAGCTGGTGCTGAGCTCCCTAACATTAAGATGATCCCATGGGATCTTGGTCTCCTTGGCAGCAGACCCTAGCATTATGTGTTGGACTGTTTCCAAATTCATGTAAGCTGTGACCATGTGTGTTTGTGTGTGGATGTGTACACATAGATATTTTTCTTCCAATAGAGTCCCAAAACTAGAAGTTGGTCCCACCAGGAGAAAAAAAATGTAGTGGGGATAAGGGACAGCCCAAATGGATTATGACTTTGTTTTATGATGTTGTACTGGTGTTGTACAGAGCCAGCATGACATAGTGAATTGAGTGCTGGATTGTGACTCTGGAGACCAGGGTTCAATTCCCAGCTCAGTCATGAAACGCCTTGGGTGACCTATGGCAAGTCACATGCACTCAACATTGGGAAAGGCAATTGCAAGCTCTGAACAAATCTTGCCAAGAAAACCTCATGATACGGGAATCTTAGGATCACCATAAGTCAGAAACAACTTGAAGACACACAACAATAACAACAACATCAGGTGGATAGACTCAATCAAGGGAGCCACAACTCTTGAGTTTGCAGGATCTGAGCAAAGCAGTTGAGATAGGTGTCTTGGAAGTCTCTAATTCACAGGGTCACAATAGGTTCTTATTTCTATCTCTGACAGATTTTTCTGTTTTCTTTTTCTTCCCATCATCACAATATCTCTCTCCAGGCATTCTTATCAAGTTCTAGAAAAACGGGACATATACTTCACCTGTACCCCTTCCACAGAGCAGAGGCATTTTTGATGGATTGCAAAGAGCTATAACTGTCGTCATTTGACTGAGATTACAAAATTCAATGTGCACATTGGTCTTAAATACATTTGTTAATTCCAACTAGACAAGATCGCCTGAGGCAATGGAACTTACACAAAGTCCCCTTTGAGTCAAGAGGTCTATTTGACTTTGGAGCTAACAATTGGATTTAGGATGAGGTGGGTATTTCACAGCCCTTCAGGTATTATCAGATGCAACTCTGAGTAGCTTTCACCAGCATAAGCAGTGGTGAAGAGTGTGGGACTTGCAATCCAACAGCATTTGGATGGCTGCATGATCCCCCTGAGTTAGGATCTTCTTTACAAACACATACAAACAAATACAAACCTTCTTGTAAATAAGGCATGTGACAAATATGGGTCTTGTTTCAAAAAGAAACAAAGTGAAAGTGTTTCTTTAATGTGAAAACACCATTTTTATTTTTCGTGTGTGTGTGTGTGAGAGAGAGAGAGAGAGAGAAAGAGAGTGACACACAATAGTAGAGCATACACAGCCCATGGGCCACACCTGTTATAAAAATGAAATCTCTGTCTAAAAAATGAATAAACTAGTTAATGCTACCAGATCCTACCACCTGATAAAACAGGTGTTTCTTTTGAGCTCTCATCTCCACATCTTGAGTTTCAGGGTCCTAACCTCAAGGGACATGACAGCAAAGTAACCAGATATGATCTGAATCATGAGATTTTGCTACATGTGTAGACTGGGTGCAGTAAGATCTCTTGAATCTCATTATATGCATCGTAAGAGCAATAAGAAGCTACAAGCACTTTGCTTTCTTGAGGTTCATCATCAGATATTTTGTGCAAGTTTGAGCACATGATGAAGAAAGAATAGTATCACATCCATGTGGTTCCCTCATATACCTGGAAACATATGCCTATTCCAGCCCCCAATACATCTTGCAGATCCTGCTATCTTTAATTATTTGTATCATCAGCTACAGACAAAAACTTCTTTGAATACTCCTCAAGAAAGGCAATAGAAATAGGATCAAAGAAGTTCTGCCAAACATGCCCAATAATTTGGCCCAAGCAAAGGCAGGCAGTGATCATTACCCTACCACATTAAACAAACCAATTTTTGCTAGTTTCAGAAGCAAAGAAGGGTTGGGGCTGGTTATCATGAGCTGGAACAGAACCATTTCCAAAATGCTGGAGAGCTAAGTCAGATTAGACAATAATATGCTAGATGGTCAATGGTCTGACTTAGTATAAGGCAGAATTCAGAGACACAGCTATGTTAATCTGGAATATCAGTATGCAAAGGAATCTTGTAGCACTTTTGAAACTAATGGAACAACATATGTTGTAGCACAAGCTTTCACAAACTTGGGAGATTATAGCACACCCAAATAAAGCATCCTTTCCCCGATGGGATAAGGTTATATTATGGGTTGTTATCGGATGTTATCACACACTAAAATGCCAACTCTGTCACAGAGTGACTACAACCTGTCTCCCAGTTGCGCTTAGACTGCTGATTTTCAAGAATGGGAAGCTTCCATACTTGAAAATCGGCCAGCTCAGTGTGGCTGGGAGAGAGGTTGCAGTCACCCTGTGACAGAGTCAGTATTTTAGGTTGCAAAAATATCTGATAGCAATCTTTAATGCACCCTTATCCCATCGGGGAAAAGACATTTTATTTGGTTTGCGATAATCTCCTTGTTCTGCTTCCTAAAATGCATGTAGTGTACTAGTGCCTAGGGAGAACTTTTATAATCAGACTATGGGCCTCGGCAGATGGCTAATAGAGCCGTCCTCGGCACAAGGAAGGGGAGGGGCAGCCGCACGCTCGGCGCCCCTTCCTCCTCCCAAGGTCGTCCTTGAAGCCGCCGGCCCTCCACACGGCCAGCGCTCCGAAGACAACCTCCCACTGCAGCGTCCGGACACGCTGCGGCAGAAGGGTCACCGAAAGTGCGCCGCAAGCTTTTGCGGCACACTTTCGGTGACATATGAAAGGAGCGCTATTTTAGCGTTCCTTTTTTGGGCCACCGACAGTGCACCACGGGATCGAGGCATGAGGATGCCTCGGTCCTGCGGCGCACCTTCCCAGGGCGGCCCACAGCATGACTAACCATAGAAATGCAAAACTTGTGGGTATGGTGATGAGGTTTTAACTATGGCCACTGGGGGACAAAAGCAGGAGAAAAGATGTTGCCTAAGGTCAGGGTGGGTGGATGACAATAGGCCTTTGCAGACTGCCAGAAATAGTGCACATTAAATTGAGGCACTGCCCTGGCTCAGTGCTAGGGAGTCATGGGAATTGTATTTTTTTCTGAGACATTGAGCCTTCTCTGTCAGAGAGCTCTGGTGCCACAATAAACTACAGTTCCCATGATTCCCTAGCACTGAGTCAGGGCAGTGCCTCAATTTAATATGCACTATTTCTGGCAGTCTGCAAAGGCCTAATATGAATGGTGGAGGGAGTTTAGGTGTGTGCAGGCTGAAAACTGGAAGAGGATTTGATAAACTAGTCAAGAGTGTCCTTGTGAGGCTGAGGTGTTCACCAATGTTATAATATGTGTAGTGTGCCAATATATGGGAGTTTCCTCTATTCCTATCCTCTTTGTTATAATTTGTAAAATATAAATAATAATAAAACAACAACAACAATTATTATTATTATTATTATTATTATTATTATTATTATTATTCTGCCCCTCTGCAACGCAATCGGGGCGGCTTACAGTATTTAAAAACATCCATAGTACCACAATACCCTAACCCACCCTCCCCTTAATGCCATGTTCTTTCCCATTCAATATGGACCACTGATAGTGGGGTAGTGGACCTAGGGTTCATGGGACTGCGATGATAGGACTTTTTAATGAGCGATGATGCTATAATCCAGTGATGGTGAACCTTTTAGAGACCGAGTGCCCAAACTACAACCCAATACCCACTTATTCATCGCAAAGTGCCATGTCCCTCTGGCTTTCTAGTAACAAACTCTGGTGAACTCTGTGCTGGGGTGACGACATGTGTGACCACAGAGAGGGCTCTGAGAGCCACCTCTGGTATGCATGCCATAGGTTTGCCACCACTGTTATAATCTGTCATAGCCTCAAGGGTTCCCTGTACCTTTTGAGTTCCCTTTGCAATCTTCACAACAGCTGGCTTTTCCCCAGGAGGAATGTATTGTTGAGAACTATCTCTGAGTATCTGGTAAGATAGCTGCTTGTAATTTTTGGACTCTCCATGTAGGCCATGGTTCTGGGGTCTGTCATAAGCAATCCCTGCAGTTCAGAAATGTACACCACTGAGGCTGCATCTGCACTGCAGAAATAATCCAGGTTGACACCACTTTAATTGCCATGGCTCAATACTATGGAATTCTGAGATTTATAGTTTGTTGTGGCACCAGAGCTTTCTGACAGAGAAGGCTAAATGCCTCACAAAACTACAGTTGCCAAAATTCCATAGCACTGAGCCATAGCAGTTAAATTGGTGTCAACCTGGATTATTTCTGCAGTGAGGATGCAGGCTGAAAGTATTAGTATGCTCACAGGGTTTATGGGAAGGCTTAACTCACCTAATTTTCTTCAATACTCCCACTGCATGGGTATGTTTTGTTGTTGTTGTTGTTGTTTTGTTCTTTTGGCCTATAAATGTACACAGCCTAGTACACCACAGTAACTTAATGCTTCTGCTTTTCTTTCTTCCACCCTCCTTCCCCCGAATTTGAATTTAGACAGCTAGCAGAAGTCGAAATGACCTATCTGTTAGTCTGCATCAGAGATCAAAGATTTATTTAATTTTCTCTCCAGGTTTGACTTTCCAAAATGTAAATTCCCATAGAGCTAGTTCTGCAATTCATAAAGAAATTGCAATCAAGCTCTGGCAAAGATACAACTATGCCAATTGCCAGTTGCCCAAAGGGTTGATATTTATACCTGTGTATTACATCATGGTGAGCTGCAGCCTGCCCTCAAACCACTAGCCCTTATGTTGGTAAGGGAAATAATGCAGGCCATTGTATGGCACGCTACTCTCACATCTATGATAGAAAATGAATTTTTAAGCTATACCATGTAGCTGGAACTCTTGGAACAACTGAGCTTTGCCAAAGCACACAGGAAAACAAACAAAAAGGACATTCTTGTTATTTTTCTGTGCAAACAAAGAACTCATGAGGAGGGAAGAAGACAGTGAACAAACAATACTGAGCCACAGAAACATCTCTATGCTGACATGGAGCCTGGCTGCAACCAGTCATGTTATGATAATATTGTAAGGAAAATTTAATCCAAACATTATGGGGAAAATTATAAGATTTTTTAAAAATAATAAAATAAAATTCAACAAGTTCCCAAAATACATTATTTTCCTTAAACAGACATTGTTTCACAAATGGAAAGATTGTTCTCTTTTCCACTGGTTTTGCTTCCACAACTTCATGGAGGCTTCCCCTGCAATGATGGATTGCCCTTATAAGGAGAGATCTGAAAAATCCCATGGACCATGGAAGTACAAATATATTTTCTTTCAACACTCAAATTTTATACACTTTTAAAGCTAAAACCATTCTCTACTAAACATTTCACAGCAGATGCAAGATTGGATGAATAGCTCTGTTCAGAATAGCATTTTATTCAGGGAAGCATGGATCAGAGAAGGGGAATAAAATAAAATAAAATAATTTACAAGAGGAAAGTGGCTTGAATTTAAGCACTGAGGCCAAAAAACAAAAACAAAACAAAAGCTCCTCCCAAAGGAGGAAAAACAACAGTATTTACTGTTGGATGGAGAGAACATTGCACTCTATGCAACTAGAAATAGGGCAAAACTTCATTTTTAATCTCATTGTAGTCTGAACCCCAATCATTCTAGAATTCATAAAAGTTTAATTTTTCAAGTATACTTGTATTGCTTCCTTGAAGCATTTCAGAATGTACTGCAGAAGGAAGAACTTAAGCAGAGATTTTAAATAAAGGGTGCAGTAAACCTATAGAAAATGAGGAAATTCAAATCGTTAAAAGACTTTCCATACCTTGGATCAATCATTGATCAGAATGGAGATTGCAGTCAAGAAATCAGAAGAAGATAGCACTGGGAAAGAGAACTAGACAAGATCCTCAAGTGAGAGAACTAGACAAGATCCTAAAGTGCAAAGATGTACAACTGAACAGTAAAGTCAGGATTGCCCGTACCATTGTATTTCCCATCAATGTGAATGAGTGAGAGAGCTGTGTAAATAAACATATTGTGTCATCATGTTTGAGGGACAATAATTCAAGTGACACAGGAAGAAGTTACAGGAAGAGGCTGGACTTAGAGGCTGCATGGCAAGTGTCTATAAAAAACCGAGACCACAGCATGTGGGTTGTCTTGGGTTGTCGTTGGTCAGTGGTGAGTGTATATAAGGTTCTGTACATACTGCAACTAAAGAATAAAAGTGCCTCTTTGGAGTTAAACTTGGCTTCAGTCTGTTTCATCAGAAGCAGGGAAGATGCATTCCTGAACAGCCAGACAGCTCCAAGGTTGCTGGGTGTTTTTCTCTGTGAAGCGAAGAAAGCTTCCGCAAAAACTTTGTCTGTGCGCTAAATTGCTTGGCAATGAAAGACATGACTCACTAGAAAAGGCAATAATGCTTGGAAAGATGGAAGTCAGTAGGAAGAGAGGAAGACTACATATCAGATAGATAGATTTGATCAAGGAGGACACAGCCCTGAGTCTGCAATACCTTAGCAGAGCTGTTGAGGATAGGGTGTTGTAGAAGTGTTTCATTCATAGGGTCACCATGAGTTCAGGTTGATTTTAAGGCTATTAACAACAAAGATCTATTTTGGTAAATATTTATGGGCGAAATCAAAGTGGTGCCTCCTGCCCATCAGTAGAATGAGGAATAAATCACTCATCATTCTCATGAGATGTCCCAGGTCCACTTCTAAATACTCTCTGGAGGGCTGGAAAACCTCTTGGAAAGGCTCGGGGGCATGGGGAGGTACAGAGAAAATAGCAGGAAAGAAAGTTCAAATGGAACTGTGGAAGTCTATTCATGAAACATATTATTTAATTCTGCAGCTGCCTTGAATTGGCTTTCTGCCCCAGCACATAAATGCACTCAATAAATAAAATAGGAGTATGCATTATGAACTTTGTGGAAGCTATATGAAAAAAACTACAGAGCATGAATAACTTCTATGCTGGTTGAAGATCTTGAGGCTCCTGGATGCAGTATGGGAAGAAGAGGAGAGACAGCATATGACAATAGATGAAATGAGCACCAACTAATTGGAAAACAGAGGGTGGAGGGAGAAACAAACTATCTGTGGCCTCTAGTCAAGGATACCTGAATTTTCCAAGTCCAATGTTATGATTGGGCATATTCTGGGGGAAGTTACTAAGCATGTTAAATTCACAAATAGTGTTTTTTCTTACACGAATATAGCACATCAGCCATCTGATACCTTTCCACAATACTGTGGCATATTTGCTATCAGTCTATAGAATATAACAGTGAACAGAGCCATGTCTGCAAGTACTCGACAAAAACACAAATAGGGAATCAAAGCTAAGGCTGCATCTGCACTGCAGAATTAATACAGTTTGACACTGCTTAAACTGTCATGGCTCAATGCCATGGGATTCTAGGATTTATGATATATTTAGCCATCTCTGCCAGAGACTTCTGGAGATCCCAGGATTCCATAGGATGGAGCCATGACAATTAAAAAGTGTCAAACTGCATTAATTCTGCAGTGTGGTAGTAACATAAGTTTTATGTAACCTTCTTCAAACACACCTATAATCTCCAATATTAATTCAGGCCAATCCAAGCATAAGCCCAATTTGTGCTTCTGAGTGTAAAACTACATTATCATTACAAATGATAGGCATGACACATAGACACCTTATCTCTCTGTGACAGGGCCAGCTGCCTGAAAGCATCAAATGACATCTGTGATGCACCTGAGTCAAGGTGCATAACACCTAAAGCCAGGCAACAGATTTTGGTACATGGGGCAGAAAGTCCCACAACCACTTCTGTTCCTGCCTGGCAGTAAGACAGCAACAACAAACAACAACAACAACAAATTAAATAACTAACAACTTGACATCCCAAATTTGCTGCCTGAAGTGGTCACATCACTCTGCTTAATGGCAGGTCTGTCCCTGCTCTTTGGGTATAATCCATGTGTTGAGACCACATGGCTCTGAGAACTCTGCACGTATCTTCACAGTAGTAAAAATTAGCTTGTGCACTCAGACATGATAACAAAGCATGATAATATTATTAAAAGGAAATCCGGAGTGTCCTATCTTGTACTCCCACTCCCTCCCTCCTTCTCACTCACATTCTTACACCAGTTATCATGAGAGGAGCTAAAAGGATAACCATTCAAGACAGATAGAATGAACCTGGCCCTTAGAACAGACATAGGGGTTGCTGGCATCTGTTTCCAGAACACAGACACTTGGAGTGGTTGACATTCCCCCATGCAGAAACTAAAAGGCCTTATAAGGTAAAGCCTGAGCAGGCAGCTAAATGCTCTGAAGTGCTCCTCGGAGTTGGAAATCCTCCGGGGAATTCACAGCATACCCCTGGCAAAGATTATAGCATATTTTATGGCGGGCTTTCATAGTAACACAACACAGATACTGTATCTTTAAATTTCAAACTCTGCAGGCTGCCTGGTCAGAAATAGAACAGCATTTCATCCCAGTTTACTAGCCTGCTTGGCTGAGACAGATGAGTTAGCTCATTCACTAAAACCTCGATCAAGGATGCACACGTTCTATTTGGTTCCCATTGACAGGAATGCAGGGTCTGGCTGCAAACCATTATTCCAATGATTTTGGAGAGTCATGGGTCCTATTCTCCTTGGTGATCTAGGAGATAATCAGAATTAACATTTATGCAGAGAAGTCACTAGTATAAAAATGGAAAGATGTGCAAATACCCCACCCCACCCCATGCTAATTTTTTTCAAATGTAATTTGACTTCCCTTTCCTAAAATCCTACAGCCATTGTATGTAGAGGAAGCAACTAATCCCCCCCCCCCCCATGGCAATGCAATGAAATTTAATTTGCTAGTTTAATCCTTGTTGCCACTTTGGTTTGCTCAAAGTGAGACTCAAGGAATTATTGGCAGGTCTTGCTTGGGGAAAAAATCCCAAGGCATTTTTAAAATTGCAAGAACTGTGGCAAGGCTTGGCAACATATAGTAATGGCTAATCCTCCTATCACAAACCCACCTTCTTTCCAGAAGTTTTGTACAGACAAAAATCCTTAATTTCCAACATTTCACAGTTGAAAACTGGGACCTGTGTGACCAGGCAACATCAGAATGTGGTCAAGATGGCCAACGTTATTAATGAGGAAAAGCACTCAAGCTCGCAGAGTGTGCAGAGTTTGGCTTTGCTTGAGTCTACTAGGACTACTGGGAAGGACAAGATTCCATTCCTCCCCTCCTCTTCCCCCTGCTACATTGAGTGCAAATTATTTATGCATTTTGAACTTAGTTTATGCCAGTGGAAGTAAGCTGAGAATGAAGGAGGAAAGTAGAAGGAATACAGAGAAGCAGGGACATTTAAAAAGCAGCTGAAAAAGTGGGATGACAGGATTAATCACGACTGCCCCTGGCAAATCAGTACAGTTGCAGTGCATGAGGATCTCTCATTGCAAGAGAGGAAGAAAGCTCTTCATGCATGTAATCTAAGCCAGAGTGGGCAACTACGCCAGACCTGGGGTAAAACACAACCTGGGAGGGTCTCACCTCCCTTCATGCTCCACTCCCACTTTTTGTTTTCATTGTCTTCCTCTTTACTGAAATAAAATCCTCCTGTACCCTCTTAGGTATCCTCTGCCACATCAGGGTGACCAGATGTCATAACCACAAAGTAGGACAAGGCACCACAAAATGTAGGATATTCAATAAAATGTAGGACATATAAAAGATAAAACTCTAATATAAGTATGAATTCATTTCATATGATTTATTTATGCCTATATTATCTATACTGTATTTTAGTATGTGCTCAACTGTATTTTTCCAATGAACTTATCTTTGTTAAAATACCTTGTTGGCTTGCAATATACTTGATAGAATTCTGAGCAAGATGAATGCTTAAAATTGTACTTTACTAGCAACAAACTCTTGAATGAATCTATATTTAAATTATTCCTTTCATTTGTCTATTGTGCTGAAATTAAGATAAAAACCCTTTGAACATTTGCATCAAGAACAATGTTCCTTTAAACTGTTGTAAATTTTTTTGTGTGTGGCTGAGATTACTAAGTCATGACATTTCCAACAAGATTGGAGGTGATGACCATTAAGCTACTCTCTCTATAAGTGCACTGCGTCTCAATGCATATGTGGGTTGAAGAAGGTGGTTGTTAATGGTTGGATTGTTATATTACAGATGGTGAATGTTGAGAGGAGAGTTTGTCCATACTTGTAAATATTGCTATTACAACTTATGATAAAGAACCCCCAAAGGCTTGGAAGATATCAATAAGTGTCTGTAAGTTTATTCAAGTGTGGTCAGTGTATTGCCAATACTTAAACTGAACTGGTGCTTCTGTACTCTGCTACTGTTAACTACGTCTGAGAGTATTTACTTAAGACAGTGCTGTATGTTGTTATCTGTGGTGTGCCAAAGGTTTTGTTTTTGTTACTGCACATCCAGCAAGACAGACAAGAGCCAACAATGGGTTATGGGCCCAGTCTGTGCCAGTTTGAACCCAGTTCGGACCAATGCTTCACTTTTGTTTCAGTTTGCAAGCACTTTTTGTTCCTGAGTTAAGGCAAATATATCCCAGGCTGGTATTGTGCTGCTGGGAGGCTGAAGGAAGAAACTGTGCCACAGAAGAACAGCTTTTGTAGTTTGCATTTTGTTTTTTCCCATGTGTTTTTGCAAGGAAATAGCAGAAAGTATTTGGCTTATTTTGTTTTTGTTCTTGACCTGAAAAACAATCCACTGAAGAACAAGTGTTTGTTTTCATTTTCTGTGTGATTTATTTTGAAAACAGCCTACTGATGTGGCTGGATTCACAGATATGATGAACTTCACCAAGCCAGATGGCACCAATTATCCTATTTGGTCAAATCTGGTACAGAGTCTACTTATCTGGGGGAATTTGTTTAACTGTATAGCCAATCCACCCCCGAAACCATGGAATGATCAGCAGACACTAGCCGACCAGAAATCCAAAGCAACATCATCCTTTGTCTGGAACCTGAACACATTGTTTACATAAACAACATGGCTACAGCATTGAGTGATGGCAGAGCTTAAAGGATGTCTTGCCAGCAAGACTCCTGCATGTCCAAAATAATTTTGACAAGGAGACTTGATAACACTAAGCTCACTAAGAGATGGTGATAATGTTAAAAATCATTTGGACAAACTCAGGCCTCTGTTTAATGAACTGTAAAACAGAGTAATGACCTTTCCTGAGGCACAGAAGGCTTATATTGTGCTGGAAAGTCTTAGTGAAAGTTGGGACTTTTTGTTTCACAGCCTTCAGTTTGCCTGATGCAGACCTGACCTTGAATTTGGTTTCAGTCCGTAACTTAGAAGAACAAGATTGGAGGAGTTTTGAGATGGCAGCTCAAAATGGTGGTTGGCAGCATGCCAGGAGAGATAAGGAGCAATACCTGTCTACTGCGTCGCAGGAGCAAGGCAAGGCAATGTGCAGCTTAATAAGGCATTGTTACTCATGTGGAAAGAGGGGCATTTAAAAAAGGATTGCCCTTCTAGGTTTTCCACAAGAGATAGCTGAAGATGCCTGAAGGCAAGTTTTCATAAGCAGATGGTAGAGGCTTGCTTACAGCAGCTGTGAGTGAAGCCAAAGCAACACAAGTTTGGTTGCTGGACTCAGGAGCCACACATCATATAGTGAACTGTTTGGAGTCACTACAAGATATGAAGCCTTCAACAGTCTCCAAGGTGGACATGGCAGATAGAGCTCCAAGGAAGGTAGAGAAAATGGGAACTGCATACATTCCCTGTTTAGGGAAACAAGTCTCCCATGTATTGTTTACCCCAAGTTTGAAAAACTGTTTTCTTAGTGTGTCAACTTTAACTGGTGATGGGTATAAGGTGATATTCGAAAAAGATATATGCATAATCAGTAAAGGGAAAAAGAAAGACAGACTGTATTTTATCCATTCTTAGGCTGATAAGCCAAATGTTTCTAATATGACAATGTCCATTGTGCCCTTGCATGATCAGTGTGTGCATTATCTGCATTGGGTACTTGGACATGCTAGTTTTGCCACATTGGTGCAATTGGCCAAAGTGTATCCAAAACTTAAAAGTAAAAGTAAAACTTTAAAGTAAAACCCTGCCAAAAGTTCTTTGACTGCACAGTCTGTAAAAGGGTTACAGTCAAGGCTTTTCCTGTGGCAAAGGAAAGCCAGAGAACTACAAAACAGCCCTTCCAAGTGGTTCATGCTGACCTTGCTGGACCATTTAAGGCAAGTGTGGGAGGAGCCAAGGACAAAGGGTATTCAACATAAAACAACTAACCCTGGTAGGCAAGTTGAAAATAGTCTAGCTAAGTGAAGAGTGGGTTTACTGTAGTCAGTGAAAGCCTGTATAATTGTAGATGCCGAAACACCCAGTAACCTATGGGGTGAAGCTATTACATGTGCTAATCATGTGGTTAACAGAGTCTGGAGTTCTAGTAATAACCAGATGACTTATTATATGTTATATGGTAGGGAACCATGTCTTAAATACCTCAGAGTTATGGGGAAGTATGCAAATGTCCTAATGCCTAACATCTTAAGAAGAAAAAGCCAGCCCAAATGGAGAAGATTACATTTTGTGGAGTATTCAGGTAGTAAGTACCAGTTTTATTTTGAAAATGGACAAGTTGTGTTTACTAAACATGCAAATTTTGAGACACACATTGGGTGGGACAGTGTACATGCAAACCACAAGGGTTTTGTTTGCCCACAAGTCCAAAAGGAACCTATACCCACAAAAGGAGGGGTGGAAATCCCTGAAAGCACACAGTGGCAGCCAAGCACTTCACAACACGCACCTGACACATCTATACCAGAGGTAGAGATAAAAAATGAGGCCAGTAGTGTGGAAGACAGCCTACTATTTGTTTAATTCCAAGAAGGTATAAAGGGGACAAAGATGCTCCTGAATTCTTTGCTATTCCATGTGGAGAGGTCTGTAATGTTGCATGTAATACTATATGTTGTGAACTAGATGTGCATTAGTGTCCAGTAAGGACAGGGAAGTGTAAATGCTGTTATTGACTCTAAATGTAAACTACTACGTGACAAAGGTGATTACAGGGGTGTTAAACATGTATACCTGTCAATGGGCCAAAGTGTTGTGAGGTCCAGAGGGGTACACAAAAAAGTTATTCCAGATGGCTGTACCAAACTCAGTGCAAGGTATAGGACTTGGGAATTAAAACCAGATTTAGGCCAAAAAACAAAGAACAACCAGGTATTTAGAAAAAGTAAAGATCCTAGTAAGAGTAATAGTAAAATGTATTCTCAGACCTGTAAAGTGGAAGCAGTGGCAGAGAGCGTAAACAGAACTAAATACTCAACTGTAAGGTAGACATACTCTGAGAGAAATCAGAAAATTAGTCTGACATATTTACTAAGGCATTGCCAGCACAGAGGCATGGGGAAATGGTTGCCTTGCTTGGATTAAATAAATCCTGGGAACAAAAATGTCACCTGTATAATCTGTGTATCCTAATGTACAGTGGGCCCTTGTTATACGCTGGGGATCTGTTCCGGGTCCCCCCCTCCTGCATATGGAAAAAACAAAACAAAACAACAGGACCTCAGGTCCTATTGATTCTAGTGGCCCCAGGCCATTTTGTCCTCCCAGGCCCATGTATGGGGTGGGCACATTGTATTTCAATTGTTTCAGTTGTGTATATGTTCCCCAATTCAAAATATTTTGGAGGGGATTGTCAGAACAATGTTCCTTTAAACTGTTCTAAAAAATATTTTGTATGGCTGAGATTACTAAATCACAGCACTTGACATGATGTAAAGGCTTGCATGTTAAGTGGCAACAGGTGATGACCATTAAGCTATTCCCTTTATAAGTGCACTGAGACTCAATGCATATGTGGGTTGAAGGTGGTTGGATTGTTATATTACAGAAAGTGAATGTTGAGAGGAGTCATGAAGAGAGTTTGTACATACTTGTAAATATAGTTATTGCAACATATGATAAAGAACCTCCAAAGGCTTGAAAGATATTAGGTGTCTGTAAGTTTATTCAAGTGTGGTCAGTGCATTGCCAATATTTAAAATGAACTAGTGCTTCTGTAAGCTGCTACCGTTAGCTACTTATGAGAGTGTTTACTTCAGACAGTGCTATAAGTTGGCATCTCTGGTGGGCCAAAGGTTTTGTTTTTGTTACTGCACATCAGACAGTAACATACAGCAGGACAGAAGAGAACCAACAATATGTGCCCCCAGACATGTCTGCTGCTGCTTCTAGGGGAATTTTTTTTTAGAAGGATCCATCCTATCCCCCTATTTGCAGTGAGGACAGGCTGCCGAGTAAACACATTTCTTGAAGTGAAATACCAAATGTGGTGTTGCTGAATGTGCTTATGTTCATAATGGAGGACTTTTAGGAATTCCCCCTTGCAGAAGGTTGAAATGTAGGACATGTTCTGGAGAAGGGGGCACCTAGTCACCCTGCCCCACATCTATTTTTTCAAGGGGGTATCATAAAGTTTTAATTATCTCCTTTAAAAAAAATTGACAGAAAGTTTGTTTTGATTTGTAATTGTAAACATTTCTCTATGTAGTCACTATCCAGATTTATACATTTTCCCCAGTGTTGCTTGATCCTCCAAATACTGTTATTGTAGAAGTCTGCAGATGTGCCTTAAACCACTCTTCCACTTCATGAATGAAGTCATTTGTGTTGTCAAATTGGTGACCCCACAACGGATTTTTCATTTCTGGGAACAAGAAAGTCACTTGGCGCAAGGTCAGGAGAATAAGGCAGATGCTGCAAGATCTCAAAGCCACATGCCCTTGCTTTGTTAACTGCAACTTGAGATGAATGAGCTGGTGCACTGTCAGTTAGGAGACAAATGCCTCTGGAGCGCATACTGTGGCATTTCTTTTTCAGAGCATCTTGAAACTTGTCCAGAAGATTGCTGTAGTATGTGCCAGTGATGGTTTGTCCCTTTGCAAGGTATTCTGTGAGACTGACTCCATGACAGTCCCTAAAAAACTGGGAGCATGAACTTCTCTTCTGAATTTTGCACATTTGCCTTTTTGTGGGGAGAAGAATTGGCATGCTTCCACTCCATGGTCATGGTTTTGGTCTCTGGATCATATTGATAGATCCAAGATTCACCCATGGTTACCAGATGACCAAAAAAAAATCTCTTCATTCTGTTCCAACAGTGCCAAAATCTGTCTTGAAAGGTCACACTGTGTTTGTTTCTGGAAAGGGGTTAGAAAACGTTGAACCCAGTGTGCAGATACCTTAGACATGTGCAGTTCATCATGCATAATTTTCCACACACTACCATAACTATCATCCACAAAAAAGGAGACACAAGAGACTGCAGCAACTATAGGAACATAGCACTGATCTCCCATGCAAACAAAATCATGCTCAAAATTCTGCAACATAGACTCCAACCATACATTGAAAGAGAGGTCTAAGTGGTGACCAGGAAAGGAAGAGGCATGAGGGACCACATAGCAAACATATGATGGCTAATGGAGTGCAACAGGGAATTCCAAAATAAAATCAGCATGTGCTTTATAGACTATAGCAAAGCCTTTGACTTCATGGAATGCCCTTAAATGCCAACACATCTGATAGTCCTGATAAGGAATCTGTGCTCAGGACAAGAGGCTACTATCAGAACAGAACATGGAGAAACAGAATGGTTCCCCATTGGCAAAGGGATCATTCTTTCATCCTATCTGTTCAACGTGTATGCAGAACATATTTAAGAAAAACAGACTTGGACACAGAAAAAGTAGGAGAGAAAGTAGGAGGAAGGAATAACAACAATTTAAGATATGCAGATGACACCATAATACTAGCAGAAAACTTCACAGACCTGGAACACCTACTAAGGAAGATCAAAGAAGAAAGTGCTAATGCAGGCTTAATGTTGAACATAAAGAAAACAAAAATAATGACCACCGAGGACCTTCACAAGTTCAACCTAGACAATGAAGAAATAGAGATAGTAAAAGAATTCCCATACCTGGGATCAAACATTGATAGAAATGGGGACTGCAGTCAGGAAATCAGAAGAAGATTAAGAATGGGGAGTGTGACTATGAAAGAACTAGAAAAGATTCTAAAATGCAAAGACATACAACTCAGCACAAAAGTAAGAATCATACAAGCCATTGTATTTCCTATTACCATGTATGGATGTGAGAGCTGGACAGTTAAGAAAGATGATAGGAAGAAAATCAATGCATTTGATTTTGCTGGAGAAGAGTGCTGAGGATCCCATGGACAGCCAAATGGGTCCTAGAGCAGATCAAGCCCGAAGCTTCCCTGGAAGCCAAGATGACCAAACTGAGGCTATCGTACTTTGGACACATCATGAGAAGAGAGGACTCATTGGAAAAAACAATAATGCTGGGGAAGGTGGAGGGAAGTAGGAAGAGAGGAAGGCCACATGATTGATGGATTGGCTCTATTAACAAGGTCATGGGTATGGGGTTGCAGGAATTAAGCAGAGCAGTGGAGAACAGAGGGTCTTGGAGATGTCTCATCCATAGGGTCGCCATGAGTTGAAATCGACTCGAGGGCAGTTAACAACAACAAAACCATAACTGAGACCAGTTTCATTCATGATCATTTGGATGGTTGTTCAATTGTGTTCCAGGATTAAACACTCCACTTTCTTCACTGTGGCCTCATTGTCAGTCAATGATGGTCTTTCAGGTCTTGTCTCATCTGTGAAGGACATGTGACCAGTTTGGATATTCCTTTTCCACCTCACAATAGTGTCAGAAGATGGGCAATCATTTCCATAAACTACCATCATCTCATGAATTTGCTGGGAACGATTTTCCAGAACTATTACCTTTCAAATGCAGGAACTTTATCATGATGGGAGCCTCAGTCCTCACCATCTTACACTTTAGTCACTTCTGGCACAACCTGTAACAAAAGTAAAGGATACAAAGAGCTGGTTTTCTCAACATCATGAACTTAGGGACCTACGATGACATTGATAAAATTTCATCAATATACCATACTAATATCTGGGTGATAATTATTACTTTACGATACCCTCATAGGTCCAAGAGAGATTATTTACCCTAACCAGAAGTCACTTCTAGTTTGGGAGGAACCCCTCAGTAGTCACTTCCACTTAAAATTTTTGTTTAAAAAAAGAGAAGGAGTCATGGGAGGAGTGGTGGGCTGTAAGTGGCCCATGGATCATACTTTGCCCACCCTTGGTTTTAAAACATGGTTTAGGATCACATTCAAGCCAGACCATGGTTTTATTTTGATATGGCAGAGTGAAAAATGTAATCACTTTCACTCCCATGCTCCACCCTAGGGCTATTTTATTACTATGCTTAAAAAAATTCCATTTCATTCTCCTTCATTCTTTTTTTGTAAAGGGCAACTATGGCTAATCTGAAGGGAATACTAGGTCATGATCAGGAATATAACATGGTAGGAAGAGAGTTTATCTCCCATCCATGGTTCTGATGAGAATCACTCCAAAACTACTAATAATTTCAGCAGGGAATCTTCCATTAGTACCAACCACCATGCCACATGGCATGGTTTTGATCATGAACACACACCCTGGCCAGATATGTTACATGCATACACATATTAGCACAAACTCTAATTGGATCCACCAAAAGCTTGCTATGTCAGGACTGTATCAGGCTCTGAGAGTTCATGGCCAAAATAGCAATAGCATTTACATATCTGTACCACTTAATAGTGAACTCAGCACTATTTAAGCAGTTTATAATCTGTAAGCCAATTTCTCCCAACAAGCTAGGTATTCATTTTACCAACCTACAAAGGGATGGAAGGATGAGTCAACCCTGGAGCCATGGGATCAAACTCACAATGTTGTGGCTGCAGTACCGGCATGTAACCACTGTGGCACCAGGGCAAAACGAGTCCTAGAGATGACCCTTTGTAATGTCATAGAAAGCAGGCCCTAGTGAACTGATTAAGCATGATGCGTTAAGTGTCAAAGGAAATTACAAAGAACATGCCATTTAAAGGGGGGAGCAAGTCAAGCAAAGCAGTAAAATTTAGGATGTTATCACACGGGGGAAATCTGTTGGTTAATCCACACAAATCCCAAACAAAAACTGAATTTGCACCTCACGATTTCACACGACATCACACAGAAACTGGTCAGAAACTAGCATTATCCGAGATCTTTTTAATTTGGGGAGTTTAGAGGAAATGCATTTGCAAAATTAAAGTAATTTCGCATTTACTGTAATGTGAAAAGCAAATACGCATGGACAATTCTCTTTTAAAACCTGGAGGAGGGCCAAGAGGAGGAGGAGGAGGAGGAGGAGGAGGAGGAGGAGGAGGAGGGGCCTCCAGGGAGGGAGAGTCCTGGGCTCCTGCCATGCAGGGCAGGGCAGGGCAGGGCAAGGCAAGGCAAGGCAAGGCAAGGCAAGGCAAGGCAAGGCGGCGAGGGAACTTTGGGACGGAGGAGAAGTTTGGCATTTGGGATGGAGGGAAAAGGAGGGGAAAGAAGGCTTCCCTCGCAGCAGCTGTGGGTGGATGTGGGTGCAAGTGTGGGGTGTGCTTGTGGAGCAACTTGGAGCTCCATCTCACCATGAAGTTCTGCCCTGCAGGTCCTACAAAGGGGAAAGGCTTATGGGGGGGCACATGGGAGCTACCTCCAGTTTCCCCCTCTCCTGGGTATCATCCAAGGCTCTGGCTCTCCCCAGGGAACACCCAGCCCTTCCTTCCTTCCCTCCTCCTCCTTCCCTGCCAGCTCTGCCTGTGATCCTACCCTCCTTGCTCATCTCCCCAGCATCTGACAGCCTCCAATTCCAGGAAAGGAGAGAGAGAAAAGGGAGGCTGAGCTATCTCAATCCCTCCCTTGCCTCGGCTTGCCTTGCCTTGCCAGCCTCCTCCTCCTCCTCCTCCTCTGCTCTCTTGAGAGGTCCTAACCCCAACGGAAGGGGGTTAGGACCTGTGCAGGAGGACATGATCCCAAATGTAGGACAGTCTGACATTTCCTCCTGGGAAATGCAGGACCTGCCCTGGAAAAAGGATGAGTCTGGTCACGAAACACACCCATTTCCAGTACATGTACAGGTTCTTTTCACTTGTGTATGAAAGTTAAAAACGTCTTTTTTCCCTTTTAACTTAATTCCGTTATTACTGTAATTACGTGTGAAAAGCTTTTGCGCAGTTAAGCTCTTTTTTCGCTTTCTTTTCGGGATGTTTCATTTCCACTTTATTATCTCTTTAACAATGAAACTGGCCCACGTGTGATAACGTCCATAGATTCATCTACATTTCAAAGCAATGCATCACCCTGAGATTTCTCTCCTTCACCATGAGGACTAGAGAAAAAGATTCTGGCACTCAGACACAGATCCAATCTGAGATCTGGAAACCCTAGCCAAGAGTTTGTTGTCATCATTGCTGCTGTTATTGTATTTGTATACTTCCCCCCCCAGTTGAAGACTCAAAGTAGCTTACAACAGTTAAAACAAATATAACTCAAAATTCACAATGTACAAAAGTTAAAAATATATATTATGAACTCAACTATAAATTATAAACTATAGTGAAAAATTAGACCTCCTTGGTTTTTTGTCATATGGATCATATTGAGTAAATATAGATTGGTGTACATTCTAATGATATGTTCAATATTTCACAGATGGTTTTATGAATCTTTCCCCCCAATTTTTTTATTTTAGGGCATAGCCACCACATGTGTATCCATGATCCATAATCATTATTACACCTCCAACAGGAGTGTTTGTTATTTTTATACATTCTGGCAAGTCTAGCAGGTGTAAGATACTATCTAGTCTCCATTTTGAAAAAAAATTCCCTCAGCAATTGATTATTAGTAAATTTATATGTGGCAAGTCTAGCTCTAAAAACCAAGAAGAAAAGAAATATGGAAGCTTCTCCTCTACATGGTTACTGTAGCAAGAACGCTAATTGCCAGTAAATAGAAATCAGAAGAGATACCATCCATGGACATTTGGCTACACAGGCTAATAGAAACTGCAGAACTAGACAAGCAGGAAGAATTAACAGAAGGAAAATTAAAGAATGAGACAGAAACAAAATGGCAGTTGTTATATGCCTATTGTGAAAAAAGATGGTTAAGTTAATACCTTTAAATCTTCTTTAAGTATTGCAATACACATAAATGGAAATAAGATTATAAGCATTAAAGATGTGAGATATTTAAGAAAGAATTATAGTAGATAGAAGTTGCAAAATCTTTGTAAAGATTGCAACAACATATAAACTGGATATGTCATAATCTAGATATATAAAGGGCAGTGACGTTTCCTTGCATGTTTGGTTGAATGTATTAAAATGGCCTTGAGACAGACTATTCATAGTACACTAGGGACGTGGAATGTTAAACATTGTAAGTGTGTAATTGGATGAAAATGTAATTGTTTGGAGTTTTCATCAATGAATAGTAATAAATAAAGGAGAAAAAAAAATAGACCCTGTTAAAAACATAGACTACTGAAAGGAAAACAAGTAGAAATCCAGCACATTCTGCAAGGCCCTTTCTCCTTGAGCAATCAGTTTTCCAAGGCCTGCTGAAACAAGTGCTGAGTTTCCAGTGGAAAAATAGCAAATTGGGTGCCAATCTAATCTCGCTGGGATGGAAGTTTCAGAGCCTGGGAGCAGCCATTGAGAAGGTGTTCCCTGGGCTCCCGCAAAATGTACCTGGGAGGGTGGTGCAACGGAGAGAAAAGCCTCACCAGAAGATCTCAAAACGCATGGGAGAATACAATTCTTCAAATATCCTGGTCCTGTATAAGGCTTTACAGGTCATAAACAGCACTTTGAACTGTGCCCAGAAACAGATTATCAGCTAGAGGAACTGTTGCAACAAGGGAGCTTTGTACTCTCTGTCACCAGACCCAGTTAACTGGTTGCAGCTCTTTGAACCAGATGCAAATGCTTCTCTTTCCAAACACTCTTGCAAGGCGGTCCCATGTAGAACATGTTACATTAATCCAAAGAGGATACAACTAAGGCATGTTTCACCATGGTCATATGTGATGTCTCAAGAAACAGGCACAGCTGGTGCATAAGCCTTAACTGTGGAAATGCATTTCTGGCTACCCCCAAAAACTGAGATTCTAGGCTCATGGTTGAATCCAGGAATACACCCAAGCTGTGGTCCTGAGTATTCAGGGGGAAGTGTTAAGCCAGGAGTCCCCAAACTTTTTGATCTGGGGTCCGGTTCACTGGCCCCCAGATTTCTGGGGGGCTGGAGGCGTGCACGAGTGCATGCACACGACTCCGGGTGCCATTTTGGGAAACAAAAGTGCATGCGTACTACTCCGGCACTGTTTTGTCTTCCAAAATGGCACCTGGAGTCGTGCGCATGTGTCTGGCATCGTGCACGCATACGTGCTCCACTGGGCTCCATTTTATCTTCCAAAATGGCGCCTGGAGTCAGGCGCATGCGCATACGATGCCGGGTGCATGCGCACAACTCCGGACGCCATTTTGGAAGACAAAATGGTGCGCAGCGACACGTGCAGGCGGTGGTGGTGGCGGTGGCGGTGGCAGCGGCAGGACCGGCCATGGGCCAGTAAGAAGGCCTCGACGGGCCGGGTCCAGCCTGCGGGCTGTAGTTTGGGGACCCCTGTGTTAAACAATCCAGCCCAGGCTGAATCTCCATTTGTTGATCTGCATTTCAATGGACCAGAAGCAACTCAGTCTTATCTGGATTACATTTCAATTTAATCCAATCTGTTATCGATAACAGGCACCAGTTTAATATGTATCCACACTGCAGAGGTAAAACAGTTTGACATCACTTTAACCACCATGGCTCAATGCCATGGAATTCGGGTTTTATAGTTTTGTGAGATATTTAGCATTCTCTGCCAGAGAGCTCTGGAACCACAACAAACTACAAATCCTAGAATTCCATAGCATTGAGCCAAGGAAGTTTAAAGTAATGTCAAAATGCTTTACTTCTACAGTGTGGCAGCAGGTCTGAAACAACTTCTTTGGAGTTAGGTGGAAAGCAGTAATAGAGCTAGATGTCATCCTCATGATGATGGCCCTGAACTCCCAAACTCTGGACAACATCACCCAGTGGTTTCATATATGTTAAATAGCTTGGGGGTCAGAACTGAGCCATGAGGAATCCCACAGGGCAATGGCCAAGTTATTGAAAAAGACTTTCCCAGCACCACTTTCGGGTTTCGCCCCTCCAGGAATGAATGGAGCTACAAGTCCCATCCCAACAAGGCAGCCCAGAAGCATACAATGGTCAATAGTATTGAAAGGACCTAAAAGCTAACAGGGATGCACTCATACTGTTGTTTCTGGAGTAGGTCACTGACCAAGATAGTCAGAACTGTCTCTGTATCACAGGGGTAGGCATCCTTTCCCCTTTAAGGGCCGAGGGACTTCAGCTCCCAGAAGCCTCAGCCATGTTGGCCAATAGCTCCTGGGATTCTGGGAACTGAAGTCCCTCGGCCCTTAAAGGGGAAAGGTTGCCTACCCCTGCTGTATCATAACCAGGTCTGAAACCAGGTTGAAATTGATCTAGATCAGTGGTTCCCAAAGGTTGGTCTTCCATACATATGTTCTGGACTTCAACTCCCCAAAATTCTGGACTGTTGGCCAAGCTGAGTGGGGCTCCTGCGAACTGAAGTCCAAAACATTTGGAGGACCAAAGTTTGGAAACTACTGGTCTAGATAATCTATCTCATTGAGAAATTCAATGGTAAACATATTATAATGAAAGGCTGGTAGTATGGTGTACTGTTTTTGAGCATTGGACTAGGACTCTGGAGACCAGAGTTTGAATCCAAGCTTGGCCATGTAAACCCATTGAGTGACTTTGGGCAAGTCACACTCTCTTAGCTACAGAGGACGGCAAAGGCAAACCTCCTCTGAAGAAATTTGCCAAGAAAACCTCATGATAGTTTTGCCTTAGGGTTGCCGTAAGACAGAAATGACTTGAACGCACAGAATGACAACATTCAGTATTGCAATTATGGATTCATAACATAGAATAATGGATCCATAATTGATCTGTATTCAGTAAGACTGTGTAAGGAGCTTACAATTAGGGCACAAGGAGGAACATGCCTCTGCTCACTCTCACCAGCAAATAAGGCTGTGACAATCAGAAGCAGAATCCCTGTTGCAAGCCCTTGTCCCAATCTTGCTTGCTGTTGGGAGGGCAGTGGAAATGTCATCCTCCTTGTGCCCCACTCAGAAACAGAATATACCTCCTTTACCTGATCTGGCTACTGGCTCTTAAGGTGAGCTAGAGGGAAGTCAGGCCAGGAGATTTTACTTAGTTACCTCTTTCTAACTAAGGGCCTCGGCAGACGGCTTAAAAAGCCATCCTGGAGGCAGGGAAGAGGAGGGGCAGCCGCACACTCGGCGCCCCTTCCTCCTCCCGAGGTTGCCCTCGGAGCCGCTGGCCCTCCGCACGCCCGGTGCTCTGAGGTCAACCTCCCGCCGCAGCGTCCGGACACGCTGCGGCGGAAAAGTAAGTGAAAGTGCGCCACAAGCTTTTGCGGCGCACTTTCACTGACTTGTGAAAGGAGCGCTATTTTAGCGCTCCTTTCAGGGACGGGGAAGGTGTGCTGCTGGATCGAGACATGGGGATGCCTCGGTCCTGCGGCGCACCTTCCCAGGGTGGCCCCGTGCCGCCAGTCTGCTTCCCCCCTTTGTTGAATAATAGAATCTGGAGCTGGGAGGCCACTGCACACTCCAGTACCTGGCTGAAAAGAGGAAAGCTGGAAATGGCCTATTTGTCCAATATGGAGGGGAAGGCTTTTTAAAGTAATGTTTTTCTAACTGCCTCCTTTAGACATGGTAGAACTCTGCTTTATTTTAGCAAGGCATTAAACACACCCTCTACCTATTCAGCCACTCATCTTCTGGCTTTTTTAAATAAACAGGAAGGCACAAATCTAACACACATGTGGTAGCCCTCATCTTTCCCAGGATCCTGTCCATATCTTCAAGTTGTAAAAACTGAAAACTATCTGCTATCACTAGACAAGCAGGGACCAAAGCAGGTACCAAAGTAAAAGGCACTGAATCTGTACTAATTATAACATTTTTAGGCAATCTTCCAAAACTTAGACCTATTAATATTAGTGCTGCAGATTCAAAGAACCATGTGAATTGTTCTGCATTCCCATAAGAAGTTTAGATTTGTGTTTCCCAAACTGCAGTCCCTCATGCAGCATAAGAAGTCTCTTCTGAAAATGAAAGGAATTTTCATAAATATTTTTATATGGCATCCAGGCCTGTCATTCAAAGTAGAAAATGTCACTTGGTATTCCCAAGGCCTTAGGCATGCTCAAAGTAGCTCTTTATTAATTGCCTTTATCCTATAGGCCTTCAAGCCAATATTTTTCATTTTAAGATTTGATGCAAAGGGATTCTCCTACACATACACTTAAATTATGTCTCACTAAGAACTATTTCCCCATTTTAGGGCCTATTAATTCTAATAACTATATTCAATAAAGTCTTTGAAATTTCTCTATCCTGTTCCTCCATATTGGATTTAATGAGACAATTATAATCTGGTAATGGAGTCTTCTCCTTCAGTTGTTCATATGAGAAATGTGTTAGCCTAAGATAGGAGTTGTGGTATATAGAGTGGTATATAGCATTAATTTCTTCAATATTTCTTAAGATTGGGAGTGCCCAACTGAAAGAATGGTTCAGCCATTACAAAAAGTGTGATCTGTGGGGTTTACTATCCATTCATACATCCAGCTGATAGCATTTGGTATGATAATCTTACACTTACAATCAGTTGAATTCAGGGATAGCTAAACCATACCCTCCAACTGTCTCAGTTTGGCAAAGATAGTTCTGATTAATCCTCTGTCCTCGCACTTTTTCAACTGTTTTTATAATGTCCATCTGCTTCCACTTTCTTCCTTTGTCTTCAGCTTATTTCAGTTGCAGAAAATTGAGTACAAAGTGCTCAAGTAGTTTGCACTAAATTAACTCAACTACACTCTGACTATACTCTAATGTTGCTTGGCCACACATTTCCCAGTTTTCATCTGTAAAATGTTGAATGGTATGGTTAAACACAGGTTGAGCTTTTATTTCCTTCCATAGACAAAGCTGCTAAAATCCTGTGTTAAGACCTTATGCTCCCTTAACAAATTAAAGTGGTCTTTTATGGGTATTTGAAGGGATGACTAGCACATATATATGTGCTATTATGTGTTAGGTTTTGAAGAAAGAAAGATAGAATATCTTCCCCATAAAAACAAAAACAAAAACTGAAGAGGGTGGTGTCAGCTCAGTGGAAAAAGGTAAATATAATTAAATTTCATTATTTGATCTTCATTCCTATACAAGCATTCTCAATTGGACCCAGAATACTGAAAGGCTTACTTCCAAAGATACATACCTAGAAGATTTCAAGATAGGAAAATCCATTAAATCAGAACCACACTGACATCTAATATTGGGTTGTGAAACTTTTCCTCCTCCCTGCAGCAAAAACCATGCATTTTTGTGTGTTTTCTTTCAAAATATGCCATTTTAAAAGACATGTTTTGCTACTGACTAAACTGTGCTTTTGGGTTTGTTTGGTGTTTTTTTTTAATACATATATTTTTTGCATGACTTGCCTGTGCCAACGTGGGTCGCAAGCTATGGAAATGGGCAGATTTATAAAGCATGATGCATTTTGACCACTACTGGTCTTCAGTGGTATGAAATTGATTTTTTTTTTAAAAAAGAAAGAAAAGTACTGTACCAAAAGATACAAAACAAAAGAGAGATAGGAACAAACTAAGAATTATGAATGCAACATAATACAACTGCTTGTGCAGAAAGATAAAGAAAATTACTACAATGACCAATGCAGAGAAATAGAAGACAACAACAAAAATGGAAGAACAAGAGATCTATTTCACACGATCTGGGAAATCAAAGAAAATTCAAACCATGGACTGGGATGATCAATGACAATAAAAATAACATAATTCAAGACCAGGAACTAATAAAAGAGGTTGGATGCAATGCACAGAAGAATTATACAAAAGAGATGACAAAATGAAGGATACATGGAGTGAAGAGCCATATGAAGATGAACCCCAAATTCTAAAAGGTGAGGTGGAAACTGCAATAAGAGATATAGTGAAAAACAAATCACCAGGAACAGATGATATTCCAATTGAACTGCTGCAATCAACACTAACAGAGTCAACACTAGTGCTAACCAACATATGTCAATAGATATGGAAAACAAAATGATGGCCAAGAGATTTGAAGCAATCAATATACATCCCCATCCACAAAAAGGAAGACACAAAAGACTGTAGCAACTATAGAACCATAGCACTGATCTCCTATTCAAGCAAAATCATGCTCACAATTCTGCAACATAAACTCCAATCATACATGGAGAGAGAAATCCCAGAGGTCCAAGCAGGGTTCAGGAAAGGAAGAGGCATGTGGAACCACATTGCAAACATATGATGGCTAATGGAGCGCACCAGGGAATTCCAAAAGAAAATCAGCATGTGCTTTATAGATTATAGCAAAGCCTTTGACTGCATAGATCATGAAAGGCTAAGGAATGCCCTTAAAGACATGGGAGTGCCAACACATCTGATAGTCCAAATGAGGAATCTGTACTCAGGACAAGAGTGACTGTCAGAACAGAACACAGAAAAACTGAATGGTTCCCAATTGGCAAAGGGGTCAGACAAGGCTGCATCCTCTCACCCTACCTATTCAACTTGTATGCAGAACATATTACAAGAAAATCAGGCTTGGACACAGAAGGAGGAGGAGTGAAAACAGGAGGAAAGTATATCAACAATCTAAGATATGCAGATGACACCATAGTACTAGCAGAAAACCTCACAGACTTGGAACACCTAAAAAGGAAGATCAAAGAAGAATGTGCGAAGGCAGATTTAATGTTGAACATAAAGAAAACAAAAATAATGACACCAGGGACTTTCATAAGTTCAACCTAGACAATGAAGAAATAGAAATAGTAAAAGAATTCCCATACCTGGGATCAAACATTGATAGAAATGGGGATTGCAGTCAGGAAATCAGAAGACTAAGGGCCTCGGCAGATGACTAATAGAGTCATCTCCGAGGCAGGGAAGAGGAGGGGCAGCCGCACGATAGGCGCCCCTTCCTCCTCCCGAGGTTGCCCTTGGAGCTGCCGGCCCTCTGCACGGCCGGCGCGCCGAGGGCAACCTCCTGCCGCAGCGTCCGCACACGCTGCGGCGGAAAAGTCAGTGAAAGTGTGCCCTACGCTTTTGGGGTGCACTTTCACTGACATCTGAAAGGAGCGCTGATTTAGCGCTCCTTTCAGAGGCGCCGATGGTGCGCCGCAGTGCGGATGCCGCAGTCCCATGGCGCACCGTCCTGCGGCATCCTGGAAGCACTCATGTGCTTCCCCAATTAGAATGGGGAGTGTGGCTATGAAAGAACTAGAAAAGATTCTAAAATGCAAAGATATACAAAAGTTAGAATCATACAAGCCATTGTATTCTCTATTACCATGTATAGATATGAGAGCTGGACAGTTAAGAAAGATGATAGGAAAAAAAATCAATACATTTGAGATGTGGTGCTGGAGAAGAGTGCTGAGGATCCAATGGACAGCCAAAAGGACAAACAAATGGGTCCTAAAGCAGATCAAACCAGAAACCTCCCTGGAAGCCAAGATGACCAAATTGTGGCTGTTGTACTTATGGATACATCATGAGAAGGAAGGACTCATTGGAAAAAAACAATAATGCTGGGGAAGGTGGAGGGAATTAGGAAGAGAGGAAGGCCACATGCGAGATGGATGGACTCTATTAAGGAGGTCATGGGTATTAAGAGGTTGCAGGAATTAAGCAGAGCAGTGGAGGACAGAGGGTCTTGGAGATGTCTCATCCATAGGGTCTGAAAAATGGGAGAAAAGAGAAAAAATAGTAAAATTAAATAAAAAATTATTATTTTAAAATGCTATAAATCCCTAAGTACCAAAAATTATCCAAAGTTTAACAATTTTTACTGTATGATCTATCCACACCAAACTTTTACAAAGGGAGGCTTATTGGATCTTTAAATTAGCCTCGAGTAAACCTGATTGTTTAAATGAAAGGCTGGACCTGTCAGTCTTTTTGTGAATAGATATTCATAGTGTTTGACTTCATCATAATATTGTTTTATAGTTTCACAGTACCAATTGTATCATACAAGATAACACATCTAGGTGATTGTCCTATTTCATGAATTATTACATTGGTTCGCTTGTGTAAATTTCTATGAATTTAGTATGTCTGTATTATTTATTATTCAGCCTGTTCTAGGGCTTATGTGTTGGGAGACTTACTTTAATTTTCTATGTATGTATATCCCTTTAAGACATTCAATGTAAGAATCTAGCACCTGCAGCACATTCAACAGTGAGGATATATGAGTGTATGCAGCTATTATCAGTTTACAATCCTTGAATTTGTATTGTATGTTTGAAGAAGACTAAGAATATGGGTAAGCAACATACACAGTTGAGAATGTTACTTGTTTGGGTGATTTCTCTGTATGTTAAGTCTATATATGGTCAGTAATGATGTAATTTTATACATTTAGAATAATGAGGATTATCCTTGAATTGTATTGAATGTTTGAAGACGACCCAATACATGGAAAAATGAGGACCATAAATATGGACTACATAAAATAGAATCATCCTATTATACCACTGAAGAAGACAATACTGTCGAAACAACAACAGAAAGTCTCCGGAGGTAGTCGTCTGTAATCCCCAAGCAAATTTATCAACAGTGGTCTATCTCCCTAGCAAATTGGTCAATAATAATCTCCAAAGTAAATTTGTCAACAGTGGACTTAGTCTATAACTTCTACAGGACACTTTCTGCAAGTTGTTCAAGGTCAAGTGTTCTGGTATATTGGGGTCAGTAAATTCGATATGGACTTCACAGAGAAATAATTCCCCACAGTTGTTTATTGTAATGTGTTTATTGTTGTGACTGTTCCATTGTTGTTGCACTGACTAATTACATTCAGTCCTTACAAATATATATACATACAGTAAAAATTGTTAAACTTTGGATAATTTGTGGTACTTAGGGATTTATAGCATTTTCCAATAATTATTTTTTATTTAATTTTACTATTTTTTTTCTCTTTTCTCCCATTTTTCAGTCTTTGTTATAAGCCTCCTGCCGTGTTTGGTTTCATCCATAGGGTCGCCATGAGTCAAGATCGACTCAAGGGCAGTTAGCAACAAACAACAAAACTGTACCAACCTAAAGATTTTTTTTTTACATCCTTTAACAGCCTATATGGCACTTTCCTTTCAAGCAGAGAGAAGCAGAAAGATAAGTGTATGTAGAATCTTAATGATAAACATGATTACTCAAAATATATTGTTGGGTCCCACACTGGGAGACAGGAGGATATCAATATAAATATAATAAAATTTGCCTGACTGGAGGGACATGCAGCATAAAAGAAAAAGAAAATTGTAGTGCCATAACTGAAAGAAATTTACAAAGTTGTATTCATCATTCATACCTAGAACTGGTAAACTTGCTCAGCTTTCAGAAATAGGATTTTATTACCAATTATTAAGACCAGAAGACAGGAGGAGGAATATGTAGAAAAGGAAGAAGAGGAAGAAGAAGAGGAGGAGGAGAAAGAAAAGGAGGAAGAGGGGAAAAAATGAAAAGGAGGAGGAAGAAGAGGAAGAGAAGGGTGAGGACAAGGAGGGTTTAATAATACAATATTGTTCACTATGAGCAAAGTAATCTTTGTAGGTGGCTTCCAGTGTTATAACCATTTTCTTGCTAATAGTTCTGGATAGAGCTCAAGTCAACCCCAACGTCCTCTAGAATTTTATTTCTGAATAAAAATCCTAGCCTGTTTGGCTGCTTCAGTGGCTTTTTAATAATATACTTGATCAGGAAATAGATTATAAAATGTACATTAGAAATAACAAACTTGGCTAATCAATAGATGGTATTTGATTTGCCATTTTTATTTTAGTTTATGTTTATTGGCTTGCATAATGAGAAATGTTATGAGAGATTTATCTTACTTGATGGGGGAACTTTGAAGAGCTTACAAAGACATTTAAAATTTTTGAAGGATTCCAGGCATCTCTACTGGGAATCAAAGTAATGCAATTTTGAGCTTTTACATATAGTTGTGAAAGTTATTACAACCACAGACTGGCAGAATAATATTGTAGCCAAAGCTTAATTGACTAATAAATATGAAAGGACTGTATGCTGGTGGGCTATGTTGATTGATATCCCATTTACTCCTTCACTGAGTAGTCAACTGCAATATGTGGGCTGGAAGAGAGAAGTATCTGGCATGGCTACCATGGGAAATTAAATGAGCATACATGTGTGTGTGTGTGTGTGTGTGTGTTCAACCTGCTACAGATCCTCAATGAAGTTGTTGTTATGGAGGAAGTAGGTAGCATTTGTCAAAGACAATGGGAACTCTGTTGAGGTTCTAAATTTTGGGTTTGCTGACCATGTTAAACTTACTTTCTTGGAACCAGATTTTACTGATAATGATTGGTTTTGCTTTTAATGAAGCTTCAGTGAAGTCCAAAGGCTAGTTTTGTTCCCCAGGGACCCAAAGTACTCCACACACTCTCCAAAAATGAACAACTGTCTCACTTTTTCAAAACTGGAAATGGTTAGTAGGTTTTAAACAGGTTTGCAGTCAGTGCAACCACCCAGTCTTGCACAGGTTTACAAATACTCATTTGGTTACTTTTAATGCTTGTCTACAAGAAGATGGTCCTTATGATCTAGTACACACATTTAGTGTCAGAACAGCAGAAACTGTATGTTTTATTTCTGCAGACAAGGTCATGCTAGTGCATTTGTTCAAATATTTCTTTCCTCTTTCTTTGGCCTTCTTCTGACACCTGAGAGTAAGGATGGATGAGGTTGCAGATTTTGATTTCTCTTTCATTTTTCATTTTCCAGTCACAAATTTGGTTTATCCTGAAGTTTCAGATTTTATTTAAAATTTTCATGAAAATATTTTCATGTTTTGGGAAACAACTCTACTGATACACCGATTTTAATAGTGTGATTGAATATATATATATTGTCAAAGCATCTTTCCCAACACACATTAAGATCCTGCATCAGCAACTAGATGTGTAACTGTATGATGACAGAACTACATCACTGACATAATACGCATCCATGGTAGTGAACTGTAGGGCACTTGCAGTATTCCCGGTTGTGCACAAGGGCTCTGATTGTGGAAGGGGACATGTGCATGATAACATGTTGCTCTTCAAGACACATTGTTTATTGGGACATGTTGCACAGTGGCCATGCTCTCAGCTCTGTTTGTACAATGGTTTCAATAGACCTCTTGTGAGCAAATATTGTAATTCAGCTTTATATAATTGTAAGTCAATTTATAATGACATAACTTCCTAATAGGATGCAATTCAAAAATTTTAAATGTTACTTCCCCAATATGTAAATTTGGTGTGTATTTCTTCTTTGATATACACATTTTGACCACTTTAAAAAATCTGTCATATTCCAGTAGAAAATTGCATGTTTATAACTGGAAAACTCCACAAATTCAGGGAATTGCAAAAGCTAATTGAGTTTCAGTTCATGTACAGTCAACCCTCCATATTGACGGATTCTTTATCCACAGATTCAACCAACTATGGCTCGTAAATGTTTTTTAAAAATATAAATTCCTAAAAGCAAATCTTGATTTTGTTATTTTATATAAGGGATACCACTTTACCATGCCACTGTATTTAATGGGAATTCAGCATCCATGGGTTTTGGTATCCACAGCTGATTCTGGAACTAAACCACAGAGGATACCAAGGTCCCAATGTATTGCTTTCAAAATATGAAACAAGGTAAGTTGCATTGAAATCTGATCTGAATGAATTTCTCCTCCATCTTTATACCAGCAGTATAGAAGCATTATATATAGTATATAAGTACAGAAGTGCAGTTTATATCACCGAATAATCAGCATCATCAAACACATTATTATTATTATTATTATTATTATTATTACAGAAGTGCAGTTTATATCACTGAATAATCAGCATCATCAAACACATTAATCCATTATCTGCTGGTTAATTTACCATAGCCAAAAGCTTTTTCAAGTGTGTGTGTTGAGGAGAAGCCTTAAAGATTCTAAATAAAACATTGATTTTCCTCCACATTCATAAAGTTGAAGGATGTATTTTCCAGAACTGCCTTAATGTCATGGAAGTATTGTAACTGCCTTAATGTCATGAAAGTTAAGGGTATTAAGCCAATGTAAACATTTCGTGGATCACACACAGTTTTTCAGTTACAACTACTAATAAATAATATATAGATTATTATCTTCTGTGTGTAGTATAGTTGATGTGTTTCCCACTCATTTCATGTGGCTTTTCTCATGCTACCCAAGATATATTTATGGCACATTACAAAGAGACATGGATGACCTTTCATTAGTGAGCAATGGAAATGGCTTGTGGAAAATGTAAGTATCATAATGTATAGCAGTCTAGAAATGCATTTAATGGTGTGTGTTTTTAACAATGAAAAATCCCTGGCTAGTTTTATCCCCCCCCCCCTCCATTATTTGCCATAAATACTATTTCCTCAAGTATTTCATTTGGAATCATCATCATCATTATAATAATTTATAATAACTGTACATTGCACTTTTTGACAAAGGTCTAAAACACACAGCAGAAATAATCCAGTTTGAGACCTCTTTAACTGCCCTGGCTCAACGCTTGGGAATTCTGGGAACTATAGTTTGCAAGATATTTAGCCTTCTCTGTCAGAGAACTCTGGTGCCACAACAAACTACAGTTTCCAAGATTTCCTAGCACTGAGCCAGGGCAGTTAAAGCAGTCTCAAACTGGATTATTTCTGCAATGTGTTTTGGACCTAAAAAGAAAACAACAAAACAATTACTTTTGTATTTGTGACCTGGAGAATTTATAAATATATAAAACTGGACTTCCGTGAATGTGGAAAAACTGTTAATAACAAAAACCTGAAAGAACACCTATATAGGAATCTCTAGGTCCTCCAGTGCAACTCTGTGGTCAGCATCTGCCAGGTCTTGACCATAGAATTGCACTGGAGGAGCTACAAACAACTAGTGGAGTGTTCTCTCTAGGAATCTCTAGGTCCTTCAGTGTGACTTTTGGTTAAAGTTAACCATAGAGTTGTGCTGGAGGACCTAGATATGCCAAAAGAGAACATATTAATAAAATCCATGAATGATCAAATCCACAAAAGTCAAAGCCACAAATATGGAGGGATGAGTGTATACCTAACCTGATGCTAGCTGTTTCCCTATCCCAAAAACGTTTGTAACCTATGTCTTGAACTACCATGAAGCTCATGTACAGAGAAAGGTTGTGTATTAAACAAGCAAACAAACAAACAAATCAAACCTAGCCAGCATAGCAAAGGATAAGGGCTAATAGGAGTTGCAGTCTAATAACATCTGGAGGGCCACATGTTCCCCACACTTGCTGTAGGATCAAAGTTAAAACAGATGTTAGCTAGCAGATTCTGGAAAACTACTAGTAGATGTAATAGACAGCAGCGGTTTGAGTGTTGGACTCTGGAGACCACAGTTTGATTCCCCACTCAGCCATGAAATCCATGGGTGACTTGGGAAAGTCACACTCTTGTATCTTCAGAGGAAGGCAATGCCAAACTCCTCTGAAGAAATTTACCAAGAAAACCCCATGATATGTTCGCCTTAGAGTTGGCATAAGTTGGAAGCAACTTGAAGGCACATGACAGCAGTAGCAACAACAACAACAAACTCTGTAGATGGACCAACAATTTGACCAGAGTGTAGATATACTGAATTATAAGGAATAAAGTTACATGTAACAAGTTATTCCTTGTTGAAATGTGAGAGTGAAAAGGTTATATATAAAAAGTAATTTAATGACTGGGAATAAGGTTGCCTTTTAGGTACAATGAATACATTTTAAATATTTTATAAGGCCATTTGGGGAACATTTTGAATTTAATTTTTCAAGTGATTGTGGTCATTTTATTTATTTTTATCCTACCTTTCCCCAGCTTTTGACTCAAGATGACTCATAAAAAGTTAAAACAGATACAGTTAAAAGTTCACTTCATACAAAAAGTTAAAATGTAACTACTAATAGATGTATATTTATCAATGTTTAGAGCATTTAAAGTAATAAAAATAATAACTAACTTGAACAACACGAAGAGTTACGGTACTTTTCAAAACTCTACTGAATGTTTATCTTTTAAAAACACTTATTTATGAGTGTTATCTTTTTAAAACTAAAATTACTGCAAACAATAGTAACAGATAACATTTAAAAACTGCAAGCCCTGAGTCTGACTCCAAATAAGGCATTTTCAAACCAAATCATACCATACTGTCACTGATTTGCATTATTAATAATGGGCACATAAATTTGAATAGATAATTTGAAATTTCAGTTCTGAATCAAAATAAACATACAGCAAAGACAGGACATTTTAAACATGTTGATTACTGACTTGAGATTTCTGCAATGGACTGGTTATTTTTAATTTATCATTTTGAAATACCAGTCTCTGCACAGATTACATGATGCTCATTACTTAGAGGCTCAGAACCTTCCTTGCTTATCAAATCATAATTCCTTTGTTTTAATAATGATAAGGATGTGGACAGGTATTTAAGTTCAACCCTCAGATGTTCCCACACACCTATCAGTGGTCTAGAACTTTGAGCATAGAGTGCAAAGCTGTCAAGATTGTGTTTGGCAAAAGACCCTATGACAAGGAAACAAATATTATCAGGACTCCTATTGACAGGATATCCTCAATCTGACATCTCTATGGCATAGCACAAATATCCACATTACTGTTGGTTAAAGTGAACTGCAGATACAAAGACCCCACAAATATATTCTTGGAATATATATAAAGTGGTACTTAAATATGCATAGTTATAGTTACATGGTACCACTACTCAATGGGAAACAGCTAGTTTAGATAGGGAGAAAGACCAGTGATTGGACTGAAATGTTAAAGGGCCCAATAATTGTTCTTTTGTTAAAACATATATATGAACAAATTAATGTCCAACTAGGACTAGTGTATAAGCCTTAAGTGTTCAATCAGATGTTCTGTTTAGCATTTTCCATATGTCATCAATAATCAAAGTTATATAGAGGTGAAAATAAATGTTCTACTATAAGTCATTATTTAGGGATTATGTGTCTTCTGTGATTTTGCAACAGAGAATCAAATACAACCTAAGGAATTTAGCTTCCTGAGAACCTCAGTTTCCTTCCTTCCTTCCTTCCTTCCTTCCTTCCTTCCTTCCTTCCTTCCTTCCTTCCCCCTCCTCCCCCTAGATTAAAATTATTGTAACTCCTAAATGACATGTATCACAGTTAAATAATAATTTAAGCTCCTTTTGTTAGTATCTCCCACTCTCGACATGAAGAAAGATAAAATACAGTTTCTTGATGACAGACATGCACATTCAGAGTTACAAATACACTTTAGTAAATGCATGAGAAAACATTGTTCCTTGCTGCAAAAGCCTCAGTGCAGAAATCTTAAACAGACCCTCTGTTTTACGAGATAGATATATGTGTTGAAATGAAAAACATTAATTCCATCTAGCTGGAAGAAATATTAGATGAAGTTTCAAGCAAATCTGGTCAGAACCCTGCATTGCTATCGATATCATTGTCAGGATCAGTGGGCTCAGTTTCCAATAACCAAGAGAAGATCTTAGTGTGATTAAAACAAAAGATTTTATTCCAGAAATTGAGACACAAGTTCCTCTGTCCAGGGTTTGTGTCGGAACTGAAAAGTTTTCCCCTTGGATCATACTTAAGAGTTCCCATCAGCCAGCCCTGCTCCCTGGCTATGATCCCAGGCCTTTGATCCAGATCAAAGTGACATTTCATGTTTCCTCTTTCCTTTCCTGCATTATCATTCAATCACACTTAAGGAAGGAGAGCATCCCTGCTTTACAGCCCTGATCCGCTTGCAAGAACAACAGGGTCAAAAAACCACAAATCTCTCTTGGCTTTGGCCATTTGCTCCCTCCCATTGTTTCCCAAACTTGGCTTCCCACATAATTCCTATTTCCCTCTCAATGAACCAGCATCTTATCATAACATTATATCACCATATCATCTTACTATCATATCATCATTACATCATATCATCATGACAGAACCATGCATATGGATCTGACAATCGTCTAGATCATATCTTTTTCTATATCATCTATCTAGATCCATATCTATACAGGTTGAGTATACCTTATCCACAATTCCACAATCCAATGTAATAGTGACATCTTTGCTTTCTGATGGCTCAATGTACACGAACTTCATTTCATGCACAAATTTATTTAAAATATTGTGTCTAAAATTATCTTTAGGCTATGTATATAAGATGTATATGAAACAAATTAATTTCATGTTTAGACCTGGGTACTAGCTCCAAGATATCTCATTACGTATATGCAAATATTCCAAAATCTGAAAAAATCCTAAACATTTCTGGCTCCAAGCATTTCGGATACTCAACTTGTATTTATATCTATACATCCATCTGTCTGTCTGTCCATCCAGGAATCTCCCCCAGTAACACAAAATGCCTTGACTGAAGTTTTCCTTTCTCTTCCAATTTTCTTTGGATCAGTATTCTTCAGAAACGTGTAATGAATTAGCATGGATTCTCTTTACAGATTCAAAAGAAAGGTAGCAAATACAAGATTAGCACACCAATTGCTACTCCTAAACTGGAATCATCCCAAACTCTGTCAACCAAAAGATTTAAGAGTATACATGTTAGAAGGCCATGTTTCTAATTTACAGAGGCAGCACTCTGTTTTCTTCTAATATGTTCTGCATACATGTTAAACAGATGTGAAACAGGGTGAACAGGGTGAAAGGATGCAGCCTTGTCTGACCCTTTTGCCAATGGGAACCATTCTGTTTCTCTGTTTTCTGTTCTGACAGTAGCCTCTTGTCCTCAGTACAGATTCCTCATCAGGACTATCAGATGTGTTGGTACTCCCATGTCTTTAAGGGCATTCCATAGCCTTTCATGATCTATGCAGTCAAAGGCTTTGGTATAGTCTATAAAGCACATGCTGATTTTCTTTCAGAATTCCCTGGTGCACTCCATTAGCCATTATATGTTTGCAATGTGGTCCCTAGTGCCTCCTCCTTTCCTGAATTCCACTTGAACCTCTAGGATTTCTCTCTCCATCTATGGTTGGAATCTATGTTTCAGAATGTTGAGCATGATTTTGTCCAACCGAGATCCTGATGAGCATGTTTGCCACCTTGGTTAGTAGGTCTCGCACTGAGTGCTCCTCTGTCAGTGTCTGTTGTTGTCCAGGGCTCCAGTCCGTCTCTCTCCTGAGGATTTACATATAATGGGCTCACCAATATGACATCCCAGCCCAACACTCTCCTTGAGTCTGCTCCCACCTTCAAGTGTGGATTGGGGTCTGGAACCACTCATCCTCCTCACAGCTCAGTGGGTCTTGCTGGGCTTCCTCCCAGAGCCAGTCCTCCATCCCCATGAATATCAACAATCTGAGATATGCTGACGACACTATAATACTAGCAGACCTGGAACACCTTCTAAGGAAGATCAAAGAAGAAAGTGCTAAGGCAGGCTTAATGTTGAACATAAAGAAAACAAAAATAATGACCACCAAGAACCTTCACGAGTTCAACCTAGAAAATGAAGAAATAGAAATAATAAAAGAATTCTCATATCTGGGATCAAACATTGATCGAAATGTGGACTGCAGGAAATCAGAAGAAGATTAAGAATGGGGAGTGTGGCTATGAAAGCACTAGAAAAGATTCTAAAATGCAAAGATATACAACTCGGCACAAAAGGTAGAATCATACAAGCCATTGTATTCCCTATTCTCATGTATGGATGTGAGAGCTGGACAGTTAAGAAAGATGATAGGAAGAAAATCAATGCATTTGAGATGTGTTGCTGGAGAAGAGTGCTGAGAATCCCATGGACAGCCAAAATGACAAACAAATGGGTCCTAGAGCAGATCAAGCCAGAAACGTCCCTGGAATCCAAGATGACCAAATTGAGGCTGTCATACTTTGGACACATAGTGAGAAGGAAGGACTCATTGGAAAAGACAATAATGCTGGGAAAGGTGGAGGGAAGTAGAAAGAGAGGAAGGCCATATGCCAGATGGATGGACTCTGTTAAGGAAGACATGGGTATGGGGTTGGAGGAATTAAGCAGAGCAGTGGAGGACAGAGGGTCTTGGAGATGTCTCATCCATAGGGTTGCCGTGAGTCAAGATTGAGTCAAGGACAGTTAACAACAACAAAAGCCCTCTGTTTACATGGCTGGTCCAAGTCCAGTTTAAAATTTAAGTGTCACAAAATGAAACATTAGAGCAGGGGTAGGCAACCTTTCCCCTTTAAGGGCCGAGGGACTTCAGGTCCCAGAAGCCTCAGCCATGTTGGCCAATAGTCCCATGTTGGCCAATAGCTCCTGGGATTCTGGGAGCTGAAGTCCCTCGACCCTTAAAGGGGAAAGGTTGCCTACCCCTGCATTAGAGGCATGGGGTTTTCATTCTCAGAGTTTATTACTTAGGCAACTGCAGGTGTACAGGTCTCCAGACCAGTCTTTCAGCTAGGGTTGCAACTAGTCAGCAAGGGCTGAAAATACTTCCATAAGATATAGATAGATAATAGATAAATATGAGATAGATAAATAGAAAGGAAGAAAATCAGCATGTGCTTTATAGACTATAGTGAAACCTTTAACTGCAGAGATCACAAAAAGCTATAGAATGCTCTTAAAGAAATGGGATCACCATGGCATTTGATAGTCCTGAAGAGGAATCTGTACTTAGGAGAAGAGGTTACTATTATAACTGAATATGGAGAAGCAGTATGGTTGCCATCTGGCAAAGGCTGCTTTCTATTGTATTATTTGTTCAATGTGTATGCAGAAAATATTATACAAAAAGCAGGTTTAGACTCAGGAGGAGTAGTAGTAAAAATAGTACGAAAGAACACTCACAATCTAAGATATGCAGATGATATCAAACTGCTGGTAGAAAATATCAGAGACTTGGAACAAGTACTAAGAAACTTAAAGAAGAAAGTGCAATAGCAGGCTTACAGCTGAAATTGAAATAATGACTATGGAGGATTTACATAAATTCAGCCTAGATAATGAAGAAATCAAAATAGTCAAATATTTCCTAAACCTTGAATGAAATATTGACCAGAATGGAGTCAAGAAATCAGAAGAAGACTAGGAATTAGAAGGGCAGCTATAAAATAACTAAATAAAATCCTGAAGTGTAAAGATATACAACTGAACGCTAAAGTTAGAATTGTCCAAGCCTTTATATTCCCCATCACCATGTACAAATGTGAAAGCTGAACAATGAAGTAAGCTAAGAGAAAGAAAATCAACTAATCTGAGATGTGGTGCTGGAAAAGAGTGACGAGAATACCGCGCACAGCCAAAAATACAAACAAATGGGTCCTAGAACAGATAAAGCCAGGAAGTTGCCATGAGTCATGGTCAATTCAATGGACATGGAGAGTGAACAGTCTGTAGTATTTATGGCAGTAGGAGAAAGTTAAAACATTTGAAATTAGAATCGAATACCTCATAGTTCATTTGGAAGAGGTGAAAAATACTAACCAGATTTGGTCAATAGAATAAGTTAAAAAAATCTGAAGTTTGACTAAAGCAATATGAAATGTGGGGAGCTAGATATTTTTGGAATTTACTGTGGAAATGGGCAATCTGTTGCAAGAATACTTTGGCAGTAATTTCCTTCCAAAGACTGCAGACTGTGTGTGTCTAACTCAATAAGGTTTAAAGCTAAACTTCCACATTAAGGGCCTGAACAGACTGCCAGAAATAATCCATCTTGAGACCACTTTAACTGCCCTGACTCAGTGCTAGGGAATCATGGAAACTGTAGTTTATTGTGGCATCAGAGCTCTCTGACAGAGAAGGCTCAATGGACGTTTTCACACTGTCCTCCTAAAGCCGGCTGGAGCCATTCCGGAACGGGTCGTGCCGCCGATTCCGGAATGGCTCCGCCGCCGAAAGGCTAATTCCGGTTGGACAGCCGGAATTACCTTTATGCCGCTTCAGCCGGAGTTATCCTTGGTTCGTCCGGAGTGACGCCGGACTTAGGGCTCCGTGTGTTTGAACACACGGAGCCAAAAGCCGGCCGGACGCAGGGATGACACCGGAAGGGGCGGGGTTTGCCGCCGCGTGTGTGTAAACACACGGGAAATGGCGCCGGAGCGAGGCCGGCGGGAGGCCGGCTAGCGTCCTCCTTTTGCGCAGTGTGAAAACGTCCCATGTCTGAAAAAAACAAACTACAATTCCCATGATTCCCTAGCATTGAGCCAGGACAGTTAAAGTGGTCTCAAGCTGGATTATTTCTAGCAGACTGTTCAAGCTCTATGACTGCCTCCTGCAACATATAACATTGATGGTTACACACTTTCCTATTGTGGCATGGACAGTGTCAATTAAATGTCTGTTGTCCCAGTTTTTGAAATGTAAATTTCCCAGTTTCTTTCTCCTTCTCCCACTTCCCACCTCTTTGTCTTCAGCTTACTTCACTTGCTGCAAACTACATTCAAAATGCAAATGTAGTTCACACTCAATTAAGTCAGCAGCATGGAGAGGCAAGGACGGGAGAGGACAGAATCTTGACCTTCTCAGTAGGCTTAGGCAAAAGCAAACTGCTGCTAAATCTTCTAGCTTGTGTGTTCATCCCCATTAATACCTTTTGCCATCATCACCATACTCTGATATTGCTTGGCCATACATATCCTAGTTTCTATCTGTGGAGTATTGGATGGGTATTCAGCTAGTTTTACTGTGGGCGAATGCCTTTTCAGGGAAGCTTGGCTGCCATTGCTGATTTCACAGAGCAAGTTTTGATAAATTTTAGAAAAGCAGGAATACACTTCAGATTTGGAGTTGCCATAAAATTTATTCATCTTAAACGCATACAGAACTAAGGAAATATGTGTCCATGGGGATACTACAAAATAGCTAAACAGTTTGACATCTTATTTGTGAATACTATGCATATCACTAATTACCATCTTGGGCTTCTTTAGGGAAATCTAATCACATAGTGATTAGAACTGTTTACTATCCTATTACTTCATCACTATCAGTCTTCACAGAAATACAATACCTTCTGAGTGCTGGTTTACTTTGTTCCTTTTGATACAATCATGAGCACACTTCCCCTAAAGCCTGACTTGCTCCTCAAAGATTTTCCTACATACTTGTCCAGAATCTCTAGCTTCTATTTAAGGGTATAATGATAATAATAAAAAAATCATTAATTCACAGTTACCCTCTACTAAACCTCATTTATATTAAAAACATCTGCACACCTATCATCGAGGCATACTTAATTTTTTGTTAGACTCATGCTTCTAGGCCCCAGACTTTATTTTAAATATGGCATAAAGGAAAATTTGCAGGCAGCCTTGTACTCAGTTGCTGAGCAGTGAATTCCAAGAATCCAGGATTCTTGGAATATGTTATGCTATGACATAGGGACTACCAATGATCAGTAGGAACATATTTAAATAGACACTAAGTTCTCACTTACCCTATTCAACAAATTTCAACTTTACCATACCAAATTATTTGGTTTTGGATTGTAACATCTACTAATGTCTTATGATCAGTGGCATCTCTAGGGGGTGTGTGGTGGTGTGGCCTACACTAGGTGGCACCCCAAAAGTGGGGGTGACATACGGTCACCTCCGTGCTCCCCCCTGCTGTTTCTGTGTGCTATCCCATCCTTCTCATCAGCAAGGGGTGCTTTTCCTCATTAGGAAAAGGATGGGATGGCAGGGGGGTAGGGAGCACACTCTGTCTCCAAAAGTCCCACCCCCTGCACTAGGTGACACCCAGTGTGAGGATGCCACTGCTTATGGTGATTCCAAACGCCTTCCTGAGGCATCTGTAACTCTCCCTTCTGCACCACTAACTTGGGTTGCCAGAGTGCAAACTCTTCTACCTTTATTTATATTGTGGAAGAAAGGATTTGTGCAGTGCTGCTTGTAACACAGCCAGGCAACAAGCAGCAGCAGCAGCAGCAGCAGCTGAAATCCCATTTTCTATACATTCATTCAATGAACATCTTCAATTTTCCCTCTAGCAACCCTAACAAATCTAACTAGGCTTGCACCATACCTAGGGATGGAAAAAATATTTTTAAAAAATGTCCACAAATTGGTTGAAAAACATGTTTTTCAAGTGCTGAGAAACTTCACTGAGATTTTTTTTTTTTCCAATTCAGGACTTATTCTGGTCAAAACGAAACTTGAAGAATTAAACTTGAAGAATTAAATCTGTAAACATACCCTACAGCAGGGCTCGGCAAGTTTTTTTTACCTGGGGCCGGTCACTGGTCCCCAGGTCTTCCGCCGAGCCGGGGCGGGAGGGGGGGGGGAATGACGGCGCACCATTTCCAAAATGGTGGCTGTGGCTCATTCGCGCATGTGCAGGGCAGCGTGGGTAGGCTGGAGCCAGCAGCCCGGGTGCGGCCCGTGGGCCGTAGTTTGCCGACTCCTGCCCTACAGAATTTCATAGGTAAAATGAAAAGATCTCCTCCTTCTACCTATCCTAAGCTGTCCTCAAAGCAGCTGCCACTGTTGTTTCTGCTTCTGTCATAGGCCTGCTGCCTTTATCTTCATTTCTTTTGCAGACATGGGCTATTGATCTTCCAGCACATAATTGCCCAACAGGGGGAGAGGTATTGGGCTGTGCTGGTGTAGTAGAACAGCTTGGATGGTTCCTCCTAAGACAATGGTGAGATGCTATGCTGGATGGAGGAAATTGCAGTGGGGCAGCAAATATAAGGAGGAGAAGGTAACACAGCCCTCCACCTGGCCTAGCTGAGCCATCGCTGACCAAGCCAAGTGGTGGAAGTAGCCCCTTGCTGGATGGAGGTAGCAGTGGTGGTAAAGTTGATGAGGAGGGCAGCAACTCAGCCTTTAGGAACATCTTAATCTCCACCACCTTCCTCCTCATCTTCACATCTCTGTCCTTGACTATCCTCCTTGTCTTCACCCACCCTAACTGAATGTTCACTGACCATGCCAAGTAGCTGTGCCAAACCTTCACCCACCATGCTAAGGTGGGTCTGTGGGACATTTTTAAAGGAACTGAAAAAGCCAGATGACTGATGGCTTCCCTACTTGAAGCGGAGCAGTTGTAAGATATGCTGCACAGATCAGAGCAAAGAGCCAAATATATTTGTTCTATAACATGGTGGAGGGGAACTTAACTCTGTTATACAAACTAGAATATTTTTTTTTTAAAAAAAATCCCTCTCACTTTCCATAGATCTTTTGCTTTGTTTAGTCTGCACTACAACATGCTTTGTGTAGCACTAAGAGAGTAATGATGAGGCGGTGATGGGTTTGCCCTACCTCATCCCAGGCATTCAGGGACAGAGGTTGCAGCCAATCTGTTGATAATGTGTTCCAGCATTGAGAGCCTCCTGTTTCAAAGGGCCCTCTTAATAACAATCTGGAGTCTCACTATACTCATTCACTACAATAGAAAGGATGGAATGTTTCAAGGCATCACAAGATGCCTGTCTTTGTTCACACCATATATGGTGCTTTCAGAGTACCCCAGCTGTTTCAATGAGAAATGCTTGCACATCTGTGTGTGCGGCCTCCCCTGTATAAATCAAGCCAGGAACAGCACAATGCAGGAGTCTGCCTGCCATGAGCAGTCAAACTGGAGCCTACAAATCAAAGTACAGAAGCTAAACTGCTTTCTTAAGCAGATTCTGTTATTTCCAATAGGACTGAATACACACACACATAAAGACATGTATGAAGTCATTTGGGGTTCCTTTGTATCAAGGTGGCTTTTTTCAGAAGACTAATTTTATCACAGCTTTGATAATTTTATCACATTTTGTGATTTTACTTTGTGTTGTACACAGGAAGAAGAATTTTGATGACACTCTCCAGAAACCTTAATCACAAGCTATGTTGGCTGGGATCCTGAGATTGATTAATCCAAACCAAACAGTGGACACCAAACCCCTGGTTGCATGACATCTGGAGAGAATTTGCCCAAAGGCCAGCTTGTGGATCTTTCAAATAATGGTATACAATACAGAACCAGCCCAGGAATAAAAGATCCAGTGTAGGCATGGATGAACCTTGGCAAGGGTTAAGCATATCATTCAAAATCTGCAAAACAATGATAACTTTATTGCTGCTTCCAACATGTATAATATGAATTTTGGTTGTCCCAATAAAAGTATCCCTATTTTGTAGATTTTGGATGATGCTGTACTTTGCCATATGGCTAACACAGGGTATGTTTCAAGGGTTAACCATGTTCACCTTCGTTTTGGTTAAATCTTAGCTCCACAATCACTGTGGGGCAGTTTCCTGAACTTAAATTAAGTACCAGAGATCAAGGGGAGCTTCCTCCTCACTGCTTAATCTAGTATGGAGTGGGATTTTTTTTTTAAAAAAAATTTGAACAAACCAAGGCTGTATTGTAGGGATAGGGTTAAGCCTTCTTCCAATGCTGAGGGTATGTTTTTGGGTAACAGTTCTTTCTTGATCAGGGCAGGCAAAAAGCAGCCTGAAGATCTATATGATCCTTGAGATTGCCAAGTGTGGCTCTAGATGCCCCTAGATGTATTCATATTAATATTATGTTAATATTAGTCCCCAGAGCCCCAGGTCTTTTTTAAAATTCAGTCTGATTTTGGGGGTGATTTTTGCCTGAAAATCAATCCAAAGCTCTCCATGTCACCCACCCATAAATGTGATGGTTTGCTTCCCTCAACCTGACAGCACCCCAAACCTTCCAAAAAAGGGGAAACCAAACTGATAGTTAGAAGTGATGGTGCACTGAAACCCACCAGTGTGGCTCACCATGTAGGTGTGTGTGTCTGTGGGAATTGCCCTGCCCCCTTTGCTATTGCCCACTCTTGTACTGGATCTTCATGAACAGCTTGTTCTGCCAACACTGTTGTGCTTTCAGGCAGCCTGATTTATTTTCCCACACATTTCTTGATAAAGGTTGACCTCTCCAGTTTACATTTGTCCTCAAAATGTCTAAGAGCACCTTTGGGAGGAAAATAGGAGCTGGCAGAAAACTGGTGTGTGATTCACCCTGTCCCAATTGGCAGAAGGTTCTTGGTTAGGTCCATATTACTGCCATTGCCCAGAAAAAAGAATGCTTATTTCAGAACTCATCTATACATCCCAATATAATTTTTCCAAGCACTAAGTTATTATAACATATAGTTTGTTCCTTAAAATAGAGATTAGTGGCACCAAAGGCATGGGCTTCATGCTCTTTACAGGCTTCAATCCGATACAAATTTATCTCTTAAGCAATCCTAGGCTGCATCTACACTGCAGAAATAATCCAGTTTAATACTATTTTAATTGTCATAGTTTAATGCTATAATTCTGGGAATTGTAGTATGTTGTGGCACCAGAGTTCTCTGACAGAGAAGGCTAAGTGTCTCAAAAAACAACAAGTCTCAGACTTCCACAGCATTGAGTCATGGCAGTTAAAATGGTGTCAAACTGGATTATTTCTGCAATGGTCTTGTTTCTGAGTGGACATGGATAGGATTGCACCGTAAAATGTTCTGTAAGACCTGCATACTTTCATCCTGCTGTATGATAATCTTATGACCCCTTTGAATTCCCTCTTCTTTGCCTTCTACATGCTAAGATAAAATATGCATTCCTTTTTCCTCCATTAAGGAATATTTGTTCTGTGCACAACCTATGATTTACACTTTCCCTCATTATTCCTTGCTTGCTTGCTGGGGATGTGTGCTTACTGTATTTTTGCAAAGTTGGTTGCAATTCTAAGTAACATTTTCTTCTGAAATAAGTTTGTTGACTTTTTATGCTTTAAGAACTTAACATTTCAGCTTACAGTAAGGGAAAAGAAGATGAGAATGAGATCAGAAGAAAGACAAAGGAAGAAATACCCTTTGGAAGGCAGAAGTCCCCCAAATCTTCCCCTATAAAAGAGATGGCACATCCCTCTCATTTCAAGCCCAATAAAGTAATTTATGGAGCTCTACCCGATGAGGCAAAAGCTCTAGAATTAAACCTGAGTCATTACTATGCAGACTGCTTTTGTTTGTTTGTTTGTTTTTAAGGTGAAGATAATGATCCTCCTGTCCTGGACCTTTGGGGGTTCTTTTTTGCACTCCGGGTAGGAGGTGCTTCTTTTGAAACCATTGGTAGCTTCTGAGAGAGCCGGGGTAAACACATACCCCTTGATTTGTTATTAATCCTCTCCCATCCCACTTTTTCAGCTGCTCTTAAAATGGCCCACTTTCTCTCTCTCCTCATCCTACTTTCTATCTTAGTCTTAATCTTACTTGAGCTGCTGAAAACTGGATTCAAAGTGTCACTCCCTCAAGAAGAGAGGAAGGGAGATGGTGGAATCTTGCCCTTCCCAATAGGCTCAAGAAAAAGCAAACTGCTACAGCATCTCATGGCTTATCTGCTCTTCATTAATAACTTTCACCATCTTAATCACAGCTAGATGTTGGTTGGCCATATGCATCTTGGTTTTCATTAGTGAAATGTTGGAGTCTATATAATAAAACCCCTATCTGGCTTCCTTGGGTACATCTGTACTGTAGCAATAATGGAGTTTGACACCACATTAACTGCCATGGCTCCATTCTACAAATACCAGCACTCTTTGACAGAGAAGGCCAAAGACCTTATGAAACTACAAACCCCAGGATTCCATAGGATGAAATTATAGCACTTAAAGTAGTGTCTAACTTGATTATTTCTACAGTGTAGATGCAATAAGACTAGGAATGGGAAGGGCAGCTATGAAAGAACTAGAAAAGGTCCTAAAGAGTAAAGACGTACAACTGTGCACTAAAGTCAGAATTATTCAGGCCATTATATTCTCCATTACCATGTACGGATGTGAGAGCTTGGCACTGAAGGAATCAGACTGGAAGAAAATCAACTCATTTGAGATGTGGTGCTGGAGAAGACTGCTTAGGGTACCATGGACAGCCAAGGAGACAAACAAATGGGTCATTGAACAGATAAGACCTTGGGAGTCAAGATAATCAAGTTGAGGCTACCATACTTTGGCCACATAACAAGAAGGCATGGATCACTAACCCCCCCCCCCCCCACCAATAATGCTAAGAAAGGTAGATGGTAGGAGGTGGGGGGGGAGACCATAGACCAGATGGATGGACTCGATCAGGGGGTTATGGGCATGGTCTTACAGGACCTGAGCAGAGCAGTGGAAGATAGGAATTCTTGGAGCTATCTCATCCACAGGGTCACCTTGACTTCAGGGCAGCTAATGCCACCAATAAAGATGCACCCTTGTCTCAGTTGCTCCTTTACTCCTGGGAGGTCCCCACTGATGACAACATGGTTGGAGTTGTGTGATGACAAAGGATTAATCAAGATAGTCCCTGCCAAATGGGGACAGTTGGGAGGATATGGGTCCATGGAGCAACTAACCTCCTTTAAAGAACCAATGGCATAATGGTGAGCTTAGGGGGTGACAGGGTCACTATTGAGGAAAGAAGGGAATATGCTCCCCTTGAATCACTGCCCCTACCTCATTTCAATCAAGTTTCAAAAAGCCTTAGGTTTGTATTTGAAAATTGGGTTCGGGCAATTACTTGGGGATTACAGGGCCTCAAATAATTGCCCCAGTGGAATAGCTATGGGACCATGTGGTTTTATACTAACCAAGTGATTTTTCAAAAGTACATTTTGTTTAAATTTTGCCATTTCTAATACTAAGATATAACTTGAACCAAGAGGGTACCCTGCTCCCACTTATGCATTATCATCTTCAGATCTGATTACTTACCAGAAATGTTTAGGTCTATCTGTTATGAATTCCATGTGCCTTGTAGATTTCCATATATACAAGACTTCTCCCTACAGAATAATTATGTACAGCTACACAGACACACAGGAAAGATTTACACCCTGTGATATTTATGTCTCCATATGTTCCGGACAGACTAAAGCTTACACATTGCCAAAAAGAAAAACAGAGAATAATTTAAAGAGAAAACATAGATTTGCATAATATTTGCATCAGTGGCTTTTGTGGAAAGATGCAAATACATAGAAATTACAAGTTGCGAATAATTAGGAAATCATGATTAGAAATAATTAGAAAATGATGAGAAGTAACAATTATAATTTAAATAGAAATGAAATGCATTTGACTATACTGAGGAACAGAAGTGAAAAAAACAAACTTGACAGCATTTCCCCAACTTCCTCTTAATTGTACTTCACCTCTTTATTTCGTATCTAGTTTCAATACTTCAGTGGGTATGCATGGACATATTATCTACTTTTATTGCATTTCCCCCAGTATGCACATTTCTTTATACATTTAAATTTAATTTGCATATTTATCCCATTGATTAATGTGTGTGCAAATTTTATAGATTTGCATTTCAAAATGTGTATGTTTTTATGCACACCTTATTTCTCAGAAATGACTTGTAATCCCTCAAATGTACTCATGACAAATTTCTCAAAGAAGTAGCCATTTTCAGTCTCTTGTAGCATAAGGGGAGGAACATAACAGCACCTTTAAGACTGTTTTTTTTTTAATTTTTATTTAGCATGAGCTTTCATGAATATAAATGCACTTCTTCAGATGCAGTGCAGAATGATATCCAGGCCTCAGATATATAGCATATTTATATGGTTGTGGGAGTGGGATGAAATGTAATAGGATCCAGAAAGATACAAATAATGACCCTTGTTTTCAGTTTTCAATGATGCAAATCATGATCCTAACCCTCAATTTTCAAAGGGCTGTGGAAGGTGATACAGATCTTTCAGATCTTTACAGTGGTCAAAGAAAGGTCTGGACAGAGGACACCAGGCTGCCCTAAATGTGAACAAAGACATTCTAACATCACAAAACTCCAGTACTGCCAGATGTACAGAATATTAGTGAAGTCAGAGCTGAAGGCATTGGGACTGTCTGAACAGCAGAGAATATCACCAGTCTGTCTCCTTGCAGATTCTTTCTGACCTTAGGTGCAGTCTTTTGCTGAAGGTCAGGTGGGTGAATTTTGTCAGTGAAAATATATGATTGAGAGCTCTTGCATTGTGACATATTCACGAGTGGCTTGGACTTTAATGGACTATCCATTACTTTTACAGAAGACATGTTTCTGGTAAAGATGAAGTCATAAATCTAATTGATAGCCCTAGCTAGAGTAGATTCCTGGGTCAGACATTTTGTATATAGTTAATAACTTAGGGGCCCTTTCACACTTACCAATTATAATGTTATGATTCCACTTTAATTGCCATGGTTCTATGCAATCATAGGATTTGCTGTTTGGGGTGGGGTATATAGCATTTTCAGCCAGAAAGCTCTAGTACCTAAAACACAAATTCCACAGGATGGGATTGAACTATGGCAGTTAAAGTGGAATCATAATGCTATGGTGTGAAAGGGCCCTAAGTGTGTGTAGAAGAAACCAAAAGATCTGGAAAAAATTACAAATTTGAGGAGGGTGATTTTATTTACTCATGAGAAATTAAGATTTTATATAGAACTCATGAAACCTTTAAGAAAACCCTCATATTTTCTGCATTACATAAGGGTTCCTTTGTGTGAAAAAGAAGATGTAGAAAGCGCAATTGATGACCATCCAGATGTGGCACAATGGCAGCTCCCTGGCTATACTGGTGGAGGGATGATGGGAGTTTGAGTCCAACATCTGGAAGTAATAACTTCCACACAGCAAAATGTACTGCAGCTCATAAGAAACAAAGGGGATTTTAACATACCTGTAACTGAATACTGTATTTACCCTATTCCCATAAAAAGATAAATTGCCCTACCAAATGTACTAGCAAACTCGAGCCATGATTATTCTTCCCATATGTTGGAGAGTGGATGAAGTTGACAGATACTAGCTTACCACAATCCTGAAGTGTGATCCTCTGTGAATCATGAACGTTGGAAATAGGTTTGTGTGAGAGAGAGTTTCAATAGAGGGAGGCAAATGTGCACTACAAGTCCCAAAATTCTTGACAATGGGCCATCTGGCTGGTACTTATTTTATTTGTAATCTAAAACCTATGGAGGACACTTGTTGCTTAACTCTGCTTTACAACAACCTGGCTGTTTATCCTAATGCCTATAGATAACGTCATATAATATTGCAAAACCATCCTCTGTAAAAATGTATTTGGCACTAGGAGAGCCACAAGGAGTCTCCCACTATGGCTTCCTTTTTAATAAGGGAAATGCAGGTTTGCTGAAGTGGATTGCTGCAGCATTAGTAGTAGGTTTTTGTTATATTAAAAAAAGCTTTTACAGCCACTTTTTCATTCATGGAAATTTCTTGGGTTCTCTCTCTCTCTCTCTCTAGTAAATGAGAAATCAACATTCTCATCACAAGAACAAAACAGAATAAAACCAAAGACAGACTGGAAAGGAACAGACCGAAAATCTTCCTCCTCTAACACTTAAAATACTGAGATTAGCTCTGCATGCCCTGTTGGCTCTCTTCTATGTCCTGCTGATGTGCAGTGACATAAATAAAAACCTAGGCCCAACAGAGATGCCAACTATTAGCAGTGTCTGAGGTAACTGTCCCCAACAGTAGCTATTAACAGTGAGTGCAGAAGTGCTCCCAGGTGGTGGTGAGTAAGACTGATTTTGCTGCAGTCTAAGGTTTGAGATTTTGCATATGTGTGTGTACATGCATGTGTGAATGTATGTACCCACATGAATGAGCATGCATGCGTATGAAAAATCCTAAACAGCCACTGACAATCAGTTTTTTTCAAGGAAGTTGTACAATGTAGCCTGAAAAATAAAAGTATTTTAAGTGTTTCTGGGCCCTGTAACGCCGGCTCCCTTACTCACCACCACCTGGGAGCACCAGCGTCGTTGGGGGCGTGGCCCCGCGGCCAGGGCAGGACTTAAGAGCCCTGCAGGAACATCAGGCCGCGGAGGACACGGCGACAGCGGCGGCGGGAGGCTCCGCTTGAAGAGAGGGGCGTGGGCCCTGTAACGCCGGCTCCCTTACTCACCACCACCTGGGAGCACCGGCGTCATTGGGGGCGTGGCCCCGCGGCCAGGGCAGGACTTAAGAGCCCTGCAGGAGGACGAGGAGACCACCAGCTGAGATAGAGACTGATCCTCTGGTCCTTATATGAAACTATATGGCCTGTTAATAAGATCTGGCCACAGAGGACTTGATAAGCGGAGGGTGTGAATCTTTTTTGTTAATTCTATATTAACAACTTGGCCCTGTTATAGCTCAGGCGATATAGATGATTATTGGTTGGGTCGACCTGTATTATATTATAGCTAAGTAGCCCTTTAACATCTCAATGGGCCTAGGTAGATTGATCCAGGTCTAAATTTGGCAAGATCTTTATATTTTCCCAACTAGCCCCACTTGTGTCATCAGGGTGGGAAGTGAGACAGGGGCTACTATAGAAGTAGCGTTGGGGAATGGGAGATATGGCTGGAACAGAGTGGACAAATGTTACAAAAGAAGGCGAGATTGCTGTTTAGTAGCTATCCCACCTTCAGTCCCCTCTGTTTCCCGGAATGGTTTGGGGAGCAGACCATCCATTCCACAGAACCTCACTTTGCTCCTTTGCAATGCCAGGTCAGTGAAAAACAAGACTCATATTATCCAGGACCTCCTCCTGATGAGAATGCCGACCTGGCTTGTTTTACAGAGACCTGGCTGGGAGAGGATAGCGCTACAACCTGGGCGCAGGCCCTCCCAGCTGGGTACTCTGTTAGTGAGCAGGTGAGGGGAAGTGGGCGGGGAGGCGGTGTGGCTCTAGTCCATAAGAACACCTTGACCTTGACAAGGATACGTCTCCGGAACATGGCCCACATCGAGTGTATGTACCTTAGCCTGAAGACCAGGGATAGTTTGGGGATTTTGCTAGTCTACCGACCACCCCGTTGTCTAGCTGACTCCCTAACCGAGCTGACACAACTGGTCTCTGAGCTTTTGCTGGAGTCTCCCAGACTTTTGGTTTTGGGAGACTTCAACATTCCTCTCGAGACCAGTTTTACAGGTGCAGCTCGGGAGTTCATGGAGACCATGACAAACATGGGCCTATTGGTCAACGGGCCCACACATTGTGCAGGTCATACACTTGATGCGGTCTTCAGTACGGAGCAGGAATATCCGTGGGCAGAGGATGTACATACCTCTGCATTGTCATGGATGGATCATTTCCTGGTCAAGATGGAACTTAGAGCCAGTATTCGCCTCGCCGGGGGTGGTGGACCTATTAGAATGGTCATCCCTCGAAGGCTAATGGAGCCAATAGGACTCCGGAAAGCCTTGGAGGGATTAATGGTTGGGAATGCCGGTGATCCTGTCGAGACTCTGGTAGACACTTGGAATAGTAATCTTACTAGGGCCATCGACACGATCGCTCCCAAGCACCCTTGTCATCCCGCCCCTAATCGTAGGCCATGGTATACACCTGAGCTTAGGAGGATGAAGCGGCATGGACAATGGCTAGAGTGCAAGTGGAGAAAAACTCGACTCTTATCGGACAGAACTTGCCATAGGAATTTTCTTCATTCCTATCGGGAGGCGATATGTGCAGCAAAGAAAGCTTTCTCCTCTGCACGTATTGCGTCTGCAGAGTCTCATCTGGCAGAGCTGTTTAAGGTGGTGAGGGAGATGACGCAGGTTCCCCCTGCGCCAAATCCCTTACTTAACCCGATGACAGCCTGCTGCAATGCATTTAATAACTTCTTTGCAGACAAAATCTCTCAGATAAGAGCTGACCTTGACGCAACTATTGGGATAGAGTCTATAGGCGAGGAGTCCAACGACTCCGCCGATGTAATTTTACTGGATCAGTGGCAATCTGTGAGTACCGAGGACGTGGACAAGCTGCTTGGTAAGGTGAGGAAGACGACTTGCCCTCTCGACCCTTGCCCATCCTGGCTGGCTGTCCGGGGGGGATGCATTGATGAGACTCCTTACTGATATCATCAATGCGTCCTTCAGGGAAGGACATGTTCCATCATGTTTAAAGGAAGCGGCGGTTAGGCCGCTCCTGAAAAAGCCTTCCCTGGACCCCCGGGATATGAAGAACTATAGGCCTGTGTCATTGTTGCCATTTCTGAGCAAGGTGATCGAGAGGGCAGTTGTTCTTCAACTCCAGGCAGTCTTGGATGAAACCGATTATCTAGACCCATTTCAAACCGGCTTCAGGACAGGCTTTGGGGTAGAGACTGCCATGGTTGCCTTGACCGATGATCTGCGTCTGAGCATCGACAGGGGTAGTGTGACCCTGTTGGTGCTCCTAGACCTCTCAGCGGCTTTCAACACAATAGATCACGGCATCCTCTTGGACCGCCTGAAGGGGTTAGGTATCGGGGGCACTGCTTTGCAGTGGTTCCGGTCCTTCCTCTCGGGTCAGTCCCAAGGGTGCTGCTCGGGGACTGTAGCTCCGGAAAGAGAGACCTCACTTGTGGGGTCCCTCAGGGAGCTATTTTGTCCCCGATATTATTTAACATCTATATGAAGCCGCTGGGTGAGATAATACGGAGTTATGGTGCTGGGTGTTATCAGTACGCTGATGACACCCAAATCTATTTCTCCATGTCTCGTTCGTCGGCCTCGAATTCCAATGGCAACTCTTCTCTCAATGAATGTCTTGCGGCAGTAATGGACTGGATGAGGAAAAACAGATTGAAATTGAATCCAGACAAGACGGAGGTGCTCACGGTAGCGGCCCCGAAACCAAGAATTGGGTTGCAACCTCCAGTCCTGGATGGAGTCACACTCTCCTCCAGTGACTGTGTTCGCAGTCTGGGGGTGCTCCTTGACTCGTTGCTCCTGATGGCTAATCAGGTGAATGCGACGGTCAGGAGCGCCTGTTATCAGCTTCGGCTGATACGCCAGCTGCGCCCTTTTCTGGAAGTAAGGGATCTCGAGACTGTGGTGCACGCGTTGGTAACCTCCCACCTCAACTTCTGCAATGCACTCTACATTGGGCTACCCTCGTACCTGGTTTGGAAACTTCAATTAGTACAGAATATGGTGGCCAGGCTTGTATCAGGAACATCTCGGAGGGACCACATTACTCCGGTTCTGAGGTCCCTCCACTGGCTGCCTATGAGTTTCCGGACCCAGTACAAGGTGTTGGTTATCACCTTTAAAGCCCTAAATGGCTTGGGTCCAAACCATATCAGGGACCGCCTTCTCCCATACAATCCTCCCCACACACTTTGGTCCTCCGGGAGAAACTTGCTGCAGCCTCAGAAATCGAGGCTTGCGGCTACCTCCCGGAGGGCTTTCTCAGTCGTCGCCCCTAGGCTCTGGAACGGCCTGCCAGACGAGATCCGTCTATTAACATCTTTAGACAGCTTTAAAAAGGCTGTCAAGACGGATCTCTTCCGGCAGGCCTTCCTGGACTAGTTACCTTCCTAAATCGAACCATCCTCTTCAGACAACCATCTTTGTATAATGGATGTTCCTTATGTGGCCCCATCATTGATGGAAGGAACATTGAATCAGGCTTAGTTAACTTCGGTATTAGGTTTTAATTAATCAATATGTGATGTTTTTAAATCGATTTGATTTAATATTGTTTTAAGGGGGGGTGGGGGGTGTTTTCTGTATTATATGTTTTATTGGATTACACTTTTAATCTGTAAGCCGCCCGGATTGGTGTACCATTGGGCGGGGTATAAATAAAATTTATTATTATTATTATTATTATTATTATTATTATTATTTCTGGCCATTGCCATGTTGGCAAGGGCTGATGAGATTTGTAATTAATATTTGGAAAGGGAGGTTGCTCTTTCCTTTCTAGAGTCTCTTTACTAGGCAAATGGTGTAGGCCTCTGTCTGCTGTCCTGTATCTCCTACCTTTTCTCATAATAGGGTATGGTAACTAGGACTGCTGAGAGCTGCACATCTAGATGGCCATACAACCCATATCCTTGCTTTGTGCCCAAAGGGACTGAGATCTAATTCAGATCAGAAAAGAGTATTTAAAGAGACTGATACAATGTTTTGATGCTTTTAACCCTTTACTGTGCCTCCCTTCCTAGGTTGCAGAGGGAATTAATTAAACTACACCAGCTCTATGGCTATGGTAGATGGTGTGTCAGTTTTGCAGAGTGTCCCTAACCAAATCCTGCCTGACCTTGGAAGCTAAGCACGGTCAGTTCTGGTTAGTATGTGGATGGGAGACTGCCAACAAATATCAGGTGCTTTAGGGTATATTTCAGAGGAAGTAACTGGCAATTCCACCCCTGAGTATTCCTTGCCTAAGAAAACTCTCTGAAATTCATGTGATCACCATATGTGGACAGGCAACTTGAAGACATGCAGATGCAAACACACACACACAAAACATGTGCTATAGGATTGCAGATGAAATTGCGGATTGCTTTGACATGGAATTGGAAGTTTGCTGTTTGTTGATACAGGAAACTTATTTTCTGTCCAGAAAATACTGGTTTTCTTTTCTCTCCCCCCCCCCCCCCCCTTTTTAAAACAGGTTCCAATAAAGAAATGTGATTTTCTATGTAGGAAACTTTTTTTCAGCTCAGAAGATGCCATATCCAGTACACAGAAAATGCACATGCATATTTTAATGCAGAAGAAGCCCCTAAATGTGAAGATTCTTGCCCAACTAGGACTATCCTGTTCTGGATTTCTTGACACCCTGAAAATCCATTCTTTGTTTCAATCCCTATCATTTCGTACAAACCATTTTCTCAGCACTCTTTACTTTGAAAGGAAAGGGATTGAAAGGAAGAATATTATAATAGATATGCTCATCTTAATCACAAGAGTTTGAGAATGTTGATGAGAAGATAGAAGATAACAAGTGTATATGTATATGTCATTGTTGTGAAGTGATTTGTACTGAATATGATATTCATATGTTTGTAAGTTTATCTTAATAATAATAATAATAAAATCAATTCTTTGGACATTTACCCAATATTTTCAAATATTCTTTCCATATTCTTCAAGTATGAGTTATAAAGGAGCTGTCCAAAGTTGTGAACTCTGTCCCCCAAACATGTCATTGTTGTGAAGTGATTTGTACTGAATATGATATTCATATGTTTGTAAGTTTATCTTAATAATAATAATAATAATAAAATCAATTCTTTGGACATTTACCCAATATTTTCAAATATTCTTTCCATATTCTTCAAGTATGAGTTATAAAGGAGCTGTCCAAAGTTGTGAACTCTGTCCCCCAAACAGGTTCAGCACCTTGGATACTCTGAGTAAAATTCTGACCAAAACCCAGAGTGGATTCATTGCCCCACTGACATGGGAGCCACCAGCCGTTCCTGGCTTGTGGCCATTTCTATGGGAACTGGAAGAGGAGAAGGTTCAGAAACCAGATCTTTCCCTCCAAGAGCAGCTCTCTCTCTCTCTCCCTCCCTTGAGAAATGAGTCCTAGAACATCATATTGCCCTGGGTTGCCCTTCTAAAGGGCATAGAATGGCAGCCTTTATGAACTAGGAAACCCTGGGCACTTCATACTAAATGGGTGGTCTCTCCACTGTATTAACTTCAGTAACAGAGAAACAATTAAGCTGAAAGAAAATCCAGGCCTGGAAAAAAAAATCCCACTAACTTCTACTGAAGCCCCATAAAGCTCTTTAACAAGCAGATTTTCTCTGTGTAAATACTCTTCTTTGATATGGCTGCCTGATAAAACACATCAACAGACTTAGGGCATAATAGCCACCAATTCAGAACGTTAAGCGTCTTATTTTTCTTGCAAGTATAAAGCCCTTGCTATGCTTCTTTGCTAGTGGAAGCTCAGGGGCCCTCTTGCTCATATTTATGGCCATCAATTTTAGCTCAAATCTGTTTTAAGCTTCATGTAAACCACCTTGGGTCCTTGTTGGGGAAAGGCAGGATATAAAACATACAAACAGAAGACTTTTATAAAATGGAAGTGCACCATTGGAGATTTGGAACTATGTAACTCTGGTAACAATCTAACCTGGATTCTCTATGAAGAAATGGAGAGAGCTCTTGACAAAATGTGTACGTACAATACAAGCAATCTTACTACAATCCATGAGTATTAGTTGTTGCCATCATTATTGCTCTATGCCTTCAAGTCATTTCCAGCTTATGGTGACTCTAAGGTAAATTTGTCATAAGGTTGGCAAGATTTGTTCTGAGGGGGTTTAACATTGTCTTTTGAGGCTGGAACAGTATGATTTGCTTAAGGTCACCCATTGGGTTTGCATGGCTAAGCAGTGATTCAGGCTTGGGTCTACTCATACCACTGTATCACTCTGTCTCTCTGTCCATTAATACTGAATAAGGCAATAGTTTCACCCACTGAACAGCACTGATTGATGCTGGTTCCTTCAGAGAATCAACACAGGCTGAGTCTCATTTATCTGGAATTCTGAAATCCAAAATACTCCAATAAACAAACCTTTTTTCTTAGGTGGCTGAGATAGTGACATCTTTGCTTTCTGATGGTTCAGTGTACACAAACTTAGTGCAAGCAGGAAAATCTATGCACAAAATTACATAAAAGTCTTTCTATAATTGCCTTGTATGTAAGGTGTACATGATATATAAACATATATTGTGTTTCAACTTGCAGGTATTCTAAAAGCCAATAAATAAACAAATAATAAATAAATAAATAAATAAATAAATAAATAAATAAATATCTTAAATCCCAAACACATCTGATCCCAAGTATTTCAGTTAAGGGATAAGCAACCTGGACTATTTTTGCTTTATATTCTGTAACAGAGTGGCTCAAGATATTTTGTTGCCCAAGGCAAAGAAGAAAATTGCGTTTCCTCCCCTTTGATGTACACAATTCAAAAGCTACAATTAAATCATACTGTAACACAAGTAATGGGACAGCATCATCTACCACACTGAAATGCACTAGACCATCATGAGGATGCAAAAAAGTTGCAAGGCGCACAACTCTCTCTTTCAAGATCTTGTTACCTATTCCTTTTTTTGAAATTTATTTTTTATTTTTTCAAACTAAATATGACATGTAATTACAGAATAAAACATTTATAACTATTCCAAGAATATACAATACTAAAATACAATAAATACACAGACACAATACAAAATAAAACAAAATAATCAATACATATATTCACATTGTCTTGAAAAAAATCCAGGATAGAAAAGAGGGTATAAAAAAGTGGTTTTTTCTGAGGCTTAAATCTGGAAATAAATTAAATTTATTTAAAATAAATCTGACCATAAAGCACAATGTCTAGGTGGAGGAGAAACAGATATGAAAATTATATTAATATAGTTTATAAGAGGAAACCATTTTTCCTGAAAATATCTTTGATTTTGTTGTTTTAAGTTGCATTTCATATTATCTGCTAATTTCTCCATGAGCCATTGGTCCCAAACTCTTCTCCACCAGCTATCCAGGGATACAGAACCTGTTTTCCAATTATTAGCCACTTCTAATCGGGCTGCTGTCAACAAAAAAGAGATCAACTTTCTACTTTTTAAAGCTTCATTACTTTTTGTATATATTGAAAGTAACAAAAAAGCTGGACAAAAATTATTTTTTGTTTTGTAATTGGCACAATTACCTATTCCTAGAATCTGCTATCTGAGGTAGCCACCTCCTTTGCCTAATAGCAGAGCTGTCTCTGCACCCCAGAGCTTCCTTCATTGTGTGTGTTTAATATTTCAGAAACCTAAAGCTGGAGGAGGGAGATTTCTGTAATTTGCTAGCAGACCATGTGGTATTGAATTTCTGTCACTTGTTTTAAGGGTCAAGCATGATATAAATGAAGAAACTGACTAAAGGGGTTCTAAATCTCATCACATAGGCTACAGTTCCTTAAAGAACATGTAATTGTATCTGCACAGAAGCATTTATTAGCACAACTTTGTAACCACTAAGGCTTGCCTCTAAGTAGTGGTCAAAAAATTCCAATCAGAAAACCTTCATTTCAAGATTTTTTTGAGAGGGGTACGGGACTGGGACTCAGGATCTGCTCTGACACTAATGATGACTTTCACCACCCCTGTAATCCTATGCAAAATTGAATGGCAGTTCATCAAGGTACTTCAGCTTTCCCCACACCATGAGCTCACCCATCAGACACACAGCTTCTCACTAACCCAATCCAGATGTCAAACAGGCTCCATTTCCTGATTAACTGATACCTGTCATCTGGGACAAAATGTTTGGCCATGATCCCAGAATTCAACCATTGAATTAACTTTCTAAATAAAACCCAAACGCAAGTGCAAGCAGGTAAATTAGCTGATATATTTGCAATGATGACAAATAGCCACTATGGGAGGCAAACAGTGAAATGGCGGAGGTGGTAGGAGTCTAGTTCAGCAAAAGATCATTCACCAATTGGGTTCACTATGAAATCCTCCCACACTTATGGAAGGTAAAAGAGTTTTCTGATATTCCCAGCTCTCTGGTCTAAAGTACATACAAATTGGCACAAATTATTTATATACCATTATCAATTCACATGGTGCCTTACTGTTGCAAATGTGGGGAATGCACAGCCTTCTTGATGACACAGCAGTGTGATGGTGCAGCAAAGAAGGCAATAATATTTTTTAGCCTGCATTAATAAACCCCAAAACAAGGGAAATAATAGTCTCCCTATATAGTCAGCAGTAGTGTCACTAGGGGAGTGCGGACCAAAACAGGTGATAGCTGACACCAGTGCTACTTAAACTTATGCCTTTGGGCAGGAACGGACTCTGGCATTTGCCTGTATCTCTTTAAAATGCTGAAGAGATGGTGAAAGTGGGGTGATGTTCAGTAGGAGGAGAAAGTAGTGGCCTCAGGTTTTTTAATTTTCAAATTTCAAAATTTTAATTTTTAAAAATTTTCATTTTAAGCACATGAAAAATATCTCTGTGAATACATTGATTCTGTGAATATGATATTGTAATCTGCTGGACTTATTCCCCTTCCCCACCACCATTCCCTTCTCCTTTTGTGTCTTGTCTTTTTAGATTGTAAGCCTGAGGCCAGGGAACTGTCTAATTAATCCATTTGTAAGCCGCTCTAATAGTTTTTTGGCTGAAGAGCGGGGTATAAATACTTCATAATAATAATAATGATAATTGCCATTACATCAAGTGATATATACAGGAATTCTGGCTTGGGTCCAACCTATCTTTGGGACCACCTCCTCCCATATAATTCTCCCTGTGCATTCTGGTCCTCTGGAGGAACTTGCTCCAGCCATTAAAATCTAGGCTGACGGCAACCTCCTTGAGGGCATTCTCAGTAATTGCCCCCAGATTATGGAACGGCCTGCCGGATGAGATCCGTCAGATTACAATGCTAAACAGCTTTAAAAAGGCTATTAAGATGGATCTCTTCCAGCAGGCCTTTCCAGAATAGATTTCCTGGCCTCAGGAACCCCCTTATCCTGCCCTCTTACAATTTGGACATTCCCGCTGCTCTGTGTGTTTTATTATATTGTTATTTGTAACCAGTTTTTATTGTATGTCTTTTTAACTAGATGTTTTAATAGTTTGTTGGTTTAATACTTTTTAAAGGGGTGGGTGGGTTTTGGGGCTTTTTTGGAGTTATATTGTTTGTAATTTTAAATTGTTGTTAGCTGCCCCGATTGTTCTCAGAGGGGCGGGATACAGATGATGATGATGATGATGATGATGATGATTGGATAACATTAGTACAAAACATTAGTAAGGATTGTTTATGGTGTAGTATGGGAGGAGGTGGCACCATGAGTTACCACACTGGGTGTCACCAACCCTGGTGATGCTACTGCTAGTCAGGCCTCATCTGGAGTACATAACTCATTTTAAGAAGGATATAGACAAGTTGGAGCAGGTTCAAAGAAGCACAACAAAAATGATAAGGGATATGGAGAAAAAAATATACATGAAAGGTTGAAGGAGTTGGACATGCTCATAGAATCATAGAATCATAAGAGTTGGAAGAGACCACAAGGGCCATCCAGTCCAACTCCCTGCCATTCAGGAACGCAAAATCATCCCTGACAGATGGCCATTCAGCCTTAAAGACCTCCAAAGAAGGAGACTCCACCAACCTCCGAGGGAGTGTGTTCCACTGTCGAACAGCTCTCACTGTCAGGATGTTTCTCCTAATGTTGAGGTGGAATCTCTTTTCCTGTATCTAGCATCCATTGTTCTGGATCCTATTCTCTTGAGCAGCAGAAAACAAGCTTGCTCCACCATCAATGTGACATCCCTTCAAATACTTAATCAGGGCTATCATATCACCTCTTAACCATCTCTTCTCCAGGCTAACCATCCCCAGCTTCCTAAGTCATTCTTCATAGGGCATGGTTTCCAGACCCTTCACCATTTTAGTCACTCTCCTCTGGACACACTCCAGCTTGTCAACATCCTTTTTGGTTCCCAGAACTTGACACAATATTCCGGGTCAGGTCTGACCAAAGCAGAAAAGAGTGGCACTATTACTGTATTTTCCAGCGTATAAGATGACTTTTTTACCTGCAAATTCTGTGGCTAAAGTGGGGGGGGGTCGTCTTATACGCCGGATATAAGGATAATGAGGATAGAGGTGCTAAAACTTTATATTTTGACTGGAAAAATGGGGGGTCGTCATATACGCGGGTCATCTTATACGCTGGAAAATATTGTACTTCCCTTGATGTAGACAATATACTTCTATGGATGCAGCCTAAAACCACATTTGCCTTTTTAGCTGCCACATCACACTGTTGACTCATGTTCAACTTGTGGTCTACTAGGACTCCTAGATCCCTTTCACATGTAGTCTCATTAAGCTAGGTGTCCTCCATCCAATATCTATGCATTTCATTTTTCCACCCTGAGTGCAGTACCTTACATTTCTCTTGTGCTGAAATTCATTTTGTTAGTGTTGGCCTAGCTTTCCAGTCTATTAAGGTCATTTTGAATTTTGCTCTTCTCCTCTGGGGTATTAGCTGCTACTCCTAATTTGGTGTCATCTGCAAATTTGATGAGCATGCCCCCTATTTTTCATCCAAATCATTGATAAAAATGTTGAATAGCACTAGGCCCAGGACAGAACCCTGTGGTACCCCACTGGTCACTTCTTTCCAGGATGTAGAACCATTGCCGAGCACCATTTGTGTTTGGCTAGTCAACCAATTACAAATCCATTTAACATTTGCATTGTCTAACACACATTTTACTAGCTGGTTTGCAAGAATGACATGGGGAACCTTGTCAAAGGCCTTACTGAAATCAAGATATGTGATATTCACACCATTCTCTTCATCAACCTAACTGGTAATTTTATCTCTCTCTCTCTCTCTCTCTCACACACACACACACACAGAGAGAGAGAGAGAGAGAGAGAGAGATTAGATTAGATTGGCCTGACTTCTTTCTTTGAAACCCATGTTGACTTTGTGATTATGGCACTGCCTTCTAAATGCTCACAGACTCTCTGTTTAATGATGTGCCATAAAATATTTTGTGGTATTGATGTCAGACTAACTGGACGATAATTGTTGGGATCCTATTCCCCTCCCCTTTTTTTTAAAGATGGGGACAACGTTTGCCCTCCTCCAGTCAGTTGGGAATTCTCCTGTTCTCCAGGAGGCCTCAAAGATTATTGCCAATGACTCTGAGATTACATTTGCCAGTTCTTTTAATACCCTTGGTCATAGTCCATCTGGTCCCAGAGATTTAAATTCATTTAGATTAACCAGGTATTCTTGTACTACATCTTTACTTATTCTGTGCTGTGTTTCCTCTATTGTGTCATCTGCTCCATTTTCCTCAGGTTGAACACTCTTTTCCTTTTGTGAGAAGAATGAGGTAAAGAAGATGTTGAGTAGTTCTGCCTTCAACCTGGTGAAGAGAAAACTGAAAAGTGACATGATTGCACTCTTTTAATTTTTTTAATAAATTTTATTCATTAAATAACAAAAACATAGTTACAAAAAAGATATAACATACATAAAACAACATATATAACATAAACATAAACATACGATATACTAAAACAACATATATATCATAAACATACTCAAGTTTACTGATATGCTTCTTTATACTATACTATACGACTTCCCAGACACAATTGTCTTCTTGCTTAGCCCCAAACTCTTCACTTCCTCAGATATTTTCACCCGATTAAAACCATGTGGGCTTCTAAGCTCAATTCCATTCAAAAGGAAAGAGGAGTGAGTGCTTTATTAGTACTATATATTTCTATTTTGCCTCTTCCTTTTATATTTATCCCGCTTATCCTATAATGTTTAATTCTAATAAGAATTTTTAGTCCCTTTTATGGCCATTAATAAGTGTCTTCATCATTGTTTCCTCTCTTTCAGTTCACTTATTTTCTCTCTCTCTTTTTTAAATTATAACAAAAAAATGCTTTTTAGTACATAGCTAATAATAAAATTTTTACACAAACAGTAAACAGCAAATTACATGTTTATGCAAAATCAGGAACAAATAATTCTTATCTATTTCAGAGTGTTCTAGTATATTATCATTTGGGTTTTTCCTAATCAATATCTGAGGCATATCCCGCCTATATGTTGTTATATTAGCTTTATATCCTTCAACTTCTACATTGTTTGTACTATTCATCTATTGTCTCAAACATTCTTTTCATTTTATCATAATCCTTTCCTTATTTGTTTTTTAATACATATTTCGTCTTATTCTCACCAAATTTCGTCTTACTCTCACCAAATTTTTTCACAGTATTTATATAAAGGCTTCCATCTTTCGTTTATCTTACTTTCCCTTCTGCTATTTCCTCTTTTTTATGCAATTCTGCTAGATCAATCAGCCTATACAGCCAGCTATCAGTGGTAGGTATTTCTTCCGACTTCCAGTTGCTGGCAATTAATAATCTAGCTGATGATACCATAAACAGGAGAACCTTCCATGTCTGCTTCTTTGTTATCTCTTTAATTCCCTGTACCATATTGAGTAAATATATTTCAGGCATACATTCAAATGACATATTTAAAATATCGCATACCTTTTCATGTATGTTTTTCCAGAATTTTGCTACAATTAGGCAAGTCCACCACATATGAAACCAGGATCCATATTCTTTGTGACATCTCCAGCAAGTCGAGTTGTTATTTCTATACATTTTAGCTAGTCTGGCTGGCGTTAGATACCATCTGGTCTCCATTTTGAGAAAATTTTCCTGCAACAGTTGGTTACCCATGAATTTATATGTTGCTTTCCTAGCTTTGGACCACTGTTCTAAAGAGATTTCTTTGCCTGTATTTCTAGCCCAATGTAGCATATGCTCTCTAACTACATTATCTTCCAGTTTTCTTTGTAATAGAGCTCTATACAGATTGGCAATTTGCTTCGGCTTTTCTGATGACAAAACTTTATCTATTTCATTCTTGTCTAAGTAGATTCCTTGTTGTTTTAAGTCATTCTTAAAGATAGCCTGTAATTGATGTTAATGAAACCATGTAACTCCTGGATCCTTGTTTTGGATATTCCCTAGATCTTTTAACTCTATGCACTCTCTTCTTTTGTCTTGCGTTGTAGTCTCTTCATATTTCAGCCAATCACTTGATGTTCTAAATCTGCTTAACATGGCTTCTTGAGAAGACATCTAACCTGGTATTCCACGATAAAAGTTTGCTTTTGTTTTTCCCCACACTTTTAGAAGGGCTTTTCTTACTATATGGTGACAAAAACCTTGATGCACTTTGGCTTTATTGTACCAAAGGTACGCATGCCAACCAAACCTTAGATCATGGCCCTCCAACTTTAACAATCTTATATCTTTTACTTTTATCCAGTCTTGATTCCATGTTGACGCGCTGGCATGAAAATATAACTCCAAGTTCGGCAAATCACAACCCCCATTTGCCTTTTTGTCAATCAAGATTTTCCATTTAATATGAGGTTTTTTCCCTTCCCATATGAATCTTTTCAATTCTCTGTTCCAGGTTGAGAATGGTTTACTGTTATAGATAATTGGTAGATTAGCAAATAGGAAAATGAACTTTGGTAACACAAACATCTTTACTGCAGAGATTCTTCCAAGAAGTGAGAATTTACATTGCGACCATCTTACCAAGTCCTTTTAAATATCCTTCCAAAATTTTCCATAATTTAAATCGAATAATTCCATATTTCTGTTAGAAATGTGTATGCCTAAATATTTTGCTCTTTTAACAACCTTACATTGTGTTTTTTTGCATTAATTTCTCTTCTTCTTTACTTGTCATATTTTTAGTAATAATAACAGATTTGTCTTTATTTAGTTTGAAGCCTGTATGCCTTCCAAATTCTTCCAACGTGGACATTACCATCTCAGCACAGCTTAAAGGATCATTCAAGAAGATTATTACATCATCAGCATATGCTTTTATTTTAAATTCTGACCCCTTTATTTTTGGGCCTGTTTTTTTCCCCCTTGTCTTATCCTGTTATTGAGAAGTTCTATGATTATCAGAAAAAGCAATGGCAGAATGGGGCAACCCTGTCTCACTCCCTGCGAATTGTTGAATTCCTTTGTTTTTTCTCCATTTATAATTAATCTAGCGTTTTGTTCCAAATATATGCTTATTATCCATCTTATGAATTTGTCTCCAAAAATTCAAGTTTTTCAGTATCATAATCATGGTATCCCATCTCACCGAGTCGAAAGCCTTTTCTGCATCTATAAGCAACATTGCCAGTTTTTTTTTTTAACTCTTTTAATATTTTCATGGCTGTCACAGAGTGGAAGGTACAGGTTTGTTCTCTGCTTCCCCAGAGTACAGGACCAGGTCTAATGGCTTTAGGTTACAGGAGGGTAGATTTTGATTGAACATTAGAAGGAACCTCTTAATGGTAAGAGTGATGTAGTAATGGAAGTCATGGGTTCTCTTTCTCTGTACATCTCCAAAATTAGACTGCTGGGAATACTCTAGCTGGTGTTCCTATACTGACTGGCTGGAGTTCCTACATTGACTTGATAGCCTGTGGGACCCCTTCCAACTCTATGATTCTATGGTTGAACTTCTACAATGAGAAGCTCTATAACCAATGGTGAGGGATCACTGGCACTGCAGTCCAACAACATCTGGAAGGTCACAGAATTCCTACAATATAGCCATCTGCCTTTAGCCATAGGTTTAATTTCAGTTGTTAGTAATATACAGCCATTTAATCAATGGGAACCTAGTAAGTTAACACTTGTGTTAGTGCTATTAGTTCCCTCTATCTACTGAAGTTGGGAGTCAGCATTAGATTTAGACCATAGTCAATACCATACTTAAATATCTGCATCTTCAGTAGCCTGCATCTATGGAGAGTTCTAGTAGACACTGGGTTGATGATTCATAATATCACTCACCATTCCAAGACTTAGGAGTTTATCACACAGGGAGCCCTGCGCAAAATCGCTCTTTAAAGTAAAAAACAAACAAACAAACAAAAAACCTGCAAAAGCGGAAGCTTTTAATGAATGGGATTTCTCCTATTCTGCCCTGTGTGAAAAGTGAAAGCGTTGTTAAAAGGAAGTTAATCCGAACGGAAATTAGACAAACACTGCTTCTTTTTACTTTTGGGCTCTTCCGAAAGTAAAAAGAAGCAGTTTTTGTCTAATCTCCGTTCAGATTAACCCCCTTTTAACAGTGACGTTATCTGAAAAAACACCCACTTTTGCTGGTTTTGTTTAATTTAAAGCCTCGTTTCCGCACGGGATTTCCCCCGTGTGATAAACTCCTTAGTAATGCACTGGCCAAAAAGCAAAGGCTAGAGCAGAACTGGGGAACTTGTGGCCCTCCAGATGTTCAATATCTCTTGCTGAGCTATAGCTCCCATTGACCAAATTGGTAGGAAATGATGGAAAGTGGAATTCCAAAACATTTGAAGGAAACCAGTACTATTGAAGTGTTTTTTTTTAAAAAAAGTTTGCAATACAGTTATGAGATGTCAGACAAAATGTTTCTCTCTCCCCCCCCCCCATTAATTCACAGATGCACAGAGTTTGTGCTTAATTGAATTTTTGAAACTTAAAAGGAGCTTCCACAGATATATGCTACTCATTAGACAGCTCCCAGCTCTTTAGGTACCACTTCCTTTGAAATTCACTTCCTAGACTTTTCACTTTTGACATTAGCATTTCTTGGACTTTAAAGTCTGTAGATGCTGTCAGAAGGCAGGCAGCTCACTGTGAATTGTTGAGCCTGTGTAACTGGTGCAGAAGTAGAATATCTGACAATTGTCTTTGAAGAAGAGGTGCCAGAACAAAAATGGGTCAGGACTATATGAATAAATATTTCTTGCTGCTGAAATGAGATTAAAACTTTCTCAAATAATTTAGTCATAAAATTTTTTAGGTAACAGAAAGGTAATCACAAAAAATACCTTTCTGTAGCTCATCACCTGATCATCCTCTTTTCCATCTTACAGGATAGATGCTGTTGGACTATGATTCCTATTGGTTCCCCACCACCATTACTGAGGTTAGGGAGCTGTAGTCCATCATAATCTAGAAATATAGTTGGGAAAAGCTGTCACAGGTAAATTAGGAAAACTCCATGGCAAAAACCTGTCCAGTTTTGGAGGTAGCAATCTTAATATACCTACACTTGGTAGTAGCCAGTTTGCATGTCTCCCTGAGAATTTAGGCATAGCATATATTTACACCATTTTCTGGTTTGTTGGTCTTAGCCACACCTCTCTCTTTCTGTATCAATAAACCTGAGTCTGTTCTGCTTCCATTTTATACTCCTCTTCCCTCCATGTTTGAAGAGCACATTACACAGGATCTCATCATGAAATGTTAGGAAAGCTTTAGTATTTTTTAAATAACCCTAATTCATATGTTTTTACAAAAACACTAAGATGAATTATTTCTTTGCTATATCCTATGTGGGGGATGTGGTTGTGTGAGACTGACTGTTGTTCACCTTTTGCTTGTGAAATATGCTACTGTCTTTCACATTCCCCAACATGCAGCATATACACAGTTGAACATGTTTATAACAGGAAATGTAATTGCATTTACTTGGAACCACAACCTCCACCCTAACCCAATAAATGGGCACAAAATGTATATGAGTAATCTCTGTCTATATATCCCCTGTATAAGCAGGTATTTAATTGAATGTGTGAAAGGGGCTTCTGCCAATAATAATGAAGGACAGCTAGGAATACCCTGGTCCTTATTCCGCAGGAAAGTCAGATCAGTCACAGGCCTTAGTCAAAGATGGAGCATAGTTTGTGTCCTACTGGATTTGTAAATTTTGTGGCCACCATTTACTAACTGATCTAACAGAGCAGGGGTAGGTATGTTTGGTGAACCGGGGGGGGGGGGGAGGGGGGAGGCACAAATTTTCATCCCCAGTACTTGCTACTGATTGTGAAAAGCCTAGAAATCTGGAAAATAGATGGAAATACAAAAATCCAAAATCAGACATTTCTGGAAGCCACTTTTGATTTTGATTTGGGAGGTGGCATTGTCCTCCCCACTTGTATTATGTAAAAACTCCTCTGAGAAGTGGAACTGCAGCAGATGGGACCTATCGCATGAAGGCAGTAATGGAATATAGCAATAGAAATAGCAAGTGCATTTCTATACCACTTCTCAGTGCACATAAGCACTCCCTAAGCAGTTTACAATGTGTAAACTAGCAGTGAGATTGAGCACTTATTGATGGGTTTTGCCCATGAATGACAAGGTGCTCTACAGTAACAAATGGAATGCAAGGCAGGATGAACATGATGTCATGCGATAAGTACTGGCCAAAGATGCTTTTATCCTGTTAAAATTCTGCTTTTTAGCCTTGTGCAATAAAGTCCTAGGAGAACTTTCCTTGGAAGTTTGCTGGAAGTCAAACTCAGCCAATACTCCAAGGTCTAGCAAATTCCTCACTTGCCTCAAAGACAATTTCTTTGTACCCAAAAGGTGGAAAAGGCAAAAGGGGATCAGCTATTTTAGATCTGATCCTAACCAACAGGGATGACCTGGTCAATGGAGTCCAAGTGGTGGGAACCTTAGGAGGGAGTGTTCATGTTCTCCTGGAGTTTCTTATACAGTGGAAAGGAGAAGCTAGGCATAGTCAAACACTCATTCTAGACTTTAGGAGAGCTGATTTCAACAAACTTAGGGAAACCCTGGGATTAATCCCGTGGTCAAGAATACTAAAGAAGAAGGGAGTTCAGGGTGGATGGGAGTTTCTCAAAAGGGAGATACTGAAGGCACAATCTCAAACTGTTCCAATGAGAAGGAAAAATGGGAGATGTCTCAAGAAACCAGGTTGGATGACAAAAGAACTTTCAACTGAACTAAGTTTTAAATGGGAGATGTATAAGAAATGGAAAAGGGGCAAAATCACTAAAGAGGAATTCAAACAAATAGCTAGCACAGGGGTAGGCAACCTTTCCCCTTTAAGGGCCGAGGGACTTCAGCTCCCAGAATCCCAGGAGCTATTGGCCAACATGGCTGAGGCTTCTGGGAGCTGAAGTCCCTCAGCCCTTAAAGGGGAAAGGTTGCCTACCCCTGAGCTAGCACATGTAGGGGTAAAGTCAGGAAAGCGAAAGCACAGAATGAGCTCAGGCTTGCTAGAGTGGTTAAGCACAATAAAAAGGGCTTCTTTGGGTATGTCCATAGCAAAAGAAAGAAGAAGGAAATGGTAGGACCACTGCACAGAGAAGATGGAGAAATTCTAACAGGGGACAGAGAAAAGGCAGAACTACTCAACACCTTCTTTGCCTCAGTCTTCTCACAAAAGGAAAAGGGTTTCAAGCTGAGGAAAATGCAGCAGAGGACACAATGGGGAAAATGCAGCACAAAATAAGTAAAGAGGAAGTACAGGAATACCTGGTTAACCTAAATGAATTCAAGCCTCTAGGACCAGATGAACTACATCCAAGGTTATTAAAAGAACTGGCAAATGTAATCTCGGAGCCACTGGCAATAATCTTTGAGAAGTCCTGGGGAACAGGAGAAGTGCCAGCAGACTGGAGGAGGGCAAACATTGTCCCCCATCTTCAAAAAGGGGAAAAAAGAAGATCCCAGCTATTGTTTACAGAGTCTGTGAACATTTAGAAGGGAATGCCATAATCACTAAAAGTCAACATGGTTTCTCAAAAACAAGTCATGCCAGACTAATCTGATCTCTTTTTTTTTTGATAAAATTACCAGCTTGCTAGATGAAGGAATGCGGTAGACATAGCATATCTTGATTTCAGTAAGGCTTTTGATAAGGTCCCTCACAATATTCTTGCAAAGAAGATAGTAAAATGTGGGCTACACAATACAACTGTTAGGTGGATTAGTAACTGGTTGACTTACCGAAGCCAAAGGGTGCTCAGCAATGGCTCCTCTTCATCCTGGAGAGAAGTGACCAGTGGGGTGCCACATCTTTATCAATGACTTGGATGAAATAATAGAGAGCATGCTTATCAAATTTGCAGATGACACAAAATTAGGAGGAATAGCTAATACCCTAGAGGACAGGAGGAAAATTCAAAATGATCTTAATAGATTAGAAAGCTGGGCCAAAGCTAACAAAATGAATTTCAACACAGAGAAATGTAAGGTACTGCACTTAGGGCAAAAAAATGAAATGCATAGATATAAGATGGGGGACACCTGGCTTAACGAGAGTACGCGTGAAAGGGATCTAGGAGTCCTAGTAGACCACAAGTTGAACATGAGTCAACAGTGTGATGCCGCAGCTAAAAAGGCCAATGCGATTTTAAGCTGCAGTAATAGAAGTATAGTATCTAGATCAAGGGAAGTAATAGTGCCACTGTATTCTACTTTGGTAAGGCCCCACCTAGAATATTGTGTCCAGTTCTGGGCACCACAATTCAAAAAGGATGTTGAAAAACTGGAGCGTGTCCATAGGAGGGCGACCAAAATGGTAAAGGGTCTGGAAACCATGCCCTATGAGGAACGACTTAGAGAACTGGGTATGTTTAGCCTAGAGAAGAGACGGTTAAGAGGGGATATGATAGTCCTGTTTAAATATTTGAAGGGATGTTATATTGAGGAGGGCGCTAGCTTGTTTTCTGCTGCTCTAGAGAACAGGACCCAGAACAATGGATGCAAGCTGCAGGAAAAGAGATTCCTCCTCAATATTAGGAGGAACTTCCTGACAGTGAGAGCTGTTCGACAGTGGAACACACTCCCTCGGAGTGTGGTGGAGTCTCCTTCTTTGGAGGTCTTTAAACAGAGGCTGGATGGTCATTTATCGGGGATGCTTTGATTTTGAGTTCCTGCATGGCAGGGGGTTGGACTGGATGTCCCTTGGGGTCTCTTCCAACTCTATGACTCTATGAAAAGCAGATTCCACTGTGGACACAATTTCCTTTCAGATCCATGTGGTTGCATTAAGAATCTATAAGAATACACAAAAAGAATATAAGAAAAGTGATGCTGGATCAAGCCAATGGCCCTTCAAGTACAGATACTTCCTTTTTCATACCCCCCAAGGGTCTTGATTTGACAGAGACGATCCCTATTTATCCTGTTACCCCACTTTTTCAGCTGCTATTAAAATGTCACCAGTTCTTTTTCCTCCTCACATCTTTCCTTTTTGTCCTGGCTTACTTCAGCTGCTGAAAACTGAGTTCAAAGTGGCAAAGTAGTTTTCCCTCAATTAGCTCAGCAGGGGGGAGTGGAGAAGAGTGGGTAGGATCTTGCTTTTCTCAGGGAACTCATGCAAAAACAAACTGCTCAGCCTCTCCTAGCTTCTCTGCTCTTCCTCATTAATAACTTTTGTCATCCTGACTGCACTCTGATGTTGCTTGGCCACACGTGTTCAAGTTTTCATTTGTGAAATACTGGAGGGTATGTTGTCTGCAAGAGTTGCTAACCCCAAGCATCTGGGAAATTCAGAGGCTCCATGGAGAGCCCCAGCATTTGCCCTTAACACGAGCTATTAATGCATAGCAGAGATGGGCAAACTGCAGCCCCTGAAGCCTCCCCCAAAGCACCAGACCCCCAAATATTTTTGGTGCTGATTTTGCTTGAAATGGGTCACAGTGCTTTTGCCACCACAACCAGCCAATCCCACTACATACCCCTAAACCAGGTGAAAAATAATAATATAGTCTGAAAATTAGTTGAAAATGAAAGAGGAAGTGATGTGATATCACTTGTGTTTATATAGTGCATGTTGGTGTGGCCTGAATAGAGGTAACCCCCTGACCCTTCCATAGTTGTCAACATATAGGCTATAGCAAAGGACAGATCAGAACAACTCTAGTCCCTATTATCCTCACATGTGTTCTTGCATATACACATTGTTTTACAAATGTATGCCAAAAAAATCAACATACAGTATTTTCTGGCGTATAAGACTAACCCAGGAAAATCTTCTCCAAAGTCGGGGGTCGTCTTATACGCCGGGTGGAGGAGGAGGAAGAAGAAGGGGTGGCGCGGCACGAGGCGGGAGGAGGAAGAAGAGAGGAAGTCCAGGTCAGAGGAGGAGGAGGGGGGAGGAAGGGGTGGCGTAGTGTGGCATGAGGCAGGAGGAGGAAGCAGCAGCGGATAAGAGTTGAACCCCTATCCTGGGGTTTTCTTGGCAAGACTGGTTCAGAGGAGGTTTGCCATTGCCTTCCTCTGACGCTGAGAGTGCGTGACTTGTCCAAGTTCATCTAGTGGGTTTCATGGCAGAATGGGGAATCAAACCCAGGTCTCCAGAGTGGTAGTCCAACACTCAAACCACTACACCATGCTGGCTCCTATTCCCATGTACTGCCTGTGAAACAATTGCAGACTTTTTGGTTGTTCTTGTGTGTCTTCAAGTCCTTTCTGACTTATGGCAACCCTAAGGCAACCTTATCATGAGGTTTTCGTAGCATGTTTCTTCAAATGGGGGTTGCCATTACCATCCTCTGAGGCTGAGAGTGTGTAACATGCCCAGGGTCACTTACTTGGCCGCAAATTGTACATATCCCAGAATGCATCACCTAGTATATTGGCAGTCCTTCCCCCCAACACTTTCTCATTTTCCCCCATTGGAAGAGAGGTCGTCTTATACGGCGAGTATATCCCAAACTCTATATTTTAACTGGAAAAGTTGGGGGTCGTCTTATACTCCTAGTCGTCTTATACGCTGGAAAATGCGGGTAGATATTTATTTAAATACCATTTCAACTCACAGATACTTATATATTTTATGGAAATATATCCATCTGAAGGTACTTTATCACAAAAATTACACATTTTAAAGCACATCTGGCTACATTTTAAAGCTGAGTATTACATCACAGAATTCAGAGAAGAGAATTAAGTTCCAAGGTGAACATTAGTGCTGGATAAACCAATCAGCTCATTTCAAAGATCTAATTCCTCAGGTTTCTCTATTCAGAGATAAATATTGTCCTTGAAGTCCAGAGTTCCATTTAGCTACCAGTGCCAATAGATATTGATTAACATCTTGCCAATGAATATGTTGAATCTCTCTCCCCACCCCCCACCCCAGATAGTAAGACTCTCCACATTCCATGGCAATGATTTCTAGGAATAGTAAGGAAATGATCACACTACTTTTTTTTTTGTTTATCTGGACATGGGCTGAGACTATGTAAAAACAGATGTTATCACACAGCTTCGTGCCCAGATCAAAGGCATCCCGTACTCGATTGGGACTTCTCCCATACTGAGCAATGAATGGATAAAAATTGTTTTTAGCTCATATGGGAAAAGTCCTGATCCAGTACGGGATGCCTCCAATCTGGGCATGAAGCTGTATGATAACATCTGTTTTTACACTGCCTCAGCCCATGCCAAGATTGGGAGAATATGGCCAGTGCGATAATCGCATAAGTGTCTATGCAAAAAAGAGCTTGTTTGAACTGTGTGCAAATGGCATCATGAAATGGTCCACGCTGTTTGTGGGGAGAGAATTTGGAACCACCATCTCACTGAATTTTTCCAGGCAGAGGAGCAGACTTTCAAAAAGAGTTACCGCCACCAGACAACAACCTCCACAATCCCAAGTAGTGGGCATACTGATTGGGGGATTCTAGGAGTTTACTCTCCAAAAATATTAGGGAGGAAACATTAGAGACAGCACTCACCAGTAGCAATGGCAGTAACCTGGCTTCTTTCTTTTTGTCCTATTTTCTAGTATGATCATCATCATCATCATCATCGCTAATACACCATTTTGTTTCTCCATACAGTGACGCACATGGGCTGAGATCTTGTATCATCGAACATAGCATAAGAGTTTTTCAGCTCCATACTCCCCACCCCAAAGTCTCATGGTTTACCTGGTACACCCCCTATAGCATGTTAGTGTGAGTGTGTGTGTCAGTGTCAGAGAAGCATCTACTATGATTCTTAGCCAGATACAGACTAATGGTCTAATTTCTGCCACAATCTACCAGATTCTCAGTGGATGATGTCACCCACTTGAGCATAGCCGAATTCTTCTCCAACCCCCTTTGCTCACCACAAGCCACAGAATGGCTGTGTGTGTGCAGGAGGGAGCTATTGTAGCAAAACCATGAGTCCTGCGGATAGGGCTTTGGTCATTTGGAACATGGAAGAAAATACCAGCCTCTCCAATAACTAAGAAATGATACTGAGGCAGAAGGTAGATGGAGACTTGTCTATGTTATTAGCAGGATGTCAGCCATTGTGTCATTCTGAAGGTGATACACACCAAAAGCACACACAATGGAGAATAATTGGAGAAAAACATCTGCAAAGTGGCCTACTTTTTCCAGGAGGAATGTAATTGAGAAACATCTCAGAGATTCTCAGAAATATATCTGATGACAAATTTGAACTCAGCTTACACCCTCACTAATGGTGTGATGGGTGCAGGTTATGGGGAGCACACAACTCTGTTGTTGCAACAGTTCCACTGGCTGCTACTCCATTTCCAGGCACAATTCAAAGTGCTGACTATGATCTTTAAAGCCCTACAAAGCTCAGGTCCAGGTTACTTGAAGGGCCATACTCTCCCCTACGAATCAGCCTGTGCTCCATGATCTTCTAGGAAGGTCTTTCCCACTGCCCCACCTCACTCACAGGTATATCTGGTGGGAAGACAGGAGGGGGCCTTTTCAGTGGCTGCCCCCTCTGGAACTCCCTTCCCAGAGACGTTAGACTGGCACCCTCCCTACTTTCTTTTTGCAGACAAGCAAAGACTTTTCAGTTCCAACAGGCATTTGGTGGGTGATGATATGAGGCCCATCTTACACAATGCACTGGTTATTGCTAATTGTTGTGTTGGTGTGTCTCTGTCTTTTAATGATACATGTTTTAAATAGGTTTTCTTTTTCTGATTATTTAATTGCATCTTAACTTGTGCATCTTTTGGATTGTTAAGAATTTTTTAAAAACTTGTTGCATGCTGCTTTGAGTCCCAATCTGGGGAAAAAGGTGGGATAGAAAATCATCATCATCATCATCATCATCATCATCATCATCATCAAATTAACCCAGTATCAAGGGATTTTAACAAGAAAAGCCAAACACAATCAACATTGCTCTTTTATGACCACAACTATGAGTCTTGAGTCATATGTTGAAAGCTACTTGTGTTACATATTGCCCCTTTCAATTTGAGAAGTTTTGCTGAGGTGTGTGTGTATGGTTCCCTGTTTGAAGAAAGGAGAACTAAGTACACATTACTCCCTTAAAAGAGGCAATAGGAAAACCAGCGAGGAGAGAGCAAGACAATAACTCATGGCCTGGATTAATAGCTAAAGATCCTGTCCTCCACAGGAGTTTTAATATATACTATATTAAAAACCTCATTTGTCCATCAGTGTAAATACCTTCCAGATAAGTGAAAGCCTTTTGGGGTAAATGGCTTGAAACTGAGCCTTTTGGCCTAATTTAAAGCTTGCTGCTGAGATAGGCCTGCAGTGACAATAAACACAAGTCTTCTTTGTGTACACTCCAGCAGTGCGAATGCCACATCTGGGATTCATCTGGCATCTGAGGTTTGTATCTGGAGGTAACAGTGGGCCCTCTCCAGGACTCCAGGCTGATTATAGTTTAGTCTTCATTTATGTTGCTAAGAATCAACATCTGTCTTGTTTTTTAAAGTATATTTTAAGAATTCTCCACAGAAGAATTCAATTATTTTTCTACAAATGAACCTTGACAACTCATTTTTTAAAATATAAATTAAAAAAGAAATATGGTTGGTGCATTTGTTTGCATGAGAGGAACAAAACAGTATCATTTTTTAAATATAGGCACCCCTCTCTATCCACAGATTTTGCATTCATGGGTTCATCCATCCATGGCTTGGAAATATTTTTGGGGAGGGGGTTAGATCTCTCTCTCTCTCCCCCCCAAAAACAAACATTGATCTTGCCATTTTATATAAGGGACACCATTTTACTATACCACTCTATATAAAGGGACTTGAGCATCCATGGATTTTTGTATCCATTGGGAGTCCTAGAACCAAACCCCATCAGATACCAAGGGCCCATTGTACAGTTAGATGGTTTCTACAGAACAGAATTAGCTAAATTAATACACAAAATAAATGATTGCCTTAAGCAGAAGATAATAGGAGCTGTGTGCAGAGTAGCAATAGAACCCTCCCTGGTAATCCTTCCTCTGTCCCCAGCCATTTCTGTCTGCTGCAGAACTCTGCTATATATGCCATGCAGCTTGTCTTGCACAACCTACAGGCCCCAACCATGCAGGGGCAGTGAAGATTGTGCTCTACCTAACCCAAATGTCTCTGTGACCTCAATTTCCAGAGTAGAGTGGATTGCCTAATAATGTCATGGGGCTACAGTTGCTACAGTTGCCTTGTGTGCCTAATACAGTCAGCCCTCCACATTTGCGGCTTTGACTTTTGTGGATTTGATTATTCACAAATTTGATTAATATGTTCTCTCTAGGAATCTCTAGGTCCTCCAGCTTGACACAATGTTCACCATAAGTTGCACTGGAGACCTAGAGGTTCCTAGAAAAAAACACTTATCTAGGCATTTGTACGTCTTCCAGTGGAATTCTATGGTCAACTTCAGGCAGATATTGACCAGACACTTGTTCTGGAGGACCTAGAGATTCCTAGAGATGTGTTCTCTCAGGTTAAAAAAAATAGTGTTTTGTTATTTGTGAGTTTTCCACTTTTTTTTTTTGTATTTGTCTATTATTTGTGAGTTTTCCACTTTCACAGGGGTCCTGTGTCCCTAACCACAGCAAATGTGGAGGGCCCACTGTATTTAACTTTTTAAAAATATTTCATCCCATCTACTATTTATTATTATTATTATTATTATTATTAATATTATTATTAAACTATGCTAGCTACCTGTCCAATATGGTGTAGTGGTTTGAGCACTGGACTACAGCTGTGGAGATCAGATCCACTCAGTGATCTTGGGTAAGTCACATTGTTTCATCCTCAGAGCAAGGCAAAGACAACCTGCATTGAGCCAATCTTGCTGCCACCAGTTTGAAATGACTTGAAGGCAAACAAAAACAGCAACAGCTACCTAGTTATTATATTCAGGCCACCCAAACTGAGCATACCTGAATTCCTAAGCCAGCTTACTGCCCTCCAATGTGACCAAGGGTGCTGTTTCATTGACTATGCTAAAATAAGACTCTGCTGCTAGTCCTGGCAGCTTCTCACAAGGAATGAGCTAAATCTCATGGGCTGGTCCAGATTTTCAGTGAACTTTAAATCTCCTTGGGCACACACCAGGGATCTTCATTGAGAAGGTAGAAATAGTTGATGAGTTTCCTTGAAAGAAGACTTTCCTATGAGGTAGTGATTTCCTTTTCATTGTTTTTCAGTATGTGTAGAGTGCACTCATGTGGAGTGATGCCCCCAGGTTGGATGTGCATCCCTTCCTATGGAGTGTTGGATTTATGTTAGAGATAGACATAGGGTAAGTGTAAAACATATTCAGACAGCTAGTGTGGTGTAGAAGTTTGAATGTTGGACTATTGACTCTGGAGAAAAGGATTCAAATCCTGGCTCGGTCACAGAAACTCACTGGATGACCTTGGGCAAGTCACCCACTCTCAGCCTCAGAGGATGCCAATGGCAAACCCCCTCTAAAGAAACTTTGAAAGAAAACCCCATGATAGGTTCATCTTATGGTGGCCATAAGTCAAAAATGACTTGAAGGCACACAACAACAACAAAACATATTTACAATGTTTTTTCATCCTTATTGAAAAAAGATGTTTTCACTTTTTGACCAAAGAGACCTCTTGGTAAGAAAGGATAACACAACACATCTCAACACCCTATTAAAAATATAGTTATCATTATTTTTTTATTGAGAAGTTTTTTTTGTTGTTCAGAGTTTTTTTTTATCATTTGATCATCTAGGTATTTGTCAATTTTATCTTCCTTAATTCCTTTTTCTTTTGAGAGGTTTGAAAAATATCTTTAAAAGGTTTCCTTAATTGTTTTTTGATTTGTGACTATTTTATTTCCTTGCTTTAATTGGTTGATAATTCTTTTCTACTTTTCTTTCTTTAACTTATACACTAAGAATTTTCCTGGTTTGTTTGCAATTTGAAGGTTCTTTGTTTAACAAATTTCAGTTTCCTTTCCACTTCTTCCATTGTAATCATTGATATTTGTTTCTGTAGACCTTTTATTTTATTTTTTTGTTTTTCTTTATTTTTTAAGTTTATTTTCAGATATTCTTCTCTTTTGCAATTTTCTTCTTCTAATTCTTTTAATTTTTCTTGTTTCTTTTTTTTCTTAATTCATTTTTTTAAATAAAAAACCTCTTATAAAAGCTTTGGCTGTGTCCCAAAATGTACATGTGTTCACCTCATTATCCAAATTTTCTACAAAAAAAGAAGTTTAATTGTTTTTAGCTTGCTCTACTAATTCCTCATTCCATAAAAGATTCTCATTTAATTGCCATATATATATGATTTTACACCATTATGAATTACCATTGATACAGGATTATGATCAGATCAAATCCTTGGGTGAGTTTCAACTTTATCTACTATGTTCACTATATGTGATGTAATAAAAACATGTCTAGTCTTGCCCAGGAATTGTGGGAGTTTGAGAAGAAAGTAAATTCTTTATTTCATTATAGATAGATTTCCAAACATCCCTTAGTCCCAGCAGATCTAACAATTCAAAAAAAAAAAAATTCTCTGGCAATTTCTCTTGATCCACTTTAATTTTCTTTTTTGAGTGTTGCTCTAATTTGGGGTTAAATAATCCAATCTCCCATTATGATTATGGAATCATAATTTATCTCTTCAAATTGTTGTACCTTTTAAATAAAATTTATTTATTTTTATCAGATGGCGCATAAACTCCAATAAGTAATATTTTCATTAGATGGCAATTTAATTCAACTTTTGGGTCTCTAATCAATTCTTTTAGTCTATGGTTTACATCTTTTATCGCTGATACAAATTCTTTGCCTAATCTTGGGTTTCTTAAATATTTTTGATCTTTTTTGTTAATATGTGTTTCCTGAAGACAAATAATGTCAAATTTGTTTTTCTGTAAATAATGATTTTTTCCCCTTTGGGGGGAGAATTCAGGCCTTTCAAGTTCCATGTTAGAAGTTTGGTTTGTTTAAACATTTATAAATATTAGTATATGTTTCCCTACTTATTTTCCCTTCATTTTATTATGTTCTGGTTCCCATTCTAATTCCAGTTCAGTTTCTTGCTCTTCATCCTCTTCTTCTTTATTAGATCTCACTAGTCAAATTAAATCTTCTTCTATGTCAGATTCGTGCTGTTTTTCTAAATGTCTAGTTTCCTCTAGTGTTAGTGATCTAAAGTTCTCTGTTTCCTCTTGATCCATTGAGTTTTGCCTATATGAGGCATATGTATTTGTCTTTCCCTTCTTTCTTCTCTACTCAGATGTGAACTATCTTCCTTTCTTTCCTCTCCTTCTTTTTTCCCATTTTTCCTTTTTTCTCCATATATTCCCAAATCTTTTGGCTAATGACTTAATTGTAATTCTTTTATCGAACCAAAATGATAGTCCTTCTGGTTGAATCCATCTATAAGGGATATCTCGATCTCTTAGTAAGGTTGTTAGAAAGGTATAGTCTTTTCTTTTTTGAAGTAGTCTGGTCAGTATGTCCTTGAAGATTTGAAGTTCCTGTCCTCTTATTATTAGGGGGGATTCATTGTGTTGTCGTAGTCCCAGGTCTGTTTCCTAACAAAGTAAATCATGTATCTTGAGGGAGATTTTTTTTCTTTGCAATTATCAAGTTCAATCGAAAAATTCTATCTCATTTCCATTTCAATTTTTTCCTCTTTTTCTAAATACATAGCAAGCTTTGGTAGAAATATTTTTATCAAGTTCTCTTCTTTGATTTCTGGGAATCCTCGAATATATATGCATCTCTCTCTTAATCTCTGTTCCCACATCGCTTTTTCAACGAGGTCTTCTTCTCTTCTTAATTTAATATTGTGAAATTCTTCTTCTACTATATTCCCTTTTCCTCCAACAATTTGATTTTTTGGTTTGCTAAAACATTTCATTTGTTAATTTTTCCACTGTCTGGTTTATTTCTTTTAGCTCCATCCTTATCTCTTGATGAATCTCTGTCTTAAAATCTTTCATTTCCTGTCTAGCATCCGATCTTAATTTTCTAATTTCTTCTAAAATAATTTGATTTGAAGGTTCTATTTTTTGTTGTTCAAGAGATGGTCTCCTGGTAAATTGTAATTGAGTTTGTGATTTATTTGTATTCTTTTTTGATGATTGGCTTCTCAATCCCATGGCCATTTTGCTTCCATTTATGTTTTTTATTAAGATTAGTTATGTTTTGTAATTAGAGAAATTTCTTTTTAAATTATTGCCCCAAATATTCCCAATGTTTAAGGGGTTAGATTAATCTAATACAATTGGACTTCTATACTGACTACAAATCAAATTAAGTACCTATTATATATATTAAGTATTTGTGTTCACTAAAAGAGAATAATATAAGCAATGCAAAAAAACAACAACAAAAAACCAAACCCTTTCTCAACCCAGGCTACTTGGAATTCCTTCTATGTTATTCTCTTCAATTCCACCTACTATTAATTTATAAAAGAACTCTTGTGTTACTGACCTTGTGGTCTTCACTTTAATTTCTCAGTTTCCTCCTGTTAAATTCCTATAACACTTTTGTTTTAGAGCTCCTCCATTTGTTTCCCACTTCTAACACTTTTCTATGTTGCAATCTCACTTTGGGATCACAACTCCCACAATTCTTTTTGGTTCTAAATGATTGGCTTCCCCTCTTTCAATCTGTTCTGGTTTGTGTCTTAAAGAAACATAGACCCTTTTATATCTATTCCTCTCCCCACTCATTCAATCCACTCCCTCCTAATTTAGCTGTCTCAAGCCCAGTCAAAGGAGTTAAGGCAAACAAAACGAACAAAGAGAGGGAGAACAAACAAGAAAAAACACACACATCATAAATAACAATAAGTACTCTCTTCTTCTAACTCCATTGCTGCCGATCCACAAAGTGAGATAATGCACCTCCTCCTGTCCCCCATCTTATATCTATGCATTTCATACATCTCCTTACAAGGGGTAAGAAGGGTTCTTCTAACCTAGTCCCATTGCTACCAATGAATAAAGATTTTTAAAATAAAAAATAGCTATCATAGCAAGATTTCTTGACTACTACCTTGTAGTAAAATGATTAGTACTAATATTGTCAGCAGCAGAAACCATAATCAATCAATCAATATCACATCTGTTGGAAAAATCCACTGTATTTTGTGCAACAACATTGTGTGTGTGTGTGTGTGTGTTCTTTAGGTTACCTGTTGACTTTAGTGACCTCATGAATTTCATAGGTTTTTAAAAGCAAGAAATACTCAAGAGATGGCTTGTCATTACCTTCTTCTGAAATATCTCCCACAGCACCTGGTATTCCTTGGTGATCTCTCATCCAAGTACTAAACAGGGCTGACCCTGCTTATGTTCTAAAGTAGATGAGATCTGGTGTCTTCACTTTATTTAGGCCTCTACAACAACATTGTGTGTGTGCATGTGCGTGTGGGATTGTGAATAAACCCTTAAAGATCTTAACCATCATCATCATCATCGGCAAAAGATGCCCCCAAATGCAGTAAACAAACAACCCTCTCCACCCTTCAGGAAAAGCATAAAACCTTCTGCAATTTCTTCTGCAATTTCACCCAGAGGGGAGAAAACTTTTGAATTTTCTTATGCACCTACATGGGGAAAATAGTGAGAATTTACTTCTTTAGCACTTAAGACTTCTCCTTCATGTTCATGCTTTTGTTTCAACATCTGAAGCCAATCTTGTGTTCTCCCTTCAACTCAATTATCTTTCTTCAAGTCAACTCTGATGTAGACCAACCCTATCTTGGGTTGATGGTGGCAAGATTTCTTCAGAAGTTTGCCATTGCCTTCCTCCTAGGCTGAGAGAGTATCACTTGCACAAGGACATCTATTAGGTAGGGGATTTGAACCCTGATCTCCCAGAGTTCTAGTCCAACAATCAAACTATTATACTACACAAACCTATATGTTTGTAAAGGCTTCATCTCTGTTGCATCATCTGCCTTTTGAGAAACTAATAGTTCTCTCTCAAATTTGATTTGCAAATATGTAATATTTGTTTTATATTTTATGATATTAATAATTATATTTTGGATGAATGCTTTGCCTTACAGGTTTTCCTCTCCAAGTGCACAAATTAGTCCCCAGACATTTATTTTCAATATAGGGGGGATGCCATCTGGGAAAGGAGTGCTAAGATAGTGCTCCTTCCACAAGCCGCGAAAGGGGTGCCGTGAGAGGCGTCTCGTGTCTCTTCAGCATCTCTTCCACCTCAGTGTGTCCGGATGCTGAGCCGGAAGGATGTCATCAGAGCGCCCGTCGTGTGGAAGGGCCGGTGCTCCAATGATGTCCTCAGAAAGGGGATGGGGTGCCCAGCATCCGGCTGCCCCTCCCCTTCCTTGGCTTGAAGACAGCGCAAAGCGCCATCTGCAAAGCCCCATAGTTTGAATATATAATTGTGAGAAAACTGGGAGGCACCAGTAACTGATTACAGGACCCACGTTTGTTGCTGAAGCGTAAAGACCAAGTTGTAATGACTAATTAGATCTTAACTATCTGAATTATTTATTACCCTCACCTGCCAAACTGCATAATGTTCTGTTAGTTCATACAATATCCTACAAGCAGTTATTCCTTTCTTCAGGTTAGTGATTTGTCCCCAAAGCAAAGATATTGATCAGTCAGTAGCTATTAGTCATGGCAGCTAAGTCTTCATTAGGGATTTTTGCTGGTTTTAAAAGTTATTTTTAAACCAGTAAAACCAGTCTTATACTTATCAAAGTGTTCAAGGCACTATATAGAAGATAAACTACAATCAAAGGAGCTGTATCTTTAAAAAACAACAGGCTCTTTCTGAAACAAGTAGAACATCTAAACACCATCTCTCACAGCTTAGAGGGTAAAGATCTGTTCCTGCCTCCTAAAACTTAATGAAGAATGGAGAAAGCTGGTCCTCTATAGAGTGAATATTCCAACACTGTGTTACAACAGTGGATTCTACTTCATGCTTCTGTTGCATAAAAAATATATATGGAAAACGGGTTTCCCTAGAAGACCTCAAATGTCAAGAAGGATCTCAAAGAGCCCTGGTGGTTAAATGCTTGTACTGCAGACACTCACTCATAGACCACAAGGTTGCAAGTTCAGTACTAGCCAGGGCTCAGGCTAGACTCAGGCCTGCATCCTTCCGAGGTCGCTAAAATGAGTACCCAACTATTGGGGGGCAATGGGCTTACAGTTGTAAACCGCTTAGACATCCCATAGAGCGATATGAAGTATATAAATGAAGCTGCTTTGCTTTGCATTCCATTTCCTCTCATTAGCAGATGTTGGGAACAAGTAATTGGGGATGGTCTTTTCCAACATGCTCTGTTTGGGTGCCAGGAACATTTTTAGGAACTTTTGGTTAACTGTACAATACTGATCTGGTCCACTATATTCAGTTCTTAAGAGGTCTCAAAATGTGGCCATGGATACATGAAGCTGGTCATTTTCCCACAAGGCTGATATACTGCCAATTGAGGTAGTATTGAATATACTTAATATAGTATGGAAAAGATCAACCTTGCTCCACAGGGAACCCTGTTCCACAGAATGAGGATCAACCTCGTGGGACTGTAGGCAACAGTTACTACAGTCACCCCTCTGTTTTTGCTGGGGATCTGATCTGGACACCCCCCCCCCATGAAAATGGAAAACCACAAATATTCAAGCCCCATAGGCTTGAATGGCAGTGCTTGCCTGTGGGTGTGCACCCCATTTTATCCCCCTCTGATTGCCATCCACAAATGGGTGAGGAGTGCAGACTTCAAGTCTGCAAAAACCGAGGGGCAACTGTGCCCAGTCAGCCTGACATAAATACCAGGAAAGATATTAGAGAAGACCATGAAACAGACAGTCTGTAAACACTTACACAAGAATACCATGATCACTAAAAATAACATGGGTTTCTCAAAACAGTCATGCCAGAATAATCTCAAGGTTTTTTTTAAATAGAGTTACAAGATGGGTAGATTAAGGAAATACTGAGGATGTAGCATTATCTTGATTTCTGTAAGGCCTTTGACAAGGTCTCCCATGATATCCTTGCCAAAAAAAAAAAAAAAAAAAAAAAAAGCTAGTAAAATGTGGACTAGACAATGCTACTATAAGGTGGCTTTGTAGTTGGTTGACTGATTTAACCTAAAGGGTGCTCATCAATGGCTCCTCTTTATCCTAGAGAGAAGTGACTAGTGGGGGTGCCACAGGGCTCTGTCCTACACTCAGTTGTATTCAACATCTTCAGCAGTGACTTGGATGATGGAATAGAGGGCATACTTATCAAATTTGCAGATGACACCAAATTAGAAGGGGTAGCCAATTCCCCAGAGGACAGGATCAGAATTAAAAATGATCTCAACAGATTATAATGCTAGGCCAAAACTAACAAAATGAATTTTAACAGGGGAAAAGTGTAAGGCACTACACATAGGCAGGACAAAAAATGAAATGCACAGATATAGAATGGGTGACACTTAGCTTGATGACAGTGTATGGCAAAGGGATCTAGGAGTTTTAGTAGACCACAAGCTAAACATGAGTCAACAGTGTAATGCAGCAGCTAAAAAAACCAATATGATTCTAGGCTACATCAACAGGGATATAGTGTCTACAGTACCATTCTGTTCTGCTTTGGTCAAAGCTCACCTGGAATACTGTCTTCAGTTGTGGACACTACAATTCAAGAAGGATGTTGAGAAGCTGGAGTGTGTCCAGAGGAACCAAAATGGTGAAAGGTCTGGAAACCATGCCCTTTGAGCAGCAGCTTAGGAAGCTGAGTATGTTTAGCCTGGAGAAGAGAAAGTCAAGGAGTGACATGACAGCCATGTTTAAATATTTGAAGGATGGAGCATGTTGAGGATGGATCAAGTTTGTTTTCTGCTGCTTCAGAGAATAGGACATTGAACAATGGATTCCAATTACAGGAAAAGAGATTCCACCTACAAATTAGGAAGAACTTCTTGATGGTAAGAGCTGTTTGACAGTGGAATATGCTACCTTGGAGAGCAGTGGAGTCTCCTTCATTAGAGGTTTTAAAGAGAGGCTGGATGGCCATATGTCAAGAGTGCTTTGATTGTATATTCCTGCATAGCAAGGGATCAGACTGGATACCTCTTATGGTCTCTTTCAACCCTATAATTCTATAATTCTGTGTGCACCACAGTAGCTCGACTTTGTCCAAGTATTGAGATCTTCAGGGGAAAGATTTTTCTCAGTTCCACCAGCTTGACAGGCACATTTGGTGGGGACTTAAGATAGAGCCTTATCTATCAGCTTATGCACTTAAGTTGAACCCTCTCCCACAGGAGGCTAGGATGGCTCTCCCTCCTACTTACCATCAGCTAGCAGAAAAATACCTTTTTACTTAGCCAAGATTTTGGCCATTAACTGGTTGCTGCAGATGATGATGATGATGATGATGATGATGATGATGATGATTTGCAAGGGTGTGTGTATTCCTTCCCCATTTGTTATGTATTAAACATTTTAAAATTAGTTTTAAGTCAGGACCTATAGTTATTTTTTTTTCTTGTGATATTTCACATGATGGATTGTTAGTTATATTCTGTTCTATCATGAAAGCCACCTACAGTATTGAAAAGTGGAAAATAAAAAAATTATACTTCAGCCAGATGCATGTCCTTGGACACAGTCCTGAGAGGAATTACTATCCTTTCTCACACTTCACTCTTACTACAATATGGATAGACGTATTGTTCATAACTCCAGAAATATGACCTAAGGCTATATGCAAATTAAATCAATTCAGGCAAAACACCTGAGGGATTTGGTGGGAGTGTCAATCAGGCTGGAGAGATTTCCTAAATACTCTAAATTGCCATTTGATTTGACTTACATTTCATATAAATGGAAATATGTTGCAAATGTGAGGGGAGTCTTCTCAGACTCTGGGGAACTCTAAAGAATTTCCCCTAAGATTCAAGACAGTTGGAAACATTTCTTAGATTGACTTCATGACTATAATTTGGATGTTAATGCACATTATAGATTCCTGCTTAGGATATAGAGACTATTCCTATGTACTGTATTGGTATCTGTTCTTTATGAAGCCAGCGTCTGAGTCCAAATATATAACTGCTATATGAAGCAAGGACCAGTACTTATTCTGCTAAAATGAGAATTACCTTAGACTTTCATTCAATGTCACAGTACTGTCTGACTGCTACGATAGTAAAGCCATTTTCCTCTTCCACACACTGCCTTCTGTGCCACCTGAAAACTTGCTTTGGTGAGTTCATCAGCTCTGCAGAGCAGTTTGTGAGAAATGGGGTGTAGAGAGGAATATATCCGTCCACCCTAGTTTCCACTGAGATACCAGTAGAAACCATCCATTCCAGTCACAAAATTAGAGAAAGAAAGTAATGATATAAATACTTTTGTGCCTCGGAACACCTGTAATAAACTGAAGAATGTATGTGTGTTCTTCAGCTCATTTACAGATCTAGGTATATGTATATGTGTGTGCATGCACATGCCACAATCTTCCAAGACAAAAAAGTATTTATGCCATTGCTTTCACTTTTTCCTCTTATAAGGAGCCTGCGAAACAAATGGAACAGGGTTTTGGATGGTCTACCATATCACAATTTAATAATTGCACAGTTTCATATCCACATATGCTGAAAGCAAATAGATTTAGGACTTAATTTGTAAGTAACTTTTCAATGAGTAAACATAAGCATAAAAATTCAATGTATGAATCAGAATATAGGAATACATACTAATAAGTAGGTTTTTTTTTAAAACAAACAAACAAACAAGCTGTGGATGTTTTCCTCCATGAGTCATACAAAAACTTCTCTTGCCAAGTTCCCTATAGCTCCAGACAACTTTTCATGTGGACCTGGCAGATGTGAGAGGCTGATCCTGTTATGGTTTGGATCATTAAAAGTGAGAAATTATGGTCAGGGAGAAGGACTATTCATAACTTCCACTTAGCCACCTGTCTCCACCCTTTGGCTTTCCCTCTTGGCCACTGCATTTCAGGATAGTTCAAATGACTTAAAGAGGGGATTAGACAGATTCCTGAAGTTTAGGTTTATCTATAGTAATTTCCTGGGAGGAAGAGTAGTGTGTACTGTTTCTATGGGATTTCCAGAGGCACATGCTGGCCACTGTAAGAAACAGGATGCTGGAACAGACAAACCAATGATGCAATTTAAGAAGACTCTTCCTACAGTCAGAGCATCTGTTTTGACAGATATTTGACAGAACATTTTCTCATGAACTCACTGAGGGACTGTTAGAACCACTTTTTCAGCAGTGTATCACACAGAAAGACAAGCAAGAGAAATAGTCTAAAAGAAACAGGTTGCATGTCAACTGCTTACCCCTAACTCTAGACTGGTAGGTAACCAGTCTACCTGCTCCATCATGAAGAAACCGAGATCCATGGTACATTGGATTTCCTACCTGTTAAACTGAAAGACACCCCCCCGACTCGTCTGGAGGGGTCCTCTGTTGCGTCGGCCATAAGGAGGCATCAACGCTGGATTGCAAGAGCAGCCCGGAAGACCCGCCCTTGCCGGGCTGCTCAGCCAATCAAAGGTAAGTCTCACGTTAATTTGCGCGAGATTTGGGATGGCTATATAGCCCTAAGCTGCCTCGTGGTCGGCAGCCATTTTGAGTTAACAAGCGAGCAGTTAGCTCGCTTCCTTCTCGCCCGGTTTCGAGGCCTAGACTTGGCTTAGAGCCTAGAGGGTCGGCGAGTGCATTTGGGAGCGACTGCGCATCTTAATAACAGCTGCGGGTCGCTTATTGCAAGCGAGCGGGCAGCTCGCTTCTAGCTCGCCTGGATTCGAGGCCTGGATTAGGCCCAGAGCCTCGAGGGACAGCGAGCGCACCAGGAGCGACCGTGCTTCAAAATAACAGCTGCGGATCGCCCCTTGCATAAGCAGACGATGGGAGCTCAGCCTTGGAGCAGGCTGTGGCTCATACAGGTGGTATTGTAAAAAAAAAAAAAAAAAAAAAAAAGGTCCGGACGGAGCACTAACACAGAGGAGCGCGGTAAAAGTAAAAAAGCCGCGACTCCCCTGTTTGGATTTATAGGCCTGGCTGAGGCCTGGTGTTGGCTCGCAGGCCCAGAGTTGGTGGCCTTTTGGGGCCAATGGTCTGAGCCTTTGGAGCTCAGTTGGATAGTGCTATTTAGCAAATCATTTAATTTAAAAAATATATATATACTCCAGAGGGACAGGCCTACAGGGGGCTGATGGCCTTGAGGTTCAGGGCCCACTCCCCCCTCTCTCCACCCAGCTGCTTAAAGTTTTTACCCCACTTTTCACTAACCTCTGTGCAAAAGTGTGAAATTTTAGCCAAATAATAATTTAAAATAATAATAATAATAATAATAATAATAATAAAGGGGGGAGAAGGGTATTGTGGGCCTCCTCTGGACTGGTGGCCATCTTGATTTACAGGTGGCAAGTTTGGCTGGGGCTTGTGCCAACAGGTTTTTGCATTCCCCACATTAGCTAATTTGGTGTCAGCTGACAATAGGGTTATAGATACAGATATAGATATATTGGCTAAATATATATATATTATCAATAGTACTAATTGCATTGCCTTAAGAATTGATCCTTTCACAATATAGCAAGCATAGTGCAGACTGAAGGGATTAATTTGGATTATTAGTACTTAATTTCTTACATATACCATAATTAAAAAAAAATTGTATTGCAGTTATAGCCCTAAGAGGACGCTTTATACTATTCAATAGACACTAACTGAAATTTCTCAAGCTATTATCATGCCGAGAAGTAAGGTGCAGTCGAAAAGACGTGCGGCTTCAGCTAGCCATAGTGCTGCTCAGTCGGCACCTAAGCGGACTAATGTCGACATAAATAAAGAAATAGACATACATACACATTTAGCTCAAATTGGATGTACAATGCAAGCATGTGCTGCGGTATGTGAGCAGCTAGCTCAACAACACCTGATGGTGGGCACATCAGGATCACAAGTTGTGGCTTCTACACCTATAGATCATTCATCAGATGCACCACATGTTACTGTTCAGCAGGCTAGTGATCATTCTAACATACAATTGAACACGGCACAGAGTTCCCCTGGGACATCTGCTATGGAGGTTGGGCAACCAACCGTAGCGGATATAATGGAGCTTTTGAAAAAAGTTCCCAGTGTGGGACAACAGGGTGCAGCTGCCCCTGTGTTAAATCAACCCACTTTGGTGGATTTGTTTACCTTTGTACAGAAAGTTGTTGTTTCAGGACAAAGCAATGCGCCAACTCCTGAATCCATGGAACCTTTCAACAGCAACAGGCCAAGTACTGCAGTGAGACACCACAACACCCGAGCAGCTACTGCTACGCTCTCGGTAGGAACTCACCAAGCATCAACGGATGCTTCAAGTCAAGTGACGAGCTCAGGTGTGTCTCATGCTCATAATACACACATAACTTGGCCTTCATCAGTGTGGCTACAGGTAGCCAAATTGGACTGAGTCCCGGAGTTGAATCCACTACGCCTGCACCTTTAACAGCACTTTCAACAAATGCTGGTTTTTCCCAGAGTTTAGAGACTCGGGTGCAGGATGGTGCAAATTTGAACAATTCATCAGAGGATAACAGGGGAATGGTAGTAGTGGGCGCATTAAATATTTCTGGGCCGGATAAGACCGTGGAGTGCAACCCCTATGCAGGTATGTCTACCCCTTTGGGATTGCACCTTCCCCTTTCAACTAAGGAGAGGATATGGAAAGGTGAGTTTATTGATTTATTTTCGCTCACCTTTCATGATCCGGAACCAAGGATCATGGTTAAGGACAGGGTGGTTTTTGCTCTTCCTAAAGAATTTCAGGTACACAAGCGCCCAAAAATAGAAAGGAATTTTGTCAACTGGATTATGGGCTTTACAATTTACAGGGGCATTATTGAAGAAAAAGACCCCAATAGATCATCAGAATTATCAAAATACCAGGATATAATGATTAAGGCTTATACAAATTGTCATTTTAACGCCAGGGGGTCGGCGTGGCTGCAATACGACGAACAGTTTAGAATGAGAGCGGCATTAGACCGATCTCTATCTTGGCGTCACGTGCAGTCGGAATTGTGGGCAGACGTTCTGTTGGGTGCCTCCCCTTCAAGCCGATGTGACGATGGGTTTGTACCCATGGTCACGCAGCCGAGAGGGCAGAATACGAGGCCTAGCACGGGGAGAGGAAACAAGTCGGATTGTGTTGGGACTTTAATGCAGGTAGGTGCCGGAGACAGCCCTGCAGATTTGACCACAAATGCAACGCGTGCAGGGGAAATCACCCTGGGTCATCATGTGTTAAAGGTAAGAAAGCTGGCGGAGGAGCTCCCTCCTTGCAATCTGCAGTTGAGGGAAAGAGCGCCAACACCAATTAAGTTGGATGTGTTGGCAAATTGGCTGTGGATTTACCCAAAAAGAGATGCCGCACAGTATTTGTTCCAGGGTTTTTCCCAAGGTTTTCACATTCCTTATACAGGTGTTCGCGTGCACAGTTTAGCTCCTAACGCACGCTCAGTAAGGGAACTACCAGGGATTGTAAGGGACAAGCTGGCTAAAGAAATTGCAGCAGGTAGTGTTTCAGGTCCTCACGATCAATTGCCAATTCCAAATTTGAGACTGTTTCCCCTTGGTGTCATCCCTAAGAAGGCACCGGGGGAGTTTAGATTAATTCACAACGTATCTTATCCTAGAGGTGAATCAATTAACGATGCAATCGCCCCTCAGCTGACATCAGTTAAATATTCATCTTTTGACTCAGCTGTAAAAATGGTTAAAAATTTAGGCAAGGGGGCTCTATTAGCAAAGTGTGATATTAAATCAGCTTTTAGATTATTACCAGTTCACCCCGAAGATTTTGATCTGCTGGGTTTTCACTTCGAAGGTAAATATTATTTCGATAAAGCAATGCCAATGGGTTGTTCCATCTCCTGCGCTGCTTTTGAAACATTTAGTACGTTTTTACATTGGTGTGTCACTAAGAGGTCTAATAATCCAGCAATTACACATTACCTGGACGACTTCTTATTCACAGGGGCCCAGGGGACATCAATTGCTTAGACACGTTATTGGCATTCCAAAGTCTAATGGAAGAGATGGGGTTCCTTTAGCTGATGAAAAAACAGAGGGTCCTGACACAAATATTATCTTCCTAGGAATTGAGTTGAAGGTGTATCGCGCCTTCCAGTAGACAAACTCATGGCTATGAGGTATCAAGTTAAAATGATGAGAAGCAAATCTAAGGGCACGCTTAGAGAATTTCAATCCCTGACAGGTTTATTAAACTTTGCCTGCAAGGTGATAGTACCCGGGGGGGGCGTTTTGTTCACGTTTGTATAAAGCCACCAAGGGTATAAAAGCTCCACATCATCACATCAGAATTGCTTCTGGTATTAGGGAGGATTTAAGCATTTGGGAGTTGTTTTTAGAACAATTTAACGGGGTTTCATTTTGGAGATCTGATATGCTCCTGAGGTCTGATTTTCAAGTACACTCTGATGCCTCAGGGGCTCACGGTTTTGGGGTTTATTTCAATGGGCAATGGGCAGCAGAGGCATGGCCTCAGCCTTGGAAGGATAAAGGATGGACTAGAGATCTCACATTTTTGGAATTATTTCCAATAATAGTAGCAGTTCATCTATGGAAGGAGCAATTTACAAATAAAACAGTGTGGTTTTGGTGTGATAACCAAGCCGTAGTACACATAGTGAACTCACAGACATCTAAATCTCCTCGGGTGATGACTTTTGTTAGAGAAATGGTGGCTCAATGTTTAAAGTTCAATATTTTGTTCCAAGCTCAGCTTGTTCCTGGTTTATTAAATCCGTTGGCGGACGCCCTTTCGCATTTTCAGTTTTCCAGGTTCCAACAATTAGCGCCGGAGGCAGCAACTCAGCCACTGGAGGTACCGATATGACTCTGGAGCCTTGGAGAGTAGAAATCGACAGGGTGATTGTCCAGTCCATCGCCCCATCGACACGCAAGTCATATCAGCTCGCATTGCGAGCGTTTAGATGTTTCTTGTCAACTCTCGGGGAGGTGGAGGTCTGGCCGTTAAAAGTGGAGATTGTCCTTCGATTTGCAGTACATCTTAGGCAATCAGGATTATCCCCAGTAACTATAAGAGGCAGGATAGCGGCTCTGTCATTTTATTCAAGAGTCGGGGGTTTCAATGACCCAACGGTCGACTTTAGAGTTAGGAGGGCTTTAGATGGTTGGGCTAGAGAATCCGTTACAGTTAAGGATAGTCGATTGCCAATAACAGGTCCCATATTGATTAAAATTTTGCAAAGTCTTCCCATTACATGTTTTTCTCATGAAGAGGTAATGTTATTTAGGGCAGTATTCTCTTTCTCATTTTTTGCGGCATTGAGAATAAGTGAAATTGTTCCTAGTTCACGCAATGATGAATCTGGTAGGGCTCTCTCAGTTTCAGACATACAAATTTCAGAACAGGGATTACAATTGAATATTCGGAGATCAAAGACTGATCAACTGGGTAAGGGTCAGTCAATAATTTTGGCTAGGGCGCCTAGTGGTCAAATTTGCCCGGTGTCAGCCTTATTGGAATATCTCAAGATAAGGCCAAGGGGATTAGGATATTTGTTTTTACACAACTCAGGCTCACCGTTGACCCAGTTCCAGTTCAGGGCTGTGTTGCGAGAAGTGTTGAGACATGCGGGTCTCCCAGCAGCTCAATTTGCTTCTCATTCCTTTAGAATTGGAGCAGCAACATCAGCAGCTATGCAAGTTTAAGCTAGACTGCTATTTGCAGAATTGGACGTTGGCGCTCTAGAGCGTTTAAATCTTATGTACGGAAATGAGACAAACAGATTATTAATACGTTGATATAATTCAACTTTATTTCAGCACAACCAACGACCGAAGATGTAAGGATATTAGTACATAGCTTGGTCTTCTGGGCAGAGCGACACATTGTTCAGCAGCATCGAGATGTTACTTTGGGATTGAGAGGTGCCAGAACTGTACGATGGTTCGGTTGCAGAGGAATGCTGTGGGGAGCTCTTCTCCCTAGAATTTTCAAACTACTTGAGTCTTTCAAGCAGCCCAAGATTTTGATAATTCATTTAGGAGAAAACGACTTGGGAAAAGTGACTTCCTTAAAGTTAGCTAACATGATTATTAATGACATGCAAGAAGTTAAGAGACTATTGCCGTATACTGTGCTAATGTGGACAAAATTATTGCCAAGGAGAACATGGTATGGAGCTCGAAGCGATTCGGCCATCAATAAAGCCAGACGTGGGCTGAATAGATCCTTGTCCAAGACTTTGGGGGAGCTGGGAATTGTTGTTGTAGAACACAATGGGATTCAAGTTAATTTGCCACATTTGTACAGGGGTGACGGGGTACATCTCTCCCCGAAAGGAAATGACATCTATGTGACTTCTTTGGAGTCTCATTTAAAAAGAGCAATGGGGGGGAGGGGATGCCTAGCTAGGCTGGCCCCCTCCTGTGGCGGGCAGGGACCTCCCCCCTCAGGGGTAGAATTAGGTTAATTGGAAATTAATAATTGGCTAAATAAATAAAATTAAATAATTAGATGATGTCATTAGGTTAACACAAATTGGTATGACATCTTTGTAGACTTGGATGATGTCAGATGTTAAGTTGGATTAAGACCATCATGACATCACATCCGGTTGGGGGAGGGATTAAGTTTGGAGGTTGTAAATTACGTAATCTAAAACCTTGATGCATGACATATGCGAGAATAATTAAAGAATAGCGCTTGCACTTATTCACATGAGCGCATGCGTCAAGGAAATATGCTGGTTTTATCAAACTGTTTTTCAATTGTAAAGTTTAAGACCTTGTACAAATAAAGTTGCGGCCAAATGTTTTACCCAAATAATGGCGTTCGATGTCTTTTGTGCCGATGCAAAGACACCCCCCCGACTCATCGGGAGGGGTCCTCTGTTGCGTCGGCCATAAGGAGGCATCGATGCTGGATTGGAAGAGCAGCCCGGAAGACCCGCCCTCGCCCGGCTGCTCAGCCAATCGAAGGTAAGTCTCGCGTCTAGTGACGTGAGATTTTAAGTCTCGCGTTAGTTCGCGCGAGATTTAGGAGGGCTATATAGCCCTAAGCTGCCTCGTGGTCGGCAGCCATTTTGAGTTAACAAGCGAGCAGCCCATCCCACCCACCCTAAAAAAAAAATAATAAAAAAAATAGTTGAACATGTTATTTACTCTCAGGCTTCGGCTGGTCGCCTGCGGGGGCTGGGAGGGAATTTTCCCAAATTGACGTTTTGGGTTTTTCGCCCTCTGTGAGAACAAATAGCATTGACAATTAAGGGTGAAAAAATACAATGTGTTAATTTATTGGGCAATAAAGTTATTGGAAGTGTTTGCTCAATGATTATTACAAGTTCATGATAATTGCTCTTAGTTAAATGTTAATTGTCACAGCTTATGTTATGGGTCTATGAGGTTATTGTTACGAAATTAAAAGTTATTGGCGGGCAGGGACCCCCCCCCCCCAGGGGTAGAATAAGGTTAATTGGAAATTAATAATTGGCTAAATAAATAAAATTAAATAATTAGATGATGTCATTAGGTTAACACAAATTGGTATGACATCATTGTAGACTTGGATGATGCCATATGTTAAGTTGGATTAAGACCATCACGACATCACATCCAGTTGGGGGAGGGATTAAGTTTGGAGGTTGTAAATTACGTAATCTAAAACCTTGACACATGACGTATGCGAGAATAATTAAAGAATAGCGCTTGCACTTATTCACATGAGTGCATGCGTCAAGGAAATATGCTGGTTTTATCAAACTGTTTTTCAATTGTAAAGTTTAAGACCCTGTACAAATAAAGTTGTGACCAAATGTTTTACCCAAATAATGGCGTTCAATGTCTTTTGTGCCGATGCATCTTACTGTTGCTGAACTTTATAACTAAGGGTTGAGTTCCTGGATTCCTCTCTTCTACTTCTGCTTTGTGTTTTTCCTGCCTGCAGTTCTGCAAGAATGCAGGCAGGACATTATTTATGATATTTTTAATATCATAAACTCTTCGGTAAACGTTTTGGGCTAGGACTAAAATTTTAAATAATGTGATAAATAAATAAAATGTAATTGTTTTGCACATAAAGCCATATAGCAGCCTTTTCAATCCATAACTCAGTTATTTTAACAGACTGGTGCTCTCTCTCTCTCTCTCTCTCTCATTCTTTGTGTGTGTTTTAAAAGCACTAATAAATCTTTACTGTGTTATCACACTGGCTCAGACACATCTTCATATATAACTTTAGACTATTATTGTATACTATTTTTCCATTCTTAAGGAATATGAATGCCTGGAGGGAATTTAATTCAAATATTCTAAAGGACCTTTTGCCCATGGCAATCCTATTCCCTGTTCAACTGGCCTAGAAACTAGGAACATATTTTATATTTTTCCTCTTCCATTCAGAATATCATCATTTCTGCTAGGTGACAGAACAGGTGAGAGTGATAAGGCAAGATAGCTGGCTGAAGCAGGTTTGAGACACAACAGGTTCAACACCTTGGATAGAATGGGAGGCACTGATCCAAGGACTGTGGGCTCTAGTTCAAGACCATGGATAGCAATCTCACAAATAAGGCCAAAAACTCAGCTACCCAGCACTTGTCTACAGTAACTGTCAGGGTTTTATAGGTAGGCCAAGCAGTGGAATCACTGGGGGGTTGTGGGGTATGTGGCCTGGACCGGTTGACACCTGAGAAGAGGGGTAATACCTGATCAGGTGCTCCTCCTGCTGAAGAGTGAGAAGGGGTGAGCATACCATTCCAGGCTTCACCATGGGGATGGCTTCCTCCTGGGGAGGAGGCCACCACTGCATTGAAGGAGAAGGGTGAACCACACCCCTCCAGGATTCTCTACTATGTTGACTTTCTTCTGAGGAGAAGGTAGCCACTGTGGTGAAGGAGAAGAGCAAGCACACATCAGGTGATACAATGTGTGAGGACACCACTGAGGCCAAGAAAGCCCTTCTGAGAGTTCTACCTCCTCAAATGTTGCATCTGGATTTAAAAAGACCAGTATATTTCCTCCTTATCCTGAATGTGGAATTTTGGCCTCTGCTCTCCCCCCCCCCCAGCAGCCCCACCTCCCAAAATATTTCCTTTGGCTTTCTATCTAACTTTTTATAGATTGGGATGGTGAACTATGAGTTATGCAGTTGTTTTTACCTCAGCTCCCAGAAGCCCCAGCAAGCATGTCTAGTGATAAGAGAATATGGGAATTGTATCAAAAGTCCCTCAGCTCTGTCATAGCAGCGCTGTGAAAATAATGCAAAATGTATATTCAGAACAATAGTCAAAGCAAACTGACCACAGAGAACTCCTTAGATGAAGATCTTCCAAATGCACACACATATCTACCTGTGTATGCTTGAGCATCCATGAGAATATATTTTCTTCTCACTATTCATTTCCAACAGCGTCTAACTAGACACTCTGATTTTTACTACCTTACTGTTTCTCTCTCTGCAAATGCAATAGAAAGAAATGCTCAACCCATTTTTTTCAATCTTCCAAGAACTCCGAACTCAGTAATACATAAAGCTAATTTTAAATCAGACTTTACCACGCTTACTATGGCAATTGGCACCAACTCAGCAAAGCTTAAACTGGCTCAAACTTTCCTTTCTGATGCTGGACTCTCTGTTCTTTGATACAAAGAGTGAAAATCAGTATGTAAACAATGAAATCAGATACATTCCTTCCTCACCAATTAGGCCTTTTGCTCCCAGTACAAGACAGAGCTGCCATTGAAGGAGATGTAATTATGAAAGGAAATATGGAGACAGCCTGATTCAACACAGCCAACAGTTTCAAAGTGGAGCACAATTTCTTGCGATTAAGGAACTCTAGATTTGGCAGCAAATATGAAAAGTGGGGAATAAGCAAGCTTTCTTGGTGTTTGCTTTGTGGGCTGCCATCCAGGAATGGAAACATGATGTCCTTGGATCTTTCCCAAATCATCTCTCTTTTAGGAATACCTTTCAAACATGCAAGATCCATAAAACAGCAAAACCTTTATTGGGCCAACCAAAAATGTGCAAAACGCAAAATTCAAACATGGTTTGAGAAGAAATGAGCATCAGATGAGGTAAGAGAAGAGATATGCATTTTTAGGCCTCAGACAATTACTTTGTGTGGTGATTTTTAAACTGTGGGGGGTTGCAGACTGTCAGAAATAGTGTGAATTCAGTCCACTTTTAGGGTTAGGGTTAGTGCTAGGGAATTATGGGAACTGTTATTTTTCTGAGACATTGAACCTTCTCTGTCAGACAACTCTGATGCCACAATAAAATACAGTTCCCATGGTTCCCTAACTCTAACCCTAACCCTAAAAGTGGACTGAATTCACACTATTTCTGGCAGTCTGCAACCCCCCTGTGTCTTCTGTATCCAGTTGCAATAGCTTACATGACTCCATTCAGATAAGGCTTCCAAAAGAAATTGAGCCATAGAAACACAGAGATTCCAAACAAACGTGTATTTTCTAAGGCTGCCCAGTAGGAATGCAATTATTTACTTATTTTGTTCTCAAAGGAAGCAAAGTGTAGAAAACATTTTCTAGGAAGCAGTAGGAAGTATTTTCCTCCTACTGTGAGAAAGTCTTCAAAAATTTCAGTTTTCAAAGGCTATTCAGAGTTTGGGACTGCTGTGCAAAAATACTAAATGAAATATTTGTGCAAAGATTGTATGTGTTATTTTTGCAAGGAAAACAGTATTTTCTGTACTGAAAACAGTTGTGGGGGGCTTATTCTGCACAAAATGTGCATGTTTGGCATTTTCTGAAACAAGATATTCTGTACAAAAAATATTCTCATGCACAGGAAATGTTTTCTGTGGGAAAATGCCATGTACAAACTTTGCTCAGATTAAGTCCCAAACTGCAAAGATTCTTGTGAGTTCACAATTTTTCTTGCAATGGTTTCCTAAAGCAGAAGAAACTATTTTTTTTCAACCATATTTTGGAAGTTTTCAAATATTCACTCCACTTCTATTGCCAAAATAGGGAAGCCATGTGTCTTATTTTGTAGAAGTCCATTCTATAAAATTGTCAGAGGATACTCCATAGGTTCATGGGTAGGAATTGTCTCTTTGTACAGCGCTGTGTACATTGACAGTGCTTTTTGTAGCCCTCCAGATGTTCCTCAACTACCACCTTTAGCATCCCTCAGCATTGGCTTTGCTGGCTAGGGTTTCTGGAATATGTGGCCTAACAATATTTGCAGAATAAATTGTTCCCCACTTCTGGCCTTTCTGAAGTTTCTCTGCCTTAAGAACAAAAATAATTTGGCTGATTTAGGTTACTATGTACTTTAACCCAGGCAGCATAATAATTTGGTCTGCACTTTCTCTGGTTACTGTTTTTTTTTTAATTGAAGATGTTCTGTAGATGGTTTTAATTTCTTGATGTTTTTGTTAATAAAGATGAATTTTTAAAATAAATTTTGTCTGAATTTCATCTGTTGTTCTGCATGTGTTGCATTTTTTGCTTTTACAAAAATGGGGGTTTCCATTGGTTCTTTGGTATAGCTTTAGCTACCTTGGATGCTGTATGGAAAAAAGCAGGCTGCAATTTTTTAAATATATAATTTTAAAAAATAAATTTCAAAACTCTTTATAATATACTGATATATCAGGCTAGTTTCATCATATATGACTTGCAGGGGGAGAGGGCTGACTCTGAGGGAGGATGGCCTGTCTAAAGCTGGTTAATGAAGAGGTGGCAAGGGAAGCATTTAACAAAGAATGTGCTGATTCATTTCCCAAACTAAAAAACACAAATGCAATGCCATTTCTTTGCATTGTCATCAAGAGTCCACTTAAGAGTTAGGATTATGCTGATGTAAAATTAGAATTATAATGAAGCATCTGATTTAGCAATAGAGCATAAAATACCCAGCAGTTATAATTAAACCAAAAAACAAAATTATATTATCAGCTTGAAGCCAATGAGAAAAGCAATATATTTTCATGGCTAGGACTAAGATACATAGCACATCCAACTCTTTTTTTCTGTCTGTAAATCATTACTGCACAAATTAAAAAGGAAAAGAGGTTGCTAATAGCCTTGTCTCATTGCCTTACTTATTCAAAGCCATTCAGTAGGATTTCTTTCTGCTTTCTTATTTGTCATTCAACAGACAAATAACCAACTTTTCACAGCTGCGGACTACATCTTATTACATCCAGTATGCTAGGCACAAGTGTTAGTGGTAGTATAAATGAGATTACTAAGAGAATAGACACATCAGCTTTGAAATATTTGCCCTCTAAAGCTAACATCAATGGCCCCCAGTAGACGAAAATTTAAGAGCTGGTTCATGCATGAAGTCACATTGGTTGATTGCTTGATCTTCAGTCAATTGCTACCTGGGATTGATGGTACTGCTGTCGTGACTGGCTGAAAAGTTAGCAGTCCTATATTTACATTTTGGGGGCTGCTGCCAGACTTTGGAACTTTTTCCCTAACAAGATTAGGATGGCTTCCTCCTTGTTCTCCTTTTTCAGGGAGGTGAACATTTTCCTATTCCATCAGCATTTTATGAATTGACTGTGAGGAGCTTTTAAGGAGGTACTGTGTAGTTGATTCTTTTCTATTGTGCCTTTTAATGAATTTTAAATGTTTTTAACTCTATAGATTGTTTTTTGAAAAATATGCGCACGCACACACACACACACACACAGAGATTTTTAAAGCATGTTTTTAATCTGTTTATTGTTGTTAACTGCCCTTGAGTCTATTTTGACCCATGGCAACCCTGTGGATGAGGTCTCCAAGATTCCCTGTCCTCCACTGCTCTGCTTAGTTCCTGAACACTCATACCCATGACCTCCCTAATAAAGTCCATCTATCTAGCATGTGGCCTTCCTCTCTTTCTGTTTCCCTCCACCTTTCCTAACATTATTGTTTGTCCAGTGAGTTGTGCCTTCTCATGATGTGTCAGAAGTATGACAACCTGAGTTTTGCCATCTTGTCCCCCAGGGAGATTTTGGGCTTGATCTGCTCTAGGACCCATTTGTTTGTCTTTTTAGTTGTCCATGGGATCCTCAGCACTCTCCTCCAGCACCACATCTCAAATGAATTGATTTTCTTCCTATCTTCTTTCTTTACTGTTCAGCTCTCACATCCACACATGGCAATAGGGAAAGCAATGGCTTGTACAATTCTGACATTTGTTTTCAGTTGGAAATCTTTTCATTTTAGAATCTTTTCTAGTTCTTTTATAGCTGCCCTCCTCAATCTTCTTCTGATTTCCTGACTGTAGTCCCTTTTTGTATCAAGGTTTGGAACCAGATATGAGAACTCTTTTACTACTTCTATTTCTTCATTGTCAAGATTGAATTTGTCTAGATTCTCCTTTGTCATTAATTTTTATATTATTCTTTATTATGTTTTTAAAAATTCTTTATTGTGTTTTTGACACATACAAAGACATCTGAACAAATAGACATTTAACATTCATACTATACAATCATACTATATAACCCCAAATATGATTAAAAACATACCAACATGTATAACATATGCATTAACCCCCGACTTCCTAGTATCTATTTCTTGAAATATTTTTATTTAACTGACCTTTGATTTTCCATGTATTATTATATGGTTAATACTTTTCATATTTTTCTCTATTCTTACTCTTGTAATTTTCCCCTTCATATACTTGTTTTGTTTTGTTTTCCTATTTTTCCACTTTATCTATTCTTTGTTTTTCTAATTCACATTTTTTTATTTGTCCTTTGTTTAACACACATATCTTTATGTTTCTTTTCTTTCTTTGTTAATCCAGAACTTAGTATTTAAATATTTTTTCCAGTCTGAGTTGTATTTCATCTATTATTGAAGACCATACATCATTAAATCTTTCTACTGATTTGTTTCTAATTAAGGCTGTCAATTGGTATTTCAACATTATCCAATAATTTCCAATACCACTCTGTGATTGGTGGAGAACTCTCTTTCTTCCAACTTCTGGCAGAGATTACCCATCTGTTGTTAACATATAAAACAAAAATTTTCCACGTTTTCTTTCTATTTCTTTATTTGTTATACCTAAAAGAAATAATTTAAGTTCTTTTTTAAACAATTTAGGTTCTTTTTATAATTGTACCTGTAATATTTCCTGTATTTCTGCATGAATCTGAGGCCAGAAGTTCTTTGCCATTTTATACTGCCACCACATGTCATTATTTTTGTTTTCTTTATTTTCTTTTTTTAATGAAGTTTTATTACATATTTCATACTTTACATATACGACATTTTATACATTTCTCTTATTACACACACATCGACTTAACCATGACACATCTCATTCCTTGTTATTTAACAAATGTATTTTCAAGTTTTTTCTTGTCTTCCTTCATCTTTTGTTCTTCTATTTATTCTTGTTCTTTTTTCCCCTCCCTCTAAACTTCCTAACTACAGTCACATTGATAAAATATCTCATTTCTTTTTATGTCTTGCTTTTTTTTAGGAAAGTATATTAGATTACCTGCTTTTTTATTTTATGAAGAATAGAAAGATCCTTTTGTCCTATATTTGTTTCTTCTATTAGTCGTTTTCTTATTTCTCAGGAAAGATTCAGGTTTTTTTTCCTATCAGATAGAATTTATGTTATCTATATAGTTTTAGAATTTTATTTTCAAGTTTTATCCTAAGACATTTCCCATAATCTTGCAGCCTCTTTCCAGTTTTCTATATGTTTTTGAATGGCTTCGTTATTTAGATAGGTTGTAATCTTATCCATAGTTGATAATCCCATCAACTTTAAAATCCATTCTTCTGTGGATGGAGTCCTCTGGTATTTCCATTTTCTAGCATACGTTATACTGGCTGCTATTACCATATCTCCTTTCTATTTGAGTGTCTGTTTCTTCAAACATATTTAAAAGGAAAAGTCTTGGTGTGAATCTAAGGGCCTCGGCAGACGACTAATAGGGTCATCTTGGAGGCAGGGAAGAGGAGGGGCAGCCATACGAGCGGCGCCCCTTCCTCCTCCCGAGGTTGCCCTAGGAGCTGCCGGCCCTCCGCACGGCCGGCGCTCCGAGGGCAACCTCCCGCTGCAGCGTCCGCACACGCTGCGGCAGAAAAGTCAGGAAAAGTGCACCCTACACGTTTAGGGTGCACTTTCCCTGACTTCTGAAAGGAGCGCTGATTTAGCGCTCCTTTCAGAGGCGCCGACAATGCGCTGCGGTGTGGCTGCGTTGCTCCGGCGGCGCACCGTCCCACGGCGCCCCCGACGCCATTGTCTGCTTCTCCCCTAAGTTTAATATTTAAAGTTGTTATAATCTTCTTATAAATTTTTCTCCAAAATTCTTTTGCTTTGGAGCACTGCCACCACATGTGGTAGATTGTACCTTTTTCTTTTTTACATTTCCAACAGGTGTCCCTTATGTCTTTTTTTCATTTTGACTATTTTTGAGGGTGTTAAATACCACCTGTAGAAGATTTTATAGTAGTTTTCATTTAAGTCATTGCATCTGATAAATTTTAAATTTTTATTCCACACCTTTTCCCATTGCTCTAATGTAATCACTTCCCCTATATCTTGTGCCCACTGGACCATATTTACTTTAACTATTTCTTCTTCTGTTTCTATATCCATTAATAATTTATAAAACTTGGATTTTAACTTTTGGTTGTCTGTTTGTAATATTTTGTCTAATTTTGTCTCCGTATTCTATATTCCTACTTTGTTGTCTCTTTTGAATGTTAGTGAAATTTGATAATATAGATACCAGTGACAGTCTATTCCCTCTGAGGCTAATTCTTCTCTTGTTTTTAGTTGGTATTTTCTGTTGTTTACTTTTAGTAGTGTTTTATATGTTAACCAGTTTCCTTTGTGGAGATTTTCTCTTTTGAAGAAAGCTTCATGTGTTGAAGTCTAGATTGGAATTTTAGGAGATAATCTTTCTTTATATTTACACCATATCCTTAGTAGAGATCTTCTCATGAAATGATTGTTAAATTCTTTGTTCGATTTTATTTTATCATAGCAGAGGAAGGCATGCCATCCAAAGTGTATACCCGCTCCTTCTAATTTTAACAATTTTTTATTTTGCAGTGTTATCCAGTCTCTTATCCAGACCAAAGCACAAGCATGGTAGTAAAATTTAAGGTTTGATAATCCTAGTCCTCTTCTGTCTTTTCTGTCTTTCAGTATCTTCTTTTTAATCCTTGCCTTTTTCCTGCCCTAGATAAATTTGGATATTTCTTTATCCCATTCAAAAAATGCCTTGTCGTTTGTGATAATTGGTAGGGCTTGGAATAGAAATATCAGTTTTGGTAAAACGGACATCCGTATACATGAAATTCTCTGTTTTGAACCATCTCTACTCCCACTCACCATCCTCATTTATATTATTTTATTTATGTTTGGCTTTAATTTCAGGATGATGTATCCATTTTACTCTCACAACAGACATATGTTGTAAGTTGGACAGAGAGAGGATGAGAAAGAGAGGGAGGGAGAGAGGCTAGCCAATGGTTACCCAGTATGCTTTGTGGTAACAGTGCTTCCATTTTATTTTCTAGCATCCTACTACATCACATAGGCATCTTGTAAGAGTCAAGCTTTGTCTTTGAAAGATGAGACTGAGAATGGCATTGGCCTTGTTTGCATGGACCAAATCACACACACCCCATCTCTATGGCAATCTATCCAGATGATGCAGGGCACAATCCCTGGTTCAAGTGTGAACTGCCTGGATGATATATAGCCAGTTCATCACTGAACCCATGGTATACACCCCCTTAACATTGATTAAATAAACTGAACGTTTGCTCTGGATCTTTCCAGAAGATGTGAAACCCTCCACAGTGATGTCAGGCAGGTGTTTATAATGCATACCTGTGCTGCCCACTGCTGCTGGCACAAATTAGTCCCTTCTGAGGTCAGGACAAGGTGCCCAGCCATCTAATCAATGCTGAGCAGCTCATTCTGACATCAGAAGGAGTTACCTGCATTGGTGGTGATGGACAGCACAGTGGGACATGTGTGTGTGTGTGTGTGTGTGTGTGTGAATGCCCAAATAATAAGAGGGGATGTTGGGGGAGATGTTGAGGACAACTTGAAGGCCAGAATGCTCTGGGATGATCCTAGAATATTCTGGCCAGTGCAGACACCACCATTGTCGTCTAGGGTAGATTCTAAATGAGGAGTGGTGATATTGTGGTCTTCTAGTTGCTGAGTGCAGATTTCATCACATCTAGCCAATGCTAATAGGAGTTGCATACATTTGATGCTCCTGTTCCAAATTCATAAGAGACAGACCAAGCAGTCCTGAGTAGGAAGCCATGAGAACCAAGTTCCTCACACTTTCTGCAGTCACATAAAAATTCTAGCCATTCAAGTGTGACCTAAAAGTTTGCTCTGAACATTCAAAATCACTGCTAAGCTACAGCTTCTTCCCCTGAGGCTGGGATCTAAGCCAGTAAGATGTAAAACTTTGCTTATTTCATTATCACATGTTAGAATGGGTGTGTGTGTCATTTTTCCCCACTCCTCACTGGGTGAGATTATAATGGGTTGGGGGGGGGGTTTGCACATTTTCCCAATTACTTTTCCCTTTTCTGAAGTATGTGAAAATTTTACAAAGACAGTTTACACAAGGATTTTTGTAGAAAAATGCGGCAATTTATACTGTTGGGGAAAAAATTCTCTTTGATGTTGCTGCTATTGCTGAACAAAGTTCTGGTCATTTCCCTCTCATGTAAGGGTGAAAATAAAATCCATACCTTACAATTTTTTCAGTAAGGGGTCTTGATGTGTTGAAGTTACCCTCTTTCACCAAGGATAAAAATCCATCAATCAATTACTATTCTTTATGTCCCAATAACATGCAATTTCTATTTCAGTTTGCACTAATTTTATGTGATATGCATAGGAACAGATGTAGTGATAGTATGCTGCATCTGACCATAGATCCATCCAGCCCTTTAGCCTCTTCCAGTTGTCAGTAGCTTGGGCAGAGGTCACTCTCATGCTGTGTCCACATGGGCCAAATACCATATGCTTCGCCCATTCTCACAGCAAGTAGTCCTGACAATTCAGGGCTCAATCCCCAATTCTTGTGTGAACTGTCCAAAGACTTCCAGCCAGTTCAGCATCAAACTATATATCCTCTAAACTACTTTTTTTTTAAATCACCTTTTGTTCTGGTTCTTCCAGAGCCCTCTGTAGTGATGACAAGTGGCTGTTTACAGCATGTCCCACTGTGCTACCCATTGTTGTACAACCTCTTAAGGCCAGAACAAGATGCCCAGCCATGTGACTGAGTCTAGGCACTTCTTTTTTGGCCTCAGAAGGGTGTGAGCCATGGTGGCAGCAGGTGGCACAGTGGGACCCACATGAAAAAACCCACCTGCTGTCACTCCAGGAGTGCCAGGTAATGAGAGGAAGTTGGGGCAGCTCTGGGGAAAGACTACTCCAGACTGCTCCTAGAGTATTTTGGCCAGTGAGGACACCATCTCAGTCATCATCCTACTACCAGCTGAGATCCTTTTTCAAGAAGAGATGCAAGAAACTAAAGAGGTGCAAGGGACTAAAGTGGAGTCAGAATGAATTATTTCTACAGTGTAGATGTAGAAATCTAGAGTCCTGTAGTAGTCTATAGCCTTAGATTACAGATAGGCAGGTGCTGACCTGAATTCTATTGGTAGCCCCAGCTAAGGTATACTCATTGAATCAGTAGGATTTACATAAATGTTTATTTACCACCCAAGAATTGATCCAACAACTCTCATTCAAATTGGAATAACTAACAATATTTAGACTTTTAAATTTAAGGGATCTACTTTGTTTTCACTAGATCCCATATATTCACCAACTGAACAAAAATAATGGTTCAAGCTGATGGATATAGAATTTTGGAATAACAGGGTCTGAGTATCTGCTTAGTACAGGAGTTCATTTTCACTACCAGAATTGGAGTTCTGTTACACAGCCTTGCACATAAATATTTATTCCCCAACCCCTGATTTTAGCAGCCAAATTTAAGAAAATGAGCCTTTTTGTTGTTACTATGGTTAGGGCAGGGGTAGGCAACCTTTCCCTTTTAAGGGCCGAGGGACTTCAGCTCCCAGAAGCCTCAGCCATGTTGGCCAATAGTCCCATCTTGGCCAATAGCTTCTGGGATTCTGGGAGTTGAAGTCCCTCGGCCCTTGAAGGGGAAAGGTTGCCTACCCCTGGGTTAGGGTATTGCCCATCTTCTTTAGTTCATCAGGAGATTGAAAGATTCCTACCAGGGTTTGAGCAAACTACATTTTTGGAACCATAACTCCCAGAATTCCTTACGATAGATATGCTACCTGAGGGATTCTGACCCTTGTAGTCCAAAACTATAACTTTCCCAGGTTGTGGTCCCAACCCATCTTGCCTTCTTCCCCCACCTTTGATGAGCAAAGCTTCTCTTGTGGGTTCAGTTTTGAACTTTTCATCTCAACACCTCTCCTCATAGGGCCCATTCCATTCAACCCTATGGCATTTCCTTTATTTCAGGCATTGAACAAATTCTGTCACATTTAGTTGAAAAGGAGTTTACCTCCAGTTAGGAAGACTGGAGAAAGGCAAGGCAGTGGTTGAGGGTTTCCAAAACAGCCCCCCATTCTGGGACTTTCAACATTAATTTCTAATACATAAATAAACATAAGTAATTTTTAAAAATATATAATTGGATAGCTAGCCCCGTAATAATCTCAATGTGTGAACCTATTTTCAACACTGCAGCTTTGGTGAGACTAACAAGTCTTGTCCCCCTACACATTTTTATTCACTTAGGGCCTTTTCAGACTGCCAGAAATAGTGCAAATTGAGTCCACTTTAAATTGAGGCACTGCCCTGGCTCAGTGCTAGGGAATCATGGGAATTGTATTTTTTTCTAAGACACTGAGCCTTCTCTGTCAGAGAGCTCTGGTGGCACAATAAATTACAGTTCCCATAATTCCCTAGCACTGAGCCAAGGCAGTGTCTCAATTTAAAGTGGACTCAATTTGCACTATTTCTGGCAGTCTGCAAAGGCCCTTACTCAAGAAATGAACAATATATAGATGAGATCAGAAACACTAGGACATTTAGGAAGCAACTAGGCAAGAAGAGGCATCAGGGTGTGTCTTTCCACCTTAGCACTGGGTTTTTAGCCAGAAGAGAGCCTCAAACAATTATATCAGTTCAACAATTGATCTTTCAGCCCTGGAGGAAGGGCTGCTGTTGCCACATTGTAGGCATTACAGTACTTCACAGGAACAACTAGCACATGCATTTAGATATGTAGACTCAGTGCTTAAAGCTTTCAGTTTTAATCAGTCAGGCAGCACAAGGGGGCCAATGGGTTGTCCCTTCACCACACTGCATTTAATCCCCCCTTGCATTCTGAGGCTACAAGCAAACCAAATGACAAGGATTTCTAGCCCTTCCCCAAATATCAATTTCTACAGTTGTTTGGGGACACATCACAAAAGTGAAACTGCTTTAATTTGGTTAATGTATGCATGACCTTGAGTTGTCATTTTGATATCTGTGGCTCATGCTTTATCAGGACTGTTGACAGCACATGGTTGTTAACCTTCAGCCTTGTCAGTATGGCAGCTTTCATAAGCATTGAGCTCCCTTTGAAATACAGTACCCCAGAGATATGCCTAATGAATGTATCTGTATACCTTTAAGGAGCCATATGCTATATACTGAGAGATATAAAACTGTGTATACATGAGAGAGATTATTAAGGCAAGTCTGTTTTATGACTTCAAATATTTTCCACATGTTATCACATATTCCAGATGGTTTAGCAGTCTCATAAAATTAAGTTTTATTTTAAAAGGATATGTTTGTTATTCTTTTAATTGAGGAGGTACATGGTTCCCACCCCCTGGAAATAAAATACATCTTGCATGTTTTTTTCACAAATTCTTAAAGAACAAGAAGTCTTGGGGCAGTGGTGAGGGTGGTGAGGTGAAGTCAGGATTCCAGAAGCAAAGGTACTCTGGAGCAAATGTATGTCAGTGTCATGGGGATTGGTGGCTTAGATGTCTCAGAGGATGGCAATGGCAAACCCCCTCTGAAGAAATGTGCCAAGAAAACTCCATGATGGGGGGGTTTAGGGTTGCATAAGTTGGAAATGAATTGAAGGCACATAACAACAACAACTGCAATGTTTGTGGAGCAGTGAAGCCACTCTGGAGTTTTCTCTGAATTTTAAGCAAGTTCTCGCAAGCTACTCAACCTTATCCTGCAAACAAATTCAAACTAAAATCCAGAGCAAATTCACTACCCTACAGGCATGAGAGCCATTGCTGCGCATATAATAATTGCTTACCCCTGTGGCCTGCACTTCATATTGGGTTTACCTAGGGGGAAAAACACGTTAGCCACTACAGGAATCTCATTGAAAATGGCCTTGCTCTGCAAAGTTATATGAGCATATGAACCACAGCATTTATTTAGTGGGGTGATTTTTTTTGGGGGGGGGGTTAACTGCCCTTGAGTCTGAAAAATAGTTCCTGGCAAATTCATGGAGATGATGGTAGTTTATTGAAATGATTGCCCATCCTACAACACTATTGAGAGGTGGAAAAGGAATTTCCAAACTGGTCACATGTCCCTCGCAGATGAGCTAAGACCTGGAATACCATCATTGACTGACAGTAAGGCCACAGTGAAGAAAGTGGAGTGTTTAATCCTAGAACCCAGTCAAACAACCATCCAAAGGATCATGAATGAAACTGGTCTCAGTTATGGTTTTGTTGTTGTTAACTGCCCTCGAGTCAATCTTGACTCATAGTGACCTATGGATGAGATATCTTCAAGAGCCCCTGTCCTCCACTGCTCTGCTTAATTCCTGCAACCCTTTAATACCCGTGACCTCCTTAATAGAGTCCATCCATCTGGCATGTGGCCTTCCTTTTTTTCTACTTCCCTCTACCTTTCCCAGCATTATTGTCTTTTCCTAAGAGTCCTCCCTTCTCATGATGTGTCTGAAGTACGACATCCTCAGTTTGTTCATCTTGGCTTCCAGGGAGGTTTCCGACTTGATCTGTTCTAGAACCCATCTGTCTGTCTTTTTGGCTGTCCATGGGATCCTCAGCATTCTTCTCCAGCACCACATCTCAAATGCATTGATTTCCTTCCTATCATCTTTCTTAACTGTCCAGTTCTCACCCATACATGGATTGAACTTCTGAAGGTCCTTGATGGTCATTATTTTTGTTTCCCTTATTTCAACATTAAGCCTGCCTAGCATTTTCTTCTTTGATTTTCCTTAGTAGGTGTTCTAAGTAGGCGGTCTATGCAGTCAAAGGCTTTTCTATAGTCTATAAAGCACATGTTGATTTTCTTTTGGAATTCCCTGGTGTGCTCCATTAGCCATTGTGTGTTTGCAATGTGGTCCCTCATGCTTCTTCAAGTTGCAGAATTTTGAGCATGATTTTGCTGACATGGGAGGTCAGCGCTATGGTTCTATAGTTGCTGCAGTCTCTTGTGGCTTCCTTTTTGTGGATGGGGATGTATAATAATATAATAATATAATAATATTTATAATTAATTATAAATTAAATTATATAATTATATAAATATATAATTAATTACAATATAATATAATGCTATAATTAAAAATATAATAATTATAATAATGAGGTGATACCCAGCCCATTTACTGCATATGATCCCCCTAGTCTGTTGGGCAACACTTACCAGCTTGGCCATCCCTCACAATCATGCTGAATAGTTTTGTAAAGACTACCACAGAAAGCAAATTTTGCATTGAAACAAGGTGCTATAGAAGTGAGCACATTGTTTCAGAGGAGAATCATAATTCCAGGCTTCCAGGAGCATGATTCTTCTTGAAAATTAAGGCAACCACTATCAGGATGCCCTATTCAGTATAAAAACACAGGTCATGAAAATGTGAAGTGCCATTTTTCTCAACTGAAATTCCCAATATGCTGCCAGGTCTTTACAGTGTATGGTGGTAGCATGGTGTGCACCCTGTATTGGTTGCTCAACCTTCAAAAACTCATTGAGAAGCAAGAACTCTGTGAATATGCATGATTAATCCCACATCACTTGCTGGAAGGAGCATGGATATTCAAAATACCCTAGCCCCAAACTCCTCATTGTTTTTAAAACTGATTCTAAAATTATGAGCTGGGAGAGGGTTGCTCATCATCTATAGTTATATGGTCATAGTAATTGTCTGTCATGCACTGCCTTACTTTGGTTCAGAAAGTCCAGCTTCTTAAGTTCAGAAAGCGTTATTCACAAAACTAGAGTTGAACACAGCATAAAGCTATTGTCAGAACTGAAGCATTTTCAGTTCCACAGCATATTAAATGCAGATAGCAATTCAACGATTTTTGCACACTCACATCCGATTTACCTTCAAATCAAAACATTCATTTTCCCAGGACTACCCTTTCTTTCTTCTCCATACCAGGCACTAGGCAAAAAGGGATGTGGTGGCTTAGTGGCTAGAACACCAATTCTGATGATTAGAAGATCAGAAGGTTGTCAGTTCAAAACCTGGGTGCTACATGATGGGGTGAGCTCCTGTCACTAGTCCCAGCTTCTGCCAATTTAGCAGTTCAAAAGCATGCAAATGCAAGTAGATAAATAGATACCATTTCGGTAGGAAGGTAACAGTGTTCAGTGCAGTCATGTTGGCCACATGACCACTGGAGTAGTCCTTGGACAACGCTGGCTCTTTGGCTTAACAACAGAGATTAGCACCACCTCCTACGGTTGGTTATGACTAGATATTCATGTCAAGGGACAACCTTTACCTTTATCTTTCCTTTCTTCTCCATACTAGGCACCCTCACAGAACTGACCTTGATTGCTCACAACACATATTTTCTCCCCTTACATCTGCTCATTTTAATTTGTATATGAACTCTTATGAGTGTTTTTTTGGTGGTTTTATAGTGTTGTTGTGAGGTGCAGTTCCAGGCTGTTAACCCTTTTAAAGGTAAACTAAAATATATAGGTATGAAAGTAAAACCTATTTGAGCTCAACTTTCATAAGCAGAGCAGCAAAATCGTGGGTCAGACTATTTATTTTAAACCTTCCTTTCTAAAAAATAAAGACCATCTCAAAAACGGCAAACACATTGTTTGTGGTTTGAAAAACAAACAATAATGGCTTTAATAAATAGTCACATAAAAGAACTAAAACCAAATCTAACTGGAGATGATACATCAGGAAGAGAGATGTCAACCTCCCTCAGAGGAGGACTGTTATTGACAGCTGACTGCAGTTACTGTCTGCTTAGTGGGAGAGAGTCAGTTAAAGTGCCTCTTAAGATTGACAGTTAGCATGAGAGAGGGGGAGGGGTGAAGTCCTGCCTAACTAAAGCGGAACAGGAGAATGCAAAACATAATTTTTTTCTAACAGTTGTGTTTTAACTGGATTTGTGTGTTTTTAATTGTGTTTTGTTTTTTTAAACATGCTGTACCCATCTTGAACTTTGAGAAGAAGTGGGGAAAATATTATTTATTAACCAGGTCCAAGGAAGAAAAACAGTCTTGCTTCCCAGATGTAACATATCCCTTCATCCAGCATTACCAAATAGGTACAGAATATATGGCTAGCAAGAATGGCAGGAACTATGATCATTGTCAGAAGATGGCAAATCCATTGACCACTTCCTCCATGTGGGGAACTATTGAACTGCAGATTCCTATGGAAATAACTTCATGCCCTGCACTGTACAGTATCTATCCATCAGGACTGACCATTAAACTTCCCTGGATAGCAAGAAATATAAAAAATCCTCCTGTTTCCATTGAGCTTTATTTAAACAATAAAGTATTCCATAATTCTGGTGTCTTCCTGTCACCTTGATTAGTCTCATTTTGTGTTCTGTGTCTGAATGCCTTGACAGGGATGGAAAGACTATTGAAGAGAAGGACAAAATAAATAATAATTTTAAAAGAGTTTCTCATATCTCAGGAAACTCTAATAAGGAAAATTCTAGATGAATGAGAATCTTCGTCATCCAGGATGTATTCTATACAAAATAAATAAATAATAAAAATGCATGTGGTTTGTTTCCATAGGAAACAGCATTTTCTATGTAGACAAGTGCTGTTTTCTATGCAGCAGCTTTGTTTTCTGCAGAGAAAATGCCAACTTCCAACCCAAAAAACTGCATTTTTAAAAAACAGAATAGCTCCTGAAGGGTAAATAGTTTTAGAAAATGGCATTTTTTTAAAAAACAACTTTGACTCAGCAAGGAGAAAAATCGTAAAATTCTTTGTACTTGCCTACAAGACCGGGGGGGGGGGGGGGGGAGAATTATACCCCTACTGGTGGTTTGTAATGGCCACTGCCCTAATTTGTCCTATACTTGTTCTGTACATTTCATTTGTGGTTTGCTTCTGACCTCTTCCTGTTGGTGTGCTCCATGATTCTGATTTATTCTATTGATTTACTGATTGATTTATTCTGACTACCTAGCAGCCCCACAAGCACTGGTTTCTAGTTCATTCAACCAGAGACTGATTCCCACACACTAGTCCCCTGATAATGATACAGCTTTCACCTTAATGCCAGGATATTAGCCACCTGTTTATTAAGGGAACATTATTCACTGTATCTTCATTCTAGGCTTAGAAGGGAGATGGAAAGGAAATGCTACACTGTAGAAAGTTGGCTTTCACTGTCTTTTGAGACTGTGATAGGCTGTGACGGTGACAGGGAAATAAAATGCTCCATCTTTTGTAACAAGGAATGATTTGTCAAGAATTCTCAGCCTTGTGTTCATACAGTTTCAAGAGTCTGTTATAGATGCCTATTTTGGCTATAGTGCTTTATGTTCTCCTGCTCCCCCAAGACTGTAATTTTACAATCACGTATCCAGAAGTAAGTGCCATTGATTTCAGCAGTAAACACACAGAGTTCTGCTCTAAAGCAGCCATTATTATCATCATCTGCAATTCTATTTTTTGTGTTAACACATTATATTATTTCCAGTTTCTTATAAGAGTGATATTTTGTGATCATTAAAAAAATCTGTACATATTACCATTTCCCCCCTGGAATCTATAAATTGTTTCCCATTGATGACCTACCATGGAATAATGAGATCAAAAACAGAGAGTGGGTTAAATAAAGGTGTCTTGATTCACCTAGAATCTATTTACATTGTGACGATCCTGGAAGAAGTAAGAGGTGGAGTAATCTGATGCAGTTTCAGCTGAGGCTTGCTGTAACCTCTTGAGTACCTCCTCATTCTTCCCTTGGGTGACAGACCTGATCCAGGGCCTTCCCTTGGGTGACAGACCTGACGCACAGTATCCCAGGAGCATTGTGCCCAATGCAAAAGCCTGTGTTCTTCCTCTATGGAGGCCATCAAAGGTGACTCCCTTTCCCACAGTAATGTACATTGTGCAGGTCTGGAACCTACCTTCATCAAAAGCAGTGCTCAAACAAAGCTGGCAGGGAAATGCTCTCAAGCAAATTCTCTTTCAGATGTAAACATTTGAATACATATCCCCCAACTTGGATTCCTGCACCTCCCAGCTTTCTCAATTACACAAGCATTTATGTGAAGAATTTTTTTAAAAAAGAAATCAAGAAGATATCTTCAGCTCTATCAGCATGAGGTGAACTGCCCTTAAATGCATATTTTGTACATATAATTGGGTTGTACTTCATACAAGAGGTGTAATTTAGACATTGCTGCTGGGTTTTAAACCTTGTCTTGGCTAAAAGGGTACACTTCCATGGTTCCTAGGAGGGCACATCAGGGGCTACAGTGTCAGGGATGATGGGAGTTGTAGCTCTTCACCTCTGGCTCTAACTCACCACCTTGTTATGCAGCAGAGCTGACCAGCTTTGATCAGTGGTTGATGCTTCTTTCCCAAGCAGCAGAGTTTCAGAGAATAGGCTGAAGACCCTGACAAACTCTCCAAGACTTCTCACTCTTCTTCCTGAGATGTCTCCAAACTTCTCCAGGATTCTTCTGGTTCTTGTATCTTCCCTCAAGACACCAGACAACTCAGTAGTCTTATATAAAAGATATACTTTATTCTACTATAAACATAAATACTATATACCCTACAAATCACAATCTCTACACTTCACAATATCTCCAAAACTACACCACACTACTCCACAATATGCATTGGCAAACATTGCACTTATAGCCATTGTTAGTCACCACCCACTAGTCGGTTCCCACCCAGTGGGTGTGTACATTCATTTTGATTGGTTTACATGGATCATCCCATACTTAAGACCAACCCAAGTATTTCATCATTTTACCTTGACTACTTAATGAATCTCAGGTGTTTGCAATCTATAACAGGTGTTTTCAATATACACTCTATAACTTTGTCCTTGTCTCTCAAGGCTTCCAAATTATATTATCCTTTTCGCCTGTGTAGCTTCATGATTGCTCCTGCTTAGTCACTGTGACTATCACATACATATTTTATTTCTATTACTGTAAGTCCCATGTTGCATTTTCCTTAACATACAGGGCATCACAGATGTCCCTTTCCATGAGTAAAGATTAACGTTCTCTGCACAGGTCCTCCCTTCACAGGAGTTAAGCTACATGGGAGGTAAAATAAGTGCAGAGGGAAAACTGAGTCCATACGCTGAAGGCTGCTAGGAAACAGCTGCCAGCTAGGAAACCTTGCCAGGTCTGGAAAGTCATTCACAACTGCTGGGTTCTTCTGAAGATGCCTTGTAATCTTACTTGCAGAAATGTATTTACAAGCATGATACAGCAATATTTACACCAACTGACATAATGCTCCAATATCAACCAACATCCACACCACTACATGGTATACTGGAGCATTTCTCCTTATATATACAAAGTCTAGCTAGGATTCTGATCCAACCCCTTGCTAGTGTTTTATCAGCTTCCTGTCACGTGTCCACAGTGACAGTGCAGTTTTGGACCTGCTATGACTCATCTTCATGCTCAAGTTGCATCAGCTTCCTCTGAATCAGTATTTCCTCTTTAACCCATTGCATGACCTGAGACATTTTACTCACCATGGGGCAAAACCTCACTGACAAACCATCAGAACTCTCCTAGCTGTCACAGCCTACAAAAAAATTAGTGTTCAACATCTGGACATCCAGACAGTTGTTCTTTATGGCAATCTGTCTGAACAGCTATTTATGGAACAGCCTCCAGGATTCCAAGTTCCAGAAAAAGAACATCTTGTATGCAAATTACAAAAGAGTATTTATTATTTAAAACAGGACACCAGAGCATGGAGTGAGAAACTGAACCAGCTTCTTATCAAAGAGAGATTCACCCCAGGCACTATTGACAAATATGTGTACAAGAGATTCAGAAATAATAAATGAACTTATATCACAAGTTATGTTGATGATCTGATCCTGTGCAGCTAGTGAAGAGATAAACCAGAGTCTCAAGAAAGTGATTTATATCAAGAATTTGGGTATCTCACACTACCTTGGAGTGCAAATACAAAGAAGCAGTGATGGAAGTTTCTTCCTTAATCAGAAGCAGAAGATGATGGATCTTCTAGACTATGGGCCTTTCCAGACTGTCAGAAATAGAGCAAGTTGAGTCCACTCTAACTGCCCTGACTTAGTGCTAAGGAATCATGGGAACTGTAGTTTATTGTGGCACCAGAGCTCTCTGACAGAGAAGGCTCAACGTCTCAGAAAAACTATACTTCCCATGATTCTCTAGCACTGAGCCAGGGCAGTTAAAGTGGACTCAATTTGCACTATTTCTGGCAGTCTGCAAAGGGCCTATGTTGGTCTGAAAGATGCAAATGCTATGCCAACTCCAATGGAAGTAGGATTCTTAAAGGACACTAAGAAATCTGAAACTTTGAAGAATGGAGACCAGTATAAGACCACAGTTGGAAAACTCCTCTACATAGCCATTTTCACCAGATCTGATATTGCAGAATTGTCAACTCTCCTACTGAAAGAGATTTCATTGCAGTGAAGAGAGTTGTCAGATACTTAAAAGGAACTGCACATCGCAGACTGATGCTGACAGCCTATCAACAACTGATCACCTACGTGGATGCAGACTGGGCTGTAGATCTGGCAGACAGAAAATCAGCCAATGGAAACCTGATCTTCTATGGTGGAGGAGCTATAAGTTGGACAAGTAAGAAGCAATCCACAATTACAGATTCTACTGATGCTGAGTGTGTTTCAGCAAAGGCAGCATGTGATGATATAAAATGACTGCACAACTTACTTCTGGACTTTGGGATAATAGAGCCCAAGACGACCATTTTGATGCGAGAAAATCAATGTTGCATCAAGAGTGAAAAATCACTGAAGAAGAATATTGACATTGCCTTCCACAAAGTGCAAGAGATGTGTGAAAATGGACATGCCCAGTTGGAGTACTACAATATTGAAGTGATGATTGCACACATCCTTACCAGGCCTCTACCAAGCGATTGGTTCCAGAAACTACACAAAGGGAAGAAGATCCTTGATGTTGGTCCAAGAAAATGAGAAGGGGATTGTTGGAAAATCTTTGCATTCTCTTTCCCCCTTCTTAGATAGACAGGAATTTCCTCCCTTTCCCTCTCTCATTCAAACTAACCATGTGATGTAGGTCACTCTTTCTTTGGGACTAACAGACTTTTTCTCCAAAAGATTTTCAACTGAGTTGTTCCCATCTTCCTGTTCTCTCAACTTTGTTTGGAAAGATAGTGAAATTAATATTCACTATTCAACTATTCACTAGCTAGATTAGAATATAGCCTTGTGTGTAAATACAGATTAAAGCCATTGTTTTAAACTACAAACTATGTGTTTGTTATCTTTTGGAGTCAGTCTCAGTTCTTAGGGAAGTATAGTTAGGCAAAATCACATTTCTGCTATTCTGCTAATTTAAAGCCAGCTTTTAATGGGGTTGGCTTTCATATTTTGATTTTTCAATGTTTTTGTTTCCTTAAAAGGACTGAAGTCTTAGAAAACTTAAATTACCACACAATTTCTAAATGCTCAACTGATGTTTAAAGTAACTGCAAGGCTACGAGGGGGTATTGTAAGTAATAATTATCACCAAGAAATTATTATAGTATATTGAGGACATTTTTTCAGTGTCATCAACATCAAGTGACTTTTATTTTTCCAAAAATGAAAAATCCATTGCAGGGTCACCGATTTGACAACACAGATGATGCCATTCACGAAGTGAATGAGTTGTTTAAGGTGCAATTTGCAGATTTCTACAAGAACGGTATTTGGAGGATCAAGAAACATTGGAAAAATGTGTAAATCTGGATGGTGACTACATAGAAATAATTTAACAAGTACAAATCAAAACAAACTTTCTGTCAAATTTTTTAAAAGGTGATAATTAAAACTTTATGATACCTCCTCATAGAATTTGGGGACTAAAGGAAAATTTCATGGGAAGGGGAAAAGAATTTTTATATGGGAGTAATGTGCTTATTTTGTGCTTATTTTGCCCACCCACCAACCCCCTGTAGCTACACCACTGTCCTTTGAACAACAGCGGGATGATATCACTCCTTTACTAGCTCTGATCCCAGAATAGGACAAAATCTTCATGAGCCTTTCATCACCCCTAGTCAACCTTTGATATCAGCTTTCAGGTTTCCTACTATTGGAAACAGTGAGAATACTTTTGATTTGAGACAAAATACACAAACTGATTGCAAAAGCAAGGAGGGGGAGGGGGAGGGGGAGAGGGAGGAAAAGCAAAATGAATAGTTCCTCTATCTTGAACCTCCCTCCTTTCCTCCTTAGGATTACTCCATAAATGAAAGCATCCAGTATGAAAATAAAGAGTCTTGGAGCAGATCCTAACTAGGGCATATGTGCTCTAGGAAAGCTTTCAAGCCAATTATATACTCCTGAAAAGAACTTTGGCAAGCCATTGTGACCTGCTATAAATGGGAATTGCAGCTCTTGGCATTCCCCTAACAAAAGTGAAAGCTTTCCAGGGAAACAGGGTTGGGCTGTAATGTCTGTGCCTGCAGGCTCCGAAAGAGCTCAAAGGTTTGGGGGTGAATGTCCATGCCAAAAGGAGACTCTCTTATGATGTGCCATGCCACAACATCTTTATGCTATATAAGCAGAAGTTAACTTCATAAATCTGAACACATAAACACACACACACAATATTTGTTGTACTGAATAGCTAGAAAAGGAAGTATGCAGTAGAAAAGAGCTACATACTGAGAATGATGCTTTAATTAAATCTATCAGAACAATATAGACTATCTGAAAGACCATATATCTGTATATGAGCCTGCCTAAGCTTTATGATCTTAAGGAGAGGGCTTTCTATTGGTCCCACAATGGGGGGTTGCAGACTGCCAGAAATAGTGCAAATTGAGTCCACTTTTAGGGTTAGGGTTAGGGTTAGTGCTAGAGAGTCATGGGAATTCTTTTTTTTTTTTTTTAGACATTGAGCCTTCTCTGTCAGAGAACTCTGGTGCCACAATAAAATACAGTTCCCATGATTCCCTAGCACTAACCCTAACCCTAAAAGTGGACTCAATTTGCACTATTTCTGGCAGTCTGCAACCCCCCAATGTCACAGGTATAGTTGATAGGACAGAGGAGAGTACCTTCCTGGTGGCTACTTCCAAACTGTGGAACTTTCTGCCATGAGATACAAGACTGTGCCCCCAATTGTGCTGGTATAGCACTAGTCCTCAGGCATGGTAAATTATTCTGTGGCAGTTCTAGAATTGTGCAGTCATGAGGCATCTGTGTCTCTTCCCCACCCCCAGAACAGCCTTTCTCCTGTATGTTTGTTTGTTTATATGTTTTATTTCATTCTTTGTTAAACCATATTTGTAGAACTCCAGAATTGCATTAAAACAACAACCCCCCCAACACACTCACAAAAGGCATGCTGGGTAGCATATAGGGCAGGAAGGCAAGATTAAGGACAAGGGCAGAAGAAAGCACATAGGGCCAACAACAGCCCAGTCATGCTATTGAATTGATGTGAGGTAGGGAGTAGTACCAAACTGGGATGATTACATTGAGAACAGAGGTTGTGTCATAAACTCCTAAGAACCAGGTCTTATGAATAAGAATCATGCTGGAGAACAAGCTGAACAACTAGTCGAATTTGATATACAAGTTATATATCCACATTCAGCAAGAACTAGATTCTGAATTATTCGGGCTATTCAACAATACAGAATTGTAATACGTTTATTCCACTTTAGTTCTAATGGGTCCAACTATGCAATTCTGGAGTTTGCATTTTCACTCAGTTTTTAGAATCCTCAGAATGGGTGCTCTAGTGTCTAAACTACAACTTCCAGGGTTCCACAAGGTAGACCTATGAAACCGAAGTGCTATAACCATAAGGAGTGGAAAGACTTCCTTTCTAGAACCCACTTTATGCTCTACTCCAGCTACTATGGGGGTTGCAGACTGCCAGAAATAGTGTGAATTCAGTCCACTTTTAGGGTTAGGGTTAGAGTTAGGGAACCATGGGAACTGTATTTTATTGTGGCATCAGAGTTGTCTGACAGAGAAGGCTCAATGTCTCAGAAAAATAACAGTTCCCATGATTCCCTAGCACTAACCCTAACCCTAAAAGTGGACTGAATTCACACTATTTCTGGCAGTCTGCAACCCCCCTACATTTCCTAGGATGAATTCAACTGGGGTGGGATGGAGAGTATTATTGGCCCAAGCACAGAACTAATCTGGGATTTTGGGAAAACTGCACATCAGCAATGGCATGTACCTCCCATTCCTCACATTTCCCCACATATGCAGGATCTACACTGCAGAATTAATGCAGTTTGACACTTCTTTAACTTGCTCAATGCTATGGAATTCTGGAGTTTGTAGTTTTGTGAGATATTTAGTCTTCTCTGTCAGAAAGCTCTGGTGCCACAACAAACTACAAATCCCAGAATTCAATAGGATAGAGCATTGACTGTTAAAGCAGTGTCAAACTGCATTCTTTCTGCAGTGCAGATTAGATCATATACACATTCACAAAAACACACATTTTCCCCCATTCTCTCTTCTTCAGCTGATCAATGCAGATCAGCAGACATGAGGTCCTTTTCATCTGTATCCTGAGTTAGGACATTTAAAAGACTATGACCCAGTATGAAGCATTGGGGATTTTTTTAAGTCATCTTCTCCACATTTGGTAGGACAAGATCACATTATTTATTCCCACGGGATGAACACTGGGAATTCTTCCTAACACATCTGAGAACTCTTCCTAATTCATCTCCCAACTCTTTCTTACTCATCTGTTCTGTGCACCATGCACAAAGTCAAGGAGTGGTGGACTCACACGGAGAGGCTACTGATGCTCAGGAGCTTCTTGCTACTACATTGTGGACATTTGTGGTTAGGAGGTTCCCTGTGGCTAAACCAAGCGAGCACATTCTCAAATACTTACTAAGGTCAACAACAAAAGCAAGAAAAACAATAATAATTTTCTTACCTGCCTCTCTCTATAGATTGAGAGGAAGAAACCATGGACTAGATCAGGGGTAGGCAAACTGTCCCCTTTAAGGGCCGAGGGACTTCAGCTCCCAGAATCCCAGACTATTGGCCAGCATCCCATACTATTGGCCAACATAGCTGAGGCTTCTGGGAGCTGAAGTCCCTCGGCCCTTAAAGGGGACAGTTTGCCTACCCCTGGACTAGATACACAATACCACTCAAAACAGTCAATTTATACAAAATTATTGATTTAAAAACAATCAGGGTAGGCCTGCCAGAAGAGACTGGCCTTTACCAATGTTTTAAGATCAGAAACTATGAAGCTGACAAATCTCCTGGTCATTCCACAATCTGTGGGTAGCTGAAGGAACTATCCTATAGATAAAAGCTTTTGTCTGACTGAAGTAAATGTCTCCCAAAGGACCTGAATGCACAAGGCAGATGATTCAGGGGAAAGAAATCCCATTGGTAACCCAAACCATATGAGACTTTAAAGCAGGGGTAGGCAACCTTTTTGAGCTGGGGGCCGGGTTGCTGTCCCTCAGACAATTGGGTAGGCCGAAGCACCAAAAACAAACAAACAAACAAACAAATAAATAAAATGATAAAGTTTTTTAAATATATATATATATATATATATATATATATATATGCATGCACACTTTCTCAGCCTCCGGGCCTTAGGTTGCCTACCCCTGCTTTAAAGGTATTGACCAATGCTTTATACTTTGTCCAGAAACCAACTGGTTCAAGGACTGGTTCCATAGCAAACATGGCCATGCAGCTTAGTTTATCCCACATTCAATCCACTACAGCTCTTAGGACTAACAGATAAAATTTGCCAGTGAGTCTGTTTTATTCTCAGCTCTTGGATTTTATGAATTAACAACACTGTAAAATTCAGCATTTCTTCAGTAAGGAAGAATATAGGTCAAGTATAGGACACATATTGTAATAATTTTAAAGTTTACAAATCAGTATGGCATTGCACTTTTATGTGGCCTGCCAAGCACAGAATTTTAAAAATGTATTTTGAAAAAACATGATAAGGAAAATTCACATAAAATGCTTATGTATAAGATTCTGAAACTGACACTTATAAGTCAGTGCTGGACTTTAAGAGTTAGAATAACTTTTGCAAACATGTTTTGGGAGATATTTAGCACTGATTTGGAACTGTTTGCCATGGCAAACTACAAATCCCACAATTCCATAGCTTTGAGCCATGGCAGTTAAAGTAGTGTCAAAGGGGCTCTGCAGATGGCACAAAGCACCATCTTGGAGCCAGGGAAGGGGAGGGGCAGCCACACGCCAGGCATCCCAACCCCTTCCTGAGGACATCATCAGAGTGTGCGCCGTTGCACATGGCGAGTGCTCTGTTGACATCCTCCTGGCACAGAATCTGGACACACTGTGCTGGAAGAGTTGCGGAAGAGACGTGCAGCATTTCTTTGGGTGCCCCTTTTGCCCGCTCTGGAAGGAGCGGCATTTTAGTGCTCTTTCCAAGGCTGGCAGAAGGGTGGATTGGGGCCGCTGCATGAGTTAGCAGTGGCCCCAATCCTCCGCTTCTCTGGGTGGCCCATGGCATCCCCCCAAACTGCATTATTTCTGCAGAGCAGATTAGACCACTAAGAAATGTGCTGTCAGATTTAGGGCCCTTTCACACTGTTTATCTACAGTGTTATGATTCTACACTAACTGCAGGGGTTCCATCCTATGGAATCATGGAATTTGTAGTTTCAGGAGGGGAATTTAGAATCTTCATCTATAAGAGATCTACTGCCTCTCCAAACTATCTACTCAAAAATTCCATAGAATGCAGTAATTCCAGTTTAAGTACAGTCAGGGTGCTATAAATGTGTAATATGGATGGACTCTATACACTGGCTGTTGTAGAATTTCTAAGTCCTTTGTAAATAATGAATATAAGTCACACAATTTTCAATTTTTGCTTTACCTCACCCAGTGGTATCTAATAAACCTTCTTTCTGTAAGAAACTCCACAAACCTCATTAATACAGTATTCTATGGGCCTTCACAGACTGCCAGAAATAATGCAATGAGTCCACTTTAACTGCCCTGGCTCAGTGCTAGGAAATCATGGGAATTGTAGTTTATTGTGGCACCAGAGCTCCTTGAGAGAGAAGGCTCAATGTGTCAGAAAAAACTACAGTTCCCATGATTCCCTAGCACTAAGCCAGGACAGTTAAAGTGGACTCAAGTTTCATTATTTCTGGCAGTCTGTAAAGGCCCTACGACTTGGAGAAATCACCTCATCCTCTCATGTTGAATACACTAATTAAAATGTTCCAACTGAAGCAAAGAGGGATAATATCAGTAGTAAATATTCTCTGTACTTAGCTCATAACTTTATCAGGAACTTGAACTACTCTCCTCTCAGTTAGTACCTCCAAATGTTTAGAGAAATTTTTATCAACCCCAGCCAGCATAATCAATGACCAGGGATTATTGAAACTGCAGTCTAAAACATCTAGAGGGTATCACATTGCAGAAAGCTAACTTGTTTTTTTTTCTTGTCTTAAGTTAACTCTATCCATTAAATCTCATGTTAATAAAATCCTCAAACTGTTGACCAAAGCTCCAAGAAGATCTGTTTAAAAATAGTTACTGTATTTAGGAGTGGCTGCACTATCATATGTTAGTGCATGAGAAAAGTAGCCTCAGAAACTGATTGTAGAGCTCCAGGCCTCGGTATCAGGCACAAGTCATCCAACAGTGCTATTCATTTAACCATAGTTGGGCCAAGAGTGACAGCACCCAAATATTATCAAATTGCAAATGTTCTAACCACTTCATTTACGAGAGTCATGTTGGGACAATTACTGTGTTTAAACTCAAGCACTGTTCTGCTTCAGCATGAAATAAAATGGTTGTTACACAAGCATCATTACATCTGAAGAAAATTGCTCAGTAGGAACCAGTACCACAAAACCTAGAAATTATGGGTAGCAATAGCATAAGCACATGGGACACACCAAGGATCACATTCCTGTTTTGCTAAGCTAGTGTCAAACCCATATCTTTTAATTAAGGAAGTGAAAAATCTCTTAGTGTTAAGTTTGTTGCATTTTTCCCAGAGCCCACCTGTTTGGTTTTTGTATTGAGTTTGTGGTCTTTGTTTTTCTCATGAAATTCACGTATGTTTGGGTTGCCTCTTTTCCTAAGTATGCATTTTTGTACTAAGTAAGTATTTCCATACAATTTTTTCTTAATGTATATATTTTTGTATGTATTTCCCCCACTGACTAAAGTATTTGTGTATGATGCCAAACCTATGCATTTTGAATTGTATGCATTTCTTTCTGCATAATTTGAAAATGAAAAGAACACAGTGGCACCTGTGGTTTCTTCCTAATGATGAAAAATGAAAAACGATATCTCTAGTAAAAGGAAGATATGTTTAACAATGGGATATATTTGTGAAGAAGAAGAACAAATAATCATTTCCCTTCCTATTTTCATGACACTTAACAGCTTGCTACTTCTGCTGTTGCTTTGAAATGCACTCAGCACTAGAGTGGGTAAAAGCTGGTATGAACTTCTCCGTCACTGGCAAGGAACAAGTAGCTGTGTAGGTAACAACAACTAGCAATACTTAGCAAAAATAAAGAAGTTAGATTTCTTTAGTCAGTGGTCTCTCTTCAGTTATTTGGGTAAAGGGGCTGTTTGTGGCTGAGTGTAAGAATTTCTTGGATCTGCACTAGAAGGTTTTTTAGCAGGGGAATGTGGGTTGCTGAGGTTGTGTCTGGAAGAGCACTGTATCTTCATGGTTTATAAAGCATTTGTTGTTGCAAAACACCTCAGTGGTTTTACTTGGTTCAACAGCAAACTAGTTTCCCTCCCTTGTCTCTTTTCCCCAGTTCTCTGACCTCTGTCCATATTTGAAGTTTTCCATGGTACACTAGGCTGCATCAATAGAAATGTAGTGTCTAGATCAAGGGAAGTAATAGTGCTACTCTATTCTCTTTTGGTCAGGCCTCACCTGGAATTCTATGTCCAGTTCTGGGCATCACAATTAAAAAGGGATGTTGACAAGCTGGAGTGTGTCCAGAGGAGGGTGATCAAAATGGTCAAGGGTCTGGAAACCATGCCTTATGAGAAAAGACTTAGGGAAGAGATAGTTAAGAGGTGATATGATAGCCCTTTTTAAGAATTTGAAGGAGTTTCATATTGAGAATGGAGCAAGCTTATTTTCTGCTGCTCCAGAGAATAGGACATGGGACAATAGATGCAAGGCATAGGAAGAGAAATTCCACCTAAATATTCGGAGGAACCTCCTGACAATAAACTTGACAATGGAACACACTCCCTGGGAATGTGGTGGAGTCTCTTTCTTTGGAGGTTTTTAGACAGAGGTTGGATGGCCATCTATCAGGGATACTTTGATTGTGAGTTCCTGCATGGCAGAGGGTTGGACTGGATGGGCCTTGTCTCTTCCAATTCTATGATTCTGATTCTAAGTCAGGGACTTGAGAGGCTCTGCTTCACAGTTCTCCAATTCCAGTTCTATCCAGAAGCCTTGAGAAGCCAGGGGAGCCCCTGTTTACTGCGGATGACTGTCTTCAGCCAGGAGGTGAAACCCTGCATATTTCCCTTTCCTCTAATACTAGTACACTTATCTGCTCAAATTTTATATTTTCACCCTCTGTTGAGCTACTGAAACTTGGAGGCCTAGTAATAATGGAATGTTAGTATTGCCGGTGAGCTCTAATGGTCCACTTCCATCTTCTCTTGATCCATCACTATTCAGAATCATCTAGTTGAGAGTATGAGGGGATAGAATGCTGAGCAATACTTTTCTTTTTGTAAACATTTATAGTACCACAAATGTATGTGTTGCAGTCTACAGCCAGGTTTGGAGATGGAAGGGCTATTCAAAAAGATATGAAAAAGTGTAAAAAAATGTTATTCAGATATTGGCAAACCTTGATGAGAAACATCCTGCACTGATGAGAATATTTGCAGCTCAGGACTTACTCTGTGCAATATTTGTATGTGTTGTGTGTGTGTGCATGCAGAAATCAGGATTTTTGAGCAGATAATTGCATTTTCTCTGTGCAGAACATGCTGTTCTTTGCACAGATATGTTTTCAGTATAGAAATCATGTATTTATTTTGTGCAGAGTAAAGCCTGGAGTGCAAATAATCATAAAAACTTTACAGTATTTTTTTTTTTAAAAAAAAAGCTATTCTCTTAGTAGGCAAAACACAATAAAATTACTTGTTTCCTCTGAGAATGAAGAGTTGCTTCCTTGGTCAATTTCCCCACTTCATCTACATGAAATGAATGATTTGCCATTTGTGTATCATGCCACTACAAAATATACCATTATTCCCATATTAGTTGAGGGCAGCTGAGATGTGACTGTACATACACATGTGAATGAGGACATCCTATAGGACTGTAAGATGATACTACTTTAATCATGGCAATACGGGCTTATTTATAAGAGATATCAGGGGCACAGCTCCATGTGGGACCTATGCATGGGCTGTGTAGTTTGATCAACTTCTCAATAGCACGGAGGAAATAATTAAAACTGAGCTTATTACACTATTTTACACAGCACCTCAATTTACCCCTAATTAATAAATATTCGGTATTTTTATATATTCTTTCTTTTGTCAAGGAGAAGACAGCAAACAGATCCTTTATACTGACTCAAGCAGAACCATTTCCTACTTCTGAATGTTTAATTTCCTTTCTTTTTATCTGATCAAGAGAAGCGAATATTAAGACTGATGTGACTTTCCATATTAACTACTGATGCTGACAAGACAATCATGTGACTTTTACATGAAACAAATCAACAGTGATCCACCCTGAAATCCTTTTTTTTTCTGTCTTGGAAAATCAGATATGCTCTTCTCCTGGAAATGAAGTGAAGCCTGTTCAGGTTCCTATGCTATATCATAAATCTCACATTATTGGCAACTTTAGAGGATGTTGCTTCTTTGATAAATAAGCTGAGATTAAGTTGGCTGATGCATAAAGAATACACAGTTTCAAAGATCAAGATAAGGCTCTGGACTCATAACTACAATCCTGTCTAAGGAAGGAAATGAAAATCTTCAGTATGGCATCCTGTGAAGAAACATGCTTGCTGAATGTTATTAAATGAATGATTGGCAGGTTGAAACTTCCCAAACTTTATACTTTGGTTGACTCACCATCAAAATTATCTTTTATTTAAATCCATCTCTGTCCTTTTTAGTCTGGTTTCAGAGTAAAAGGGAACTCTGTATTCTACACTGTGTTTAATCTGTGCTAAGAACTTATAAAAGTCACCTATATTATGTTTGTAGATCTCTTTATCCCCTATAAGAAATGGTTAGTAGAATATAACAAGGGGTCCATTTACACTACCTGATTATAGTACTGTTATTCTATGACATTGGCAGTTTAGGAAAAGGTATTAAGAATTCTCAGCCAAAGTGCTCTAGTGCCTCACCAGACTAAAAGAACCAGGATTCCATAGGATGGAACCATGCCAGTTAGTGGAATCAAAGCACTATGCTTCTGTAGTATGAATGCCCTCCATGTCTATTTGGTATGGTTTTCTAGAGCAGATGGCTAGATATCTCTGGAAACCAGAAAGGACATGAAGGACATAGGCATATAACTTGTCATTCTTGCCCAAATCTGAAATTCTGCAGAATAGTGCTATTGTGGTGGGGAAAAATTGGACACCATGATTTGTTCAACTCCCTTAAACTAGCTTAAAATAATTTACCTTTTGCTCTGGATTTTGCAGGAAAAATCTGGAGCACTCTATAGTGATGCCAGGTGGCTGTTCCACCAGCACAAGTCACACCCCCTGATGTAACAGTGAGGTGCTCTGGCATAGGATTGATAGTGAGTCCCTTGTTTCTGATCTCAGAGGTAGTGACTCACACCACCAGCAGCGGCACCGGGTAGCACAGCGAGGATGTGTGTACACAGCCACCTGGGATCACTATGGAGTTTGAAGATAGTGGTGGAATCCAGGGCAGCTGATCTCCAGAGTTTTAGTCCAATGCTCAAAGCACTGCACCATGCAGTCAGATTTGGAAAAAAATAATGTAACAAATAAGATTGAAATTACAGTACTCTATTGGCATTAACAAGTTAAGAGTTTTAGTCATTCACAAACATTAATTTATGACCATTTTCAGTGGCATGTTGATATAATTTTTTCAGGTTTTATGCCAATCTTTCATCCATCATTAGGACTTATCTTTCAAAATGTCCTATTATGTAAAAAGCAGCAAACTAAACTGAACCATTTTTGCCATGAGTAACTTACTTTCCAAATGCTGTAGCAAGTAAATGGAATGAATTACTTTTCTAAAAGTAACTTTACAAGCTCTACTCAGCAGGACCACACATTCCCTACATCTGAGCAAGGTATTATGGAGAAAGTACTATTCAAGGTGTTGTCATTTTAAACTGCAACCCCTTAATTTCCCTTAATATCTACCCCAGCATTAGTGCAATGGCAGTTTCTCTTCACATTCCATTCAGCTGGCTCACGTGAAACCTTAAATAGCTCTTAACATTAGCCAGACTCAGAAGTTTGACAAACCATTGTATATCAGTTAGGCAGACAGATAAATACTCGAGGTTATACTGGCTTGGCAAAGAAAGGAGGAGGGGAAAAACCAGTCCAAACAATGTGTCCAGATGATATAAAATGGAATAAAGGTAGAGTAAAAGTAAGGGTGGAGGCAAATCTGCCTGATAAAGGGAAGTGCTGAAAGATCAGGCAAACATATCATGTGTCAGTTCTTTAAGGTACAAGACTGTCATTTTTAGTGGCACTTTGGTTATAAAACCAAGACATTTGTTATAAAAGATATTAGTCTAGGGGAGCGTGGCCAGCCATCAAACATGGCAGCTGCATAGTCGAAGAGCTTGCCTCAATCCTGATGATTAAGAATTTCAACTTAAAAATCAGCAAGACTGTGGGTATTGATATCCACATTAAAGAGAACAGTTGATCAACTTATTACAGATTTTTGCACACCTGCAAAAGAAGCAAAACCACAATTGGAAGAGAGACGCCTGATAACTCCCAACATGAGGCGTGGCTCTAGCAAGGCAAATAAAATGGGGAACCCTGGATCTCCTGTTGTCTCAGACCTTCCCTTTCCAGAATTACTGGAAAAGCTATGTAAAAATTTGGTCAGGGATCTACAAATGGACTAGTCACTTGCTTTAGAGCCACTTAGTTTGAAAATCTCTGAGATTTCAAATAAAATCCAAGATATAGAGGAAACAACAAACACTGCCTTCCAACAAGGATCTCATCCTGAAAAGAGAATTTGCACATTAGAAAAAGCAAATTCTTACCTGCAAAATAAGTGGAGGATTTGGAGAACTGGGAAAGGGGGGATGCAGACGGATGTCCCTGGGCTGCCCTGGGAAGCAGAGGATTGGGCCGCTGTAGCACACACAGCAGCCCCGATTCTCCCATTTTCCGCCTCTTAAAAGAATGGCAAAATGCTGCTCCTATTAGAGGCAGCAAAAGGCCGCCCCAAGAGCCGCCGGGCGGCTCTTCTCTGCCTCTTCCGGCGTAACGCGTGAGGACGCTATGTCCTGATGCCATGCACCATGCATAAGGGCACGTGGCATCAGGATGTCTTTGGGGAGGGGTTGGGGTGGCCGGCATGTGGCTGCCCCTGCCCTTCCCTGCCTCCAACATGCCGCAAAGAAAATTAAGCCTTCATCTGAAGGGTATTCCAGAATCAGTGACCCAAATCCTCTCTACAATATTCAATACTTTCATGGATGAATAAAATAAATCCTAAACCTGTTGCCATCAGACATAGAACTCATGCATTGCTCCCTAAAACTACAATGACCAGCCAACAAGGCCCCCAGGGATATTATAATGCAATTTGTGAGATTTCCAAAGTAAACTTTAGTTTTAAACAACTTGTTGAGAGTTGCAGATCTTAATTATGAGGGGCATAAAGTGTCAGTCTACCAAGATGTTTCAATAGAGACATTAAGAAAAAGACAATCCCTGAAAACCTTTACAGCTGTTCTGCTTTCCAAGGGAATACAATACAGATGGGAATTCCCCTTCAATCTCATTATCTTCCATGGCAATGAGACCCTAACTGCTTTTACCAAAGCCCAAATGATGCAAATTTTGGAGACATTTGGCATCACAATACCCATAGATCCTGGAAGAAATACCTGCTCAATTAGACCTAATGAGACCCCCCCAAAGGTGATAGCTATCAAGGAACACAATGGCAGACAGTGCAGAAAAGAAAAAAAACGAAAGAAGTTCAATCAACCCTCCAACTTTGGTGTAGGCACCCTACAAACCCCTGAAAATTCATCGATGATGATCCTCAGTGCTTTGATAAGACTTTGCAGGCAGTGGAGCAAGTCTAGCAGCACTCTCATAAGCGCCATCTTGACGCTTGTCTTCCTGAACTACTAACTGTCACTTTTGTCCACTATTTTTGCTGCTGAACTTCAAAAACTTAGTAACAGTGATTCATTCCAGAGAGGCAACTATCCACATGGGACACTTGGTGAGCAATTGTGTGTATCTGTTTAATTAATCACAGGATGGGGCAAAAACATAGGAAATAATGTCTTACAATGAAAAGATATTATTTGCCCCCATCCCTTCAGAGGAGATCAGAAAGTTTGACTCTGATCGGGACAACAGGAGACATCTGTCCTCCATTCCTCTTGATACTATTCTTAGTTCATTGTTAATTGCTATCTATATTGTTACGTTATTGAGTGTTAATTTACATCTCATGACTATTCTTAAAATCTTTAGGGAAAAACCTTAAGATATCCAAATGTGGCAAAACTGGACTTTTTAGATCCTCAAATGCTAACCGTCAAATTGGCAAATAATGTGGGCAATAGCAAAAATAAGTTCCAAATTCTCTTTACAATCCAGCATAGTATTACATGGCATCCCTATGAGTCCTATAATGTTAAGGGCTTATGCTCAGCAAAAGAGAGAGGGGAAATCCTAAAACAAAACGAACAACTACATCCAAATTTCTTCCAAGAAACACACTGTAAGGATTCTGATCCCATCCTCCCCCCCAAACATGTTTGGAAACCAATATGTAGTAGGGGTCATGGGAAAAGCCAAAGGGGTAGCTATTCTCCTGGACAAATCATGTTCCTTTGTGGTAAACAATAAATTTAGAGATGATGCTGGGCACTACCTAATACTGACAGGGGAAATTTTTGGCCCACCCTACACTCTAAGCCCCTTCTATTCACCCAATACAAATCAGCACCAACTTATGTCAACTTTTTTACATCATCAAAGTGAAGTGGCTGTTGGTTGCATAGTGTTGGGAGGAGATGCTAATGCAGTTTTGCACTCCTATCTCGATAAATCAAAACCTCTTAAACATACAGATCCAACCACATTGATGCAGACAATTAAAGATGTAGGATTACTTGACCCTTGGAGATTTCTACACCCCATAGAGAAAGACTTCACCTTCTACTCAGCAATTCATAAGACATATTCCAGAATTGATCATTTTTTTAAATCTCCCAGTCCCTATTTAAATTCCACATTTAATCCAATCTTATATTCAGACCATTCACCAATAATATTAGACTAGGTACTGGAAGGACTTTCCCAGACTTCAAAGTCTTGGCAGTTTAGCCCAGCACTCCTAATGCTTGACCCTTTAAAAAAGACCATAGAAAAAGCAATAGAAACTTTTTATTTAGAAAATAGATCTGAAATCACCTTTATGGGACACATTTTATACAGGAGGGCTCTAAAGAAAAGAAAGTTAAAGAAAAGAAATGCCAGGAATTGATTAAAGAAATTGAATTCTTGTCAAAGAACCAAAACTCAGACATACTAAAAACTTTATTAGAACAAAAAGCCCAAATTTAAGAATTAGACCTACACTCAGTTCAAACTAAATTGCAATACATGAAAGCCTACTTCTATGAAAATAATAATAGGAACTCTAAATTACTAGCTAGATTAAGAAAACAGAAAGCAGAAAAAAGAATTGTTTCAGATATCACCTCCCCAAATGGCAATATCAAAACCTCTCAAGTTGCTATAGTAGAGGAATTCAGAGAGTTCTACTCAGAACTCTATACTAAAGAATTGGGCCCCCCAGATAAACTTAATTCATTCCTTGATTCTTTCAAAATATTGAAAATCAAGGAACCACACACCACTCTACTCAACCAATCCGTTCTGCTAGAAGAAATCAAACAGGCAATCCAACACCTCAGACCAGGAAAATCTCCTGGATTAGATGGATTTATGGGAGAATTTTACAAGTTATGTTATAATAAAATTGCCCCACACCTACAAGATCTATTCAATGAGATAATGTCACAAGGTCTATGTCCCCAATCTTGGCAAACTTCCAGAATTGTCCCCATCCCCAAAACAAGTGACTGTTAACCCCCCCACCTCAGCATTTAGACCAATAGCATTAATAAACCAGGATGCGAAACTACTGACCTCAATTCTAGAAAACAGAATTAATAGCTTCATCACTAAGTATATCTCTATTGACCAAACTGGCTTTATTCTGAATAGAAAACTGACACCATTAAACGAGTCTTAAATGTCATCCATCATTCCTCAAAATCTAAAACCCCAATTGCTCTTATGCCCCTAAATGACCTGAAAGCTTTTGACAGAGTGAACTGGCAATTCTTATTTGGAGTACTGAAGAAGATGAACTTTGGAAATAAATTTATTAGTATGATAGAAAACCTATACACAATCTCATTGACTTTGTAAACAATCTGCAGATGGCTATTTTGGTGCTCCTTTCCCAGGTGCCAAAAGGGAGGATTGGGGCCGAGACATGGGACAGTCTCGGCCCCAATCCTCTGCTTCCCAGGTCGGCCCATGGTCGCCCATCTGCATCCCCCCTAAGAGGCCTTAGTGAAAGTCAATAGAATGAATTCCTCTACTTTAAGGCTCCAAAGGGGAACTAAACAAGGATGTCCCTTATCCCTGCTGTTATTTGCTATTGCAATAGAACCCATAGCCACCTCAGAGAAAATGAAAACATAAGGGGACCCAAAATAGGAGGAACAACCCATAAATTAAATCTCTTCACATATGTGATCATTTCCCTGAAACAACCCAAACAATCCTTCCCTACCTTCTGCACCATATTAAACTCCTTTGATACTTTTTCAGGTTTCTGAATTAACTACTCAAAATTAAAATAGCTGTGTATCAACATTGCTTATGAAGACCAACTAGACATTCAAAAAGCTATCAATCTCCAGTTAAAACCCTCAGGATTTACTTAACTAGGAATCACCATTACAAAAGATTTCAATCAGATAATCCCCAGAAACTACAATAAAATAACTAAATGGCTCATCTCTAAAACACTAGAATGGAAGATATTAAAACTCTGGAGCCCTGGTGGTGCAGTGGTTAAATGCCTGTACTGCAGCCACTCACTCATAGACCACAAGGTTACGAGTTCAATACTAGCCAGGGCTCAGGCTATACTCAGGCCTGCATCCTTTTGAGGTCGCTAAAATGAGTAACCAACTGTTGGGGGGCAATGAGCTTACAGTTGTAAACCGCTTAGATATCCCATAGCGCGATATGAAGTGGTATATAAATGAAGCTGCTTTGCTTTTGCTTTTCTAGGCAGAATAGTTCTCATTAAAATGTTTATTGTCCCTCACCTATCCTTTCTATTTCCAACTATCCCACTTCAACCATCTCAGACAAAATTCAACTTTGGTAAAATCTCACCAATACATTTCCTTTTAACCACAAGGGGCCCAGATTCAGGAAAACCACACTTCACCTCTCTTCCAAAAAGAGGGGGTTAGCAATGCCTGATCTTGAACTATATTTTGCAAAATTCCAACTTAGTCAAATCCCTGATTTAATTTAAAAAGATCAGAGCATACACTGGGTTAACATGGAAATGAATGGTCCACCAACAATCAATCATGCTTTGTTCTTTAACAAACCCACTCTGCAAGTAATTAAAAACATTAAAAACCCATGGCTACAAACATCAGTAAAGATATGGTCAAGATGGAAGCAAGTTCTAGCACCAGATCCCTCTCTTTTTTGCTGCTTCCTGGTCCACAAATCTTTCGATTCCCTTGATAAATTCAGTCAATTCAAGGTATGGGAACAACAAGGTGTATATTTTGTCCAAGACCTTTTTCATACCAAAAACAATTGACAAACTAACTTTAGATTTAGGTCCATTAAAGGCTAGTTGGTTTCATCTCCATCGATAATTGCTTTGAAACACAAATTTAAGGAAATAGGGGGACCACCTAGATTACTTACCTTATTTGAGGCACAATGTGTTCCCTCCTCCAAAAGCACTAACATCTTTAATCTACAGGTGTCTGATTGACCACTCTTACCAAAATGTTCATGGCATAGAACTAACCTGGGAAACGGATTTGAATCTTTCAATTCCCATTTCAAAATGGACTACAGTTTGGTCTTCCACCCCTTTTAAATCCAGATCAGCACTGATTAGAGAAAATAAAATTGAAAAGTATACACAGGTGGTATTTGACTCCAGTGAAGCTAGCCAGAATGGTTAAAATTGTTTTCCCCAAATGTTGGCATGGTTGTAATGATAATGGCACATGTCTACACATGTGGCTAGACTGCACCAAAATAAACACATTTTGGCAATTGGTACTTGAACAAAATTGATTACCAACCAAGAAGTAAAGTTATGTCCAGAAATTCTATTGTTATTAATATATGTGGACAAACTCAAATCTGAAACATAAAAACCTCAGATTTCTTCATTACAGCAGCCTGTGCAGAAATTGCCAGATGCTGGAAAACAGGGTAGGTATCTTTAGATATGTGGTGGAAAAAGGAATGGGACCTATGGTTACTAAAAAAAACTGTCTGACAGAATGGCAAATTATGCAGGACAACCAAAATCAGGAACTTTCATAGACAAATGGTACCCACTCATTGACTTTGTAAACAAAGACAGAAACAAGAGAAGACAACCTCCATCTCATCTGAACTTTTCGTTGGATATTCTGGACTAGATTCACACAAAGACAGCACTGGACTTTAAAATGACCACTTACATTGAACAGAACCCAAGGAGGAGACCTGCAACATAATTCAAAGTTGTGAGATGAATTGTTTTATTTTGCTTTATTGTTGTGATATGTTTTGTATGTAGTTGTTTACTTATAATAATCTTAAAAATTAAAAAATGCAAATACACTGCAACAATACCACACTGAAAACAAATTATTATTTCCAAATTAGACTGCAACATAATAACAAGGTGAGCACATGAATAATCATGTGCAGAAAATATATATATAATTTTGCATATTGCAGATAGGACCACAATATACAAGCAGTTTAAAGTCATGGTTTGTTACATAATTTATGAGCTACTTTAAACTAGAACACCTTTGAAAATTATTCCGTTTAGCATTCATGTAGAAAATAATAGTCACTTGTCATTCATATGGCTTTGGCTGTCAGACCCATGTTCTGTCATGATGTGTTATGATATGACGACAAAACTTGGTAACCCTAAACCTCAAAAAAACTGTCAAAGCAAAAAAGTCTAGGAAAAAAAGAATAAAGCTTCAAAAATTGGCTCAATTTTATTGAGAATAAAATTGGAAGAAAAGGTGATGAATAAAAGAAATGAGTTAAAAATATTACCAATCTATTAGGCAAATAAGAATCCAAGGTTCTGTGTGCAATATTGGCAATATTTTTAACTCATTTCTTTTATTCATTACCTTTTCTTCCAATTTTGTTCTCAATAAAATTGAGCCAATTTTTGAAGTGTTATGACAGGGGTCCTCAAACTTTTTGAGCCGGGGGCTGGTTCACCATCCCTCAGACCATTGGAGGGCCAGAGTAAAAAAGCAACAACCAACTCCCCCCCAAAACCCACCATAACCTTGAGCAAGTCACACCTCTCAGCCTCAGAGGATAACCATGGCAACTCTCCTCTGAAGAAACTTGCCAAGAAAACCTCCATGATAGGGGTCGCCATAAGTTAGAAATGACTCCAAGGCACTGGATTACCCTGGGCAAGTCACACCCTCTCAGCCTCAGAGGATAACCATGGCAACTCTCCTCTGAAGAAACTTGCCAAGCAAACCCCCATGATATGCATCGCCATAAATTAGAAATGACTCCAAGGCACTGGATTACCCTGGGCAAGTCACACTCTCTCAGCCTCAGAGGATAACCATGGCAACTCTCCTCTGAAGAAACTTGCCAAGCAAACCCCCATTATAGGGGTCGCCATAAGTTAGAAATGACTCCAAGGCACTGGATTACCCTGGTAAGGCCACACTCTCTCAGCCCCAGATGGTAATGGAAACCCTCCTCTGGAGAAACTTGCCAAGCAAACCCCCATGATAGGGGTCGCCATAAGTTAGAAATGCTCCGAGGCACTGGATTACCCTGGGCAAGCACAAAAAAAAGGAAGGCCCCTCCCCCCACAAGAGGGCTGTTGAGTTTTACTTTCCTCCCTTCTCAAGCCACCTTGGTAGAAACTGAATGATCAAGCAATGCCACACTCAGACTGCATCCACACAGCAGAAATAATCTGGTTTGACACCACTTTAACAAAAATGGGCAGACCGTGGCGGCAAAAAACAAAACAAAACACCAGGCGGGCCGCGGGCCAGTTAAAAGGCCCCAGTGGGCCGGCCCCAGCCCACAGGCTGTAGTTTGAGGACCCCTGTGTTATGATATGATGCCATGATGGTGTAATGAAATAACACTGTGATAATCTGATGAGTTATTGGAAGGGTGGGTATGAGGAGTATCAAAATGTATTGAACATTAATCACTTGGGTGCTATGGGCATGGGAAAAATGGGGGAGCAAATGATAACAGAATGAAGGGTTATGGTTTTATGATCCTGCCTTTCCTGCAAGAGGATTTGGCTTGCAAAGGCCTTCTTCCCTTCCTTAACAGTGATTGAATGATAAACACTGGAGGGAGAAAAAGGGGGACATGAAAGGTTGCTTTGATTGGGATGAAAGGGGTCTGAGGAAGGGGGTTGGATAGCTTGTATTCTTATGCTATGGTTTGGGGAAGGAGCCCCAGTTCTAACACAGACCCTGGATGGCTGGCTTCTGTTTCAATTCTAGAAATAAAAATCCTATATATATATATATATGAAATTAGTCTTAGATGTCACAAAACTCCTTCCCCCTCAACTTCTCCTTTTTTGAAGGAGAGACTACTTCCCTTTTAAGAGAAATTCTTGCTCAATATGCTCAGAATAAATGATGAAAAGGGTGGCTATTATCTTAAAAAAGGTAAAGGTATTCCCTGTTGACAAAGTTGTCAAGTCATGTCTGACCATAGGGAGTGGTGCTCATCTCTGTTACTAAGTCAAAGAGCCAGCATTGTTAGAGACTACTCTGTGATCAAGCAGCCAGCATGATTGCACAGAATGCTGTTTACCTTCCCACCAAAGTGGTATCTATTTATCTACTTGCATTTGCATGCTTTCAAACTGCTAGGTTGGCATAAACTGGGACTAGCAACAGAGTTTGCCCCATCATGCAGCACCCGGGCCTCAAACTGCCAACCTGCTGATCTTGCAACCAACAGAGTCAGCGTCTTAACTACTTGAGCCACTGCATCCCTGGAGACCATTATCTTAATACCCTGTTTTTCTAAGGCACTAGAAGCTGAAGGGACTTGGTTGACCACTGTTGGAAGCAGAAAGACTGGTGAGATGAGTCCATAATTGAATAATAATGGGAATGCTTATGATCTGATGAAATGAGTCCTCAATTGAATTACAATGGCAATACTTATGCTTTTATTATTTTAAGCAATGGAGTTATTTCTACTTGAAAATAACTGTTAATAGAAATTGTTGCTTAAACAGCTTCAGAATGAACTATGATAGTGGGGCTTACAAGTTTGACAGTGCAAACCCCATGTACCATGTTAGGTTGGATAGTTCTGTCAGTTTTTCATTCTCCAACATTCAGTTTTTTTCCCAACTTACAGTGATTTCTGCTAAAGTTACTGGAGGAAAAGATAATTTGGGGATGTACATCGAAAAATCAACTCAGCAAAGTTCTCATCTATCGGCTCTGGCCAAATTCAATCAGCATGGCTAGCTCCAGCATGATGATGATTTTGCTGTTATCAGCCTGACATCTAGCTATTACAGATGAGGACCTTATCCAGTGTGTGTGTTTGTGTGTGTGTAGGTGGCAATTCATAATTCAGCACCATAAATATGGTTGAATGCATAGGGATTCAAAACTAGACTTTTAAGAACCAAACATTCAAAGTCTCAAAGAACCAAAAACTCAACTTGGAAATATGAATCCATCAGTTTTGCCTTTCCCTACATTCATTTTTTCTTTTAAAGTGCAAGTTCTTTCCATGATATTTATGAAGTAGTATGCAAATTTTGGAAACTTCTTTAAAAAATGAACTAACTCAAATGTTCACTCAGAAAGTTCCACTAGATTCAGTCTTCCTAACAGGGGTAGGCAACCTGGAGACTGCCAGATGTTTGGACTACAATCTCCACAGTTCCTGCCAGCAGTCCATGATGGAAGTAGTTGATCAGAGCTGTAGTACCAACCAGGGTACCAGGCTGCCAAGCACTGGGGAGGATCAGTTTTTCATGTACACAATGTTATTCCACTAACATATGGAGTATATTAGGAAACCGGGTGGTTTATTAACATCAGACTCAATTCTTTAGGTTACATTTAACACCTGGCAATGTACATTTGTTTATTGTGCTCAGTCAAATAAAACCAATTGAATACACAATCAGACTAATGAAATCTACTAGCACAGGGGTAGGCAACCTTTCCCCTTTAAGGGCCGAAGGACTTCAGTTCCCAGAATCCCAGGAGCTATTGACCAACATGGGACTATTGGCCAACATGGCTGAGGCTTCTGGGAGCTGAGGTCCCTCGGCCCTTAAAGGGGAAAGGTTGCCTACCCCTGTACTAGCATCTCTTTTTCTAAGTTTTAAAACTGGTATGGGCATGGTTCTTTCAGGTTGCAAATGTCATTTGGCTTGGCAATACTGGACAGGTGTTTTACCATTAAGATATTATTTAAAAAGTAGCAGATTGAAATAATAGGTTGTATATGTATTGCTTGACTGATTTCTAAATGTTTTCAGATATTCTCTGACAGCAGAATGGTTTCAAATATAAGTTATTGTTTATCTCATGAACACACACACATGTTGTTTCTTAAAATTACAAGATTCTCCATTCTTTCTCCATTTCCAATGACTCTGATGCAAATGGCAAACTTATCAGATTTGGGTGTATATAAAGAAACACAAACTGTACACAAAGAAAAACTGGGTTTCATGACTTGAATGCACTACACATATTTGCATAGTTTCACTTATATGAAATAATTTATTACGCTTTCTGTTTTGTATTATCTAGATCTGCAAGAGATTAAAATTGGCACCAACATACAAAAGTAATCACAACTGATTCTGGATATTTTCAATATGGTTCACTAAAGCAATGAAAGCTGTTACTTTTTAGTAGCAGTATGAGAAAGGAAGAAAAAAGAGATCAACATCAGAAGAATTGTACCAGAACTCCTGCAAAATAGCCAGTATGAGACCCACACATAGCCTTGGGAGTGTGTTACAAATTTATGGCCCTTTCAATATATACTATCTTTTCTCTGCTATTCAGAAACATAATTTTTAGCATGCAGTAGCTGAAATGCCAGCAGATTTTGTGCCAAGAACAAAGTGACACTGAGATCGCAGAGATTTACCAGAAAATAGTCTATGGGCCTTTACAGACTGCCAGAAATAATGCAGATTGAGTCCACTTTATTGTGGCACCAGAGCTCTCTGACAGAAAAGGCTCAATGTCCCAGCAAAAAACTACAGTTCCCATGATTCCCTAGCACTGAGCCAGGACAGTTAAAGTGGACTCAAGCTGCATTATTTCTGACAGTCTGTACAGGCCCTAAATTTATGGGAAGAAACCTATGGTACTCCAAGTGCTGTTGGAGTCAGACTTCTCTCAATCCCAGGCAGTATGAATAATGGCCTGAGTAGGCAGGGACTATAGGACTGCAGGTTTCCCACTCATGCTCTGAAGCATTAATTTAAGATGAGTGAATTTCTGCATGGATAAAACCTATAAGGAAAGCAAAGAAGAGATGGGATAGGATTAGCAGAAGTTAGTTTATCTTTACCTGGTTGGCAGACTTGGGTTGTGGGCAGCAGTCCAAGGTGACCCAAGAAACAAGAGTCAGTACAACAGTAACCTAACTAAGAGGCAGAATGAGAGGGGGAAAAAACCCCCTAGAAGGCAGGACCATGCCACAGCACAGAAAAGCCATATATTTTAAGCAACACTCAACTAGATCAACAACCTTAGTCTATTCCTTCCTACCCAGGAAGATTCAGTAGGCAGCCTGTGACTAAACAAGGCAAGCCCAGATCTTTGCTGAGAAGCTGCCACTTGTAGTTCATGGACTTATTATATGGGAGTAGCTCAGCTATTCATTGCTTCCAACAGCACCTGCCACTCAGAAAACATCATTCAGCTGTGCTGGAGGGTTCACCTGTTATTCATCATCACTGGATAGCCTGCTGATTGTTGGTGAAGAAACTCACTATACAATAGGCAAAACTGTGGCTTGATCATGGGCACTCCATATACTTAAAACAGACATTCATTTTTGAATTTAGAGGTTCTTGCCCATAAGAAACATCCTGAGACCATTGAGGAAAACGCAATGGTGTGATTCCCACCTTTTATATACCCACAAGAGAATGCCTATTTAAAGGCTTTGCTGTTTCTCCTCTCACTCAGACACAATGAAGTGGAATATTTGGCACTTTTATATTTCTTTTACATTTTTTCTCATAAAAATTAAGATCTATAGATATAGGACAGGTCTTGTACCCTACCTACATTCTTGCAATGGCTATATTCTAGCAGGAGGTGTAAGCATCTTAGGGAGGGAGTATTTTTTGTGTCTAACTGAATGGAAGCCAGCTTTAGAAGAACACAACTTGTACACAACAAAAAGCTTAGGAAGATAAAAATAGATTGTGGAATCTTGTGTGACTGTTATGTACTACATAGTATCGTAACTACAGTGCTATCTAGTGCATTCTGGCCAGACTTCCCCAAATCCCACATACTGATAAGCAGCTGCTATAATAACAATAATAATAATAATAATAATAATAAATACAATTTATTTCTATCCCGCCCCTCTGACGAGCAATCGGGGCAGCCTACGACATTTAAATCCATACAATATAATACAGATTACATAAAAGTAACCTAAAACCCCTCAAAACCACCCACCCCTTAAAAAATTATTAAATCAGACTATATATTAAAACATTTTAAAATAGACTCAATAATACCAAAACAGACAACAACAGCAGCAGCAGCTATAGACAGAAGTGGGGGAGAATAAGAGGGCAGAACTCCTAAGGCCAGGAAGTCTAATCAGGAAAGGCCTGCCAGAAGAGATCTGTCTTAACAGCTTTTTTGAAGCTGCTGAAGGTCTTAATCTGATGGATCTCATCTGGCATGCCGTTCCATAATCTGGGAGCAGCTGCCGAGAAGGCCCTCTGGGAGGTTGCAGACAGCCTTGTTTTTATTGGCTGCAACAAATTCCTCCCAAAGGACTGAAGTGCATGGGGTGAATTGTATGGGAGAAGGCGGTCCCGAAGATAGGTTGGACCCAAGCCATTTAGGGCTTTAAAGGTAATAACCAACACTTTATACTGGGCCCAGAAACTAATAGGCAGCCAGTGGAGATACTTTAATACAGGTGTTATGTGGTCTCTCCTTGATGTACCTGAGATCAATCTGGCTGCCATGTTCTGTACTAGTTGAAGTTTCCAAACCAAGCATGAGGGTAGCCCCATGTAGAGCGCATTACAGAAACCAAGATGAGAGGTTGCTAGCATGTGCACCACAGGTCCTTTACTTCCAGGAAAGGGCGTAGCTGGCGTATCGGCCGAAGCTGATAACAGGCACTCCTGGCCACATTTACCTGATTAGTCATCTGGAGCGATGGACCCAGGAGCACCCACAGACTGTGGACACAGTCCTTCATGGAGAGTGTGACTCTGTCCAGGATTGGAGGTTGTATCCCAATACCTGGTTTCGGGGCCTCTACTGTGAGTACCTCCATTTTGTCTGGATTCAGTCTCAACCTGTTTTTCCTTATCCAGTCCATTACTGCCTTAAGACAGTCATGGAGGGGAGAGACACCATCTAAAGCCGAAGACCAAGACATGGAGAAATATATCTGGGTGTCATCAGCATACTGATAACACCCAGCCCATGTCTCCGGATGATCTCTCCCAGTAGCTTCATATATATGTCAAACAGCATCAGGGACAGAATGGCATCTTGACGGACACCGCACTTAAGCTCTTTTTTTGTAGAGGAACTGTCCCCAAGCAACACCCTTTGGGATCTACCCGAGAGAAAGGAACAGAACCACTGCAACAGTGCCTCCAATTTCTAACCCACTCAGGTGATCCAAGAGGATGCCATGATTGATTATATTGAATGCCGCTGAGAGGTCTAGAAGCACCAGCAGGGTCATACTACCCCTGCCAATGTTCAGATGAAGGTCATCAGCCAAGACAACCATGACAGTCTCAACCCCAAATCCTGTCCTAAAGCCAGTTTGAAATGGATCTAAATAATCAGTTTCTTCCAAGATAGCTTGGAGTTGGAGAGCAACCACCCTCTCAATCACTTTGTTCAAAAAAGGTAACAAAGAGACTGGCCTATAGTTGTTCATATCCAGGTGGTCCAGGGAAGTTTTTTTCATAAGCGGTCTAACTGCCGCTTCCTTCAGACAAGATGGAATATAACCTTCCCTGAGGGATGCATTGAAGATGTTCCTGAGGAACATCCTCAATGCATCCCCCCCCCCCCCGACGGCCAGCCATGATGGGCAAGGATAAAGAGGGCAGGTCATTTTCCTCACTTTGCCAAGGAGCTTGTCCAAGTCCTCAGTACTCAGATTGAAACTGATCCAGTATAATTTTATTAACAGAGTTCTGGACACCTCATCAATTGATTCTGTCAGAACCCTGGCATCTAAGTCGGCTCTTATCTGAGAGATTTTATCTGCAAAGAAGGTGTTAAATGCATCACAGCAGGCCGTTGTCAGGTTAAGTAGAGGGTTCTGCACAGGTGGAACCTGTGTCAGCTCCCCTACCACCCTAAGCAGCTCCGCTGGACAGGACTCTGCAGATGCAATACGTGCAAAGCAGAAAGATCTCTGTGCTGCATGTATTGTCTCTTGTTAGGACCAAAGAAAGTTCATATGACGAGTCTTGTCAGATAAAAGTTGAGTTTTCTGCCAGATGCGCTCTAGTCGTTGTCCAGCCCGCTTCACCTTTCTAAGCTCTTCCATATACCATGGCTTACGATTAGGAGCAGGCTGGAAAGGATGCTTGGGAGTGATTGTGTTGATAGCTTTGGCAAGATCGGTGTTCCAGGTATTGACCAAAGCTTCAAAAGAATCACCGGCATTATCAACCATTAAATCCTCTAAGACTTTCTGGAATCCTATTGGTTCCACCAGCCATCAAGGGCGGACCATTCTAATAGGTGTCTCAGGTGGTGATGGTGGGAGGGCTGGCCTGGCTCTCAGCCTCGCTGCCACTGCTGTTGGAGGTAGGAGGGTGTGGGCAGGTTAAATAACTCCCCCGCCCGGTTCCCAGCCTCGCTGCCGCTGCGGTGTCCCAGATGGAGATGGTGGGAGGGCTGGCCCGGCTCTTGGCCTTGCTGCTGCCACTGTTATGTGTAACTGCAAGTTGCACATTTGTAAATGCCCAACTGGATTCCAGTCAGACATGACTGGGAAGAAGGGATATTCAAAATATTTTTGTTACAAATGGTTGAAAAACATGTTTTCTGAGTTTCTGGAAATCATTATGACAAAAATCCTGAGAACCTTACCAGTTTGGGACACATTCTCTGCAAAACATACATGTAATATTTTTGCACAGAAATTATTTTCTGCACAAAAATGCTGTTTTCATTGTAGAAAATGCTATTTCCTGTGCAATAAATACATTCTGAAAATTGTGTACAGAATAAGTCCTGAACTATGAATTGTCTTTTAAAAAGTGCACAGTTTTTGCAGTGAGAAGAATGTTGCTCTAATTGCCTATTGCCTTCTTTGGGAACAAAATAAGCAAATAATTCCATCCCCAAAAGGGGGTCTAGCTCCTGAGCAAGTTCTGCCAAGTAGGCATTCCATGAAAGGGAATATCTACATCATTTGAAAAGTATTGCTTATTATTATTTATTCTTTTATTTGCTGTCGTTATATCCTGACTTTCTTCCACTGAATTCAAGGCAGTGCAATGATATCCCATCTCTCTACTTTTTCCTCACAATAATTCTATGAAGCAGGTGAGAGGCTCAAAGTCACTTAATGAGTTTTATGGTTCAATGGGAAGTTGAACCACAATCTTCCAAATTCCAATCCAATACTTAATCACCACACTGGCAATCTCCCTCCCTCCCTCCCCCATCTTTATTTTTATCCTTACAGATAATGAAATATGTGTAATTTTAGTAATCTCAGTAAATTATGGTTAGTGGTTTGAGTGTTGGACTATAACTCTGGAGACCAGGGTTCGAATTCCAGCTTGGCCATGCAAACCCACTGAGTGACCTTGGGCAAGTCATACTTTCTCACCCTCAGAAGATGGTAATGACAAACCTCTCCTGTAGAAACATGCCAAGAAAGCCCCACAATAAGATCGCCTTAGGGTTGCCATAAGTTGAACATCAGATAAATGCGAAGAAGAAGAAGAAGAAGAAGAAGAAGAAGAAGAAGAAGAAATAAAACTCTTTTTCTCTTTCTCTGAATTTTGAATTTTTTAAACCTGAAATTCTTTCCATTCCAAATATGCAAACATTTGCAAATGTGAGTAAATTCCTTCAGACTGAACTGCAATGAAATCTCCTCATCTGTATTACCCAAATCCAAGGGGTACAACTATTCTCAATATGATGCAGACCACATTGTACCTTCCTTCCACATAGGTATATAGAACATGAGGAGTATCTCAAGAAAAAAAAAAAGATGGCAATTCTAATTTTATACCTAGCGTAAATGGATAGACCTTTCAGGTTTGGTTTCTCACATATGTGAATGTTTTTAAACTGCATGTTGTTCCTGTCTTGGGTATGAAGAAATTGGAAAAGTTGTCCACAAAACAAACTGAAAGAAAATTTTAATCCATACCTATTGATGGGGTTCAGGGGAACAATCAACATAATTGAGAGTTGGGGAGGGATCTGTGATAGCTATAGCTTCCATGTCAATAGAACAATCACTACTCTGAGTTTTAATCTGACCATTAAAGGAATTATCCAGGCTTCTGAACCATATCCTTAAAACAGAAACTGACAGAAATGCAGTTTTCAGATTTCTAGAATAATCCTGGTTTTGCCATTATATAAATGGATTCTCTTGTGTTTGAGTAAACTGAAGACTCAGCAATAAGTCAGAAACAATTGATTCACTGTTACATTGGATAAATAAGGTAAATCAAGAAATCAAACTAAGTTCTATATTTGCTACAACAGTCTATTCACTCTCTCCTGCCAGGAGTTCCCAAGATGGGGAAATAACACAAGCAGCAACATAATTCTCTTACACTGAATAAATTTCACATTATTTAAAAATTGGTTTCTCTATGAATCATTGTCATCAGGTTCTGGGATTTGAAGAGTTCACAAAATGGCCCTTTATTTCTTGATACATTGGAAATAATATAGGCTAGCTCAGTCTTAGAAGAAACACAAATGCTGGACTGTATTGGCATGGTATTAAGTGTTTATAGTAAAAAGAAATTTGTATTGCTTCATAAAATGAGGGAAATGTTGTATATCAGTCACCAGTTTGCCATCTAGCTTCAAATCTATTTTTAACCAGATAAAGCATTCAAGAGAAACCCTCAAATCTGCAGAGTGAAATGTTCCAACCCCATCCTTTTGCAGGGAAAAATGTGGAACTAATTAACAGAAAAGCCTAAGAGTAACATTCATGCCTTTATACAGATTGTTCATTTTCAGTATTTCTGAAGGTATACACAGATGATGCAACTATGGTACAGTCATCAATAAGGGAATCTCCAGAAAGCTGCTGCACTGCAGAATTAATGCAGTTTGACACCGCTTTAACTGTTATGGCTCCATCCTATGGAATCCTGGGATTTGTACTTTGTTGTGGCACCAGAACTCTCTAGCAGAGAAGACTAAATTGCTCACAAAACTACAAATCCCAGAATTCCATAGCATTGAGCCATGGCCGTTAAAGTGGTGTCAAACTGTGTTAATTCTGCAGTGTAGATGCCACTACAAGAATGAACTGAAGCTTCCTTGTACAGAGTTAGTCCATTTGTCTTTACAGCCCTGTAGGGTGCAAAAAACAACAACAACAAGCAAACAGGGATGGGCTGTGTTAAATTATATATTCATGCAATGAGAACAAATAATTTTCTCCCTGTTGCAAGATGTTTTAAAAAATATGCAGTTTTCAAAAACTGGTGATGTAAAATTTACACATGCATTGAGTTAAAAATTGAATTTACTTAAATAAAACTATTCTAATTTGAACTATATGTCCTTATAAAATGTTACAATATAAATATGCATGAATGTGTAAATGACAATAAGTACATTAAATAAACAAAATATTTTTATTCATGTGCTATGTTGTAAGAGTGTATAATAAATAGCCTAAAAGATCATCAGAGCCTGCACATTACCCTATAGAAATATCCAAAGATTCCAATACTTAGGAAAGCTTCAGTGGAGTGCTGATGTTAACTCTGCCTGTCTCACTTTAACCATGATCATGAACAGGTGATCAGAAGTGATAACAGAACCTCAGACAGAATCCAGATTAGCAGACAAGTGGCAAGGACCCTCAGTCACGTAGGGGTACTTTTCCCTTTAAGGGCCGAGGAACTTCAGCTCCTAGAATCCTCAGCCATGTTGGCCAATAGTCCCATGTTGGCCAATAGCTCCTGGGATTCTGGGAGCTGAAGTCCCTTGGCCCTTAAAGGGGAAAGGTTGCCTACCCTTGGTCTAAGAGATACGGGTGGGGAGCCATGCTTGTTTCATCCTGAGGGGTTGTACAATGAATAAGAACAATAAAAACATTACATGAGTATATAAAAAGATTTCTAAAGAGACTCCTGAAAAGTAGTCCTGAAAAATAATTTAACATCAGAGAATTAAAGCAGCAAGAATACTTTCAAGCACAGTGTTGCCAAACACAGATAACAGTCTGAAAAACAACACACTCTTTGTTGCCCACCACTAATTGAAAATGGAGGCTTCCTGTTTAATTTCCCTTGGCAGGGAGTTTCACAGACAAGGTATTGCTGCAGAAAACAAACAAACAAACCCTTTATCATGTGTACTTACCAGTCTAGCCTTTCAAGAAGCTTGAACTATGTGATAACCCTCCTCTACCATTCAATGGGGCAATATAATAGTTACAAAAAAACTCAAACAAACTAAAAATGACAGTTACACTGCAAAAAGAAATTATCTTACATCATAATGTAATTTAGATATGCTACTGTTATCATAATAATGAATTAATTACAATTGCAGTGGGCCTTTGGTATCTGCTGCGGTTTGGTTCCAGGATGCCCCATGGATAACAAAATCCATGGATGTTCAAGTACCATTAAATATAATGATATTGTAAAATGGTGTCCCTTATATAAAATGGAAAAATCAAGGTTTGCTTTCTGTAATTTATATATATATTTGAATATTTTCTAGTCATGCATGCTTGAATCTGTGGATAAAGAATTCAGGGATACGGAGAGCTAACTGTAACTCACTATTTGCAACTTGTTATTGCTAAGCTCTGTGCTTGACAACCCTGATTTTTGCAGTCACAGAGAGACAAGAGTCCTGGTGTTTGGTTTGTTTGGTCACTTTGATGCATTAGACTTGGTGAGATATGTAACAGGGATGAGTTTAAGTTTTCAAGACCCATAATGCCTTACTATTGGCCAGAGTTGACTGGGGCATAAGGGAGCTGAAGTCAAAATGTTCTGAAAGGTCAATGGTTCTCCCTCCTTTTTATACAGAGAGGTATTGTAACACCATTGAGACTGAGAGTGGATCTACAGTGACAAAAAAATGGTCTCACTTTGCATTTTTCAGGTCTGCAGTGATTGCACAGCGATTCCATTAATGCCACACACTCACAGACACAGAGAGGTGACACTGGGCCTTTGCAGACTGCCAGAAATAGTGCAAATTGAGTCCACTTTAACTGCCCTGGCTCAGTGCTAGGGAATCATGGGGACTGTATTTTTTTCTGGGACATTGAGACTTCTGTGTCAGAGAGCTCTGGTGCCACAATAAACTACAGTTCCCATGATTCCTTAGCACTGAGCCAGGGCACTTAAAATGGACTCAATTTGCACTATTTCTGGCAGTCTGCAAAGGCCGATTGACACTACTAGCCAAACATTTCCCTCTGGAGAATTCACTTTCCCCCCTACCAGCATGCATCAACCTACCAGCATGGCTCAACACTGCTCCGAGTCAACATTAGAGGCATCCATAGTGACTGTGAAAGTCTTGGTATAATCTGGAGCCATTAGAGCAGGAGCTTTGGTCATTAGGTGTTTCAACTCCCTGAAAGTATTATCAGGCTTGTCCTTTTTGGTTAAATTGGACAAGGGACTTGCAATGCTGCTAAAATTGGGAATAAATTTCCGATAATATCCTGCTAGTCCCAAGAATGATCTCATCCCTTTTTTGGAAGTAGGCCTCAGCCAATTAACTATAGCTTCCACCTTAGAAGTTTCTGCCTTGATGGTCCCATTGCCTACAAGGAATCCCAAGTATTGGCTTTCCCTTTTGCCTAGGTGACACTTGAAACTTTTGACTGTCACCCCACTCTTTCTAAGCCTTTTTAGCACTTCAGTAAGATTTTATTTATTTATTTATGTATGTATATCTCGCCCCTCTGCAGAGCAATCGAGGCGGCTTACAACATTAAAATCTCCATACATATATGTTAATACACTGTAGACAAAAACTAAACATTCTGAAACCCACCCGCCCCTTAAAAAGTGAGGGTTCCTCTTCTTAGACTAGGCCCGATGGAGATAGGCCTGCATCTCTCCCCCAGATGATGTCGGATGTAGTGGAGGGAGGGCTCTTCCACTTAGGCTAGGCCCGATGGAGATGGGCCTGCATCTCCCCCCCCCCGATGACGTCGGATGGAGTGGAGGGAGGGCTCTTCTACTCAGGCTAGGCCCGATGGAGATGGGCCTGCATCTCTCCCCCAGATGACGTCGGATGGAGTGGAGGGAGGACTCTTCTATATATAGTTGGTATATATATATATATATATATATATATATATATATATATAGAACATATAGATGGTGTATATGTTCATTCCAGGAGTTACTGAAGATACCAAGATCATCAATGTATGCTACAACACAATGTTTCAGCCCAACTAAAATGTTGTCCACCAATCTCTGAAAACTTGACAGAGCATTCTTTAATCCAAAGGGCAACACTGTAAATTCATATAAGCCTCTATGTGTGACAAAGGCAGTTTTCATCTGATCCTCGGGACACATGGGTATTTGCCAGTATCCCTTGGTCAGATCTAATGTGGATATGTATTGAGTCCTTCCCATCCTTTCAATCATATCCTCAGATCTAGGCATAGGATAGGTGTCAGTTTGAGTAATCTTATTTAACTGCCTATAGTCAACACAAAAACGGATAGTATGGTCAGGTTTTTCTACTAACACTATTGATGTAGTCCAAGGACCCAAGGTATAATAATCCCCATCTTTAGCATTACCTCAATTTCATCCCCAATACTGTTGGCTAATGGACCGGTTACTCAATATGGAGAAGTGGCTATGGGGCTTGCCTCTGCAGTATTGATATGATGATATATTCCCTGGACTTTTCTGGGTATATCTGAGGAAATATCCTCAAAGTTTCTTAACACATTCTGTATCTCTGACTGTTGCTGGGGAGTAAGAGAAGTGTCAAGAGTAACCTCTTGTATTTTTTTTTTCCCCGCATTCTCAAATTTCCACTGAGGAAGGACAATGCCTTCATTATCCATCTCTTTGACAGCATATAACACCAAATTTTCCTGCCAAACATAGGGCTTCAGCATATTTACATGTACTAATTTACACCCCCCATCATCTCCCAAGTACACAACATTGTTCACATCATCGATCTTCTCTGTGACCTGAACTGGACCTGTCCATGCATTCTGAAGTTTATTTCCTCTCATTGGTTGAAGGACTAGCACCTCATCTCCTGGAAGGAAAACTCGAGTTCGGGCCTTTTTGTCATATCAAGTCTTTTGTTGACCTTGAGCTGTTTTTAAGTTTTCTCCAGCAATTCTCAAGACTTGCTTTAAGGATGTCATCAGGTTCTGGACATATGATACCACATCTTCTGGCTCTCTTTCTTCTGTGGACTCCCACTGATGTCGAATGAGATCTAAAGGTCCTTTTACCTTGCATCCAAACATTAACTCAAATGGATTAAATCCCAAGCTTTCTTGCGGCACCTCTCAATAGGCAAATAACAGGTGTTGCAACTTGGTGTCCCAATCATTCCGGTTTTCTGCAGTATAGGATTTTATCATGTTAACTAATGTTCCATTAAAATTTTCTATAAGCCCGTTGCTTTGTGGGTGATAAGGGGTCATGGTTAAATGTTTAACTCCACAGACCTCCCATAACTTTTGCATCACTTTAGAAGTAAAAGAACTTCCCAAATCTGATATCACCTCACTAGGAAATCCCAGTCTACAGAAAATGTTTATCAGAGCATTAGCCACAGTTGTTGTCTCTATATTCCACAAAGCTACTGCTTCAGGATATCTTGTGGCATAGTCCATTAGAGTAAAAATGTATCTGTTCCCTCTTTGTGTTTCTTCTGGGCATAAATTTTGAGGGGTTCACTAAGTGTGGCTTAATTATACACACTTCAGACTCAGAGTCACGGAAACCCCACAACCAAGTCTCATTTATTCATATTAATTCCCTGTGTTTCTCAAAATTTAATTCCTCAGGCAAAGTGGTTACAAGTAGGCATGGCCTTGGAGAAGGCTCTCTTCGAACATCATTTCTGTGGCAACCTCAGCCTCTGTGTTTCCTCTCTGGCAACACTCTTTCTCTGCATGAGTAAAGGAAGAAGCAGACAGGTGGCACGGGGCTGCCCCAGGAAGCTGCGGATCGGGGCTGAGGCATCCGCATTCCTCGGCCCCGCAGCGCAGCTTCGCCGCCCCAGGAAGGAGCACTAAAATAGCGCTCCTTCCACAAATCACCAAAGGTGCACTGCAAAAGGCTGCCGGCTCACCTTCGGTGCCTCTTCCACTGCAGCATGTGTGGACGCTGCAGCGGAAAGGCATCCTTGGAGCCCCGGCCGTGCGGAGGGTCAGCTGCTCTGACGATGTTTTTGGGAAGGGGTTGGGGCGCCCAGCGTGAGGCTGCCCTCCCCTTCCTGGCCTCAAAAATGGCACTTTGAGCCATCTGCTCAGGCCCTAAGGGCCTTTACAGACTGCCAGAAATAGTGCAGCTTAAGGCCATTTAACTGTCCTGGCTCAGTGCTTGGGAATCATGAGAACTGCATTTCTTTTTCTGGGGCATTGAGCCTTCTCTATCAGAGAGTTCTGGTGCCACAATATACTACAGTTCCCATGATTCCTTAGCACTGAGCCAGGACAGTTAAAGTGACCTCAAGTTGCACTGTTTCTGGCAGTTTGTAAAGGCCCTACCTGATGTTATATAATATGCTGACTTTATAGATGATTGAATTCTTAGGATCAAATTTTGGGCAGTTTAATCTTAAGTGCCCCATTTGCCTACATTCATAGCAACTTCTCTGGCCTGGTTTTGACTGATTTTCTGCCGACCATCTATCTCTCTTCTGGTCTTCAGGGCCACACTCTCTTGACCCAAAACCTTTCCTCTCAGATTCCTGTGTTCTCCCTTGATGCCAGGGTTTATAATTTTTCCCCTCACTATTCCTCTCTTTTGTGGATTGCCAGGTTTTAGGGTCCTTTTTTCTTTCCACTATGACCCTTCCTTATGTCTTGTCATTCCCTGGTCCTCTCCTCTAATTAATACTAGTTCATAAGCCATTCTAGTGGCTTCCATTTTGGCCCTCTTCTCTTGAACTAGCCATTTATACTCTTGGGGAAATACATTATAGAATTGCTCCAAGCCTATTAAGCTTTGCATTTCATCTTTGGAATTTACTTTGTATCCATCCACCCAGCTCTTTAGATAATAATCTAGTCTACATGCCAGCTGAGAGAAAGTTTCATCTGGTCTTTTCTTTATTTTACAAAACTCCCTTCTGTGGTGTTCTGGAGTTAATCCAAATCTTTGTTTCACCATTTCTTTGAATAATTCATAATTTTGAGCCTCATCTGCTCTCATCTCAGCATAGATTTCTGTTAGATCACCACAAATCTGGGATCTAATATAACTCATCCTTTCTTCTTTTATTTTTAATTCTTCACAAGTTCTCTCAAAATTGGTGAAGAAGGAATCAATATTGTCCCCTTTATAATATATGAGAAATCTTTTCATGTCAATTTGAGGTGCCCTATTTACCTCAGCCCCCAGTTGGGTTTGAGGAATTCCCTGATCCAGACTCCTCATCCTAGTTTGAAAATCCATTTCAGCTTGTCTTATCCTCAGTCTCTCCATTTCAATTTTTTGTTCCTTTTCTATCTCTTTTTCTTTTAAAAGCCTCTCATTTTTTCCTTTAAAAGCCTATCATTTTATTTTTCTTTTATTCTGGCCATTTCTATTCTTTCTTTTATTTTCCAAATCTCTAAACTTTCTTGAGGTTCAAAAATGGCAGTGTCAAGACTAGCCACCATTTCTTCTCTAACCTCCTCTCCTTCTGCCAATTCAGCCACTGCTGAGGTTTTAATTTTTTTTTAGGAGACATGTTGATAGTATTTCCCTACAATTACCTAAAACTTTTACCTCAAGAAATACATCTAAATGTCAGTGCCTCAACTGAATGTAAAGACAACACTTTTTTTTTTGCATTATTGACTCCATCTTTATTCAAGTGCTGACATTTGTGAGCAATTGAACTCGCATAGATGTACATAGATGCAGTTCTGATAAAAAAAAAAAAAAGTGTGAACCGGAATGTGTTAATAAGATTATTTGGATAGCCTCACTAAAAACAACAATGTTTGAATAGGGCCTCAGGAGGACAGGACTGGGATCCAGACAGTGAGACCTATGAAAAATAGATTCACACAGCCATATATTAACAGAATTTAAAAAGCAACCTTCCAATGATACAAAAGGAGAAGGTTTCCCACCGCCCCCAGTTCACTTGGCCCTCCAAAGCTAGCAAAACTGAAAGAATTAAACAATTATTTTTGTTACTTTAGGCCAGCAGATGGGAATTTGATGTACAGAGGGAGAAGACCCTTTAAATAGCAAGGTGATATTTTTTCCATTTTATTTTTATTAAAAATGATTTTTTGCACAATCTTTTTTTTAAAAAATCTTAAATATTAACTACCTTAGTCATATTATATTAATCCTATTTACAGTTTTACATCACTTCCCTTAGTTCGAACACAGTGAGTACACTTTGTAAATTTATATGGTTAATCTATCCACCTCCAATTACACATATATAACAATCTGGCTAATAAACAATACCAATCCCTTATTTCTCTTTCTCTTGGTTCATATATTTCATCTTTCTTTTATATATTCCTCTATTGGAGCCCATTCCTCATTCACCAAATCTAAATTGTAAAGACAACACTTGTATCTTGAAGTCAGAGTAGTGATTCCTTACTTCACCACTAGCTTTTACCTCGGGAACTACTAAGTGTGCTTTTACCCTTGCCACCAGTCTCCTACCAATACCTCAGCATGTTTACCTCAGAGACTAGTTAATTTCTAGCAGGGTCAGTTTCAAAGTAATCTCCAACAAATACCCTTGTGTGATTACCTCAGAGATCACTTTACTGACACCAACGCCTAGATTTTAAACGGTTGGTTTTTTAACCTTTCCATTTTAAACCAAATATTAGGTATCTGGTATCTCACACTCAGACCTCTACAGTTTAAGCACACTTCTGGATACCGGATTTGTCGGATCCCACTGCTGCCACCAAATTATGTGGCAAATCCTCTTGCCACCTTTCACCTTATCACTGACTTTTTAAAGATGGCAGTCCTGGGTTTTTTTGTTATTTCCCTGCTGCCTCCAAATATGTTTAAAGGACCCACACTAAAAGCTTTAAAAGGTTAGTAGCGCAGTTTGGTTTGAAAAAATAGGCCAAGTGATGTTTAAATGAGAATGGAACAAATATAACTTGTATCAAAGCTTGTCACTATAGTTTCTTTTGGTTACATATAAACAATGTTTGTTTCCACTTCCCTTTTAATATTTCAGCCACACAGGCTAGCAATATACCTTAGGATATAACACAACAGAAACTCCCTTCCTTAGAGTTCTGTATGTGTCTGGAGTCCCTCCTGTCTGGACTCCAACTAACAAAATTTACATTTCCCTCAGGAACTCTCAGAAATGCAGCTCTCTCTCTCTCTCTCTCTCTCTCTGGCTTAACTCTCCCGAATCCCCCAACTGTCAGCTTGAATTTTTTTTCACCCAAGTGCTCCCAGCTTGAATTCTATTGGTTGGCCCTCAGCTGCCTCCTGATTGGCCAGCTGGACATTTTATCACCACACACCATTAAAGCCACACATTCACAGATACAGAGAGGTGACATTGACACTACTAGCCACACATTTCCCTCTGGAGAATTCACTTTCCCCCCTACCAGCATGCATCAACCTATCAGTCAATGGCCCTTATTGTTTGCCTATCAATTTATTGGATCCATTCTGATTGAATGCCTCCTGATCCAATCCCCTTTCGCCCTTTGCTATCCCAGTGTGTGAATGAGGGAATTTCAAATGTACACATACAAACACATACACACATGACAGTGAAAGGAAAAAAAAAAGTATTTTATATATCTTTTGTGTATGAAAATGTCCATGAGGGCAGTGGTGAGGGGTTAGATAGGGCTACTCCTCCCTCTCCCCGCCAAGTGTCACATTAGTTTGTACTGTTTTTACTCTCCCCCTCTGATCCTCCCCTCCACCTAATCAGCATTATGCAATCTTTGTTTTTACTCTTCCCCCCAATCTTCCTCTTGATCATTTGCTTGCTTGTTCGTGCGGAGATCTCACATACACCCCCCATGCATAAATCACATATGTATGCATGAGTGAGTGTGGGGAATGAACTGGGGAAGATCAGAGGGGGAAGAGTAAAAACAAAGACAATACAATGTTGGCAGGGGGGGGGAATCAAGAGAACAGTAAACATAGTACAAACAAATGCAGTACTTGGGCAGGAGGGACAAAGAGGTAGGGGGTAGCTTGATCTAACCCTTCACTGAGAAGCTTTGGCTGTACATACAACAAAGCAGAAGAACATTGCAGCACAAACCAGGCTTGCCAGTTCTGCCCACTAAAAACTCCTTCCACTCCTGCTACCACATTGAGGTCTTTGTGGAGCACAGTCCACATACTTGTGTGAATATCTAGATTTTCTGCTCAAATCTAGAGTAAATACCAACTCCTCCCCCCTGGTTTAAAGTCCTGATGTGATCAGTTTCTTGGATTCAGCCTGAATCATACCATATGTCAGGTGGACAGCTTGCTGTGAAGACAAGGTGAGATTATTTTATTTGGTCCATGTCGACAACTCTGAGAGAAATTTGTAGCAAAAGCTTTCATAGACAATCTACTTCATCAGATTCAGTTTACCTCAAATTTATGAAAGTTTATGCTACAAACCTCTTTCTCTCAGAGTTGAAATAGATGGCCTGGGTAGGGCAGCATGAAGCCGCCCCACCCAAAAATGGAGGCAGTTTTCAACCACTCCTTTTTCAGCTGTGGAAAAGCCACCTTTAGTTGCTCTTCCATGGCAGCTTTGTAGTGTATTGGGGGTTTGCCATGTCGCCAAGATGCCCCGAGGCTGGCTGACATATGGCCACTCTGGGTGCTTTCAGAGTGTCATGTAGGTGTGTGGCATGTGCATACCGTGTCCCCAAGCCACCCACAGCTGCCCTGAAGGTGGTGTTTAGAGCTGACCTGTTCTGGCTCAAAGTCTCAAAGGTGCTACAATACTCCTTTGCATATTGACCCAGAATAACAAAGCTGTGTCTTTGAATCCTGCTACACAAGTCATACTGGCCTTTAGCAGTTGCCATAATAGCAATATATAGTAGAAATAGTGTCCTCTGGTTCATCTAGAAATAAAGGTTAAGCCATGTTTGCTTTGGCAGCACATATACTAGTAAAAAGGTTAAGCCAAGTAGAATTTAAAAACAATGACATTGATCCTTGACAGTTAAGAATCAAGAACTTTAACATCAAATATTTGAGGTCTACAGATTTGTGGCATTGCTCTACCTTCCAATATATTTCTTTTATAATAGCAAGTTATCTGTTTTTGTCATGTGGGCATTTGTCTCATCTCTTTTGACTCACAGTAGTATTTTAGCAATCCAACATTTACTTATGTCTAGCTTTCAATAAGTCCTCTCTCTGCAACATTTATCAGTGCAGAAAGGGAAGGACTGTGTAAAAACAGAGAAATCCTAATTTATGAGTTTAATATGTTTTCCACTATACTTCCTGTGCTCACACAGGGATTTATAACACATGTAAGTCACTCTGTGAGGGTTCAGCCCAATAGAACTCCGCTGAAGATTGGGAAAACATAATATATCAATTTACCAGAACAATTTCTTACATATATAAGTTGTCTGAAATCTTTCCCGATCCAAGTCTCTGCCACATTTGCTTCTTACTGATGGCATGGCTAACATGAAAGATAGCATTTATTACAGACTTAGTTTTTTCTAAGGGAAAATGTTACCCCAGAAAGACAATTTGCCCCATGTGTGCATCTGTTTGCAGATGATGGGAGTTGAAAACTAATACATTTAGAAAACACTAGGTTGTGGGAGGTGGGGGTGGCATAAGGTGTACATGACCTGTTCCTTTGAGAATTTCCTGTCTCAGGAGAAAAACAATATGTCAGATCTCTTTAGTTTTCATCCACATCCATAGGATGAACCTTTTGTGTGATGGGTTCTTCTGTCTACTAGAAGGGAATATAGCAGCCATTCTCACCTCTCAATTCATTCTAAAAATTTATCTCTTTCCAAGGGCAAAGTAAGAAAAAATTACTTTTTTGGACTCCTAAATTCTAGAAGTTCAAGTCCATAAAATATTTTCCAAGTTCTGGCTAGGGCTCAGTTAACTATGTACAGTTTACCTCAAATTGCCAAGGTCAAAACTAATTCCAAGGCTCCTTTCTGTTGTCAATCTTTCTCCCACCCCTGCCTGCACAATATAAAGCAGGTGTGGAAACTGTGTAGCATGAGCATTTCATGGTCCTTTGGAGGTTCTAGTGTGGCCTTTGGATGTCCCAGAATGCCCCCCAGTATCCTTAATTGCTAAAGCCAAAACACATGACAGTATTTTTTTTTAATAAAACTTTGTGAGGCCATTATATGCTGTTTATTGGAGGGTGAATGAGTATTGTGTGCCTTCAAGTGGTATCTGACTTTTGGTGATCGTAAGGCAAACCTATCATGGAGTTTTATTGGCAAGTCTTGTTCAGAGGGGGTTTGCTGTTGCCTTCATCTGAGGCTGAGAGAATGTAACTTGCCCAAGATCACCCATTGGATTTCATGGCCAAGCTGGGAATCAAGCCCTGTTCTCCAGAGTTGTAGTCCAATACTCAAACCACTACGCCATATCGGGAAGCTCCATTCAAAAAGCCAACCCTTCAAAATGGCTTGAATGGCAACCAGAAACCCTTTCCCATTACCAGTTATAGTGCTATGATTCCACTTCAATTGCTATGGTTCCATCCTATCGAATCCTGGGATATGTCCACTTATATAGGCCCAATGATTGCTTTTCTGGAACAATGTGCGAAAAATAGTTAAAAGTATGAACTGTGGGGAGCTGTTTTGAAGGAGAAGGGATAGCATTCTCCTTCAATTCCCCTGTAGTCTGGAGTACATCAGGGAATGGTGCCCTGACATCGCTGCACTCAGAGCCAAGGTTTTGCAATTGGTTTTTCAGCCTAGGAACACAGCTTTTCTTGCCTTGTGGACATGGCAAGGTGCACTCAGCTGATGATTGGGTGCCAACTGAGTCTCAAAGTTGCCTGAGTCTTGAAGCACCACTTGAGTGATTTTGGCTTCACTTATCCATGTGGGGAAAGCAAATAGGGCTGCCAGAATGACAACTGTAGACAACTCCTCAACCTTTAATGATTGTGTGGAAGAGGGAATGCGAGCAGGTGTTGCCACCAGGTAACACAAGCAACACCTGCCACACTTTCTCTTGCACACAACCATTAAGGAAAGATTATTTACCTTCAGTGTTCACTCTGGCAACCCTAATGGCAAGGGGAATGGGGAAGAGAAGTGGCCTCAGGTGATGGTTCAGAAGTGGTCCATTGGGACCTCAAGACAGCAGGCTGGCTCCTGAAATTTTATCTGAGGTTGCACACCTTTGTTCTTCCTTCACTTTCCCTATAGGTTGAAATGAGCAAGTTGTGTCCTTGAGGTCATGTTTCATGCACTCTAAGGGTCTGGGCTTTGAGGAGGTGAATAGGGGGTTGAGGTACAAAAATTTGGCTATAAAATGGCTGTGGTGTGCTTTTTCCTAGTTCTTTTTTCTCGACTTATTGCTAATACCCAAACATTATTCCTTTGTTTGTGTAGACTTTTTTTTTTAATGTCCCCAGTGTCAATAGGTTAGATTCTTCAAGTAGTGTTCTTCTCTAACTAATTGCTTATGATAGCCAGGAATCACAGGAGCTTGGAAAAATGTCATAACTCAATTCTCTACTTCCCCCTTCCTACCCAAGAATGTCCTCTTCTATACCAAACCAATAATGGCCAAGAACAAAAAATGTCACAATCCCTGGCATGGCTATTTTATCATTTTTCACAGGGAAAGACAATTGTGTACTATGGAACAGTGGAGCAATTTCAGGCTTTATATTTACATCTTAAGTTATTTGCTGATAATGTGCCTAGCTTCTCTTACTTCAAATTGTGGCAAGTCAGTGTGGCTGAGGTAGGGGACTCTGCAATGTACTCTAATGTGGAATATTGTTCCAAAGTTCCCTGAAATATTGCTCAAAAATTCTGCCCTAAAGGTGCCATTGTTTATGTAGGAAATTTACCCCTTCTTTGTGATCTTCCATCTTGATGCTACTGGGAGCCTCTGTGATTTGTTATGTGAAAAACAACTGCTTTCTGGAGATTTGGTTGTGAGCTTGCCATTGTAAATGGTAAATACAATTTTAATAAATAAGCCAGGGCTTAAAACAAAGTTGGGGAACTTGTGGCTCTCCATATGTTGTTAGGATGCAACTGCCATCAGCCCAAGCCAGCATAACCAATGGTGAGAAATGCTGAAAATTGGAGTCCAAGAAAATATGGAAAGCCAAATGTTCTGTATTCCTGCTCTAAAAGAAAATAGGGACTGAGATTATAGATTAGAAGAACAAGTAAAGCCCTTCTGTGCTTGTATAGATAGTTATCACAGGAGTATGTGTGTATGGGGGGGGGGATATGTGAATTGTAGTTCCTATGCTCTCTTCCATCTCCTAGTGTGACAATGAGTGTTCATAAAATGAGAGTCAAATCATATGCTATTTTCATTACATGGTTAGCAAAAACATGCAGGTATAGGTGTTTGTGTGTTTGAAGTTAATTTTTATAACTGGGACTGCAACCTTTTTTTGGGGGGGGATTTAATCTTTTTCTTCTTAAGAGATATGATTCTGATAAAAATCATCTCCTGCATGGTAATTGGTTTCCCAATTGTGTCACTAGGTCCCAATGAAAATCCTGCAATTGAGATGAGCCGACTGCTGCCAGGCTACCCTACAAAAACTATATAAAGTATTTCCAAGACAAAAAAAGGGAAGTCCTCATGGAGGCTTTGAGCTTTATGCATAATGGGTTTGGCTTCAAGAATGTTACTTGCTGTATGTATATGTCTTGTATTTTCTGTTAAAAACCCATGGCTTTTCAGGCTTGCTTAATACAGAAATTATAGCCCCCATTATTTTGAAAGCATGAATGACCTGGTTGCCCTGTTCACATTTTGGACATTCCAACACCCTGGCCTTCAGCTAGTATTAAAACACAGTAAGCCAGACCAGCTGCTACAATTCATCATAAGGGAAACCATCCTTAGGCAAGATGTTTCAAGCTGCATAGTGATTTTTTTTTTACTGTTTTGGAATTTACAACTTTCTGGCTCCACTGTTAATTAACAGGATTGTCACTTTAAAACAGGGGTAGGCAACCTTTCCCCTTTAAGGGCCGAGGGACTTCAGCTCCCAGAAGCCTCAGCCATGTTGGCCAATAGTCCCATGTTGGCCAATAGCTCCTGGGATTCTGGGAGCTGAAGTCTCTCGGCCCTTAAAGGGGAAAGGTTGCATACCCCTGCTTTAAAACATCACTGTTGCTTTAAGGCAAATTTGGACTGAGGCTGCCTCATGCCTCGGTCCCAATCCACTCCTTTTATGGCCTTGGAATGAGCACTAAAATAGTGCTCCTTCCGCAAGGTGCGGAAAGGGCACCGCAAGACAAAGAGATGCACCTCTTTGGCATCTCTTCTGGCTCAGCGTGTCTGGATGCTGAGCCGGAAGGACATCATTGGAGCACCTGCCGTGTGGAATGGCGGGCGCTCCAATGACGTCCTCGGGAAGGGGTTAGGGCTCCCGGTGTGAGGCTGCCACTCCCCTTCCTGAGATTGAAGACTGAGCTTTTCGCCGTCTGCATCCCCCCTGTGTTAGTCTAGTTAGAGCAAAGTCTAGTGATAAAAGAAACAAGAAATCAAGACCTCTGGAGTAAATCCAAGGCAATCTCTCATTAAAGGTATTGAAAATAAGGCCTCTTGAAGAAAATTAAAGCAGTGACATTAACTTGTGACCCTTTCTCATGTTTAGAGAGGCCTCTTCTAAAATATGTTTGCTTTATCATTTCCTTTTCTTACCACAAGTCTCCGAAATATTTTTTTTATTTACATAGGCATTTTAACTAATTCTCTTTTTTTTTCAAGGGCCTCCCCATATCTTTTAATTTTATGGTCTTTTTAGGGCTTCTCAATGATTTTTAAAAACTCTGAATGGTTTCATTGTATTCCACACTGAATATTGAAACAGAAAAAGACATAACAACATAAAAGCCTTCTGCATCCTGGTGACCCTCAAATGTCTCATCACTGTTCACTCATGTTCACCTACTCCCCTGATCTTGGTAACCACACAACAGCACAAAAATACTTCCCTGGTGAATAATTACATGAGTTTATGCAGCATACCCTTCTTTCCAGCATAGTGAGAGCCTGGAAAACAGCTCTCAACACCCCCTCAGTCAAAATGGCTAGTTGCCATACTGTCTGAGAAATTCTGAGAGGTGTTGTCCAAAATAGTAACATTCCCAAGTCCTGAGGTACATGGTGTGAAATATCTCTTTGTCAAAGGTTCTCTCGCCAGATTTCACCTTTTCTATGATATCTTGGTCCTCAAAGAATGTCAAGCAAAAGGACCACATAACTACTTTGCCTCTCCCTTGGCTTTTCACTATTGCCAGTGGAGAGAACCTCTAGCCTGTGATTCAAATGTCCAGTCCTCTTTGTCCAGACCTTCTGAGTCTCCCAGATCATTTCCCCTCACCAGCCCTGTTCTGAATTATGGACAATATTTATTTAAGAAAAGACTCCATACAGTTTTGTCTCAGATAAAGTTGCTAGGTCTCAGGGAGTTGCTCTGCTTTTCTGGATCTCCAGGTTGGGAGAGAAGTCACAGGACATGTAGCACCTGAGGAGGAGGAGGAGTTTTGTATGCAAGATGGCTTTATAACCTGGAAATATATCTCCAGCTGGCACCAAGGTTCTTTGATGTTTGGTGAAATGGTGTTTCCTTCTATGGGATCATTCCCACTATGATTTACATCGAATTACTGATCACTTTAAATGTGCCTTGTCTGCATTTGAAACAGTTTCAGATGCAACTGAGATCATTTGGGCTCACCCTGAAGTGAGACAAATGAAAAAAAAAATCGCTCTTTTCAGACACTAGTTTTTTGTTGGTCCTTTTGAAAAGAAGCAATTAGCAAGCATGTTCAGCAAGTGGGAACAATGGACCTGAGTCACATCAAACTGAAGGGGAGGGATTACTGTGCAGAGGGTTGGCACATCCCTCACCAGTTTTTGGGGAAATCCACCATTTCCCCCCTCTCAGCGCTGCCTTTGTGCTCTGTGGTGTAACCTATGGGCGCATGATATATATTTTAAAAAATTGACAGTATATGCACTCCATTGTATTCACAATTACTTGCAGGTGATGAGCCGGGCAAGCAGATCAATTGCAGTTCAGCGAGATAAGTCATTGCAAAAACAATGGAGCGCATATACTATCATTTTTTTAAAAAAATTGCATGCATTCCAGGGGAGAGTCCTCCATATGACACCCAAGGATGTATGCATCCCAGGGGAGAATTCTGGCCATGGCACCCATAACTCCCTCCTGTGTTTTCTTGACTGTGTTGCCGGTTGCATCACCAATGATGTGTAGATGATTGACAGGCATTTGGAAGGGGCATAAACTAGTGGGAACAACAATTGTGCCAAAAAAAAAAAAAGCAGCAAATAAAGAAAAGACCCACTTCCTTAGTGAGAATGATACACTGACTGGAATTGATTCACCAACCTGGAACGAAAGCAAATTGCAAAACAGGTTAAATGTAAGTGGGAATGAGCCCTATGTTGCATTTCTGCAATGTTGGTGCTGCAAAAAGCCAGGATGGAGCAAGGGGAGAGGAGTGGGACAAGAGATGGTGCATACTTGGAGGGGTGACTTGTTGGGGAACTTCCTGAGGCATGGTGGAGAGCGTTCCATGGGCTTCAGCAGTATCTCAGAGCCTGGAAGAATTACCCATGTGTCATGTGTATGCGATATGTAATTTTACTAGGCTTTCAAAAGAGCAATGAGGGATAGCTGAAATTCATGATGTGCATGTCTGACAATCAGGAAATAACTATTCATCAAGTTTGCAGTCTATTGAAATATTAAATGAAAGTATTGATTTCCATTCCCTTATCCATATATTTCTCTGAAAAATTAGCATATTGTCCACATTCATAAAGTACATAATGCACATGTTTCTGTCTTTATGAAGGTCCACACCCCACAAAATGGGATTTTTGTTCTCATTCAGTCTATGTAAAAGGTAAAGCTCTCCAAGCCTCAAAAGGGGACCTCCCTTATAATAAAGGACACCTACTAGTCCTATAAAGAGCCAGAATAATTTAGTAGTTTGAGCATTGGACTATGACTCTGGAGTCAAGATTCAATTCCCTACTTGGCCATGGAAACCCACTAAGTAACCTTGGATAAGTCACACACTCTCAGCCCCAGAAAACCCTGTGATATTTTTCACCTTAGCTTCTAGGATACCATAAGTCAGAAACGATTTCAAGACACATGATAGCAAACTAATCCTATAAGGAACAAGCTTTCTGCTCCTCAAGTAAGGCACATCCTTTATAACAAGAGACACCTGGCAACCTTAGCTGTAGACAAGATTGTATACAATGCAAGCCCTAGCAGAAATAGTAGCAAATGCTGCAACTATTGGATACATTTTACTGCTTTCCTGGCCATCAAAAAATGCTTTGGACTTTTTCCAGTAGCTTATGCAGAATGCTGATAAGGACAAGGATGGAGGAATGATGTGCTTGCAAAATAGGCTGTGTATGTGGTTAAGGAGCATCTGGAGAAGCTATCCTAACATTCAGTTTGCCCCAGGAAACATGTGCAGTGGGCTATTAGTTAAGCAAGGACAGTAAACAGCCACTAAGGAGTATTACTCATCATGATCAGCAGATTCAAAGTTAAGCATCTGTCACATATATTATATGCTAATGTATAAAAGACTGTGAAAAGACCCTAGAAAACCAGAGCTCATCTACCAGATATCCATTTGAGAGTTTGTTCTCTTTCCTCATACTCAAGGCCAAGTTGAATGTTGGACTGGTGAATATGGATGAATGTGTAAGTATGTGACTGCTAGCTATTAAAAATTCAATAAACTGTGTACCAGATACTATCTGATCTTAGAAGCTAAGTAGTATCAGCTCTGGTTAGTAATTGGACAGGAGAAACCCAGGTGCTGTAGGCTATACAGTCATCCCTTCAGATTCGCTGGCTTCCCATTTGCGGTTTTGAACTTTCGTGGATGGGAAGCCAGGAGGGACAAAATGGCAAATACGCTTGTGCATGGGAGTGTACAGCCATTAAAAACAATGGGGCCCCAATATTTGTGGTTTTTCTGATTAGCGGGGGTGGTGGTGTTTGGTATGGATCCCCTGCTAATCGGGATGACCATATTTCAGCGGAAAAAACTTGCAAAACCACATCTAAGTATTCTTTGCCTAAGAATACTTTTATAAAATTCATGAGGTTGCCATAAGTCGATGGACAACTTGAAAGCACATACATACACAATTGGTATACCATGTCCTAAGGTCCTTTATTGGACAGGAAAAAATTTCAATTTCTGCTTGAGTACAAAAATACAACATTTGGGTAACAAAGAGGTCTAGGATGCAAATTTGCTTCTAGGTTGGTTGTAGCCTGCAGGCTATGTGATTTTCACCCCTGAATTACTGAAATGCAGGCAGCTTTTAACCATTGTAATGTAGATGTTATCGGGAAAAATAAAATAAATCAGGGGTGGTGGCCAGCCCGTTGGCATAATAATTCTATAACACGTGTATTCACAGAGATGGTTCTAGTACATAAAATGAGTCAAAATTTGAATGCACTTGAATGCACTTTGAATGGAATGTATATGACAAAGTTGTTGTTTTAAGTTCAATTATATACCCACCCACCCCCACACATACAAAGAGAGAGAGAGAGAGAGAGAGAGAGAGAAAGAGAGAGAGAATATATGGATGCACTGTAATAATACCAGCCAACTTTTGCATCACCCCTGTTTAGTAATGTCATTTGTGTACATGTCCATTTTAGCACATGCTTGTATATTTTTAACTGACCACATTGAACACATTTCTTGCAGGCCTTCTTCATCTGATGGGATTCTTAGTAAAATAATCTTTCTTCACCACAGCTTTACTGGAAATAACAGAGAAGAAATAAACTGTAAAGCCTTTTGGGTGCCCCCCAAAATCTCCAAATCCAATAAGTGCTTCCAGTTCAGTGGACAAATTGGGGTTAAAGGACTGTTTTCCCCTGCCATTTTAGCACCTCCTTTGTCTCATGACTCTGTAACAAGTGTTATCCTTCTGAGTGTATCTTTCTTATGAAGTATTGACTTTTGGCAGCCATCCTGAAGGATCAGTCATCCTCCTTCAGAAGGTCCCTGACAGTCTTTAGATTCATAGCTATTTGAAAGAAGAGGTAGCAAAAAGGGATAAAAACTTTGAGAAGCTATTCCTCATGAAGGCCAAGAGAAAATAACCTGACTGCCCATGTATATTTCTTATGGTATCAGAACAGGTATCAAAAGACTACATTATTTTCAGACAGCAGCACTATTACCACCATCACTTCAGAGGATAAAGTTCCCAGGTAGTAACCTGGACATAGATGCTATATCTTTACATTATCTGATAAAGTAGAAGTCCTATCTGTACCAGCCAGGATACTCCAGGGTCAATCTGAAGTACCCTGGCCCTGGAACTGCTTTGACCCTTCCCTGTTACAAAGACCTTCTGCTCCAATCTGGATCAGCTATCTGAATATGTGCATCCTGCTGAGCCATGTGGTTTGTCCATCGGCACCATGGGTCATTTTTCTCTGAGCACAGAACAAGGTGTCCAGTGATGATTGTATGGATGGCTGCCTTGTTCTGACCTCAGACTGAGCAACCAGTGGGCAGCATTGGATGTGCTGGGTGACAGAGTAGGGTGCATTTCAAACAGCCACCCAGTGTCGAAGCACAGGGCTTCAGATATTCCGGGAAGATCCTGAGCAGACAGGGAAGTGTTTTAATTTGTGTTAAGAGGAGTATCTTCTGGTTTTGGTGCTGAATAGGCTAGATGTTGTCTGGTCTGTTTGCACCAGAACCATGTGTCAAAGATCCATTTTGACCAAAGATTCATTTTGTATGGCCTGTCCATTAGCCTCTGAAGAACTGTCTGCTCTGCAGTGTATTTGAGATCAGAGGAACTGATTAAAAAGGGGAAAGGAGTAGACAGGAGAGATGAGGGTGCTGGCTCTTCCCTCTTTTAAAGTATAACACTAATCTCCAGGCTCCAGCCTGAAAAACATAGAAAAGAGCTCCTTGTCTAGTTGCCCCCAAACTTAAATGTCATTCTTGCTGGACTAGTGATTACAAAATTCCTAGTCAGCATGACTGATGATCTGGAATTCTGGGAGCTTTGGCCCAACAAGAACTGGCAACACATATTTGGGGACTATTAGTCTAGCCTCGGTCATCACATATGTCCACTTATCACTCTCCCACACTTTACTCCCTTCTGGCTATCCTCCCTGCCTTTGTCCCAAAATACTTGGGGATGCTTGGTTATAACTGACCTGTCATGGCCAGCCATGCTGAGGACTCAGAGGATGAGGAGGATGAGGAGGATGAGCCTGGCCCTAGCTTTGTTGTGCCAGCTCCAGCAGAGCTGGCTGAACGAGAACCTAGCTCTGCTATGCCAGCTGCAGCAGAGCCCATGACTCAGCAGCCTAGCCTCCCCCCAGCAGAGGTTCCAGGCCTGGGAGACATAGAGGAGCAGGACAAGGAGGTACCTACTTTCAGCCAGAGAAGGACAGAAAGGGTGTGCCTCCGGCAATCCCGGAGATTATATGAGAAATGCTCAGTAATCACCAAACAGCTGTGATTGGGAGCTGGGCCAATATAAACAGCTGTGAGACTTCTTTGTCAGAGTCTATCTGCATTCCCTGGTGAAAGCATCTTACTCTGACTCCTTTGTTGCCTGAAACCTTGCCTTCTAGACATCGGATTGACCTGGAACTCTGACCTTGGACTGGACTCGCTGACCTGCTCTCTGGAACTCTTGACCCTGGACTGGACTCATTGACTTGCTCTCTGGACTCCTGGACATTTGGCTTGCTCCCTGGTTTTGCTGTTGGACTAGTACTGTGCTTCAGAAGTATTTTTGTGTTGCTGCAAAGCCTTGTATTTGTGTATATCATTCTTATCAGCCATTCTGTTGGCTAATTTCCCGGACATGACCCTGTGCAAGAAGAGCTAAAGACCATGAGTTGAAAGACACAATATGCATATCTTTTGCTAACTGGGGGAGAGGACATGAACAATATACAGATCAGGAGTACAAAGTCAGGTCCCAAGCATCAAGTCATTGATTCCAGTCTAGAGCAAATCAGGAGATGGAAATCAGAACTGAAAAGCCCTCACTGAAGAGAAACCATAAGCAGAAATGAAGAACAAATCAGGAATCATGACCAGAGACAAAACAAAAACAACTAGAATTGGAAGCCAAAGTGCAAATCTAGCCACACCAGAGCTGGATTTGTGGCTAAATTTGTACTTTGAGACTTGAACTAGATTTGCTGTGGGTCCATTGACATGGGGGGCTAGCTAGGCTGATGATATTTGATGAATCTTGTACTTTTCCTCACAGTACATTCTAGGAATAGCCCAAGACATTTTGCAAGCTGAGGCAAATATGCAGATGGTACTCCCTCCCATTCTATGTACAAAAAAGCTGACTTAATTGGCAGTTGGATCTTTCTTCAATACTGGCAATAAGAGAGTATCCTCCACCCCACCTAAAAAAGGCAGTATAGTTTCAGGGGTACAGGATGGGCTACGTGGAATACAGTAATTTCCCCATCTTGCTGTTTTATCCTGGCATCTGCCATCTAAGGCAGATACTTCACTCTATCCAATGGCAGGGCCATCCCAGCATTGTTACCAAAATGAAAATGTTGCCAAGATGAAAGTGGTCAATAGTTTAGGATTTTTTTTTCTACCACTGTTCTCTGTACAGTATATAGTGTCATGTACAGTATAGTACCAATCTTTTTCTACATCTAGGAAACCATTTTAGAGGGCAAAACATGTTCTTGGCAATAAAATAATTTCAGCACAATAAAGTTTCAAATTCCTATAATCCAGGATCTTATCAAAATGAATTCTGATAATATTAAGAGCAGTGCACTGAGTTTACTGGTTTGAGAAAAAAGGACAGCTGTTTTAAGTTATTTGTCATAGTAAAGGATGGAGGAAATGGCACCAGAACTAAAACCCTACTCTTAACCAATCTAAGAGGTGTGTAGCTAAGCTTAAGGGACTACAGATTAAAACACACACACATGGATTTTCTCACCCTCCAATGTGAAGAGGACTCTGAATGTCAGAGCAGCAGAAGGCAGGGAATCAGGTTTCAGAGAGAGACTCTATCTCTGACTCTATATTTAACGTCTTCCTATTTTGGGGGCTGTCCCCTAAAGTGAAGGGAATACCTCTGGGTGGGGCAAAAATGACCTCAATGTTGTTCTACAGAGGGTTCAAAAAACAAAAATATGTGCCAAAAGTGATGAGTGCAAGCTGGTCTGGATGGTAGAGCACAATGGACCTGCTTAAACAAAACAAAGCCAATTAAGTTTAGACATTTATCTTCTTTCAAATCCAGATAGGGTTGCCCAACATCTTTGAAAGCTGCACAATACCTCAGAACTGAGGATGTGCTAATCTGAGCTAGTTTGACAAATCTCCATTAATTGGAGATAAATAGACAGTTAAGCACTGATTGATCTCATCAATAAAAATACTTCCTTGTCAGCAGGGTGGGTGGGATGAAGTTTGACTTCTGCAAGGGATCCAGGTTCTCTTGCGCTTTCCCTCCAAATTCTGGCAGCAGATAACTTCCTGCCTTATGTATCAAAGTCTAATATTCATATTTATTAAACATAACTCATAGCAATAAGAAGCTCACTTCTTCGAATCTGGGAAACCTTGGACTCTTTCATTAGCAATAGTGCTGGGACATGACTTTATCATTTTGAAAGTCTGTGCTATTCCTAAATGCATGCATGTTATTGGGTTGCTCAGTTAAAAGATACCAGCAGCCTGATTTCAAATTTCAGATTTCTACAGAATAGCAAAGTCAACAATATTTGAACCATCACAACTTTTGAAAAGTTCCTTTTCCATACCTTCTCAATTCCAAATTAGCCACATTTATAGTCTTAAGGCTATTTATTTATTTATTTAAAAACAATCCTCCATCCATATGTATGTGAGATCAGTGTAGAAATGCACTTAAATTAGTAAAATAGTTTAGAAAATAAGACAATTTGTTACCTTCATACTTACATTTTATTAAAAGCAGCATCATACTAATTTTTGAATAAGTAAAATGGTTATTGTTTCATATTGCAACAAGTTACTGGCTTGTGGCACAAACCACACTCCTTCTCTGTTCAGCTTCTTGTTATCTCAGCATCCAGAACAAAATCTGAGGCAGCCCTTGATTTATGAGATAGTTCCTCAAAATAAAAATATCTAAGTTGAAAATAATTTAATATTGCAGTTATGCTGCAAAATGAGTGAATTTGTGTTTTGTTGAGATTCACTTAGAATGTAGCAGAGTTATGCCTTAGTTATTGGAGAAAGAATAAATTACAAGTAACTATTCATTTGTAACTACTTATTTCAAAGCTTTACAGAACAGCTGCCATTTTCTTTTGTGGGTATCCAACAGGACCAAGTTCATATGGCCCCACTATGTTTCTTTTTCTCATCCTTTAGAGTTTGCAGTCCTAAGTGATTGTATTTCACTCCAGAAAACATTTAGCTGCAGCAGCTGCTGACAAATAGTGCTGACACAGTTATGGTTTGGAAATAATGCCAACTAGCAAAGAAATACTGAGCTAATGATGGAATGGCTGAAATGTGGAAACTGTGCTTGTGGATGAAACCTGAATGACAACATTTGCTACAGCAGAAAACTGAAGCAGGGTGGTGTAACCCTATCTGTTTATTACTATAGAGATAAAAAATGCTTTATTTCTCTCTTTGATGATGCACAGCACACACATGATCAGCTAAACAAAAAGCAGACTGGCCAGTTACCAGCACTGCTTGATAAACCCCTATTGGGTTCATCACCATGGAAACATGCTTAGCGAGAAAGGATACTTGCGACACTGAGCACATCAATACTCACTCCATTGCAAGAGTAGAAGCTTCCCCCTTAGTCATTTGCCTGCTCAAGATGAGGTGCTGGAAGCAGCTAGGTTGATCTCCTGTTGTTTAATAACTCTAGCAGAGGTTCTTGTGAATTTCAAGGGGGAGTAATAATAATAATAATAATAATAATAATAATTTCTTTTTTGCCCTCCTGATTTTCATCTTTTCTGCCAAGACCATTAAGAGTAACTGCCAAGCATGGTGCAGCTTGCAAACAAAATGGAAAGATTGATATTTTTGTTCTTGGAAAAACCTGCCAAAAGCAGGCTGTATGTGTCTGCTGTTGCATGCATGTGCACCAAACATATAGATAAATAAATAAATTTTAAAATACAGTTGGCCCTCCTCATTTTCCGCATTGACTTTTGTGGATTTGATTATTTGAGGTTTTGATTAATATCTTCTCTCTAGGTCCTCCAGGGCAACTGTCAGAGGTTGACCGTAGAATTGTGCTGAAGAACCTAGAAGTTCCTAGAGAAAACAATTTCTCTAGGCATTTGTAGGTCTTCTAGCATGATTCTATGATCAACGTTTGGCAGATGTTGACCACAGCCTTGTGCTGGAGGACCTGGAGATTCCTAGAGAGGTGTTATCTTAGGTAAGAAGAATAGTGTTTTTTTTATTTGCAGTTTTTCCACATTCACATGGTCCTTCACCTCTAACACCAGTAAACGTGGAGGGACCACTGTATTGAGTTCCCTGAAGTCATTGTAGACTAGGAAAATTAAAGGTTAATGGTGAAAGGGATGAAACGCTACTTGTTTTATTCATTGCTATCCAGAGTTCTGAAAAGTTATCTCAAGGACAAGAATCCCCAAAGCTAGCATACCCATGCTGTTTGCTGGGGGAGGGGGGCTAAAAGGTTCAGTCCAAAAGTAACTTCTCTATGTTTTGCTGTTATTTATAGACTAAGGCTAAGCTGTTTCTGAGATGCCAGCCTTTTCTCACTGCTGTTTGTCCAGGTATCTCATGAGTTCACTGAGTTCACTATATTGACCCATTTGGGTATGTTCTACATGTCTCTAATTCATAAAGTAAAATGCAGCAATCCCACAAAGAAGGACAGACCTGAGCAGTATTAGAAACAAATGCTACCATCTTTCATATCATTTAAGATTAGACCAAGCTACATTTTGTCCAGAGAAGGCCATGCTTTTGGGGTATCTGAGGTCAAATTTCCATTTGTAAAGGTCTCAGGTTCACATTGCAGCAGTGGACAGAGCTAAACCCATGAGGTGGAACCAAAGCAAAGTGCTTGGTATACCCAAGAAACTGGATGATCACTGTTGGAGACAGAATGTGGATTTTTTTTAAAGAGGGTCAGGGGAAGTCCCACCTCCTTTTTGTGGGCCCTAAAGGACCCTCCAGGACTCTGCCAAACTTTAATTTCACTATTTTTAAAAATCAAGGATGCTTTGTGGAAATGACTGAGTAGGGAAGAAAACGGTAAATGACTGAGCAGAAAGAAAAAACATGGTAACTGATTTTGTGGATTGAAATAAATCAAGCATGACAACATGGACTGAGAAAAAGAGGGTGGGGAACTATTGACAAAATTAATGGTGATCTAATTTGATTTTTTTAAAAATACAATTAATAGCTGCCATCACCATCATCTTCACTGTCATCTTTACTATCAGAATAGAATATGAGAGTAAGATAATATATAGACACATAGCGTATTTTCCGGCGTATAAGACAACTTTTTTTACCTGCAAAATCTGTAGCTAAAGTGGGGGGTCGTCTTATACGCCGGAAAATACGGTATTTTAATCAACTTTTTAAAAAGAAAGTGTTACCTAGCTCTTTCTAATGGAAGTGTAGGATATGATCAAGTCAATAATACTAGCCCATAGCTAGACCAAGAGCTCTGGACTCTTTGGGTTTGTTTTTTGTTTTTGTTTTTTGTTTCTATGAGTGATGGTTAAGGCTTTCCCCCCATATCCACCTACCTGGGAATTCATCCTGACCATTGCACAACACATTAATTCCTCTAAAGAGAATACAACAATGCATCCCTGTAGATGCTGAGCTATGGGGATTGCTGGAGGTTCCCTTTCAAGAAGGGAAGTTATGTAAGCCCTGAAATAAATAGCCCTGAATATTATGATCATTAATAGTCCTGAAATATTGCACTAGTAACATAAACACATACTGGTAACATAAATCTTATAACATAAACAGAGAGTCAACTTTACAACAGATCCGTCAAAACATCTCAAATTGTACCATTGCATATATTCTGCCAAGACTCTACAACTCACTAAAGAGTCATATTAAAACCTAATAATAAAAATACCAAAGCAAAGTCTAACTTAATTGCAAAACAATATATTATCTTCAAAACAAATTATATTCCATACACAAACACACATGCACTCTCTTGACTAACATTTCAATGCAAACTAGCAAAATAAATAAATTTACAATCAACATTCCAACAGGGTATGCAAAAAAAAAAAAAAAAATTACATTACCACTAAGTCATTCAAAATTATACTGAATCTAAAACAGTCCACTATTAAGTCTCAGGAAGAAGGCCTAACAGCACACATGTATGGACATTCAGAAGTTCCAATAGGAAGGTAGTAAACACGACAGCACAACAGCCTACCCATACACTGAAAAAACTATTGGATGGAAAAGCCATATATGAGGTGACTGTGGATATACTTTCCCCCATATGTTTGCTCTCTCTAATTTAGATTATATAAAGAGAAATCTGGTCTCTTTTGTAGTGCCTATCTCATTTCCTACTTCCCTTTCTTATTGCCTTCCACCCATTCCCTTAAGTTCTTAATTTAATTTGACTTTGACCTCACCAGTGGAAGGTATCCAGGCATCAGATGAACCATCTGACAACTAATGACACATGCTCTGCCAGCCCAGTTGCTTGGGGGAACCTGGAATGACAGACTTTGGCTTTCACCTGGGGATGAGGCAGATCCACATACCTGAGGGGGGAAGCAGACCAGGGCGTCCGGGACGCCCTGGGACGGTGAGCCGCGGGACCACGGCAGCTGCACCGCGGTGCACCGGCGGCGTCCCTGAAAGGAGCGCTAAATTGGCGCTCCTTTCAGAAGTCAGGGAAAGTGTGCCCTAAACGTGTCAGGCGCACTTTCCCTGGCTTTTCCGCTGCAGCGTATGAGGACGCTGCAGCGGGAGGTTGCCCCCGGAGCGCCGGCCGTGCGGAGGGCCAGCAGCTCCGAGGGCAACCTCGGGAGGAGGAAGGGGCGCTGCTCGTGCGGCTGCCCCTCCTCTTCCTTGCCTCGGAGATGACCTTATTAGTCGTCTGCCGAGTCCCTGAGTTGGCCATGCCCCTGACTGTATCATCCCAAGGCTTCTTAAGAGAACTCCCCAAGAGGATGATGGACATGCAGGCGTTTTCCAGTGCCATGGAAAAATGCACCTCAGTGTGACAAAAATGAAAGTGATTTGCTATAAGTTACAAATTGCCACCCTAATTCTCAGCCACAATATTCATGCAATAAAACTAAGAGGAGAAGACAATAAAGGGTCAATGGAAGCAGTACACCTGGGGAAAAAGTTTTATGCTCCCAGGTGGACCAGAGAAGGAACATGTCTTTCTTAAGTCTTTTGAGGGGCATGTCTACATAGGCCAATTACATTGGTTCCCTCATCACTGTCACCTGTCCACATGACACAGGACCTGATTTGAGTGCAGACTGTCTTCATGAGGGAAGGGAAATTCTGCACTTAATTTGACCTAATTCTGGCTGAATTGGATTTTAAAAACTTACCTTTTAATCTGAAACTTGCAAGAAATTTTAGAGTGCTCTGAGGTGATGTCAGGTGGCTGTCTGCACGCACACCCAATTGTACTGCCCAGCACTGCTGTTTCTGGCAGAATTCACACTCTCTGAAGAAATGACAACGATTTGTACTATCAGTGCTGCTGCTGGGTGCACAGTGGGATACATGTGTAGACAGCTGGCCAGCTTCTCTATGGAGGTAACAGGAGGAATCCAGGGTAGCTCTGGAGCCAGAATACTCTAGGAGCAGCCTGGAGTAGTCTGGCCAGTGTAGAGGTTCCCAGGATAACCTGTCTCCAGGTTGGCAAATCTCTCACCTGATTGGCCAGTTCTTCCTGCCATTCCTGGAAATCCATGAAGCTTCATGGGCTCTCAGGAGGAAGAGAGCTGGTGAGCTATAGTAAAGTGAAGCCTTTTGTAATTTGGCACTCTTTTGCAGGATGTAAATAGGCCTCATTGGGTAAGGCTTGTGTCCTACTCTCTTGAAGCTTCTTTTACTCAAATGTTTGGGAGGACAGGTGTTAATAAGTATACAATAGGGTACTTATGCAATACAACTATACAATTATTGTACAGTTATACAATAGGGTGCCAAGGCCCCATGGCAATGGGGACCTGCTCATGGGTCTCAAGCTGCAGCCATCACTATTAAATGTTACATAATTTGTGGAGATTGAGAACGGTGTAAAAGAATTCTCTATACTGCCAAGAGCATTAGTTTTTAAAACTAGTTTTCATTGATTTTATGGTGCTTAACAGGTATTTCATTGCTATTAGTCATTCCAGTATTTGATGAGAGAATTTATTGTCAGAATGCCTCTAAAATGAATTTAAAATCCTTAAAAGCAACTTTAAAATGTGTTCCAAAATGGCATCCGGAGTCGTGCGCAGGCGCGTGTCATCATGCGCACATGCACACTACTCCAGGTGCCATTTTGGAACACAAAATGGTGCCTGGCATCACACACACATGCGCATGACTCTGGATGCCATTTTGGAAGTCAAAGTGGTGTCCGGAGTCGTGCGCATGCATGTGTGCACATGTGCGCGCACCTCCGCCCCCCCGGAAGATCTGGGGGCCAGCGAACCAGCCCCCAGAAAGATGATAGGAAGAAGATCAATTCATTTGAGATGTGATGCTGGAGAAGAGTGCTGAGGATCCCATGGACAGCCAAAAGGACAAACAAATGGGTCCTAGAGCAGATCAAGCTGGAAAACTCCCTGGAAGCCAAGATGAACAAACTGAGGCTGTTGCACTTTGGACACATCATGACAAGGGAAGAATCACTGGAAAGGACATTAATGCTGGGAAAGGTGGAGGGAAGTAGGAAAAGAGGAAGGCCACATGCCAGATGGATGGACTATATTAGGGAGGTCATGGGTATGGGTTTGCAGGAATTAAGCAGATCAGTGGAGGATATAGGGTCTTGGAGATGTCCCATCCACAGGGTTGCCATGATCAACTCGAGGGCAGTTAACAACAAGCAACAGTGTGTATCATTCCCATTCCTTACATTTTTTGAAGTAACTTGATTGCATCATAGTTTTCCCAAAATAAAAAGTAATTAAGCTACTGTTATTGGCAAACCTAATCACTAGGGAGTTATCCTGTGCACTCTGTTTTGTCCTGCATGCACTTGTATTTGTTCAGGTTTAAAATATTCACATATAAATGGATACTCATGCAGTATTTTTGTCTGCCCAAGCAGTTGTTGACACTCAACAGCAACTTGTCATTTCTAGTTCTATAAGTAGCACCTTCTGTAAGTCATTCACTTTGAGCTGAAGATCAAAAATTAGATTAAATTTTAGTTTTAGTTTTAGTTTTTCAAGCACCCCCCATTCAATTTCTATACCCTCTTATACCTCTCTCCCATATAGTCTTTCTTTTAAAAAACTGAAAAAAAATCCTGGAGGTGTTTTTTTGGGGGAAACCCCACTCTATTATCCTAAAACAGGGTGTGTGGGGGGAACCTGGTGAAATTATTTTCTACAGTTTTCTCATCAGAAGTCAAACTATTTCACCTCATTTTGTTATTGTTTAGTTATTTATTTAAATACTTACATCCCATCCTTCATCATATAGTCTCAGGACAGCATTCAATAAAATCAGTTTACCGATGATATAAAACAGGAGAAATAGCTCAGATAGATAAAAAAAATTGTCAAGTTAAATGAGACTATTAAAATTAGTTAGTTGAAAACAATTTAAAACCATCAACACATGCTGATTTGGGTAAAATCAATTAGACACCAGAGGCTTTAACGAAAAGCCATGTTTAGTCTTGGTGTTGCAGTGACAGAAGTGTTGGCATTGATATGGTTCCAAGCAAAGTGTATTCTACAGCTGCAGTGCCACAGCAGAGGAGGTCCTCTCCCATATCATATCATGATGTATTTCACCTACTGGTGGGACACAGAGAAGGGCCTCCTCCAGGAGATCTCACTCTCAAATAGATATATATAGGGAGAGATGTTTCTTCAAGTGTCAAGGACCTAAGCCACTTTGGACTTTAATAAGCTTATAGCATGGTACTTATAAGAACGGGAGCAGAATGTAATGGAACAGGGCAAAAACGCATTTTACTGCACGGGAGAATGCCACTGATGCTGCCGGGAGTCCCCAAGGCATTCCCCAGCCATTCCTGGCAGCCGATTTTTGAAGGATGGTTCAAAATTGTCCTTCAAAAATCGATGGCCAGGAATGGCTGGGGAATGCCTTGGGGACTCCCAGTGGCATCGGTGGCATTCTCCCATTTCGTGGCATTGTGGCATCGGTGGCATTCTCCCATTTCGTTCCCTTCCCTTCCCTTCCGTTCCCATTCATTAAGTGCCGTGTGATACGCTTATAAGTGTCATCATGAGTACCTTGAATTCATAGTGGATGTCTATTTGTAGCCAGTGTAGCTTCATTAAGAATGGTGTGTCTGCATGGCATTCCAATCAAAGATCTAGGTGCTGTGTAGTCTTCTCTTCCTCCTTCACTACCTCCTCCTCTTCCTTGTTATTAGTGTTGCCAGTGTTGTTATGATGTCCCTTCAAGTCAACTATGACTTATGGCAATCCTGTTATAGGCTTATTTTTCCAAGATTTATTCAGCAGAAGTTTATCATTGCTTTCCTTTGAGGTTGAGAGAGTGTGCCATGCCCAAGGTCATCTGATGGGTTTCCATAACTGAGTAGGAATTCAAATCCTGGCCTCCCAAAGTCCTACTCCAGCATGAAAATAATTATACCATGCTGGCTAATAGTGGCAGTACGTTTTAGCTAATATTTCAGTATGGGGGAGGATAGTGCTGCTATATGGGCGCAGGCCCTCCCAGCCGGGTACTCTGTCAGTGAGCAGGTGAGGGGAAGTGGGCGGGGGGGCGGAGTGGCTCTGGTTCATAAGAACACCTTGACCTTGACCAGGATACCTGTCCGGAACACAGTCCACTTTGAGTGTATGTACCTAAGCCTGAGGACCAGGGATAGTTTGGGGATTTTGCTAGTCTACCGACCACCCCGTTGTCTAGCAGACTCCCTGACCGAGCTGACGCAGCTGGTCTCTGGGCTGGTGTTGGAGACCCCCAGACTTTTAGTTTTGGGGGACTTCAACATTCCGCTCGAGACCAGTTTAACAGGTGCGGCTCGGGAGTTCATGGAGACCATGACAAACATGGGCCTATCCCAATTGGTCAACGGGCCCACACATTGTGCAGGTCATACACTCGATGCGGTCTTCAGTACGGAGCAGGAATATCCGTGGGCGGAGGTGGTAAGCACCTCCGCATTGTCATGGACGGATCATTTCCTGGTCAAGACAGAACTCAGGGCCAATTTCTGCTCCTCCGGGGGTGGTGGACCCATTCGAATGGTCCGCCCTCGAAGGCTGATGGAGCCAATTGGATTCCAGAAAGCCTTAGAGGGTTTAATGGTTGGGAATGCCAGGGATCCTGTCGATGCTCTGGTAAATACCTGGAACACCGATCTCACCAGGGCTATCGACACGATCGCTCCCAAGCGCCCTTGCCATCCCGCTTCTAATCGGAGGCCTTGGTATACACCAGAGCTGAGGAGGATGAAGCGGTTTGGACAACGGCTAGAGCGCAGGTGGCGGAAGACTCGTCTCTTATCTGATAGAACTCGCCATAGGAACTTTCTTCGTTCCTATCGGGAGGCAATACGTGCAGCGAAGAGAGCTTTCTCCTCTGCACGTATTGCGTCTGCAGAGTCCCGTCCAGCAGAGCTGTTTAGGGTGGTGAGGGAGATGACGCAGGTGTCCCCTGCGCCAAATCCCTTGCTTAACCCGACGACGGCCTGCTGTGACGCATTTAACAACTTCTTTGCAGACAAAATCTCTCAGATAAGAGCCGACTTAGATGCCACCATTGAAACAGAGTCGATAGGCGAGGCGTCCAGTGACTCCGCCGATGTAGTTCTACTGGATCAGTGGCAATCTGTGAGTACCGAGGACGTGGACAAGCTGCTTGGTAAGGTGAGGAAGACGACTTGCCCTCTCGACCCTTGCCCATCATGGCTGGCCGTCCAGGGGGGGGATGCATTGATGAGATTCCTCACGGATATCGTCAATGCATCCTTCAGGGAAGGACATGTTCCATCGTGTTTAAAGGAAGCGGCAGTTAGGCCGCTCCTAAAAAAGCCTTCCCTGGACCCCCTGGATATGAAGAACTATAGGCCTGTGTCATTGCTGCCATTTTTGAGCAAGGTGATCGAGAGGGCGGTTGCTCTTCAGCTCCAGGCAGTCTTGGATGAAGCCGATTATCTAGACCCATTTCAAACCGGCTTTAGGACAGGCTTTGGGGTTGAGACTGCCATGGTTGCCTTGACCGACGATCTGCGTCTGAGCATCGACAGGGGTAGTGTGACCCTGTTGGTGCTCCTAGACCTCTCAGCGGCTTTCGATACTATAGATCACGGCATCCTCTTGGACCGCCTGAGGGGGTTAGGTATCGGGGGCACTGCTTTGCAGTGGTTCCGGTCCTTCCTCTCGGGTCGGTCCCAGAGGGTGCTGCTTGGGGACTGTAGCTCCAGTAAGAGGAACCTCACTTGTGGGGTTCCTCAGGGGGCTATTTTGTCCCCGATGTTATTTAACATCTATATGAAGCCGCTGGGTGAGATAATACGGAGTTATGGTGCTGGGTGTTATCAGTACGCTGATGACACCCAAATCTATTTCTCCGTGTCTCGTTCGTCGGCCTCGAATTCCAATGGCATCTCTTCTCTCAATGAATGTCTTCAGGCGGTAATGGGCTGGATGAGGAAAAACAGATTGAAACTGAATCCAGACAAGACGGAGGTGCTCACGGTAGCGGCCCCGAAACCAAGAATTGGGTTGCAACCTCCAGTCCTGGATGGGGTCACACTCTCCTCCAGTGACTGTGTTCGCAGTCTGGGGGTACTCCTTGACTCGTCGCTCCTGATGACAAATCAGGTAAATGCGACGGTCAGGAGTGCCTGTTATCAGCTTCGGCTGATACGCCAGCTGCGCCCTTTTCTGGAAGTAAGGGATCTCGAAACTGTTGTGCACGCACTGGTAACCTCACGCCTGGACTTCTGTAATGCGCTCTACTTGGGGCTACCCTTGTGCTTGGTTCGGAAGCTTCAGTTGGTACAAAATATGGCAGCCAGGCTTGTTTCTGGTACATCTAGGAGGGACCACATTACTCCGGTTCTGAGGTCCCTCCACTGGCTGCCTATCAGCTTCCGGGCCCAGTACAAGGTGTTGGTTATTACCTTTAAAGCCCTAAATGGCTTGGGTCCAAGCTATATCAGGGACCGCCTCCTCCCGTACAATCCTCCCCGCGCTCTCCGGTCCTCTGGGAGGAACTTACTGCAGCCTTTAAAATCTAGGCTTGCAGCGACCTCCCAGAGGGCGTTCTCTGCTGTCGCCCCCAAACTCTGGAATGACCTGCCGGATGAGATCCGTCAGTTGACATCATTAGACAGCTTTAAAAAAGCTGTCAAGACGGATCTCTTCTGGCAGGCCTTTCCAGATTAACCATCCCGGCCCAGGCTTCCTGATCCCCTCATTCCTCCCGTGGCCCCATCTTTAGTGATGGTTGAGGATCTCCAGAGGGACATCAGGGTTTTTAGGTGGTTTTAATTATGGTTTTATGTTCTTATATTGTGCTTTTAATTTGTTATATTGTTTAATACTTTCTTAAGGGGGGGAGGGATTATAATGTTTAATGTTATATTTTAATCTTGTCATATTTTATTGTTGTCAACCGCCCGGATTGGTTCGCCACAGGGCGGTATACAAATAAATATTATTATTATTATTATTATTATTATTATTATTATTATTATATTTTTGATGGACTGAATGACATGGGATAGGAAAGGGAGAAGTACACCCAATCTAATAACCTAAGGAAGTTTCCCATCCTTATTCTAAAGTCCCAGACAATAAGAGCTTTAAGCTAAAATGTTCTGGTATTTTTGGTTCATTTGCCTTTGATCCTGCCAACCAATGGAGTGACCTCAGCACAGGACTAGACCTGTGTGGAGGCATGTTTTTCTATCACTTCTGATTTCAGTTCCAGGTTCAGATCATGTTAAATCCTTAAGGTTTTTTTTCCTTGCCTTTTTTTGTGCACATCCCCCAAACATCTATATGAATACAACAGTGGGAAGCTGTAGCAGAAGGCACAGTAAGGAAGTTGCTGGGAGAGAACCGCAAGGTGACAGAAGAGGACTGAACAAGGGTGGGGAACATGAGGAGCAGGTTTTACCCACCACCACAGCAGAGCACCCATCAGTGCTGCACTGAGCATAGGAGGACCAAAATTTCCAGCTTTGTTTTTAGGCTGTTTCCAGCTGTTTTTCCTTGTTTTGAGGGGCTTTGGCAGTTAAGGTATTTTATAGGTTTTCAGTTTTGCAAGACCTGAGCAGACCCTGGAAACCAAAGGAGATTATTTACTATTTTCAGAGCAATTCCCATCCAAATCTTTCAGTGGATCATGGGGTGTGTGTGTCAAGATTGTTCTTGTAGGGGTCTCAGGGTCAACCTGAGAATTGTTTGTATCCCACAGCATGCAGTTATCTCACCCCATAAAAGAAGAAAGAATCTGCCCTATATCCTCTGTCCCTCAAGCTAGTCTGCTGCCTTAGATGCAATGGAGGGTATCACACAATTACCAGGGTTCAAGGAAGGTTCAGTGGCCAGGTCAGGCCACTTAGCTTTTGTATATGCCAAGGGGTGAGTGTCATCTTCATCTTTGCCTAAGGCAGCCAAATGCATTGGGCTGTCCTCCTGAGTATAAGACAGAAGCGCAGGAGCTGTGGAGAAAAAGCACAATCTCTTTCTGCCCCCCTCCCCCTGCTCACATAAAGTACAGGAAAATGTGTGGTTCGGCCCTAGCATGTTGCATTTGGGTGTTTTGTGTATAAATGAAAAGTGTTCCCTTGGCTTCCCTAAAATCTCTGCCCTTTGGTTCTCTGCTGTCAGTTGGATGAATGCAGCCAATATGTCTCTTGACAGGTGCAAGAAAAACCTCAGTGGAATATTGTACTCATGTGATACATAGGTCAAGAGCATCAAAGCAGTGTCACACATCTGTTTCCTGTCTAGCAGCCTTAATATTTCTGCAACAAAACTTTAAAGAGCTTTCTGTTTATTCCATTGCTTTCAATGGGACAATATCCACACACTGAACACCTGTGTAATGTCATGCTATATGTGTCTAGTTAAAAGTAAGCTCCATGGCTTTCTGTGGAGCTTTTGCCAAGACAAGCATAAGTCTGCAGTCTAATGATGCCCTTTTTGACATGTCTACTCAGAAGTAAGCCCCACTGAATTCACTCGGATTTATTTGTAAGTACGTGTCTGCTACTTTAGCTTTTTCTTACATATAGGTGGGTACAGAAAGGCTGAGTCTTCAATCTTGTGCACATCTAGGTAGAAGTAACTCTCTTGTACACACCTAGGTAGAAATAACCCTCGTTGAACTCGATGGAGGCTGCATATGATTAAAGATTCAATACAAAGCAATGATTATACTGAGGTGTAAAGGTAAAGGTATTCCCCATTGACAAGGTTGTCATGTCATGTCTGACTGTAGGGGGCAGTGCTCATCTCCTTTACTAAGCCAAAGAGCCTGCGTCAGAGACTACTCTGTGATCATGTGGCCATGATTACACAGAATGCTGTTTACCTTCCCACCAAAGTGGTACCTATTTACCTACTTGCACTTTTACATGCTTTTGAACTGCTAGGTTGGCAGAAGCTGGGACTAGTGATGAGAGCTCACCCCATCATGCAGCAGCCAGGCCTTGAACTGCCAACCTGCCAATCTTGCAATCAACAGAGTCAGTGTCAACACCTGAGCCACTGCTTCCCTATACTGAGGTGTACCATACAACAATTACTGGCGAACATATCCTAAAGGCACCAGATCCTATCTAATCTTGGAAGTGAAGCAGAGTCAGCTCTGATTAGTACTTGGATGGGAGACTGCTGACAATTACCAGGTGAAGTTAGGCTATGTTTCAGAGGAAGAAATTGGCAAAACCACCTCTGAATATTCCTTGCCTAAGAAAACCCTAGGAAGTTCATGGGGTCAAAATTAAGTCAGCAGATGACTTGAAGGCACACACACATACACAACATGGTAAAATAATATATTTTAAAACAAACAATGAATAAAAGTACAGAATTGAGCTGGTGGGATGAAAGTGGGCTTAAAATTCTCCTAGCCCAAATTTGCATGCAAAACTTTCACCATTCTTCTAGTGGAGTGATTGAGTAACATTTTGTTCGGCCTTCACTTTCTAATTACAGTGAATGAACTGATTTTCCCTAAAGTGGGGGGGGTTGCAGACTGTCAAAAATAGTGTGAATTCAGTCCACTTTTAGGGTTAGGGTTAAGGTTAGGGAATCATGGGAACTGAATTTTATTGTGGCACTAGAGTTCTCTGACAAAGAAGGTTCAATGTCTCAGAAAAATAACAATTCCCATGATTCCCTAGCACTAACCCTAACCCTAAAAGTGAACTGAATTCACACTATTTTTGACAGTCTGCAACCCCCCGTGATTTCAGATGGATTTGGCAATTTGACAAAAGGTCCTCAGCTTGCTCTTGCCCTACATACACATTCCTAGGAGTAAAGCCTGCAGAGGGCATACTCATGAATATTCATAGCATGTTTCTGGTAATTTTCCATTTTTAACAGCTGGGTATGTTTCCCTAAATTGATAAGTCATCTGCAGGGGTGGGTTCTAAGTCAATTACTAGGCAGACACAAGAGTTGACAGTTTGGGGAAGGCATAGGTAGAAAGAGAGAAAATGAGGGAGAGAAGGAGAGATGAGATATGGCTGAAGATACATTGGAAATAGAATGCCCGTTGGTGGGGATTTGATGTGGGCTAATTGGGTGTGGGTTATGCAGTATGCTTCCACTTATATTCAGCATACTCATGGCTGCCTAAGTCAAGGGTGGCCAACTGCCAAGGCCTGGTGACATCCACATTGACCCTCTTTGGGACCTTAGAAGGCCAGATCCCTCTTTTCCTGTGCCCCATCCCCTCCCTCCCTCTCGTTTTTTAAACATTAAATTCAAAATGCCCCTCAGAGTGTTGAATGCAATTTTGCAATGCTCCTCCCATCTGTTTAAGGCCCGAAAGAGGCTTTAAAAAAAACAAACAAACTGGGAAGGTGGAAGTAAAAAATAATAATACTATGGGGCATTTTTAGGATTTAGGGGAAGTCTACAGGACATTTTGAGTCCTCAAAATAATCTTACATAGAACCAATGGGCTACAGTTTGCCCACTTCTGTTGTAAGTCCTTAGTGCCCTCCCATTCAAAAGAAACAAATTCCTCAGTGCCTTCTGTCATTAGGAACTGAAGCAGTTACTTCTAGCATTCTAAGGGAAAGGATGTGAGTGAGAGTCTGACAAATCCATGTGATATACATGGCCCAACTTGAGCCCCATATGTTGGTGGGCTGTGGTCATGAAGGGGGGGTTGCAGACTGCCAGAAATAGTGCAAATTGAGTCCACTTTTAGGGTTAGGGTTAGGGTTAGGATTAGGGAATCATGGGAACTGTATTTTATTGTGGCACCAGAGCTCTCTGACAAAGAAGGCTCAATGTCTCAGAAAAAAACAAAACTATTCCCATGATTCCCTAGCACTAACCCTAACCCTAAAAGTGGACTCAATTTGCACTATTTCTGGCAGTCTGCAACCCCCCGAAGTGAAGCACAGGTTGCTATTTCACTGCCAAGTCCTGAAGAAAGATTCAACTGTCTATCTGTCTATCTGTTCAGATTTCATATATGGAGTGCTTTTCGATACAAGTCACATAACAAGTGTGCATATCAGACTGAAGTTGGGAACCCCATACACAACTGCACCCAAATATAGTTATGGAAGTGTTACCTCCACAGATTCCTATTATGCTCCAAAGGAACTGAAAGGCCTTAAGTAGTGGCTTTGAACTTCAGTCCATAATGCAGCAGACAGAAGACACTGCTTATTTATTAAAAGTCAAAAACATAGAATTCAAAAGGCAGATACATGCATCTGAGGAAGCAGACTCATCTATGAAAGCACCTGCTACCAGCTTCTTTCTCAAAGGTGCTACAAGATCCCTTTGCATACTGATTATTTATTAGTTACAGTTAATATCTCACCTTACTTCTAATGAGTTCAAGGTGACAAATCTGTCTCTCCTTTAGTCTAAGGGCAAGAATCACTTATATTGATGTTGAATGATTCATGGGGGGGAGTGGATTTTTTTTTTAGGCTTGTCAATAGAAGGACCGGTATGTTAGGCTTGGGGTGCAGAATGTACTAGATTTCACTGAAACTTGAGCATTTTTAAAATAACTGCTGTCAAGCAGTGTTTTTCTTCTTTTCTAACATGTTGATATTCTGGTTTTGTCACTTTTGCCACTATCAGTATTAGACTTTCTGCAGCCATGCTCCTATATATATATATATATATATATATATACACACCTCAGTCGATTTTGAGAGAAGGAACATGTCAGCTGACACAAAAACATGTCATTTATAATTAGGCCTGATGTTGGGGGCATAAATGCACATTGTTTGTAGCAATGAGTAGCCAAAAGAATCAGTAGCTGTAATGGAGACATCCAGAATTTTAGTTCAAGTTCCATATTTTACATTGGTCTTCTTTGGGGTATGACTGAACAATATGCACCCAAGTGCTCTACACAACTACAGGTCCCAGAATACATAGGTTTGTAATGTAAAGACAAAACTCTGATCACTAAAGTGGGGATTATCCAAGCCACTGTATTCCCTATCACCATGTACATATGTGAGAGCTGGACAATAAAAGGTCAACAGGAAGAAAATGAACTCATTTGAGATGTGATGTAGGGCTAAAGAATAGTACTGAGAATACTAAACAAGACAGATAAATGGTTTCTAGAACAGATCAAGCCTGAACTCTCTCTGGAAGACAAGATGACTAAACTGAGGCTGCCATACTTTGATCACATCATGAGGAAAAGTGAATCACTAGAAAAGATGATGTTAGGAAAGGTGGAAGGCAATAGAAAGAGAGGAAGATGGATAGACTCTGTCAGGGAGGACATGGCCCTAAGTCCACAAGATCTGAACAGAGAAGCTGAGGTCTCCTCCACAGGGTTGTCATGGGTCAAGATCAACTCAAAGGCAGTTAAGAACAACCATAACAAAGGTTTATAACACAGACACACAGAAAATGCAGATTATTAGATTTAAAAAGCCAATATAAAATATTTTAGTCTTCTGATATGTGCATGATTTGGGTTGCTCCTAATAGAACTGTGTTTCATTACTTTGATTCCCCACTCCCATTTTGACATTGCTCCAGGAATGATCCATTAGCAATTGTTCATCAGTATTTAATTAACAACTGAACCTTTACGTTCCTTTCCTTAAAAAGAAAAGAAAAGGGGCAATCAGCTCAATATTGGATAGCGGATACATATCTCAGAGTGTAACTGAACAGTGTTGTTCAGTCTGAACAGAGAATTGTTCAGATTCTCTTGCTTGAAGCTAGAGTGTTGTTGACATCTTTTGCAAAGTATGGATGAATGGAAATTCAAAGTACTTGAATGGAACTTGAGAGGGAAGAAAGAGCTCTATACCTACATGAAGCAGACAGAGAATTTTTTTTTTTTTGAGGATTCTATAAGGTTTGCAAATCTTTGACACAGAAGGCTGCCCTCCACTTCTGGAATGCTGATTTGGCAACACCTAAAAGAAAATGTTCTCTCATTGGCTAAGCTACCATTGATTTCAGAGAGTGAATGAATGGCTACCTTGCCTGCAAAATGTAGAATTTGCTCATTTGATTTACATGAATATGAAACCAAGTATTGAAGAACTAGAAGAGACAATTGCTGTGAATCATTAGCTAGCCGAAGATGTAGGATTGCTATGAGAGGGATTTAAATCTTCCCCTTTGAAGGCTGAGACAATGTGGAAATCTATGGGACTCAACTCCATGTAATACTTGTACCAATATGGGTGTGTTCCTAATGGAGAAAGTTGTTGTCATTCTGGAATAAAGTAACATAAGAAGAATACTGATGGGTCAAAGGTACAACTAGCTAGATGGTTATCTCAACAGTATAAATGCTGATACAGATGCCTCTTTCACACACACATAATAAATGTAAATAATATTTGCCAAGTTTAGCATCCTTAACAAGAAAGAGTGCCTTGATACATTGAGACATCTTGTCATAACAATTGTCAACCTCTAACATTTTTCACTCCTCTATGAGAGAGAAAAAACAGGTACTTTATTGCTGTTGTTGTTTTGCATCAAAGAGGTGGGTGTTTTTTGTTTGTTTTGTCTCTGAAAAACAATGCTTTTGTGCAAAATTCAGGTTTTTGGTGCTAAAACAGTCCTGAAATGATCAGAAAAATCCTATGGAATTGCAAATAAAAATAATCACAAAATGTACACAGTCACTCCCCGTGCTGGCCATGAGGTGAAAGCATGTAATTGTTCTTACTGCATGCAACAGAATAGAGGTATTTCCCCACCAACAAAGCATTCCAAAGGTAGGCATCATATTGATTTCTGTAAACTCAATATGATGCCAATAATAATAATAATAATAATAATAATAATAATAATAATAATAATAATAATTTCTATACCGCCCAATGGTTGCCCAATCCGGGTGGTTTACAACATAAAAATCAGTACAATAAAAAATATATCCCTCCCCCCCCTTAAAACAGTATTAAACAGTACATAGTTAAAAGTCCTAAGACAAAATACAAGGAAATTAAATAATAAAGGACAAGATAAATCATCCCATTGTTACATTACAGGGAACCAGGATCAACTAAAGGAGGGAACAGCCGGGAACTGGGCAGTTAATCTGGGAAGGCCTGCCAGAAGAGATCTGTCTTGACAGCTTTTTTAAAGCTGTCCAAAGATGTTAGCTGACGGATCTCGTCCGGCAGGCTGTTCCAGAGTCTAGGGGCGATGATAGAAAAGGCCCTCTGGGAGGTTGCAGACAGCCTTGATCTTTGAGGCACTAAGAGATTTCTCCCCGAGGACCAGAGCGCGCGGGGGGATTGTACGGGAGGAGGCGGTCTCTGATATAGCTTGGACCCAAGCCATTTAGGGCTTTAAAGGTGATAACCAACACCTTGTACTGGGCCCGGAAGCGAATAGCAGCCAGTGGAGGGACCTCAAAACCGGAGTGATGTGGTCCCTCCCTGGATGTTCCAGAAATAAGCCTGGCTGCCATGTTTTGAACCAGCTGTAGCTTCCGAACCAAGCACAAGGGTAGCCGCACGTAGAGCGCATTACAGAAGTCGAGGTGTGAGGTTACCAGTGCGTGCACAACAGTCTCAAGATCCCTTACTTCCAGAAAAGGGCGCAGCTGGCGTATCAGCCGAAGCTGATAACAGGCGCTCCTGACCATCGCGTTAACCTGATTTGCCATCAGGAGCGACGAGTCAAGGAGCACCCCCAAGCTGCGAACACAGTCACTGGAGGAGAGTGTGACCCCATCCAGGACTGGAGGTTGCAACCCAATTCCTGGTTTCGGGGCCGCTACCGTGAGCACCTCCATCTTGTCTGGATTCAATTTCAATCTGTTTTTCCTCATCCAGCCCATTACCGCTTGAAGACATTCATTGAGAGAGGAGATGCCATTGGAATTCAAGGCCGACGAATGAGACATGGAGAAATAGATTTGAGTCTCATCAGCATACTGATAATACCCAGCACCATAACTCTGTATTATCTCACCCAGCGGCTTCATGTAGATGGTAAATAATATCGGGGACAAAATAGCTCCCGGAGGGACCCCACAAGTGAGTTCCCTCTTACTGGAACTACAGTCCCCGAGCAGCACCCTCCGGGACCTTCCCGAGAAGAAGGACCAGAACCACTGCAAAGCAGTGCCCCCGATACCTAATCCCCTCAGGCGGGCCAAGAGGATGCTGTGATCTATTGTATCAAAAGCCGCTGAGAGGTCTAAAAGCACCAACAGGGTCACACTACCCCTGTCGATGCTCAGACGCAGATCGTCGGTCAAGGCAACCATGGCAGTCTCAACCCCAAAGCCTGTCCTAAAGCCGGTTTGAAATGGGTCTAGATAATCGGTTTCATCCAAGACCGCTTGGAGCTGAAGAGCAACCGCCCTCTCAATCACCTTGCTCAAAAATGGCAGCAATGAAACAGGCCTATAATTTCTCATATCCAGGGGGTCCAGGGAAGGTTTAGACAAGATGGAACATGTCCTTCCCTGAAGGATGCACCAATGATATCCATAAGGAATCTCCTCAATGAATCCCCCCCCCCCCCCGGACGGCCAGCCATGATGGGCAAGGGTCGAGAGGGCAGGTTGTCTTCCTCACCTTAGCAAGCAGCTTGTCCACATCCTTGGTACTCACAGATTGAAACTGATCCAGGATAACTACATCGACGGAGTCACTGGACACCTCGCCTATAGACTCTGATTCAATGGTAGCATCTAAGTCGGCTCTTATCTGAGAGATTTTATCTGCAAAGAAGTTGTTAAATGCGTCACAGCAGGCCGTTGTCGGGTTGAGCAAGGGATTTGGTGCAGGAGGTACCTGTGTCATCTCCCTTACCACCTTGAACAGCTCTGCTGGACGAGACTCTGCAGATGCAATACATGCAGGGGAGAAAGCTTTCTTCGCTGCAAGTATTGCCTCCCAATAGGAGCAAAGAAAGTTCCTATGGCGAGTTCTGTCAGACAAGTGTCGAGTCTTCTTCCACCTGTGCTCTAGTCATTGACCAACCTGCTTCATACTCCTCAGCTCCGGAGTATACCAAGGCCTACGGTTTGAAGCGGGATGGCAAGGACACTTGGGAGCGATCGTGTCGATAGCCCTGGTAAGATTGATATTCCAGGTATCAACCAGGGCATCGACAGGGTCACTGGCATTTCCTACCATTAAACCCTCCAAGGCTCTCTGGAATCCAATTGGATCCATTAGCCTTCGAGGGCGGACCATTCTAATAGGTCCACCACCCCCGGTGGGGCAGATGTTGGCTCTGAGTTCCATCTTGACCAGGAAATGATCCGTCCATGACAATGCGGAGGTACTTATTACCTCCGCCCACGGATATTCCTGTTCCGTACTAAAGACCGCATCAAGTGCATGACCTGCACAATGTGTGGGCCCGTTGACCAATTGGGATAGGCCCATGTTTGTCATGGTCTCCATGAACTCCCGAGCCGCACCTGTTAAACTGGTCTCGAGCGGAATGTTGAAGTCCCCCAAAACTAAAAGTCTGTGAGACTCCAACAAAAGCTCAGAGACCAGCTGTGTCAGCTCGGACAGGGAGTCTGCTAGACAACAGGGTGGTCTGTAGACTAGCAGGATCCCCAATCTATCCCTAGTCTTCAGGCTAAGGTACATGCACTCGAAGTGGACTGTGTTCCGGACAGGTATCCTGGCCAAGGTCAAATGGTTCTTATGAACCAGAGCCACACTGCCCCCCCGCCCACTTCCCCTCACCTGCTCACTAACAGAGTACCCAGCTGGGAGGGCCTGTGCCCATATAGCAGCGCTGTCCTCTCCCAGCCAGGTCTCTGTGAAGTAATCCAGGTCGGCATCCTTATCCAGGAGCAGGTCCTGGATGATGTGAGTCTTATTTTTAATCGACCTGGCATTGCAGAGGAGCAGTGTGAGGTTCTGTGGAATGGTACGTCTGCTCTCCAGGCCATTCTGAGTAACAGAAGGAACTGAAGGCGGGACAGCTACTAAACAGCAATCCCATCTTCTTTTGTAACATATGTTCCTACTGTTCCAGCCATACCTCCCATTCCCCAGCGCAACTCCGATGGTCGCCCCTGTCACATTCCCGGCCTCAGGGTTTTTTTTATTTTCACAGTCTTAATAATGATCCTTAATTACTGAAATTTGCCTCCCCCATCACTCATGCTAGAAAACTGATAATACTATGCATCCAGCTTCCATCTCAGGGTTTGTCTACACAGACCTAATGAAACAGTCTCACTGTCCAGGAAAGCTGCCAACACGTGGCTGATAAAGATGGAGGCCTCTTCCCAGATAGCAACCCAGTTGCAAATGACGTACCAACAAACCAAGAGTTCCAAAAGTCAGGTCCAGAGAGCACTCCAAAGTTCAGGGTTATAGCGAGCAGGTAGTCCAGAGCCGTTCCAAAGGTCACAGGGTATAAGCAATCCAAAGTCAAGCTGAGAGCCAAGAGCTTTCACTGGGGAATCCAAGATAAGCCTTGACAAAGAGCTTGGCTTTTCCCAGCTGCTTATCTAGCCTCAGCTCCTCTCCCCCAGGTGTTTCTCTTTAGCTGCGCGTTTCTCAGCTAGCCTTCGAGAATGCCGCAGCCCCTCCCTATCTGTTCTCCTCTGAGCAAAGGTAGGGATTTCAATCTCTTGCTCCTCTGCTTCTTCCTGGCATGAAACCTCTGCTGGGGAAAGGCTTTCTGCTGGGGAAAGGCTAGGCTGCTGAGGAGGGAGGCTAGGCTGCTGAGGCAGGGGGTGTTGCTCACTGGGTTCCACACAGCTAGGTCCAGGTTCAGCTAGTTCTATGGGGGCTGGTAGCACCAAGCTAGGATCAGGCCCCACATTCTCCCCCTCAGAGTCCTCCAAGTCCTCCACCTGGCTGTCCCTGACACTCACCTTGTTTTCACTGTAAGCAGTCCAGACAACATACGGGAGAATTTGGGCTAAATCCAGGCCTTTTCAGTGCCTCAGGGCTTTAATCCAGAGAAAGAAGTGTCAATTTACTTCTGATTTGAGTGGAAAATCTGGATATCCATGTGTGTGTGTAGACTGTGCTCCATAGAGATATTGGTGTGGGGCCAGGGGTGGAAGGAGTTCTTGGTAGACTGGTTGGGTCTGGAAAGTTTGGTGTGTTGCCATGTCTTTCTACTTTATAGTCTATCCAGCCATGAGAGCAGCAGTAAGGGATTAGATTGGGCTACTCCTGCCCTCTTCCTCCCCACACTTGAGTGTTGTGTTTGTTTTACATTCTTCCTCCAGAGTGTGACTTGCCCAAGGTCACCCAGTGAGTTTCATGATAGAGCAGGGAATCAAATCCTGGTCTCCAGAGGTGAAGTCCAAAACTCAAACCACTACACCACAGTGGCTCTCTTGTGATCAGCTATTTACAATTCCATCATAGGCATGATTCAGAAAATTGAAAATATTTTCAGATGCTCAGATAAAATACATTACCAAACAGCACTAATTTCAGCTATGCTCATCTTTTTCATCTTGCACCCAATGTTTAATTTATGAGAAGCAGGGAGAATTGTATTAATTAACCCACAGATAGGATACAGCTATTCATATGTTACTGCTAAGATGCATCAGGAACAATTCAAAACAGGCAAGAGATATGTCTCACTCACATTACACAGCTATAGTACTATGATTCCAATTTAATGGTCATGGCAACATCCTATGGAATCCTGGGATTTGCAGTTTAGGGATGGTATTTAAAATTACCTGCCACCAAGCTCTTGGGCCTCCTTAAACTACAAACCCCAGAATTCCAAAGGATGTTGCTATGGCAGTTACTATGGAATATACTGCTATAACTGTGTAGAGTGATAAGGAATTCAGTGAGAAGACTACACTTTCATGACTTTTTGATGAAAATTTCATTTAATAATTAATGTAGTTATGTAAAATACATTTTTTTCTGTGCAAATGGTTTTTGCACAGAATACGACTTTTTTCAGAAAATGAAATGTTCATCAAAAAGTTCAGAAATGTGAAAGGTTACTCAAAAATGCACAAAAACTCTCAGTATCTTGCCAGCAGCAAGAAAGTTTTTGGAAAATTTTGTTCTTCTGTAAATAATGAAAGAAGGGGCATTGCAGAGTGGCCTAAAGGGCTGGCCTGGGGTGGAGTTGGGGTGTGGCAGCCACATGTCGGCTGCCCCACACCCACCCTCAATGCTGTCCTGACACCACATGCCCGTTTGCATGGCACGTGGCATCAGGACACCCTCCTGGTGCATCGTGTAGACATGCTGTGCTGAAAGGGTGCAAAAGAGCCATGGTGCCGGCTCTTAGGGTGGCCTTTTGCTGCTCCTAAAAGGAGTGGCATTTTGTCGCTCTTCTAGGGGTAGCAAAAGGAAGGATTGGGGCCATGGCATGGGGTTGCGGCAGCCCCGATCTGCCACTAGCAGGGGTGGCCCAGAACCACCCGTCTGCATAGCCCCGGAATTAATATTTGCATTACTTTTGCCACTAAAAATACAGGAGGCATGGAAAGATATAGGTACACACAATGTCACACAAAGGTGTCTGTCAACAAGAGACACCTCACAAAGCTGTGCTCAGATGCCTCTGTCAGCACTACACCAGCAAGTGAACTGCTCACACAGGGCTTTTCAACCCAATCTATAATTTGATCTAAATAAGTCCTGCACCAAATCAATTATATTTTAAAATGCAGCATTCTTTGTCCTTTGCTTCCATAATTTTCTACTGCTTTCAGCACTTTGTAGATAAAGTATGATTATTGTTTATAAAAAAACTGCCATAAAAAACATAGGCAAACTTTTCTATTGCTATTTCAGAGAGATACCCAAAGTCTGTTGGGGGTGTTAGGTTCTTATGTGTTTGTTTAATCTGAAACTTAAAGCCTTCCAAATCTGCCTACTGAAAGATTCTTACAGTGGTTTACAAAATGAGGGACCATTATATAGTGTAGCACAAAGCAGCATCATGAATGCATCATAAGATAATAAGACCAAAACTGCACTGAGTTCACTGAAAGCATGAATCTCAAAACAAAAGATTACCACCCCAACTCTTTTATCATAGATCAAGAAGCCTTCAAAAATCACAGCCCTCAATGACATACAGCTATATGATAAGAAAGGAGTATTACCACCAAACCTCTGACATTCTTCAAAATCCCTATACCACTACACTAAAGTTTTTAGGCTGAAAAAACACTCAGAAAGGATCAGATGGTACTTTGTCGGTTTCATCAAGTAGCAGATTAGTTTTAAATACCCTCAACTCCTTCAAACCCTTATCAAACCCAAAAAATAGATACCAGATTTCCTTCTGATTGGGATTTTAGGATGGTGTTGAACCTGAAAATCAGGTACTGTGCTCTACCATGGTGATGAAAACTGGTTCCATTCCTCTGTCATAGTTGCCCACCTCTCTCCAGATTTGTAGTAGATTTTGTCCTTCCTTCATCTGAATGTATATGTAAATCAGTAGCATGCTTCCATTCCACTTGATGGACAGAATTTGTAGCCAAAACAAAACAAAACAAAACAAAAACCACCTTAGAAAAAATGTTCAAAACGGTCCCCCCCCACCTGCTGCAGATCACAGTCTCATGTGTTCATTTTGGTGTGTACACATGCCAGGATTTTCTGTGTAGCAGCACTCTGACTGTGGAACTCTCTGCCAAGGGGAGTTAGGTTGGCACCATCTCTTCTGTGTTTCCAGCAGACAGCTAAAACTGTGTTGTTCCATGTGACCTTTGGTCCTTGAACTTGCTCTAAATGTTGGGTTTTAAATTACTTTTAAAGAGCATTTTTAATTTTTTTAAAAAAGTTTTTATGTACATAAAATATTATTTTAAAGGTTTTTATCCATTAGCCTTGAGGTTTCCTCAGTCTTCAGCCATTTCCCTTGCAAATGAAAGAAACTGTTTCATATAATTCAAGAAAACTAGGCCTACCCATTTCCAAAGCTTCAAGCCAAATCAAAGAGCAATGTGTCCTCTCTCTTCATCCCCACCTCATGGTGTCTAAACTGTGGACAATGTAAACTAAGCCTAAGAAATCTGAGATCATCAATATGCCTGCTTCCAAATCCGATTAAATGTGGGAATGGTTGCCCTTTAAATTGGAGACTAAAGTGTCAATATTTTAACATCTCATCGACTTTGCAATTTATAGTCTTGGTACCATATCCATTTCAGCATTGCATATTTGTATTGGCTAGTTTTCAGAGGTATTACCATTCCACAGCTATACCTCACTGTGAAATAGTGTTATGATAGTAAGATAAGGAAAACAGAGAAATACCAGACTGGCCAATTTATTATTTTTTCTGCCTTTCAATAAGGCTCATGCAGTATTAATGCTTTATTGTTACTCCTTTGGTGAAGGTCAAAGGAATTATTACACAAATGAGGCCAGAATTCACCCAAAGGGCTTTTGGGTGAGTGGACTTAAAAAAAAAAAAAAGATTGGAAATTGGGACTGTTGATGTAAATGGTGATAGTATTTATATTAAAATATATTAAATCATATATATTAAATGGTGATATATATTACAGAATATATGTGACTATGCTATCCTTTTATATTACACAATTATAGCATTCTGATTCCACATTAACACCCATGGCAACATCTTATGGAATCCTGGGATGTGTGGTTTAGGGACGATACTTAAAATCCTGCCAGAAAGCTCTACTGCTTCAGTAAAGTACAAAAACTAGGATACCATAGAATGCAGCCATGGCAGTTAAAGTGGAATCAGAGTGCTATAACTATGTAGTGTGAAAGATCCCTAAGATAAGAGTGATACACAGTGTAGGAAAACTATTGGTTTTCTGTACAATAAGTTCTAAAAGCCCATGGTAATGTATGACCTGCCAGCAAACCTGGCACTATGACCAAATGCCAGACTATGCAAGGTCGGTCACACAATGGATTTCATAGTGCTTTAAAAATGAGGTGTGCCCATGGAACCTAAACCAACATCCTGCTGTAGCCTTCTGGGAGTTTCCAGATGGCTACATCCCTTTTCCCATGACACTGTTTGCTGGTTCTTAACAATGTGGGTGAGTTCCAACTGAGCATTAAAAATGATTCCTAGGCTGTGTCCACATTGAGGAAAAGAAATGTCCCCACCCCATGCCTGCACTGACCTGTTTAGATTATGCATAAGGCCAAAACAGAAAAAACAAGGGACCAATTGGTACTCCTAGACCTTGGGCAAGACTCTGAAGTAAAAAAGAATTCCTGTTCCCTCCAAATCAGGGTGGAAACTCCAGAGAATCTCCTGAGTGTGTGGACTGTGTGCCAGTGTGGGATGTGGAGGAACATCATTTAGGTGAATGGAAGATGTCAGGAGGAGGTGCCCTGGGCCAGGTGAGCCACTGTCCCCTTCCTGCCCAGAAAGTCCAACTCCCACCAAAGCAATTTCACTTTCAAGTCTGCGTGGTTCCTTCAGCACCATTCCTTTTGTAGACATGCAAATTGATTGCACAAGCATACAGCCAGCATGGCATAGTGGTTTGGTCTATGACTCTGAAGACCAGGGTTCAGTTGCCCATTCAGCTATGAAATCCACTGGGTAAGTCACATGTTCTCGACCTTGGGGAAAGGCAATGACAAACCTTTTCTGAACAAATCTTGCAAAGAAAAACCCATGATTGGGTTGCCGTAGGGTTGTTATAAGTCAGAAATGACTTTTGACACAGAACACAACAACAACAACACACAACAACAAATAATAATCAGTACAGCACACCAGTACTCAATAGGATGGCAGTTGCTTGCACAATACATGGGGAAAGAAGGAGAGGGGTCTCCTGGAGAGTGCACAGACAGCACTGCAGGTATTGGCCCATTGTGGGTGCCTGTTTTATGGACATCTCATCCTCCCTACAGATCCAGAATCCCTGACAGTAAGTGCAGACATGGCCCCAGTCTTATCTAGAGTAAAGGGACTGAATCAGTGTACTTTCATAAGTGTTGGTTTATAATTTAGCCATTCAAATATATACTATATTTGAAATGAGCAGTTATAAATCTCTAGGTAGGGCCCTACTACATTACATATCAACTGAAAGCATCTATGTGCTTGTTTTTCAATATCTGGCTGAAATGCTGTATGTTAGTAGAACAGTCAGGATTTCAGCACACTGGCAAGATGTCTATAATCCTTCCTTCCCAAGCTGTGCCCCCAAACCTTCTACTACCCTCAAGAGAGAGAAGGATGAGAATATTTGTGTCTTACAGTAGCTGAAGCAAAATTTGCCATCACCCACAATGATTTTTTTATCTTACAAGATACATACACAGACACACACAGACACACACACACACACACACACACACACAATGTATATATATTTGCAATTTTATATACTTGTGTAAAGCAAAAGCAAAATGCTGACACACCTATTACTGGTCAGAATGATGTGTGCTGGGAGAAAGAAGATCATATCAAAATGCGTGGCATACTTCGAGATTCAAGATTTCCAGATGTCTTGTTTATACACTATTTCACAGGCAGTGCTGTTGACAGCCTTCTAAACTCTGTATTATACCTCTTATTATATCCCATCATTAGAGAATTTGTCTCTTGTGCTATATATCCATTGTTTCAGATGAACAGCTTGAAAATTTCAGGCCCAAGTTGAAATCACTTGTTGAAACAAGTTGAAACAGTTGAAATGACAAGACTAGCCCTACCATTAGGTACAGTGTTACAACTGCTTCATATGGCAGAAGCTGGGAGAGTCTACATTAGACACACCAGACTGTACTAAGCCTGATAGTTGATCACTTATCTTTTAGTGGGAAAAAGTTTTACATGCATGGAATGGAAGGAGAATGCCATTGCCTCTTTTTCTTCAGGCACAAATTGCTTGGACCAGCCTTGTGATATCATATGAAAGATCCAGGAGTCTTCTTGAGGACTGAGCCCGTCTGGAACATTGACTTTCAGTCATGTAACACAGAATGGGTCTATAGAGGGAAGAAACTAAGTACAACTATTACAACCACAGGGGAGAGCAGGAGGTGGGAGAAAAGAAAAAAGAAAAAGGTGGGAGAAAGTAAAAGGGAGAAATAGAGTGGCCCAGAGGAAGTATGTTCAGAACAACCTTGAAGATGCAGAGAAATGGCTAGCTTAATGAGTAAATCATGAGGATAGGAGAAAACCATTCTTCAGGGAATGTATGAACAAGAGGAGCATAGAGAGAAGGATACTTAGCAATGAGTTTTGTAGGGGAGTTATGAGAGGCGTTGTGTCATTTGTCCTGCCTAGTGTGAGGAACGGGTGTCTCTACCAGCTGTCAACTTTCACCTCTCTCATCTTCTGAGCAATTGTTGTCAATGAAATATGACTTCCACCATTAATTTGGGTTAATGAGAGGAGATAGCACACAATGGAGTATATCTGAGGACACATTCATTGAACCAGGCAGCTCCAAGGCCTTTCATTAATAGAGCAAATGGACTTTAGATAGTCTGTCTCTCTTGATTAAAACACTTCATTTGTTTCTCTTTAATAATAATAATACTCTCTTCTACTGTTTGATTTCCAAGAAGATGCTTTCCAATATAAGAGAAAACATGAAAATTATATTCCATTTGGCCTGTTTCAGTGGGAGATGATGGGAATAAGATGGAAGAGGGTCAGAACCTTATTGTTTACATTTATTTTAGCTGTTTAAATTTGGATTTTCTAGTTAATTCAAAGGAGGTGTTTTATATTGCTTTTAAGATTCTCATTGCTCACCCTGTTAGACCTTTGACATGAGCAACCTATACATTCAAACAAAATGTTCCTCCAGAATTTCATCCAGGGAGTTATATTTATATGACTAGGCACATTGTCAAAAAGTCAAGTTTTGTGGTGGTTTCATTCCATCCACAAGGACTAGAATAGAAATACTGTGCTAGGAATATCAACAAAAGTTCTTGTGACATCTTTAACACCAACAGATTTATTTTGGCATGATCTTCCGTGGATTAGAAATACTTCCCCAGATCCATAAATGTTCACACTAAAATAAATGTTTTAGTCTTAAAGCTAACACATAACACTTTGTTAATCTTGTGGAACAAACAAGTAAGATAACCCTTTTGATAAATGGTAGGGAATAGACATTGCACAGATTGTTTCATCATGTGAACAGTGCATGTAGTGAGTAGCAGACTTTATAATGTTTGAACAATGCCATCAATTTACTCATGAGGGTCCCTCACAGACATCATCCACTGTAGAATAATATTTGGTATGGAATTACAGACTCTAATCATATTTGGTACATTCTCCTAATACATCTTGTTTCGCTGGCATGATTAGCAAACCAAGAACTATAGCCACCTGGATTTGATTTGACCTTGTATAGTCACAGGTAGAATTATGTTGCTTTGGTCTCTCCATACTGGAGGAGAACCTTAGCCTTCCTTCAAGGACATGGAAGTGAGGAATAGGCAGGAATCATTATACTTCTACAGAGAAAATTGTTGTCCAATTCTGCAACCTCAAAGATGCAAGAAAGCCTGACTGCTGCCATCATACTCACTGGATGCATACTTGTCATGGCAAGCATGGTGAACCTGCTAAGATTATCCCATCAGCTGTACCACTTCAGGCTGCAGGTTGTGGGCGATGCCATTTTTGTGATTAGGCTTCAAGAATAGCTTGCAAACAGAATTTGGTATGAATAGAAAGAGCTTTCTCCAATGGCCCTATATGTTCAACATCTCTACCAGGCTCTTTTTATCTTTTGTGCTACTATTATGAGTATGAACAGACCTGTTCTATTGCAGAACTCTAGCGTGGGGGCTTTTGCTAGTAGAAGCTGAAATAGGGCCAAAATGATCTTGTGAATGCTTATATGTGGGGGGGGGGGGGAGAGAACAGTCTGCCTTGGTGAAGGTGTTGGGTTCTTGGTGATCACTTACAAAAAACACTGCCAGGCATAGAAGAGGATTTCTATGATTCATACATAGATGCTCCTTGGGTTCAGAGCTCTTTGTCCCATGTCTTTCATACACACTGAGGAGTATATGGATCTATCATCCATTCATGGAAGGCTCCACGTGTATAAGATGAACTCCCACAAAATGGGTGGTGATGGGAAATTCCACTATGGCTAATGCCCTCCATAGTCCTTTCTGTAGTATTTTCCAGTATCTAAAGGGGCTGTGGTGGGCAGGAAGGGTGATGACCTCCACTCCTACCTATCCAGTTGCAGATGCCATGATTTGGTTTAAGGTTCCAACCCACTTGTCCTCTATCTTGATTATCTTATAGCTGCTTCCTTGCAAAAACACACAAACTGAAATTTGAAATGTTGCCTTCCTCCACTTCCTTCTAGCCCCTTTCAAGTGTCATGTCAAAATACAATTTCTAATCTTTTTTAATTATTGTAAAAGGCTTTTCAGTGAGTAGAAGTAACCTTTGGGCTCATGTATTTCTGCTCTTCAGAGGAAAGCAAAGTCAAACCCCTCTGAACAAATCTTGTCAAGAAAACCCCATGATAGGTTTGCCTTAGGGTCACCATGAGTCAGAAATGATGGGAAAGCACACAGGAACAATTTCCACTCTGCCCTGTTGCTAGCATGATCAGAAAGAGCACATTGGGAAGCATCCAATTTATGTTTTAAGATAATATGGATACTAGAAAAGGAGATTGTGAAGAAAAGACCAGCTGAATATTTCCGGTTCAGAATTATGTTAAAACTATACAGGCTTCTTTTGAAATTTCCACTATGGCAAGGACAGAGTTATCAATTAAGTTGGATTTTTTCTAACAAATAGAGGCAATTCAATTCAATTTTAAAAACCAAAGCTACCTTAGGGAAAAGGCAGGGTAAAAGTGAAGAGAACAAAAACAACTTAAGTTTGAATTTCAAAATTAACATAATTCCAGAATTAAATTATGAATTAAGTTATTAAGTGATCAACTGTGTTGAACAGGCAACAAATTTTAAATTTTCCAGCTGTTTTAAAAGCCAAAGCTTACTCCTACTCAAGTGCAATTCTCTTGGATTTTTGCAAAACTGTTTCTTTCTTTTTGTTAGTCTCTCAGGATTGGGGAATTAGAAATTAAAGAGTTCAGATTATAAAAGAAAGAGAAAGGGAGAAAAAAACAAAGTGGGGTGAATGAGAAATGGGTTTTGAAAAATTTATAGAGCAATTTCCCTCAAGCTCAAAACAGCGATAAGGAGGAGGCAGGAATTAAATTATGGATTGCATCTTTCAGCTTTATTCAGTTAAGACTCTTAATGAAAGAATTTCTCTTAAGTCTGAGTGGCAATTTAACATAAATGTAATACAGGTTGTGTCTCCCTTGTCTGGAATTCTGAAGTCCAAAATATACCAAAATATACCAAAATCCAAAATTGTGTACATAGGTGGCTAAGACAGTGACAACTTTGCTTTCTGATGGTTCAATGTACAAAAAATGTTGTTTCATGCACAAAAATATTTAAAACATTGTGCATAAAATTACCTTCTAGCTATGTGTATAAGGTATATATGAAACACAGATCTCCAAGATATCTCATTAGGTCTATGCATATATTCCAAAATCCAGAGCACTCCAAAAATCAAAACACTTCTGGTTCCAAGCGTTTTGGATAAGGGAAACTGTAGTTAAATTTCCTCTGTTCTGATGTAAATGTAATTGAATTAACTTTTCTAGCTTGTTTATGATTAACTAAGCACATTAACCTTTGCTTACTAACCTTTCTATCTGGGGAAAGGTTTTTTTTTAAAATCTATTATTTCCCTGAAAATTCCACCAAATTTCTTTTTCTATCCTTCATTTGCCCATCTTCTCACCCTAAACTAGAGATTGTCACCACACTTTAAGACTGAAAAGAACCTTCATTACAATTAAGTTCATTTGTAGCCTACAAAACTTCACCTTACTTTCTTTCCCATTTCTACCTTCCTCTTTTTCTTTCTGGCATTAACATGCTGCTGTGGAGGAGTGGATAGCTTCTTTGTCCAGGGTATGCCTTAATAAAATGGCTTAAATTGCTTTTAATTTCTATTTCCTTCACATTATACTTCTCGAAAGAGGTGTCAGTGTACAAGGAATGCAGCCCCTCCCCCCAAGGAATGTAGCTGGAATATTGCTGCTATTTTTTAAAAATGAAGGATCAATGTGTAGAAGAGAAGGAAGAGATCAGAGGTCATCCTTCCTGTTTAAAAGAGTAACTCTGAGTTGCAGAGACAGATGAGATAACACTAAGGACTGTTTCTATTCACAAAACCTTTTAAAAAGAAAAGAAAAAGTAAAGCTAGTGTAGTATAGTAGCTCAGAATGTGATGTATCATCCAGGAAATCCCATGATAAAATTTCAGGGCCAAGTTATATGTTTTTCTTAATAGTGTGTAGTGCAATTTTGTGGATTATATCAGACAAGGAGGTAGTGGTACAGTATTGCAGTACGTGGAGAATGGAGGTTTAGACCTAACCTAGCTAGCCACCCTATCTTCCCCCTTCCCACATGCCAATATCATCCAACAATTGGCACCAATGGGAATCTGTAGACTTCCAAACTTCACTGGGGGTAGTGATTCCTAGCCCCCCCATTCCTGAAAGACCACTGGAAAACAATAAAGATGTGGGGAAGAAGAAGGCTTGAATTATCCCAGCCCCCCTTCCTGAAGGAGCACCAGGAAACAACAGGGAGATGGGGAAAAGGCTTGAATCAAGCCCAGACCCCCAGCCGAGCAGGAGAACAAAGAGGACCATAGGAGAGTCAAGAGAGAGGGGGGCAAAGCACCAGCTTAGCTCATTCTTTGCCCCAGCTGAGCTGGAGTGCCACCGGAGGACCAGGCAGGCAAGTAGAATAAGGAAGAAGGCAACCAGCCATCTCTGCTCTCCCCCAACCATGGAGAAAGAAGTGAAGAAACTAAAGGGGGTGGGGGTAGGGGTGGGGATGGACTAAAGGAGGGAAGACATAAGGGAAGAGAAGGAGGGAAACCCAGGGAGGCATAAGGGGATGGGTAGGAAAGTAAACAAACAATGGGAGGAATAATATAGGGAGACAAACAGCTACTGGACAGCAGCAGTAGTGGTGGGTGTCACTGACAGGAGTGAATTATAGTGACACCATAGCTAACATTGGTTGGCACTGTGCACAAAGAGGTGTAGGTGGCCCTGCTTGTGTAACCCCATCAGCTAGTAAATCCTATGATGAGACATCCCAAGTGTTAAACAGGGAGGATCAGAGCATTAACAGAAATGAGATAAAGGGATATCACATTTGCAAGATTAGTCAAGGGCACAAGAAAGATGCCAAGACAAATAGCAGACACCCTTAGGAAGGCAAATTGCATCAAAAGCAGCATTACACATAAAATAGGGATGTGGAATGTGAGGAGCATGAGCCAAGGGAAGCTGGACATAGTAAAAATGGAAATGGAACATATGAACATAATAGTACTGGGGGAAAGTCAGTTAAAATGGACAGGAATGGGCCACTTTGAATCAAACAACCACACAATGTTCTACTCAGGCAATGAAAAGACAAGAAGAAACGGGGTAGCTTTCATACTAAGAAAAGATGCAGCAAAAGCAGTCAGAGGATACAATGCAAAATCAGACCAAATCATTTCAGTAAAGTTCCATGGTAATCCTATGAATATCACCATAATCCAAATAAATGCACCAACCACAGAGGCAGAACAGGAATAAACTGATAGATTCTATGAAGGAGTACAGGAAGAAATTGACAGCACACCAAAACAGGATGCCAAGCTGATCATTGGAGATTAGAATGCAAAAGTTGGAAGCAAAGAAAAATAAAAAACAATAGGCAGATTTGGATTAGGCAAAAGAAATTAAGCAGGTGAGCACCTGATAGATTTTTGTGAAGCCAACAACCTATTCATTGCAAACTCAGTTTTCATACAACCAGAAAAAAGGCTACACACATGGACATGAGCAAATGGTCAACACAAAAATCAAATAGATTATATAATTGGAAGTAAAAGATGGCAGAACTCTATACTGGTGGCCAAGACTTCACCAGGTGTTGACTGTGGCACAGATCACGAACTACTCATATCAAAAATAAGAGTAAGACTCAAGAAGAAAACAAAATCAGTGATTATACCAAAATATGATCTAAATAATATCTCAACAGAATTTACTAATAACATAAGAAACAGATTCACACTACTAAGCATAATAGACCGAGAACCAGAGGAACTATGGTCTGAAGCCAGGGACATAATAAACGAAGAATGCAGACAGACACTTTCAATAAACAAAAAGAAAGAGAAAAAAACATGGATAACAGAAAAAACACTACAAGCAATAATGAAAAGAAGAGAAGAAGAAAAAAAGGGAGATAGCAACAAACTAAGACTTATGAATGCAACAGTACAACGGCTTGTGTGGAAAGATAAAGAAAATTACTACAATGACCAATGCAGAGAAATAGAAGACAACAACAAAAAGGGAAGAATAAGAGATCTATTTCACAAGATCTGGAAAATCAAAGGAAAATAAAAACTAAGGATTCGGATGATTTATGACAATAAAAATAAAATAATTCAAGACCAGGAAGGAATAAAATATGTTGGATGCAATACACAGAAGAATTATAGAAAACAGATAACAAAATGAAGGACACATGGAATGAAGAGCCATATGAAGATGAACCTCAAATCCTAAAAAGTGATGTGGAAACAGCAATAAGAAAAATAGTGAAAAACAAATCACCAGGAACAGATGATATTCCAATTGAACTGCTGCAATCCACATTGACAGAGTCAACCCTAGTGCTAACCAACATATGTCAACAGATATGGAAAATAAAATGATTGGAAGTGATAAATGTACATGCCCATCACTTCCAACAGATTGGAAGTGATAAATGTACATGCCCATCTACAAAAAAGGAGACACAAGAGACTGAAGAACCATAGCACTGATTTCCCATGCAAGCAAAAAGGCTGTATCCTTTCACCCTATCTGTTCAACTTGTATGCAGAACATATTGTAAGAAAACCTGGCTTGGACACAGAAGAAGGAGAAGTGAAAATAGGAGAAAGGAATATCAACAATCTAAGATATGCAGGTGACACCATAATACTAGTGGAAAACCTCATAGACCTGGAACACCTACTAAGGAAGATCAAAGAACAAGATGCTAAGGCAGGCTTAATGTTGAACATAAAGAAAACAAAAATAATGACCACCGAGGACCTTCACAAGTTCAACCTAGACAATGAAGATATAGAAATAGTAAAAGAATTTCCATACCTGGGATCAAACATTGATAGAAATGGGGACTGCAGTCAGGAAATCAGAAGAAGACTAAGAATGGGGAGGGTGGCTATGAAAGAACTAGAAAAGATTCTAAAATGCAAAGTTATACAAAAGTTAGAATCATACAAGCCATTGTATTCCCTATTACCATGCATAGATATGAAAGCTGGACAGTTAAGAAAGATGATAGGAAGAAAATCAATTCATTTGAGATGTGGTGCTGGAGAAGAGTACTGAGGATCCAGTGGACAGCCAAAAGGACAAAAAAATGGGCCCTAGAGCAGATTAGGTTAGAAATTTCCCTGGAAACCAAGATAATAAAACTGAGGCTGTTCTATTTCAGACACATCATGAGAAGACATGGCTCATTGGAAAAAAAAATGAAAACACATGCTAGATGGATGGACTCTATTAAGGAGGTCATGGGTATGAGTTTACAGGACCTAAGCAGATCAGTAGAGGACAGGGAGTCTTGGAGATGTCTCATCCACAGGGTCGTCATGGGTCAAAATCAACTCAAGGGCTGTTAACAACAACAACAACAATAACAACAACAACAACATGGGGACCCTATCACAGGGGTTTCTTGGCAAGATTTGTTCAGAGGAAGTTTGCCATTGCCTTTCTCTGAGGCTAAAAGAGTATGATTTTCACAAGATCACCCAGTGTATTTCTGTGGCTGAGCGGTGATTTGAACTCTGGTCTCCTGAAATCATGTGGAGCGTGACAGCCATAGCACATAGAAGAAAACCAATTCATTTGAGAAGAGTGCTGAGGATCCCATGGACAGCCAAAAAGACAAACAAATGGGCCCTACAGCAGATCAGGCTGGAAAACTTCCTGGAAGCCCAGATGACCATACTGAGGCTGTCGTACTTTGGAGACATCATGAGAAGGGAGGACTCTTTGGAAAAGACAATAATGCCGGGAAAGGTGGAGGGAAGTAGGAGAAGAGGAAGGCTGCATGCTAGATGGATGGACTCTATTTTCAAGAAGTATTTTTAATTCAAAGTGCCAAAATTAGTCTTGACTAATTTAGTCACATTTGTGGCAGGAATGTTATTAGATTTCCCCCACCTTTTCTCAGACCTGGGTACCCTGTCAATAAAAATAACAATTTCTCCATGGCATACCTCTCTTCTGTATCATTCCAGTCACAGTCTTTGGGCTCATTCCCACTTACATTTAAAGTGGTTTGCAATTCACTTTCACTTCGTGTCAGTGAATCGGTTCCAAAAGGTTTGTCGTTCCCACTATGAAAGTGAATCTTTTCATTATTCCCTTGTAATCACTTCTTTTTTGGCACGATTGTCATTCCCACTAGTTTGCTGTGCTTCAAAATGCATGTTAATCATCTGTGTGTAATCGGTGATGCAAGCAGCAACACGGTAAGGATAGGGCCATTCCAGCTGCCAACCGGGGCAACTTTAGCGACTGAACCTTCCTCTGCCCCTCAGCAACACAGGCTACTCAAGCACACCATTTCCCTTTTGAGCAGCCCAGCTTGGGAACTATATCTATCTATCTATCTATCTATCTATCTATCTATCTATCCATCTATAGATATTTGACAGGATGTGCAATCCATTGGTTTTGCAACTACTTGAGTCAATGAGCTGCAGTTGAACTGATTGCCCGGCACACTGCCCAAATAATTACAAGTAGTTGCAAATACAATGGATCACATATTCTGTCACACACACACACACACACACAATGCGCCCATTGGTCACACCACAAGCACAAAGGCAGCGCGGGGGGGGGGGGGAATAGCTGATTTCCCAAAAACTGAGGAGGGATTGTAAACACCCCTCTGCCATTAATCCCTCCCCTCCAGAATGATGTGATTCACATCCGTAGTCCCCACTTGCTGAACACGCTTCAGAATCAATTCTTCTCAAAAGAACCGCCAAAAAACTAGTGTCAGGAAACCAGGGTTTCTTGTGTTTGCCTCACTTCATCACAATTGAAACCGAGCACAGTAGGATCAGAACCAGTTTCAAGTGGGAACAATGGCCATATAACCCGATCAGCATTTTGCTTTAAATCATAATGGGAACGAGGCCTCTGTTGTAACAATTTCGCTGTATGCCCAGGCAAATGGAACTCTGCAACATCCCCCCGTTCTGATTTATTAGCATATTTTGCCTTTCTTCACCCCCTCGGCCCAGATAATTCCACATGGATGCATGTGAATGACACATAAAGCTCATAAATCACTTGAAGACTCTAGTTTCGGATATATTTTCCAGACACTGGCTCTGAAAATGGCAGCTAGATTCTCACATAAGACCCTACTGGTGATAGATGGGCATGCTTTCTATTTTATGGACTCTCTTATATTTTACTATATTTGAGACTATCACTAGCAGTTTAACAGCTGGAAGATGCCTGAATTTGCTACTCTCAGTCTAATGATGGATTCCAGCCTTTGTGGGCTACCTGCAGTCCCTTGTTCTTTTTCTTTTCTTTGTCCAATTCACTTTCATGCTTGTGGGAGGTACTACATAGAGAACCACAAAATATGAGATAAGCTATGCTGAAAAGCAGGAATTAGCAAATTTTGGCCAATGATATCCAATGCATTAGGTGTTTTTGAGAGGGAAAAAAACACCTAGCTTCGCAAATCAAGATCATAAGAGTAACATTTTTTTGTACTGTAGCCCTCATTGTGTCATCCAAATCCTGGCTCTGGGTGATAGCTGAGGATCTGCTTGGGCCAGAACTTGCAATTTTGTGGAGGCCAATGCTGCCCATAATTTCTTAGCACAACCACTCTGGTCTGCAGAAATGAGGCAGCCTGCTACTGGGTCTGCCTGGACCCTTTCTTCTTGAAAGTGTATAGAAATATGCATATATATATATAAAGTTGGGGCTGTGGCATAAATGTGTCCAAGCCTGGCTATTGCATGTGTGGACCCTTAGTCTGTCTTTTTTTCTCTCCCCCCAGAGAAAACCTGAGACTTAGTGACAGAAAAGGAGTTTTCCTAGGCTGGTGGCCCTAAAGCTGAGAGTCAAATATAGCTCCTGCTGCCTAAACATGCCCTTTGAGGTTCTGCTTTCAAGGGACCTTGATGTTATTATTGGTATTTAAAAGTGTGTGTGTGTGTGTGTGTGACTGCTAGCCCTTATTCAGTGCCTGCTGCCCAAGTAAGAACTAAGGGAAGAGAGTTGCTGAGTTAGCCCCACGTTCTCATCGAGTCTCCTCAGTGATCAGTCACACTGTGTGGATTTCTACTCAGTGTGTTATGTGGAAGTTCCACCATGTGTCTTAGCTCTGAGCCCCAAGTGCCTTTTATCTGCTCATGTCACAGGAAGAGAGGGAAGGGAGAATGAGGGTTAACCTGAGTTATTCAAGAGTGATTTTATCTATTGGTCACAAATGAAAGGAGACTAGCATCTACACCAATAATGCTGTCTGCCACAAACAGTATTGGGATCTTGGGAGTTTATCACATGGGGAAATTGGGAGTTTTAACAATGATTAACCTGTGAAAATCATGCAATTCACATTAAAATGTGCTTAAAATGACATTAACACAAGTGCCAGTATCCCGTTAAGAGCTAGAGAATAATCAGGCAAGAAACAGCAAAAAGACATTCATGAGAAAATTCCGTGAATGAGTTACTGTTGTTTCTTGCCTGGTTCTTCACGGGATAATGGCACTTTAATCATGTTTTGTCTTAACGTCATGTGAAAACCATTTGTACATTTGCACACAAGTGTAGGTTAATCATGGATTCTGTACAGGATAACAGCACTTGGTGTGTGAAAACCATTTGCATAATTGCGGGTTAATCATGGGTTAATCACCATTTATACTTCCAATTTTCCCCTGTGTGATAAACTCCTTGGGTTAGGGTTGTTTACTACTGCAGGAGATAATGTTTGTGTTAACTAGAGCTCACCTTGTTCCCTTGCTTTCCTCCATTTAAGAAGAGATAGGTCTGACTGTGTGAAAACCCAGCGGCTCAGTCACCTATGCCAAAAGAACATGTGACATGCTAATGCTGCTTATAAATAGCTCTGTGCATCAAACTGAAGCTGTTATACTTTGGCCACATCGTGAGAAGACAAGACTCATTAGAAAAAGACAATTATGCTTAGAAAGGTAGAGAGTAGTAGAAAGAGAGGAAGACCGCATGCCAGATGGATAGACTCAATCAGGGAGGTCACAGGACTGAATTTGCAGGATCTAAGCAATGGAGGATAGAGGATCTTGGAGATGTCTTATCCACAGGGTTGCCATGAGCCAAGGTCAATTTGAGGGTAGTTAACAACAACAAATGTGGCAAAGTGTTCTTTAGCACAGATATCACTTTCACAAAGGATGTGCCTGGACAAATGTGTTTTAGGCAATCTTCTCATCTTTCATTTGAGTCAGTTTGGGTGGGGGTGAGGGTGGGGGTGGGGGCTCAGGCCTATAAGAGATGGGCCAAAAAACTGTGGCAGAGCCATGCCTGCACTGTTCATGCCAGGGCTGTGGCTAAAGTCCTGAGTTGGGCCTCCAAAAAAGAGTGGATTTTTCCGCTCCTTTTTGGCCTGGTTCTTTTTTGAAGATGCAACTTTGGAGTGAATTCCCACCATGTTCAGGGGATGCATCATCTAAACCAGGGGTAGGCAACCTTTCCCCTTTAAGGGCCCAGAATCCCAGGAGCTATTGGCCAACCTGGGACTATTGGCCAACATGGCTGAGGCTTCTGGGAGCTGAAGTCCCTTGGCCCTTAAAGGGGAAAGGTTGCCTACCCCTGATCTAAATGCTATGTCCTGAATGCAGTGGGAAACTGCACCACTTGGCCCATCTGTTTCAAGCCTCAGTTGGCTATCTAGGAAGTACCCTGGAGAAATTCAAGAACTTTTCTTCCTCACATTCCATGGAAGAGAAGGGTCCATAACTCAGTAATGGGGCTCAGGATTGACATTCTAAACATCCTTAATTTAATCCCCAGCATCACCAGATGGGGATGGGAAAGACCTCCCTTCTACAACTCTGGACAGATGTGTTGAAGTTTATGCATATCAAGTCTGGCCAGCTGGTAGATTGGCCTCTACCACTAGATCTGAGTGATTTCTAGTAAACCAAGAAGCCTCACAATTTCTGTCATTCTCCTTCTTCTGCATTAGATGAACAATTAAGAATTTTACTTGTGTATCATTCAGAATGGCAACCTCTGAGTTCACAAACCATAAGATGGATTATCTGGGATGCTGGGGGAAGCCAACTTTCCATCATGTCTCTTTAGCTGCTGGTGGTCTACTCTGAAGAAAGGACCAAGGAGCCATCTGTAAAATATCCAGCCAAGTGAGAAGATCTCATCCCAAGGTCCCTGTCACAAACCTAGCTCTAGTAGTACATGTGGCTTAGCTCCTTTGTTCTGTTAATTTTGATTTTGATTTGTAATTGTGGGTTCATTGTATTTTGAATACACTTCATTGTATTTGGAATAATTTTTAAAATAGTTTAGAATAATATCATTTTAATCTCGTTAGTTCAACAAATGTATATTAAGCATGATTGAGTCAGTACTGAACTGATTTCATATTAAGACCTCAATCCAATTGTTATTCTCAACTAGAACAGATCTGTTGAATCAATGGCTATTGTTGATTCACTAGTGTCCCATTGATTCAATGGGTCTACTCTAGCTAAATCTAAAAATGGGATTTAAAGTTATCTTTCTGTTTTAAGTCTCTGCTTAGGTTTCTGTCTTATTTTATAAAACATAATTGTTTTTGTCTCATTTTAATTTATTATTATTTGTTAGCACATTGGCATTGGATTCCGCCCCACCCCCCAGCCACCTGATATGATGTTCCAGTTTGATAATAATTTGACCCTGGGGGAAGTGGCATATAAGTAAATTAGCCATATATAAAAATAAATCAATTATACATGGACATTTTAAAATCAAATTAGACATGAAAATGTTGAGAGTAGAGTGTATGGTTTCAGCCCACCATAAAGTGAATGTGATAGTTTAGATTTCCCTTTTTTATGTTCTTGAAAGAATATCTTTTGGGAAATAGGGAAAATTTGGTTATTTCCTTCAGTAATTCTCTGTATTGTAAAATAATAACAATAATATCCCTTTCCTGCTGTGATTATGTAGATTGATTTTATCCTCTAGGACATTTTAATAGTTGAATTCTTGAAACAGAAACCATAATGGAAACTCAAATATATAGAGCCAAACTATAATCATATTGTAAATTGAAGTGTGTGGCTAAGGAAAAATCCACACATACTGTAAAGTGATGCAACAGAAGCCACACAAGCTTCTTATTATGGAACAAGGCCAATGTAAATGAAAGTGAAATGATTGTTTTGGGGTTACTATAGTTACCTACTGGACTGGAATAGAAAATAAATCTATGAATGGAATATCAATTAGAGTTATGGTAAGAAAAATTACCTGGAAAAAGCCAGTAAAAGTTCTAAGTCAAAATAATAGCATGTATCACACTGGTCTGACATCAACTACATTGTTGCCAGGTCCTCCCTTGACTGAAATTTAAGGCTGAGTGTTAACAGTTAAATCCCTAAATGGTCTAGTGCTAAGATCAGGTTATGTAAAGGACCATTAGTGCATATATAGTCAGGTGAGCCCTGTGCAGCCAGAGTCTATTCAAGAGACTGTTGTTAGCTAAGAAGATCACATCTTGGTGGCTACCAGGAATGGAGTCATTTTGCTGGTGGGCCTCCAGCTGTAGAATATACTACATTCCCAAAATGTTGCTTTTTCTCTCTTTAAATTCAAGTAGGCACACTCAGCCCAATTTTGTTCTTCATTCTGTAGAGGATGGTGGTTGTGATGATGACAATGATACCTGATGTGTTTTTGGCATTTGTTTGTTGGGTTTATTAGTGGAAATCATATCTCCCTATATAAGCCTGGCCAGATCCTGAGATCCACAGGAGAGACCCTTCTCTCAGTCCCACCACCTTCAGAGCTATGATTGGTAGGAACATGAGAGAGGGCCTCAGTAACTGCCCCTACACTTTGGACCTTCCTCCTAAGGGAGGATAGAATGGTTAACCTCCTTGGTGTCTTGCTCTCAGGAGGCAAAGGTGTTTTGTTTTTGTTTTATTAAATTCAGACAGGCTTTTAGAATTGAAGGCTTTTTTTTAAAGGGCTACCAGAACTGTATTGTTTTGTGTTGTAATGTTTAATATTTACAATCTTTTTTAAAGTGCATGGTTTAAATATAGTTAACAGTTATTTTGGATTTAGTGTTGGGTTTGTGGGGGTTGTTGGGCATTTTTTTTATTTTTTTTTGTATGTCTGAATGTCTTTCGTAGGTTTAAAAATGTTTTTAATTGTCATTTTTAACATGTGTATGCTACCTTAAGTCTCAGACTTTGGGGAAATGTGGAGTATATATAAAGATAATGGTGGCGATTATGATTTTTAAAAAATATTTATACTTATTCTAAGGTAACTTGAAAGAATTTTGCCTTTAAATTATACAGGAATAAAAAAGGGAGAGAGGGAAGGAGGACAGAGCACATTGATGTGCTACATTTCTTTCTTTTCAGAAGGAAATGTTTGTTGTTGTTAACTGCCTTCAAATCAATCTTGACTCATAGTAATCCCATGAATGAGATGCCTCCAAGACACCCTCTTTTCTATCACTCTGCACAGGTCCTGAAGGTTCAGGTCTATGACCTCCCTGAATGAGTCTAACAACATGGCATGTGGTCTTCCTCTCTTTCTACTGCCCTCTATCTTTCCTAGCATTATTGTCTTTTCTAATGAGTTATGCCTTCTCATAATGTCACTGAAATATGACAACCTCAGTTTTATCATCTTGGCTTCCAGGGAGAGCTCAGGCTTGATCTTTCTAAGATCCATTTGTTTGTCTTCTTGGCCATCCATGGTATTCTCAGCACTCTTCTCCAGCACTACATCTCAAATAAGTTGGTTTTCTTCCTGTCTGCTTTCTCCACTGTCCAGCTCTCACATCCATACATGCTTATGGGGAATACAATGGCTTGGTCGATTCTGACTTTAGAGTTCAGAGTTACACTTTATTATCTTGTCCAGTTCTCTCATAGCTGCCATTCCCAATCCTAGTCTTCTTCTGATTACATGACTGCACACTCCATTTTGATTAATGTTTGATCCAAAGTATGGAAATTCTTTTACTATTTCTATTTTCAAAATATCCTGGCTGAATTTTTGTAAACCCTTTGTAGTTATTATTTTTAGTTTTTTTATGTTCAGCAGTAAGAACTAAGAAAATGTTTACCTAAAAGGAAATGAATGGAGGGCATCTTTTGCTTGGAAGGTGAGAACACCAGTCTGAATCTGACTGTTTTGCTCCATGTCAGTTTCTTATGTTTTCAATTACATATTTAATCTTCAGTAATAAAATCTGTACCATAGTCTTCTTGATGGTGTGAATTAACAAAAATAAAAATAAAATAAAACATGTATTTATGTCTGTATGAATTTTGCCTAATATCTGCATTTTTTGCAAGCAATTTCCCCTGATATATGCATTTTAGAATGCTAGGTAAAAGGTAAAAGTTTTCCATTGACAAGATTGTCTAGTTGTGTCTGACTGTAGGCCTAAGCCAAGGAGCCAGTGTTATCAAAGACAATTGTGTGATCATGTGGCCAGTATGACTGGACAGAATGCTGTTACCTTCCCATTGAAGTGATACCTATTTATCTACTTGCACTTTTACATGCTTTTGAACTGCTAGGTTGGGACTAGTGATGGGAGCTCACTCTATCATGTGGCACTTGGGCCTCGAATTGCTGATCTGCCAATCTTGCAATTGTCAGAATCAGCATCTTAACATCTGAGTCACCACATCTCTTTTGCTATTGCTATTGCTATTTATTATTTATTATTGCTAATATTATTGCTCCCTTTTTTGTATATGTTTTGATGCATAGAATTTAGGAGACTGGCAAAAATCAAAGGATGACAGAAGGCAGTAACGATTGGTGGATCCCATATAAGGGGTGGTGGTGTATCTGCTCTAGGTATTAATCTGAAAGAAACTCTTCTAGAGCATGGCCACACAGCCTGAAAAACCCACAAAAAACTATGGATGCCAGCCATGAAAGCCTACGACTTCACTCTAAGGGAACTCTCCAAACTATTGAGCCTATTTTGGGAATAGTATTAAGAACCTTGGATAGCTCCCTTCAAGTTTGGACTAAAATGCAGAACACATTCACTACCTTAGTGACATAGAAGCCAGAAGTCACCACTGGCACTGAATTAGGGTGATTTTGTATTAAAATGTAATTCAAGCAAAATTTTCCCACTTCCCTGCTCCTGGTGGATGAAGACTTCTCTGGCTGAGGCCTGTGATGAGCTTTGTTCTTCCAACTTGTGCAGCCACATATTAATAGCCTAATTAAATCTGAGGTCTCTGTTCCATTTGCTTGTCAATCTATAGCCTGCTCACAGAGCCAAACTAGACTTGACATAGGTGAAGCTTTATCAAGATCTCCCATGGTATTTTTAAAGTTTATTTTTACATCCACAGCAACTGCATACAATTGCTGAATTCCTAAGTCAATCAGCCCTGGAAGAGGAAGTGCTGAGTCCTTTTTTTTCTACCTACTTCAAATCGTCCTTCTCTCTTCACTTCTAGGCAAGGTCACAGGTGTTGTAAGCAAATTACAACACCACAGCTTTCTTTCTTTCTTTCTTTCTTTCTTTCTTTCTTTCTTTCTTTCAAAAAGTGGACAAAACTAATTTTTAAAATGTGTTTTCTGTCCCCCACCCCTTCCTTTTTTGCTAGACTGTGTTGCTTTGGATACTATATTAAGAGAGATCTAAAGTCTTGTGAAAATGGCCTATAAGTCTCCTTGCCTGCTCTAGAGATATAGCTGCTCAGTCCCTTGTATCAGTGTCACCTCCAGTGCTAAAGACAACAAGAAAAGACTGCCAGGTGACATAATTTGTTGTTATTAACTGCCTTCGAGTCAATCTCCACTCATGGTGACCCTATGGATGAGATATCTCCTCCACTACTCTGCTTAATTCCTGCAACCTCATACCTGTGACCTTCTTAATACAACCCGTCCATGTGGTCTTCCTCTCTTCCTACTTCCCTCCACCTTTCCCAGCATTATTGTCTTTTCCAATGAGTCCTCTCTTCTCATGATGTGTACCACAGCCTCAGTTTTTTCATCTTGGCTTCCAGGGAGATTTCCTGCTTGTTCTGCTCTAGGACCCATTTGTTTGTCCTTTTGGCTGTCCATAGAATCTTCAGCACTTCTCCAGTACCACACCTCAAAGGAACTGATTTTCTTCCTATCATCTTTCTTAACTGTCCAGTTCTCACTTCCACACATGGTAATAGGGAATACAATGGCTTGTATGATTTTAACTTTTGTGCTGTCTTTGCATTTTATAATTGTTTCTAGTTCTTTCATAGCCACCCTCCCCATTCTTAGTCTTCTTCAGATTTCCTGACTGCAGTCCCAATTTCTATAAAGGTTTGATCCCAGGTATGGGAATTCTTTTACTACCTCTATTTCTTCATTGTCTCAGTTGTACTTGTGAAGATCCTCGGTGGTCATTGTTTTTGTTTTCTTTATGTTTAACATTACGCCTGCCTTAGCACTTTCTTCTTTGATCATCCTTAGTAGGTGTTCCAGGTCTGTGAGGTTTTCTGCTAGTACTATGATGTCATCTGCATATCTTAAATTATTAATATTTCTTCCTCCTATTTTCACTCCTCCTTCTGTGTCCACACCTGCTTTTCTTATAATATTTTCTGCATACAAGTTGAACTGATAGGGTGAAAGGATACAGCCTTGTCTGACCACTTTGGCAATTGGGAACCATTCTGTTTCTCCATGTTCTGTTATAACAGTAGCTTCTTGTCCTGAGTACAGATTCCTCATCAGGACTATCAGATATGTTGGCACTCCCATGTCTTTAAGGACATTCCATAGCCTTTCATGATTTATCCAGTCTAAGGCTTTGCTATAGTCTATAAACCACATGCTGATTTTCTTTTGGAATTCCCTGTTGTGTTCCATTAGCCATCGTATGCTTGCAATGTGCTCCCTCGTGCCTCTTCCTTTCCTGAACCCCACTTGGACCTCTGGGATTTCTCTCTCCATGTATTGTTGGAGTCTATGTTACAGAATTTTGATCATGTTTTTGCTTGCGTGGGAAATCAGTGCTATGGTTCTATAGTTGCTACAGTCTCTTGTGTCACTATAGCTACTTTTATACGTCTGAAAAGATGTATGGAAAGCAGAGCAGGCTTGTTACCTGCTGTTCTAGAGACTAGAAGATGAACCAGTTGATTTAAACAGCAAGAAAAGAGATTAGGAAGATCTTTACTTAACAGCTCTTTGATAGTGAAATGGACTGCCTTGGAGGATTGTGGACTCTCCTTCTTTGTTGTTTCTTGTTGTTAACTGTCCTTGAGTCATCTTTGACTCATGGCAACCTTGTGGATGAGACATCCCCAATCCCCCCTATCTTCCACTGTTTTGCTTAGGACCTGCAAATTCAGTCCTCATACCTCCCTAACTGAGTCTAACCATCTGGCATGTGGTCTTCCTTTTTTTTTTTTTTTTTACTGCCCTTCCCCTTTCCTAGCATTATTGTCTTTTGGAGTGAGTTGTGCCTTCTCATGATGTGGCAATCGTACAACAGCCTCAATTTTTTCATCTTGACTTTCAGGGAGATTTCTGGCTGTATCTGCTCAAGGACCCACTTATTTGTCTTTTTGACTATCCACAGGATCCTTAGCATTCTTCTTCAGCATGACATGAGTTGATTTTCCTTTTATCCCTGCCCAGCTCTTGCAATAGTACATGGAGATGGGGAATACACTGGATTGGACTAGTCTAACTTTAGTGTTCATTTGTATATCTTTACTCTTTAGGATATTTTCTAATTACTTCATAGCTGCCTTCCCATTCCCTGTCTTCTTCTGATTTCCTGAGTGTACTCTCCTTCTTTGGAGGTCTTTAAACAGAGGTTGGATGGACATCTTTCAGGATTGCTTTAGTTGTATATTCCTGCATGGGAGGGGGTTGGACTAGATGGTCCTTGTGGTCCTTCCAACTCTAAAATTCTATGATTGTATGAAATAACAGTGCTTTCCATCTCAGTAGGTGTGGCTGCATCTACACTGCAGAATTAATGCCTTTTGACACCTTTATAACTGACAATGCTCAATGCTATGGATTTGAAGTATTGTGAGATATTTAGCCCTCTTTGATGGAGATCTCTGGTGCCAAAGCAAACTACACATCCCAGGATTCCATAGGATGGAGATATGACAGTTAAAGCAGTGTCAAACTGCATTAATTCTGCAGTCTGGCTGCAGCCTGTGTCAAATTAACCCCTCATATCCAGTAAGAATTCAGCTTTTGGGCATCTTCTGATAGGAATGAATATGAAAGCTTGAACATCTCTGCAAGGCTAAAAGGATGAATGGTTTGTTTCCAAGAGAGCTTCCAAATACTGACACAACCACTGATGTTGGGGGAATTCCTAGTCCTTTTGGAGGAATTTACCAAACCCTATAAATCACTCAGTATTTAATATTATAAGAGGTCTGACAAGAGGAGAAATTTATGGCATACTTTAGTAGTAGACAAGCAAACTGTCAAATCAGTTCTTCACCCTAGTTCTCTCCCTTCCACTTTCTTTTCATGGGTGGAATAAGACAAATGCTTCAATGTTTGAGGAATTTGTTAGGTTCTAATTATGTATTTCCCTACTTGTCCAGAAACAGAAATAAAGAGCATTGTATTTCTTCTGCCTGCAGATAAGAATATTGGCTGGCAATTGGTATTGCATTTAGAGATTTGTAACAGAGAATTATGGACACATAATTGCTCTATATTCATTGAGAATACACAGTAGCATCTCTGCACTGGGTGTCACCCAGTGCAGAGGAGGCTTCTGGGGGTGGGGCTTTTGGGTGAAGGAGTAGAACATGCATAGGGGGAGCATGGGGACAGAGTGGGAGGAGTGCAGGGATGGAGCATGTGAAGCACAGGGACAGAGCATGCAGAGCACAGGGATGCAGTGCACATGGGGATGGAGGATGGTGACAGTGTGTGTGCATGGGAAGTGTGGGGATGGAGTATACACAAAGGGAGTATGGGGTACATGGGGGACTGTAGGGAGAGGATCTGACCAGGTGTCTCCTGCCTCACCTCGTGTGAGCTACACCACTGCACCCCCCAGTGATGCCACTGAGACTACATAGTGTACTATAAGACTATGTAAATATCTCCCCCCAACCCATCTTAACAGCCAGTAACAACATCAAGTGCAGGAGGTCTGTTCAGTTGCCAACCAGGGTACAAAGAGAATGACATTTCCACTCCCTTCACACCAGGACTTGTGACAGGATCCCTACTATTGATTTTTTGCAGCATCAATCAGTGGTGGGAGGGGGCTGAAAATGTCATTGTCCTTGCATCCCAATTGGTGGATGAACAGGTAACAGACTGAACTGTTTTTCGAATTTCTCTTTGCCTCATTTATGTTTTTGGAGCTGTAGAGATATATTATCACTCCATATAAAGCTGATAGAACATTAAGATCTTTGGGGGAAGATTTTCTCTTGGTCTTGCAACTATCGCAGTCTTGTTTAGTGAAGACACAAGAGAGAGCCTTCTCAGTGGTTGTTCCCACTCTCTGGAATGCCCTGCCATGGGAGGCTAGTCTGGCTCTCTCCCTCCTTGCCTTTTGTCAGCAAGCTAAAAAGCTTTAATTTATGCATATCATCATGCCAGGGTGGCTTTTATGTTGGGTCTGAAAATTTGAAATTATTACTATAATGTCAATAGAAATAGTTTTTACTGCATGTTACAGTGAAGAAGACTGTGAGCAGACTGTAAGCAGTCTGTTATATTTCTACTACTTTTGATTGATAATTTGAAGCCTGTACTACTCTTCCTTCTTATGCCTTCTTTTATTTGTAAACTGGATCGAGACTGGAAAGCTCTTTGTTTCAAAGAATCATTCAAGTAGAGCAGGGACCGGCAACCTATGGCCCGGGGGCCGGTTAAGGCCCAGGTCCCTGGACTTACCTGCCCAGGCGGAAGGTTGCCGCCGCTGCCGCACGCCGCTACAATGGCGCGTTTTTGCCACCGTGCGGCCGCGCGTACCATGACCACCATTTTGGAAATCAAAATGGTGGGCATGATGCATTTGAGTATGCGCAGTACTCCTGCGCATGTGCAAATGAGTCGCGGCCGCCATTTTGAAAATTAAAATGGTGGCCGCGAGTGCATGCGCAAACGTGCCACGACCGCCATTTTGATTTCCAAAATGGTGGTGTGGCACACGTGGAGGCAGTGGCACGGTGGTGGCAGCGGCAGAAGCGGCGGCAGCAGCAGCAGCGCGCGCGGGGCGGCAGCGCGCAGGGTGCGCGCACGTGCGCACACGCGCCGCCATTCCCCCCCCTCGGCCCAGCGGCGGGAGGGACTTCGCAGGACCGGCCCCAAGGTAAAAAATGTTGCCTATCCCTGAAGTAGAGGAATGCTCTGCTAGCCCTTCAAATAGTGGAGAATCTTCTTTAAAGTTATATGTATGGACACCCAAAGAAGCACCGACTAAGCATCTATCAAATTCAGCTGGATTAAACAACTAGAAGCAGAAGAAAAACCATTGGAGGCCACACAAACAGGGCATGAAGTCAGACGATGATATATGCATCATTTGGGGGAAAACACACCTGAACATGATGTTATTTTATCTTAACTAGGACCCTTGATATCTTTCTAATTGATGGATGTAATTCTTTGTTAATTTTGTTCTCAAGAAAGCAATGAATACATTTCTGCACAGAAATATTATTTATTGTGCAATTTTTTTCTGACACACATACAAAAACAAAAAAACAAAAGACCCATGCATGAATTTTGTACAGAATGATTCCTTAATGTGAATATACTTATCAATCCAGGTTTGTCCTCATCAGATTTTCCTGACACCCAAGAAATGGGGGCATTATTATTATTATTATTATTATTATTATTATTTTCAAATATAGCATGGAATTCTGTATGTGACTTGTTTCTTTGTAAGTACACTTATACGTGTAGGAAATGAACTCAGCAGTTTCTCAATGTCTGTATTCATCTGGGGACTGCTGTGGTCATTATGTTTGGGCATCCATTGCACAATACTGGAGTGACTGATGTTCTGTGGCCAAATGGGCAATAGGCACCAATGTGCATCTTGACTCTCCCCAGTTCAAATCTGGACACCATCTAGAAAGTGCTGGGCATGACAGGAGCACCAATGTGCAACAGATGTGGCCAATGCACATTGAAGCATTACTGCCAGTGCCTTGATACACATCTTCACAATTCACTAACAGAGTTTCATTGCACCTCTGCAACATACTGTAGCTAAGGATTCTTAGATTTTCATAGCATAGACCATGATGTGGCACTCCATGCCTGTTTTACTCTAAACAGAAAGTCTTTGCTCTAAAGGAATTTCCTTTTCCCCAAATTCTGTAAGGCCTTTTCACATTTTTACAGAACAACAAACTTCAGTTTGTCACTCAGCAGGGAGCTGATAAATGAAGCTTAAGTTACATCTTTTTGTTATAGTCACAACTCAGTTTCATTTTATGTACATCTAAGATTCTTTTTTCTTTGTGCACAAAAATAATATGCAAAGAGTATTTTGGTATTAAGGGATTTGGCTGGATTGTATTTCAAGAAGAAGAGCCATCATTATTGCAATATTTTGTCTCACAGGACTGGGCTACAAAAAAAAGAAAAATGAAACCTACAGGATGGCTTGTGTGTGTGTGTGTGTTTGTGAGGAACAGATTGTAATTGCCACCCCCTACTGAGATGCAGCAGAGGACAGCAACTTTCTGTTCTAAACTTCAGCTTTCTGTACACTCCTGTGAATAATGTTTTATCATACTTTCTTGTCTGATTTTTTTGCCAGATGCCACATGAAAGACATTAATGCCTTGAGTAAAATAAACTGTTCGTGTTTGGTTCCAAAAATGAATGTAAAATAACATTGTCAGGTCCCACATGTTTCTCTCTTATACTAATAGATTTCCCTGACTGTCACTTCTTCAGTCATCTGATATGATACTCAAGTCTTTAAAAGTCAAGGTCACTTATGTCTCCATGATTCTAGTGGAAAAGATCTGAAGTCTAGAGTTGCCACAGAAATTTTACCTAAAATGAAATATGAAGGGATCTGAAGAGGTTTCTTCTCCATCAAAACATGTTTTGTTAGAAAAATGGAATTTCTCAGGAGGGCTTCACAAACACATCCTTTTTTTAATTGAAATGAAGTAGCCTGAAAGGCCTTTAACTTTGCCGGAATTATTGCTATTAATGCCAAATCTGAAAGTTATCATTTGGGTTTCATTTTTTTGTAGTCCAATCCTAAAAAGTTTTAGAGAAGATCTCCTACTCTTGATCTTCATTCAGTAGGAGATCATTCTGTGTTTCAGTGCAGACATCCTCTCCAGGCCCTATGATTGTGCTGTATTTCAAATATATAGCATTAATAGAGAGTTGCAAGAATTAGTGCTACTAAAGGATCCCGTGTTGGGGGTGGGGACAGTGAATCCATTCTAGAGTTTAGTCCAGAACAGGTTCATTTAAAAGTAGCCATCCAAGCTGCTGAATTGGGGATTAGGACACTGAGAGACCAGGGTTACAATCCTGGCTTGGCAATGTAAACCCTCTGGGTGGCCTTGGGCAAGCCACATTCTCTCACCATATGTTGACTACATCATTTAAATCAGGGGTAGGCAACCTTTCCCCTTTAAGGGCCGAGGGACTTCAGCTCCCAGAATCCCAGGAGCTATTGGCCAACATGGGACTATTAGCCAACATGGCTGAGGCTTCTGGGAGCTGAAGTCCCTCGGCCCTTAAAGGGAAAAGGTTGCCTACCCCTGATTTAAATCATGGTTTTGCAGCTCCCCCTTGTGAGATGCTGCCAGTACCAGCTGAAATCCCTAGAAATGTCAGTAGAATTTGTTATTTAGCTTTGTAAGAGCATTTAAATACCACCTTTCATTTTAAAGATCTCCTGGTTATTTACAGTAAACAAAAATTCCAAGTTAAAAATAATAAAATAATACTGAATCTTTAAAAAAAAACAACACACCCTAATATACTCCATTAAAAATGATTCATTACAAAATGAAGGCTAAATGATTATCTTAAGATTCAGGAAAATAATTGGGGAAATGCCTAGGCAAAGAAATATTTGGCATACTTACAGGATCCAACTCACAAATGGATCCAGCTCACAACATTTCTTGCACCAGGATTCATTAGGCAGTGGGATGTGGATGCCTCAAGAAGGAACCCTGAAGACCTGGATCCTACCAGTAATCCAAACTAGAATAAACCCATAAAACCAGTGTGATTTATCATTGTGTTGGCTCACATCCAACAACTGTTTCAGTGGATTTCCTATAGTTGGCACAAGCAAAACAATTCAGAAGCCCTTTCACACAACACAATTATAGCACTATGATTCCACTTCAATTGCCACAGCTGTTTCCTGTTGAATCCTGGGGTTTACAGTTTTGCCACAGGCACTAGAGGATCCCTCTGGCTGCGAATTCCAAATGGCCTTCCTTAAACTGCAAATCCCAGCATTCCTTAAGATGTTGTCATGGCAGTTAAGGTGGAATCATAGCACTATAAGTGCGTAGTGTGAAAGTCTTAAGTGCTTCACACTGAATACAGAACTATACACCACAGGCTGAAATTAAGCCATAAGATTGAGACAATATATTTTCCAGAGGGGCAGCCATGTTACACTTGAGGTAGATTAAATGACTTCAAATTATTCTTATGACATACAACCCAATAAAGGAAATTTTGGTGTTGGGAGGTTTACACCACAATTATTATTAACCTCATGGCTAATAACCACTATAATAACAGCAACCATTAATAATATCTTTACAACTAAACTCATGGTGACAAAAAAAAAATCCTGTTGGTTTCCTCAACACAATCCACCAAACTTTACTAATCGCAAAATGGAAGGAATATATATTTTTAAATTTTCAGTGTGGGAAAAAGTGAGACTGGCAGATTTCCTCTCCCCCCCCCCATCCCCCAGCCCATGAGATGTATAATTATTATTTAGGGAACTATTTGGATCCATACAGGAGATTCTCATAAATAACACATGAAAAAGCTCCTTCCATCCTGTAGTTTTCAGTGAAGCAAGAGTGACATCTAGTGAGTATCACAGCTTATCCAAGAAACACAATTTCATTTATTTTAAAGAATAAATTAGGTATTTACCTAGATTTTCTTTTTAAATATGGAAAGTCTGTTCGGCATAAAATGGAAGTACTTGTTTGCTGAAGAATATTTACATCAGAAATCATCCAACTGAGTACAAAGGCAGGACATAATGCTGAACATAGAGAAAACAAAAATAATGACCTTGGAGGAAATTCAACCTAGGCAATGAGCAAATCGAAATAGTTAAAAGGGTTTCAGTACCTTGCATCAAACATTGATTAGAATGGAGACTGTAGTCAGGAAACCAGAAGAAGACTGAGAATGGGAAGGGCAGCTATGAAGGAACTAGACGAGATCCTAAAGAATAAAGATACGTATACAAATGAACACTAAAGTTAGAATTGTCCAAGCCATTTTATTCCCTGTCACCATGTATAGATGCGTAAGCTGTACAGTGAAGAAATCAGATAAAAGGAACATCAATTCATTTGAGATGTGGTGCTGGACAAAAGTGCTGAAGATAATATGGACAGCCAAAAAACACACAAACAAGTGGATTCTTGAGCAGATAAAGCCAGCAATCTCCCTGGAAGCAAAGATAATCAAACTGAGGCTGCCATAGTTTGGCCACATCATGAGAAGGCATGATTCTTTAGGAAAAATAGACAATAATGCCAAGAAAGTTGGAGGACACTAGAAAGAGAGGAAGACCACACACCAGATGGCCACACTCAGGGAGATCATGGGCATGAATCTACAAGATTTAACAGTGGAGGACAGGGGGGCTTGGAGATGTCGCACCCACAAGGTTGTCATGAGTTTGAGATGACGCAAGGGCAGTTAACAACATCAATAATAATAATAATAATAATAATAATAATAATAATAATAATTTATTTGTATCCCGCCCCTCTGACAGACAATCGGGGTGGCTTACAACAATTACAATTCCATACAATATGTGACCTATCACAGAACACAGTCTAAAAATCCCAGAACCCACCCAACTCCTAAAAAGGAATTAAATCAGATATCCATTAAAAGAACTTGGAATAAAACATCACCAGGTAAAATAACTAGAACAACAATAAACAACAAACAACAACTACAGCCAAAATGGGAAAGGTAAAACTGAGCAAACTGAGCAAGCTCCTGAGGCTGGGAAGTCTAGTCAAGAAAGGCCTGCCAAAAGAGATCTGTCTTCACAGCCTTTTTGAAGCTGCTTAAAGTTGTAATCTGACGGATCTCGTCCAGCAGGCCATTCCATAGTCTGGGAGCGGTTGCTGAGAAGGCCCTCTGGGAGGTTGCAAACAGCCTTGTTTTCATTGGCTGCAGCAAATTCCTCCCAGAGGACCGGAGTGCACGGGGTGGATTATATGGGAAGAGGCGATCACGGAGATAGGTTGGACCCAAGCCATTTAGGGCTTTAAAGATAATAACCAACACCTTATACTGGGCCCAGAAACTAATAGGCAGCCAGTGAAGGGATTTTAATACCGGTCTTATATGGTCTCTTTTTGCTGTTCCCGAGACCATTCTGGCTGACATATTCTGTACTAACTGAAGTTTCTGGACCAAGCACAAGAGTAGCCCCATATAGAGTGCATTACAGAAGTCCAGATGGGAGGTTACCAGTGCATACACCACACGCTCAAGGTCCCTTACTTCCAGGAAAGGGCACAGCTGCCGTATCAGCCGAAGCTCATTATAGGCGCTCCTGACCATCACGTTTACCTGATTAGTCATCAGGAGCATCCCCAGACTGCAAACACAGTCCTTCAAGGAGACTGTGACCCCGTCCAGGATTGGAGGTCGCAACCCAATTCCTGGTTTTTGGGCCACTACTGTGAGCACCTCCATTTTGTCTGGATTCAATCTCAATCTGTTTTTCCTCATCCAGTCCATTACTGCCTTAAGACAGTCATTGAGAGGAAAGATGCCATCGTGAGCTGGAACTGACAATCGAGACATGGAGAAATAGATCTGGGTGTCGTCAGCGTACTGATAACACCCAGCCCCATATCTCTGGATAATCTCATCCAGCGGCTTCATATATATATATATATATATATATTGAACAGCATCAGGGACAGAATGGTGCCTTGAGGGATGCCACAAGTGAGATCTTTTTTTGCAGAGCAACTGTCCCCGAGCCTCACCCTCTGGGATCTGCCCCAGAGGAAGGAGCGGAGCCACCGCAACGCGGTGCCTCCAATCCCTAACCCACTCAGGCAATCCAAGAGGATGCTATGATCTATCGTATCAAAAGCCACCGAGAGATCTAAAAGCACCAACAGGGTCACACTACCCCTGTCGATGCCCAGACGAAGGTCATCCGTCAAGGCAACCATGGCAGTCTCAACTCCAAATCCCATCCTAAAGCCAGTTTGAAATGGATCTAGATAATCGGTTTCATCCAAGACAGCTTGGAGTTGAAGAACAATCGCCCTCTTGATCACCTTGCTCAAAAATGGTAGCATGGACACCGACCTATAGCTGTTCATATCCAGGGGGTCCAGGGAAGTTTTTTCAGAAGTGGCCTAACCGCCACTTCCTTTAAACAAGGTGGAAGCACACTTTCCCCTAATATCTTGCCAGCCAAAGTGGGTGCTCTGATGATTTGTCAAAATAACAACTGATTCTGACAAAAAGAACTGATTGACAAAAAGAATTGATGCACTCTTGCCATTTTTCATTTATGAACTGCTTGGGAGAACTGGTCACAGCTTACCATACTGTGTCCCATGTCCCAAAAATTATAAATGAATAAATAATGCCCACTGTCCAAGGCAGCAGTCACCTTGAGGCCTAAGTACTGGATCTGGTATGTTAAGGTGGCTGCTGTCTTAGACAAGTGGGATTTTAAAAAACTAACAAACATATTTTTGAACAGCACATTCAGATAAGTGGATATTAGGGCAAAGTGAGTGATTGGACCCCAAGCATTGGAATTGCAGGATCAATCTGCATAGTAGTTCCATCAAGAAATGAACTGGAAAGAGGCTTGGAATATATGGGAGGCATTTTGGGGGCCAACGATATTCCCCACATTTCTGCAGGAGTTGCTGGGAAGGCCCTGAAGGTTTCAAAAACTGCCTTGAGGTCCACATGTGGCCCATAGGTCATACCTTGTCCACCTCTGAATAATAATAATAATAATAATAATAATAATAATAATAAAATTTATTTATATACCACCCAATGGTTGCCCAATCCGGGCGGTTTACAACATAAAACAATTACAGTAAAAACATATCCCTCCCCCCCTTAAAACAGTATTAAACAATGACATAATTAAAATCCTAATAACAATTAAATGAAAAAAATCATAAAAAGTTAAAATAATAAGCCCATAAAGCATCACCCCATTATTACTCTGCGGGGGAACCAAGGTTCAAATAGTGTCACTGAAGGAGGAGGGAACAGCCCGGGGCTGAAGGGCCTTATCCTTATATAGGAAAAGAGATTCCACCTCAACATGAGAAAGAAATCTTGACAGTAAGAGCTGGTTGACAGTGGAACACACTCCCTCGGAGGGTGGTGGAATCTCCTTTGGAGGTTTTTAAACAGAGGCTGAATGGACCTCTATCGGGGTGATTTGATACTGTGTTCCTGCATGGCAGGGGGTTGGACTGGATGGCCCTTGTGGTCTCTTCCAACTCTATGATTCTATGATTTATATATGCTGTAAGATGGTAAACACCATGCTTTTGGCTAAATCTAAATCTTGCTTTCCAAAATGCAAAGCAGATAGAATACCACAGTCAAAAGCCAATTGTAGTACCAATTTTAATAAAGAATTTGTTAAAATAGCAAACACCTTGCCTCCCTTCAGGGCAAGCCCAAGTTACTTTGCTACTTTGGATGAAGAACAAGATGATTCTGCCTCTTTTTTTATGTAATTATGTCAAGTGGATTGGCAGTTGAACAGTTGCAGAAGAACAGCATTGTCTAGCACATGGAGCTGCCACTTTCTCCTCCAACCCTATGCTGCACCTCTCAGCATCACTTTCTATAAGTCACTGCCTCACTCTGCCTAATAATAGGGCCAGCCCTGCAGTCCTAAACATGGGGCTTTTCTGTATCACATAATGGGCACTTCTTTGCCACTGTAATTATCAACTTATTCTTCTATCCTTTAAGGTCCATGATATGAAATTTCAGTTTTAGTAGAGCAGAATGGAGATAGACCATTTTCCTCATTGTCAGATAAAGGTTACATTACTTTCCCAGAAGAAATTAAAAAAAAAAAAAAAACACCTGATCATGTGCTAACGATCATCTTGGTTTTTTTTAATCACATGCAGATGGCTAGACATTTTTTTTTTTTTTTTGGATGAGCCTTTGAAAGAGGACTCAACCTATTTAACCATAAAAGGGCATGTCTTGAAATGCAAATGGCTGCTGGGAAAGGAGAGTGCCATTTATTGGAATAAGTTTTTTTTTTAAAAAAAAAAGTCTAAGAAATTAGAACTAAAATGCATTGGTGCTGCATTTTTCTTCATGTACTTTGAATTCACCTATATGATTTTTCAATTTTTTTCTTTAATCTTACATTTTGATGTGTTGCTATTTGTGCCTTAAAAAAAAAAAAAAAAAAAGTTGGCTGTGATCCATCCTGAATCCCACTTTGTGGAGAAAGGTGGGACATAAATATAACATAAATAAAGCAAACATATAAAGAAATCTAAGCAAATACATTAAAAGGGAGTCCTCAGTTCTAAGAAAAACACCAAATGTAGAATTTGACTTTTGCTTTCCAAATATAAGTCATCTGGTTCATGGTTTTCAAAGGTATGTTATAATCTTTCCATAGAAATGTTTCAGAAAACCAATTGATTTCTCACAGGAAAGAGACAGAATATACACAAAAGCCTATTTGATATCAAGTTTGAGTTCTTTATTTGCAAGCATGATGAGTTGTTTATTCAATCCATTGCAAACTCATTGCCAATTCACCATTCCAGTCATGAAGAAGATGCCAAAGATGCTGCAGGTTTTCAAAATTTATTTTAATCAGAAGAAAGGAGAAGAATGCCAAGGACCATACCAAGTAAATAAACGAATAAATAATCACAGCTAAAAGATGATCACATAACCAAAAAAGAAAAAGAAAGAAAAAGAAAAAGCGAATAACTAACTAAATAAATAAATAATGATTTGGTGTGTAGGAAAGTCAATAATCCCTGTGCTTATTATGAACAAAGAATCACAAGGGTCCAGACCTTGCATCTGTTTTCAATATCCAATTTTAATTATAGTCAATAGAGATGAAACAGTGCCCTTTAGCTTAGGGCTAAATCCTGTAGCACCCTAGACATTGCTGAAACTCCAGTTTTCTTCAGGTCTATTCATCTGGCTATTCATGTGGTATGATGAGAGTAGTAGTTCATCAACAACTAATAGATACATATATATATATATATTTTCACCACTTTGAAACTTTTTTGGAGGGGAAAGTTATAGTGCATGTCAGACATAGCTGTAGCACCTGGTATCCTGCAGTATTTGCAAGGGCCCAAACAACAAAGAAGAACTCCTCACTGTATTAAAGAAATAATCATCACCACCTTCCCCACTATTTCTATCATGGGACTTCTTGTGTTTCTATAGCCACCAGCTTTATCTACATGAACCTGAGCTTTCCTTATGGTGAAGCTGAACTGAACAGTAGTTGCTTCATTCCCCCTCTCAAAGTTTCTCAAATTGTGTAGTCAACACTGTAAGAGCAACTGAATATGTATTGCTGACTTGTGGCTTTCCTATCTTATTTTAATTATTCCAGTTCTGTTCCTATTTGTATCTGAACCACAGTAGAAATTCCTTTCTTGGGAGATTATCATACTCAACTTTTAAACCACAATTAAAATTATAAAATAGCATCTTTGGCAATACTTATCATATGACATCACCTCTGACTCGTAGTTGTTGTTTCTCCCAAGTGTAGTCAGGGTGTCCCTTTTCATTGATGGGGGAGACTTGTCAATAAGCCCCCAAACATATTGCTAGGGCATTAGTCCTCTGGTGAGGTACGTTCTTGCCGTGGCAGTCCCAGAATTGGGCAGTCTCCTGCTCTCCCTCTCTCTCCTACTATTTCCAAGCAAGCTGTTCCTCTGATTTTCATTTTTTTCCCCTTTCAGCTTTGTTTTACTCAATCACATTGCCATAATTGGTAAATTGTGTTAAACATAAAAAATAAAAATGAAATGAAAAATAAACTGGGTAGGGCCTAGGGCAGGGGACTGGATTAAGCGCGGGTGTAGAAGAGAATGGAAGGGCCAGAAACAGCCCCATTGCAATTTTGGAGGAACATGTAATAAGGAAGGCTCTCAAATCGGTACTTATCTGTTTACTATTACTAATGTGATTGTGGCTAGAATGGAGCTCATGTGATAATGTCCTAAGTCAAAAGTGTACCCAGGTTGCATTATTGTTTTTAAAAAGTGTGGTCCTTTCTTTTTAAATTCTTAACTTTACTTCTCTCTGACTCTTACCCTCTTTTCCTATCACTGCAATTACTTGCTAAAGCTCTTCTCCTCTCCCACTGCTCTCTTTCTCTCCCTCTCCTGCCAATGCTCATCCTCCCCCACCCCCTGCTCATTCTCTGGTTTCTCCTTCTTGTTCCATTTTCCCTCACTCCTGTTCCCCCCCCCCATTTAAATGTCTCTCACTCATTTTCTTCCTCCTTATCCTCTCCCTTGCTCAGAACTCCTCGCTGTCACCTCCTTCCTCCTGTTTCCTCCTCATCATCACATCTCTTTTTTTCTCATTCTCTAGTCCTCTCTCTTCCCAATATTTATTTATCTTCCTCCTCTCTCACAGTTTTATCCCATCTTCCCTATCCCTCTTTTACCATAACTTCTCCTAGCTAAATTCATCACTTTTATTCTCCCTTATCTAGTTGTGGGTTTCAAATGAGTTAGTTTGTCAAAATCTTTCTGTGTAAGGTTGCATTCAGTTTCTTATACCAGTCATAAACCTCCTGAGTTTTGCTTCCTTTTATTACCATTATATAAATTAATTTACTCCAGGTAAAGGAAGCTGTTGTCTACATCAAATTTCCTCAAACTAGAACAAGGCATTTATTTTAACCAATTAACTTCTCATTTAATTAAAATCACGGTTCTTAAGTGTCTGACATATGGCCTTAAAATTATTTTCACTGTTTGCCTGCATCAAACTGCTTTGGCTATGTTTTCATAATAACTACGTTGCTTTCTTCTATGTTTTTTTTAGCTGCAGGTTGTGTGAGGCTCTATTCTTGTCATTGAGATTCTGCTTGCTGAGTTTTAAATAAAAATTTAGAAAATCACAAAGCTAAGTGATAAAGTGAAGATGATAAGTTGCTTCAAGGGCTGCCAAACTTTATAGTATGTTGTTGAATGCTAACAAACAAGATAACAAAAGGAAATTATAATTTGTCCAGTTATAGAACTTAGTTGAAGCTGACATCTAACATAAAGTGTGATGTATACATGATCCCACATGGCACAATACCAACATATCAAAATATAAGACTTGCTGTTCAAGGACAAGTGCTACATTATGTAACTTAACATATATATAGCAGAGATGCTAAGAAACCCTGTTAGTGAATTGTGAAGATGCATAACAAGACACCTGTAAGAGTTCCTGGTGCATATTAGTGCCCAATAAGCATTGGGACCAATGCAAAGCACATACTGTTGTCCATCTGTCTCACTGTGCATTTGTCCCACTGTGCAATGCTCACTTTGCCAGCTTTGCTACAAAGAAATGTAATAGCAGCCCTCTACTGGATACAGACATTACAGGCTGGCAAATTCTAATTCACACAGAGGTAAGTCCACTTACGAAAACATAACTCCCCAACAAGATTCTGACAATCCACTATTATTAAATTGTATCATCAGGCCTGCTATATTTCTAAGGGTCCTTACTGAAAAGTATTTAAAAAAATCCAATAAACAGCGCATTACATTTCATGACACACAGGCTGAACATTGTCACACATAACTTTGGGCTTCTGCAGTCAAATGGTACAATTTCTTCAGGCATACTTGACAGGGGAATGATGCTTTCCAAATTTAAAAATGATTTAGACAGTGGGTGCCCTTGTTAGACATGGATAGGAAGTAATTTTATTGTTCAACATTTTGAAATTCAGTTTCTTGGTGAAACATTCAGTGGCCTCCAAGAGTCTGCCTATCATCTTCTGGTCAGTTCTTTGAACTGACATGCATCATAACACTGAAGTTCTACATCCAAATGACATGATGTTTTCAGAGACTCTTTGGGAATCAGACCCGCTGAATTTTGAAAAGATTGGGGATAAATTGCCAATTTTAGGGAAATGGGGAGGGGCATGTAACATGAATATGAAAAAGGTTATTTTCATTTAGTGGATGAAGGACAAGGGAAGTGGAAGAGACTTGTTCTGTAGTGGATCAATGTGAAGAATAACCACAAATGATAAGATATTTTGGTATACAAATGACATAATTTCTTTTCTGGTGTACATCAAAAATGTCAGATATAGTGTAGTAGCTGTTAGTGCTGCTCTTCCAACTGTATTTACAAGCATAACTTTTACCTATGCAGTGAGATGTGGCAGATGAGTTCACATCCCTCTGATCAGCTCTGTGAAAGGAAAAGGCAAGGATTAGGGATGGGCAAGTTCAGGAATATTTGGGGCAAAGTTTTCAGCCACATCACATTATACCAAACCTGAAAATCACAGAAGAAGTTTGTACAAATCTGGAAGTGGTCTGGTGTCCACTCCAAATTTCATTTTTTTTAAACATTTGGGGGGCACAAGGATCACAATAAGGAGACCCTGCACCGTGATTTAACTTTTTTTAAAAGTTGCATCCTGGAAAGGACATTGGGAATTTTTAAAGGAAGATTTTATTTTATTTTATTTTATGCGGGGGAATTGGGGTGAGGGTTTTAGAGGAGCCTAGGAAATTGCAATTATGCCCCTCGGGGCAGCTACACATAGCAATTCAGCTGTACTTTGGTCACACTTTTACTGTAGGCTCAGTGAACAGTTGTACAGTAGCACCTCTTGTGGCAGGGAGATCGGGTAACTGTTGATCAGTAGACTCAGGGTTCATCTACACTGAAGAAATAATGTAGTTTGAAACAACTTTAACTGTTATGGCTCCATCCTACAGAACTGGGATTTCTAGTTTTGTGAGGCTCCAGCACTCTTTGGTAGAGAAGGCTAAAGACCTTATAAAACTACAAATTCCAGGTTTCCATTGGATGGAAATAAATCACTTAAAGTGGTGTCAAACTGCATTTTTTCACAGTGTAGATGCACCTTCCATGAGTAACTACAGTTTCCTTTGTGTTAAGGTATCTCTAGTCAACCCATTCTCTGCTAGTTCAGCCCTAATCTTAACATAGGAAGCCTGTACTCAAGTCCAAGAGGAAGTGACATGCTAGGCAGATGAAAGAAGACATGGAGGGCTCTAGTGCTAAGAAACACACAGCCACAATCCTCTTCTTCTTTTTACCAATCAGGAGCTGCAATAAGGCATGTTTTATTTAAAGCTCATATTTTCAGGTGTGTTTTATTTAAAGCTCATTTCCACCACTCCCCAAATCTCCCAGAGATAATGAGTTTCCTTGATCCCAGTGGGTTGTAGCTTAGACATGTAATTCTTCACTAATTTAATTTCCAGAGTAACAAGTATTTTTAGCAATTTACTTCCTGCTGTGAGAACATTTTCAAAAGCTGTGCAGTTTTCAAAACTATTTGAGTTTGGGATGTGTTCTGTTCAAAATATTTCTAAAGATGATTTTCTGAGCAGATTTTTTTCCTGCACTGAATGTGCAGAGTTAAGTGTTGAGCTGCAAATTTTGTGCAGGATAAGTCCCAAACTACAAAGGTTCTCCTCACCATGGTTTCCAGACAATTGACACACACATTTTTTGACAATTTAGGGGGGAATGTGTTCCAAAAATTCTTTCCATCCCTAATGAAGTTCTCAACTCCCATTTCATCTTCATGTACAGACATTTTTCCTATGCCTTGTAATACAAATTTCAGTATGAGAACATTTTTAACCAAATCCTCAACTCCTGCATTTTGACAGTTTGGCTGATAATCGATATATCTCTACTTCACCTGTGCAAGGCAATTTATAAGGAGCAGACTCTTCATTTTAAAAGTGAATGTTATCACCAACTTACTATACTTTGGCATATATCTGCCTGATTCTAAAGCAGATTGTTGCTGCTTTGGATCCTGTGCTGTCAGAAAGGTGGTATAGAAAAATAAATAAATAATAAATAAGATACCATGATTCATTCACACCACACAATGAGTAAACTGGAGGTTTACAACGTCATAGCAACTGAACAGTCAAACAAAAATAGTTGACACAATTGATTTTTCCCAACACTAGAAAGATTCTCCTTTAGAAATGTTTGCTTCAGGAAGGCACAAGCAAAAGATCACAGGATCCCACTCAACATCTCTCCTCCCCCCCCCCCCCGCTTTGTTTGTATTAAAGAGTAGTGTTTCAGCCAGTATGCCTTCCTAAGTTAAATGTCTATTTGATAAACAGCAGGGGAAATCCTCTTGGTAAGTTTTACAAGTCCCAACCACATGGTGGACAAAGCATGCTTGTCTTCTGAAAATTTATAGTACGTGACAAGCTGGCCTTCTTCCCATTGATGGGGGCTGCAGACCCATCCTAACCTATTGTCTATGGTCTACATGTAACTGTGCAGCTACTTATCTACATATCCAGGAGAGTTCTTGGGTGAGTGACTTTACCCACTCATTGTTGATTACTACTGTCTCTTAAGTCAGAGGGGAGGCTGGTGTCGATCCAAACTGCCTCCAGAAACAACATTTTGCTTCCCATCATGAGTGTATGTGGCAAAACCATGGTGCCTTGGTGCCTCTAAGGACCATGAGGATCAGGGGCAAGTTCTTATCCTGAAGCACACATTACCTTATGAAATGCTTCCTTTAAGGTGCAGTTGGTTCACTCTATGCCAGCTGGGCTTTGTAGTCAATAATCAATGTAGATCCTCTGCTATATGCCTAATGCCTTGCAGAGTTAATGAATTCATGGGTGTGTTCACATTAATGGGATTGACTTGTGCTGCAGGTTTGGGAGTACTATCATTTTGTAGGGCTGCCTCCCTGGCAAAGGCATCTGCTCTATTATTCCAAAGGCAGACCTCAAAAACATTTTTCTGATGGCCTTTTATATGGGATATCCAGGTGGGGCAATTCTATCTTGTATTACCTCAGCTATGCCCAGCCATTTGTCTAGACGGGCTATAGTTTTCCATCAGAGGTTTTATAGTGATTGGTAAGCCAGATGGCCAGCCATGCTTTGGCTGCCTTGGCGGTCCAGTCAGATCTGTATATAGATGGATAAGGGACAATTAAATGGTCTTCCAGGATACTCCTAAGGGTTTCTACCTCTGCAGCCTGGCTGGAGTGAGGGCAAGCCATCCCTTTAAGGGTTAAGGCACTACCCACTACCCACACAAAGCCTTGTAGTCATAGAGTTGGAAGAGACCACAAGGGCCATCCAGTCCAACCCCCTACCATGCAGGAACTCAAAATCAAAGCATCTCTGACAGATGGCCATCCAGCCTCTGTTTACAGACTTTCAAAGAAGGAGACTCCACCACACTCAGAGGGAGTGTGTGCCATGGTCAAATAGCTCTCACTGTCAAGAAGTTCCTCTAATGTTGAAGTGGAATCTCTTTTCCTGTAGCTTGAATCTGTTGTTCCAGGTCCTGTTCTCTGGAGCAGCAAAAAAACAAGGTAGCTCCCTCCTCAATTTGACATCCCTTCAAATATTTAAACAGGGCTATCATATTCTCTCTTAACCATCTCTTCTCCAGGCTAAACATACCCAGTTCCCCAAGTCATTCCTCATAGGGCATGGTTTCCAGACCCTTCACTATTTTAGTCGCCCTCCTATGGACACGCTCCAATTTTTCAACATCCTTTTTGAATTGTGGAGCTCAGAACTGGACACAGTATTCCGGGTGGGGCTTGACTAAAGCAGAATACAGTGGCACTATTACTTCCCTTGATCTAGATACTATACTTCTATTGATGCAGCCTAAAATTGCTTTGGCCTTTTCAGCTGCTGCATCACACTGTTGACTCATGTTCAACTTGTGGTCTACTAGGACTCCTAGATCCCTTTCACACATAGTCTCGTTAAGCCAGGTGTCCCCCATCATATATCTATGCATTTCATTTTTTTACCCTAAGTGCAGTACCTTACATTTCTCCGTGTTGAAATTCATTTTGTTAGCTTTGGTCCAGCTTTCTAATCTAGTTAAGCTTCTTCTAGGGATGATCCCCAAACTGCCAGCCACTGAAAATGCTGAAATGGGGGATGGGAAACTTGTGCCATTTCCCTGTAACTATAAATCCATAGAAAACAACAGATTCTTTACTGAAATTCACCCCTCTGCAAAGAAGGAATATTGTCCATTGCGCAATACATATACTGGAGATGTAGCTATTCCACATTTTTCCAGATAGGATGTACTTAAGAGCAGTGCAGTCACTGGGGGTGTGGGGTGGTGGTGGATCACACCAGGATTCATCCTAAGGTGGGGTGACACTGTGTGTGTTGTTTGGCTTCGTTTCTGACTTATGACAACATTTTCATGAGATGCTTCTTCAGAGGGGATTTGCCATGGCTATCCTCTGTGCCTGAGAGAGTGTGGATTTCCATGGCCGAGCTGAGATTCAGACTCTGGTGTCCAGAGTCCTAGTCCAATGCTCAAACCACTACGCCACACTGGCTGTCATGATGGGGTGACACCACTGGTCTCCAAACATTTGCCTTTTTGCCGAAATGGGCTGTGGCATTCACCTGTGCCCCATTAAAATGATGAAGAGATGGGGTGAGTAGGGTGAGGCTCAGTGGGAGGAGAAAGGATTTGAATTTTATTTTTTTTTAATTTAAAAATAAAATAAATCTTTAAAAATTACATTTTATCAAATTTTTACTTCAACAACATGAATACATATATGTAATTTCATTTTGGTTGTGCATATATATAATTTTAATTTTACTAGTTGTTTATGTCACAACTATTACCACTACATTCAGTGAATTGTAGGAATTATGATTAATAAGTAATATTAGTACAAAAAACATTCCTAAGGATTCTGTATGGTGTGGTATGGGAGGAGGTCAGTGGAGGGGGAGACACCATTAGTTACTGCATCGGCTGATGCCAAACCTAGTAATGTCACTGCTTAAGAGGAGTGTTTATTGTTTGTACAATCACTCTGGCTCCTCCTATTATGAATTCCCAGTGAATGAGACTCCACACCAAGGCCAACCAGACCTTCTCACAGGGGCTGAATTTAAGTTCTGCAGGTTTTAGGTTACAAATGGCATATGCTACAATCCTCTGGATACCCAACTGCTGCTGGGTGAGGGTGGCACCTATCTCTGGTCTGAAATCACCAACTGAATTAAAAAAATGGGTTTGTCACATCAGGGTGAGCCAGTGCAGGGTCTTTTGCTAGATTACAATTTAACTCAGCAAGAGCCTTCTGCTGTTCTAGTTCCTAGTTCCAGGAAGCATTCTTTTTAAGAAGAGCATAGAGGGGGTGAACTTTTTCTACACTTATCTCCTGCCTGCCTGAATTCAGCAGAGACTGGAAAAGAGTATCTGATTCAGCTATGTAAAAGTTATATAACTTTGAAAGTGAATATATAATAGACCAAAATAATTTTGTGGTGAATCTTATCTCTAGGGAAGAAAGAACAGGGTGGGTGTTATGTTTCATCACTATCCAATTTGTCCCCCAGTAGACAATTAATGTTTTGTGTCTCTTTGATCTTCTATCAAGATAAATAAGAAGGAAGCTTAGGTAATTAAAATACAAATAATCAGGTTACCTCTTGTTGGGGACAGTTACAAATTAAGGAATGGTTTTCTGGAGATAAAAGCAACATCATAGGCTGCTAAAATCTGTTTACATATTATTACTTCTATTAATATTGATGAGGGAGTGCCTGTGTGATCAGTTACCACAAACGTGAAATATCATACCACCACAGACATGAACTATCATGTCTCCTTTCACCATTGCCAAAAAAATGGCTGTCATCCTGTTCAATAATTATGATGACGTAAGCCTAACAACATTGTAATTATCCCAATTTACATTTTCACTCATTGCATGATCACAAGGACAAAATGTAGTCCTGTTTCCTAAATTGCAGGGGGTCCTGAGAGGGTACCCACAAGTTGCAATTAAGGAAATTGATTTAGTTCAATATGAAGTAGTGAGAGGGCTTTGGTAACATAAACCTGGGAATCTTAAGCTTTTGTAGGTAGCCCTGGTGGCACAGTGGTTAAATGCCAGTACTGCCACCACAAAGTTGTGAGTTCGATCTCAGGGTTTCAAGGTTGACTCAGACTGCCATCCTTTTGTAGGTCAGTAAAATGAGTGTCCAGCTTGTTGGGGGCAATGGGCTAATAGATTATAAACTGCTTGGAGAATGCTAAGTTCACTAATTAAGCAGTATAGAAATGTAAATGCTAATGCTAAATGCTTTGTATACCAGTTCCAAACCTCAAAGAACTCCAGAAGCAGGTTCCAAATTAGTTTAGTTTATTTATAAAAAGGGAAATCAACACACGTGCTAAGCCCACTCTATCTCACACACAACAACAATAATGAAAAGGCAGTAAAAGATAGCAAGTTGAAGCATTGTAAAAAGGCACTACTATAGCGATCCTGAAGCATAGCTCCAATTGCAGGGTTACCAGAATGAGGATGGCTTGTATCCGCCTGCAATATGTGGAGTGGCTGGCTACTGAGGTGTCCAGCAGAAATCAGAAACAGAGGTTCTGACTGGCTTCAAATTGCTATTGTCTAGGCATGTGTATTTATAGAAAGAAATGGGCCCTGGAGCAATGTTTCAGGAGTTAAACAGTATATCCAGGAATTAAATGACTTTCCCAGAAGGAAAGAATGAAATGAGATATGAGAAAAACTGGATAATCCATGTGAATGTCCTCAACAAAAAGTGTTTCATTACCAGAAGGAAACTCCCTTTGCTGTATGCAAGCAATTACCAGGTCCCGCACCTACCATCACACACCTTGGTGAGGGGATTATGCTGATTCCTATCTTAAGTGTTCTAATCTTGGTTAAGTGCCTTGGATTCTCCCATGATGAACCATCTGGATTGTTAGGATATGAATGGGATATATAGTCAAAGGTGAAATGTAAAGATGTGTGTGTGTCTGTAATTTTCCACTTGAGAACAGTTTTCTAGACAAGGCACAAACAATATTTAGAGAAACAGGGTGAATCAACGCCAGGTGGTAACAGAGACATCAACAATGTATTTTCCCAGAGGTAAAACTAATGAAACCAGATTTTGTTATGGATAACAAAGATATATCAAATATTAAACATCGTTAGCTTGGGAAAGTTACTCACGTGGTGGATGATGGACAGCAAGAGGCTGGGTTAACATACATCATACAGACATTATCCAATTAACATAAAGTTAACACCTAGAAGGTGGAGTATGGGATGGGCCTAGAGAGTCCTTTGTCTAAAGAATTGTTTATTGTTTAAGATGTGAGCGTGTGTGGTTGGATGCAGTGGTTTTAACTGCAACAAGTTGGATCCTAATGCTTTTGGGATTGTTAAAGATGTAATCTTGTATGGCTGAACTGGACAAGTTCATCACAATGGATTTTACTTAGTTATCTTATTTTTACTTTTTATATGCATTAATAAAGCTATGCTTTTGGACTTTATAATGTGTCTTCTTGACTGAGGAAGACAGGATTGCCTGGAGAAGAGAAGCTGAGCCAGTTGATGGCAAATCTACACAGTGGCTGTGGATCACAGCAGCCAGCTTGTCCTGCAGACTCTGCTGGGTGCCAAAGGGCATACTACAACACTCATCATCCACACACCAACAAGGGTTATGGGGCCCAGTTATGGCTTCTCTGCCAGTTATGGCTGTTTTGCCAATTTAAGACTGTTTTTGCCTAAAGAGAGGCTTGTCTGCCAAATGTGGCTGGTCTGCCAGAGGACAAAGAGGCCAAATGTCCAGGAGGACAAAAGCCCAGGAGTCCAGATCACAAATTTGCAATGTGGCCAAGAGGCAAGGATTGCCTATCCACGACTTCAGCTGTGCCAGGACAAGTGAAACCATGCTTCAGCGGTTGCTGGGAAAAGCAGAGGTGGCTTCAAATCTCCAGATGTAAGTAAAAGTTCACTGCTAAGCTGTTTCTGCCGGATGGCAAAGTGCAGACCTCTTTAAAGACGGTTGTCTGAGGACTCCACTCTTTAAACAGTAAGATGCAGAAAAAGAAAATCAAAGCCTAAAAATGCTGAGAATACTGCGGGTTCAATACAGTGAAATTTTTGTTTTTGTTCAAGCTGCAAAAGACTCTGTTAAAGGCCATTTTGTTTGATATGGAAGCAGCTGGGGCTTGAGTCACAGAATACATGTTGCAATATATGCAGTTTTAAAATGCAGCATGATTGCTGGACACAGGCGGTTGCCTAAGCCAAGAGAACTCATTCTGTTACCCCTCTCTGAGTTACAGTTAAAAGTTTTGGGAGAGGATGTTTCTTCAGCCAAAGGTTTTGGGAACTGAAGAAAGAATGAATGTTTTCTACACAACTTTGTCACAAATGCTGTGGTCAAAGGACTTTACAGTTCTTGGAGGAAAATACAAAAATCCCTGGTGGGGGTAAAATTTTACACAGTGGTCAATGCTGTGTGGGGCTATAGCAGGTTTGCTAAGATGCCTGAAGTTCAAAGGCTGCAACGGTGTTGCTAAATGCCAAAAGTTTTGCTGGAGGCCTGAGGTTCCAAAAGATGGGAATCTGTTAAGCCAAGCGGTTTGCTTGAAGAGGCCAGAGAATGTCAAAAAAAAAAAAAAGCAGTTTGCTTGAAAAAGCCAAAATGTAGGCTTGGGAGAAAGCCTGGGACAGCATCTTGAGGTCAAGAAAATGCGTCCTGAAAAAAAAGACAGCTGATGCACGGAGTGCGAATCGATGCTTTTACTACAGCAGAACAAGAGTTTTGAAAATGGCAATGCAAGGATGTTTGCTACAATCAACAATCTATCTACAACCCAGAGACATTGGGAGAAACAGAGAAGCTACAAGCTGTTTTACAGATCTGTGACTGTGACTCAAACAGGTGAAACCTGAGGACAAAAGTCTATATATTCTGGGACATATGTTACAGTTTTGCTGAAAAATAAAGAAATCCTCCAATCTTAAAGATGTTAAAAAAAATTGAAAAATGTCTACATGCCAAGTTTTGGTGAGAAAAGTTTGAAAATGTTTTACATATACCTGATTTTACAAAAGGTGTTTAGCTGGTGGTCAGGGGATATACACTGAGCTTTGTGGGAGATAAATATAAAAATTACCCCGGCTGGGGAGGTGTGTACAAAAGCTATAAGAGAAAAAATATGTGTTTTATACAAAGTGAGACAAATGCTAAATGTGCAGGTGTGAGAAATGAATAATTGCATTCTAGTTATGCACATCAATAATATAGAATCCTAGGAGACATAGGATTTGAGAGTTTGGTTAAGCTAATAAAATATAGGTTTTAAATTTTTTTTAAAAAAATGTTTTATTATACAAATGATTTGGGAGATGTTTGGTTTGCCACAGAGTAAAAAGTCAAGGTTTTACCTGTGACAAAACCGGAACAAGTGAATTACAAAAATGACCTGTTGAGGTTGGTTTAAGCTGTTAAACAAAAGGGACAAATGTGTGTTACTGAGTGACAACAATTATTTTCTTAATGATTATGGATAGATTTTCCAGAGTTTTTATATGTCAGAGTTTTAAGACAGAGATGTGATATAATTGAAAGGTTTTAACAATAGATAAATATAAAAAAAAAATTGATTACAAAGGGGTCTTTGCTCACAGACCGGGGAAAAAAAGAGAATTCTTGGCTCACAGTTTGAGAAACTAGCTAAAAAAGAAAAATCTAACATTGTTACACATGTTATGTGGGGATCCACTGAATTTAAAATATTTAACAGGTTTTAGACAATATACAAAGATATATGTGCTAACATGTTTTAAAAGAAAAATTAAACCAAAGTGTCAAAATGGTGTTATAAAATATTCAAAAATAACAGTTGGAGATTTCACCTTGATGGTGAAAAAAAGTTTTAATGTTCAAGTATAACAATTATAAAAAACATTCAAGTTTTGACTGAGAGTTCCTGCATGGCAGGGGGTTAGACTAGATGCCCTTATGGTTTTTTTTTCAACTTTATGATTCTAAGTTGAAAAAAGATACATTCAACCAAGAGGTTTTACTAAAAATAAGACAGTTAAAAATCCAAGTGTCAGGAAATAGAGGGACACACAACACACAAAAAATAGACAAACATTAATTTTTTTTTAAAGTGAGGAAAACACTTTAGGTCAGACAATACAGACAAGATCATTAAAAGATAAAATGACAAAAATCAAAGGACACACAAGTCCAGAAATGATACATGTTATGTCAAAAAAAATTAATAGAGAGTGAAAACAACACACAAGTTTATTATACAAAAGACAAGAGTTTATACATAAGTGGCTGGTGAGCCGGAGAGTTTCAAAGAGAGTTTTAAGGAGTTTCAGACAGTGTTAAAGAGTTTCAGGGAGTTTCAGAGGTTTTAAAAATTATAAAAGGTTTTTTTCTGTTGAGAAAAGTGAAAATGATACACTACAATACAACAAAAAAAGTTTAAGTGTTTAAAATTGACAAAGAGATGTTTAAAAGGTGGTTGATAGACCTAAAGACAAAAATCACAAGATAAATGGATATATAAAAATAAAAGATGCCTGATGGCAAATAAAAATACAAAGCTAGGTTAATAACAAAAGGATTTGTTCAACAAAGGTTTGAAAACATTGATAAAACAGTCTGAGGCTGAGAGCTTGTGACTAAAATAAGCTTTTAACAGTAAAGAGGGGCTAGTAAATACAACATTTTGGTTTTGAGATTGCTTGTTTAAATGCTGATGTGTTAACACAAAGAGATGACAGCTTTGGTTGTTTAGATTCAAGAGATTTAAAAAAATAATAAAAAAAGTTGTCTAGAGAGATGTGGTATCAAAAGGTTTTGATTTTTGAGATTTTATTTTTTGAAGTTACTGGACTGCTGATAAAATGTGTTTAGTGAGTCAACATAGAAAGATTAAGAAAGTGTGATTTACAAAGTACAGAGGTGGTGACAAGTTTAAAGTCAAAAGGTTTTGTTTAGAATAAAGTTACAGAGAGTTTTAAATATCCAGATATAGAGAGGCTTTATAAAAGGTTTGATGTTTATAGTTGACAAATAATAGATTATAATTGTGTTGTTATAGGTGTTTTAAAAAAAATTGTTTTGGTTTAAGATAATAGATTAGACAACAATAAAACATTTGATAAGTTTTTTTTAAGAGATAGAAGCTTGTGATTTAAAATAGCCACATTGTGATAGAGTGTTTTATAAATAGTTTATTTGCTTTAAAGTTATGTGATATGATAGTCAGTTTAAAGATTGTTGTTTAAATATAGACAAGCTTAATAGTTTGATAGATTAAAAATAAGGATATATAGTTATAAGTGTTGATAGAGTTTTAAGTGCTGATAAGACAAATATATATAACATTAGATGAGATAAAATAGATTAAACAGTTATAAGATTTAAATTGTGAGTTGTCAGTTGTGATATATAGAGATTCACAGACATACATTTTTATGACAAAACCAAGGTGTTAAAAAATGTTAAAATATAGGTCAAGATATGTTAGAGTTTTATGACAAAATGCTAGGGAAAACTAGTTCAAAATAAAATTGTGTGCTTAGAGTTTAAAGCCAAGACACAACACTATAGATATATTAACAAAGGGTTTTAGAGATAAAACAACATTTAACAATTATTATAACAGGTTGAGGTGTTATTTTAGATATATAGAGTCAAACATTGTGTTTAGATGGTTTTAATAACAACAACAAAATAATTCTCACACATCTATACATTTCAGGAGGGGATTGTTAGGATATGAATGGGATATATAGTCAAAGGTGAAATGTAAAGATGTGTGTGTGTCTGTAATTTTCCACTTGAGAACAGTTTTCTAGACAAGGCACAAACAATATTTAGAGAAACAGGGTGAATCAACGCCAGGTGGTAACAGAGACATCAACAATGTATTTTCCCAGAGGTAAAACTAATGAAACCAGACTTTGTTATGGATAACAAAGATATATCAAATATTAAACATCGTTAGCTTGGGAAAGTTACTCACGTGGTGGATGATGGACAGCAAGAGGCTGGGTTAACATACATCATACAGACATTATCCAATTAACATAAAGTTAACACCTAGAAGGTGGAGTATGGGATGGGCCTAGAGAGTCCTTTGTCTAAAGAATTGTTTATTGTTTAAGATGTGAGCGTGTGTGGTTGGATGCAGTGGTTTTAACTGCAACAAGTTGGATCCTAATGCTTTTGGGATTGTTAAAGATGTAATCTTGTATGGCTGAACTGGACAAGTTCATCACAATGGATTTTACTTAGTTATCTTATTTTTACTTTTTATATGCATTAATAAAGCTATGCTTTTGGACTTTATAATGTGTCTTCTTGACTGAGGAAGACAGGATTGCCTGGAGAAGAGAAGCTGAGCCAGTTGATGGCAAATCTACACTCTGCTGGGTGCCAAAGGGCATACTACAACACTCATCATCCACACACCAACCTAATATGGTATGGGTGGTTTGCTTCACTGGGTGCTCCCTTTTTGGCTACCTGACTAAAACATCCCCTTAATATCAATTTGATATCAAAAATTAAAGAAGGGTGATTGAGAACAGGATCCTAGGGTAACAGCCCCCAAATCCTACTTTTGAAGCCTTTGAGCTTCACCCAATACAGCTATTTCTGAGATGCTGGAGATGAGAGTGGTGAATAATGATATGTCTAGCCCTCTGCTGTTCTTAGAACATACCTAAGACTGCAACAAGGATTCCACAAGGAGAGGATTAGAGACACCATTACCACCCTATTCTCCAGTGCCTAGGAAAAGAAAGTATGTGGAGATTGGTGCAATGCTTCAAAGGTATGATTTGGAGATGTAGCATAGGGAGGTGTTGTAACTTTTTCTCCACAACTATTTCTCATAGTGCAGGCTCTGAGCCAATGCTTTTTAATAAAATCAGTTTGCATCAAGATCATCTGCCAAATAAAATTCACAGCTCAGTATTTGGACTCAGGTTTCTCCAATACAAGCCAAGGTCCCATCCATTGTACAATCTTATTCCATGCATTTTTCCTTAGAGAAATACAGTTAGCCCTTCTCAAATGTGGAATTGCTATCTGTCAGATTGGAGGATCTGTTGGTGGCCCCACCCTGTTCTCCCCAATGGTAGCATATACAGTGACCATACACATGTTGCACCACCATTGGGAAGATCAAGACTTGAGGTCCCACTTTTCTGCTATCTGCGGTAGGATCTGGAACAGAACCCTGTGGATACGAAGGGCTGACAGTAAGATGGCATGCACAGTGTTCAGGGAACTTTGCAAATGTCAGGTCTGGATCTCTACTATTGCCTTAATGTAAAGACATCTCACCAAGTTGTTTGGAACTGCACAAACTGTATCATTGCCAGAATTAGTTTCAAAGGTCAGAAGGAATAGGGGAAATAATTTGTTTTGTGCTGTATTTTATTTTTGTTGTTGTTCTTTTAAAAAAAAATATCCTGTCTTTTCGCATAAATATAAATATTCAAGTTGCACATACATATAAACATGGATACACTCACGTGTATGTAGGTATGTCTGTGTGTATCCTGTTTAACAAATTTTAACTGTTTTTAATTCTATAAACTATTCAATTGCTCTTTACAATAATAGATTATTTGTTGTTAGCCGCCTCCAAGTAGACTTTGGTTTAAGATGACTCTATGATAGACGTCCAAGTTACCCTGCTCAGTCTTGCAGACTCAGGACCATGGCTTCCTTCATTGAGTCTATCCCTCTGGAATGTGGCCTTCCCCTTTTCCTACTATCCTACATCTTACCAAGCATTATTGCCTGTTTTAATGAATCAAGTTTTCTTATGATATGACCATATGCAACAGCCTCAGTTTAGTCACCTTGGCTTCTAGGGATAGTTCAGGCCTCATTTGCTCTGGGGCCTATTTCTTTGTCTTTTTAGCAGTCCACAGTATCCTCAGACCTCTTCTCTAGCCAGTGGTGCATCGGGGGTTGGTGTCACCTGGTGCGGGAGGGGGAGCAGCAAGAAGGGCAGACTGCTTTGGCCCCTGGAGGTCTGTTTAGACTCCAGTGTGGCTGCAGCCATTCTGAGGCCCAAATGGAAGGGATTGTCCCCTCCCAGCAGCCATTGCCACAGGAGGGAGCAATGCCAGGCCCGTGGAGGTCTGTTTGGGCTTCGACATAGCTGCAGCTGCACCAAAGCCCAGATGGAAGGGACTGCCCCCTCCAGCAGCACCACTGCTGGTGGGGGCATTGCCAGGCCCCAGAGGTCCGTTTGGGCTCCTACAATTCGAATGTATCTGCTTTAATGTTTGTTTTGATGTTTTGAAATGCTGTACGCCGCCCCGATTGCCTAGCAGAGGGGCGGGATATAAATAAAAATTATTATTATTATTATTATTATTATTATTATTATTATTATTATTATTATTATTACATGGCTGCAACCATACTGAAACCCAAATGGAGGGCACTGCTGTGGCTGCAGGGCAAGCATAAAAGGGACACAATGCCCTTTCTCACTTGCCCAGCAGCTGCGCTGGGTGTACCATCCCTCTGGGGTGTCACCTGGTGTGGTCCACATCCCCTGCACCATCCCAACAACACCACTGTCTCCAGCACCACATATCAAATGAGTTGCTTTTCTTCCTATCAGCTTTCTTCAATGTCCAGGTTTCACAGTCATACATCAAAAAAGGAAATACCTTGTCTCCAGCTTATCATTTGTATCATGTTATCATATATCACAATCATGGTCTTGCCTTAATCATAGGCTTGCTTGGTGAGGATATGAGACAGAGCCTTATAGTGGCTGCTACACCCTTTGGAACCCCTTCCATGGGAGGCTAGGCTGTCTCCCTTCCTGCTCTTCTTTCAGCAGCAGGCAAAAACTTTTCTCTTCAAGCAAGTTTTTAATATGTAACTATGTACAGGGAAGCTTCTTATTGGGAGTGTTTACTGTGGCATTTTTAAAATGGTTTTATATTTTAACTTAATATGTTTTTAAGGATTTTATATGTTTAACTGTTACATTAATGCATTTTAATTGTGCTTTAAAATTATACTTTATTTTAAGCATCTTTTGTGATGCAGTTTGGGTCCAATTTAGGGGGAAAGCAGCATATAAAAATAATATAATATAATATAATATATAAATAATTACCACCCAACTGGAGTAGTACCCAGTTGTGTGTTTTTAATCTGTTTTGGTTTTAGCATTTTGTAAGATGCCTTCATTCCCAATAGTGGGAACGTCTGGGATATCAATGAATGCTAATGCTAACGCTAATGCAAATGATGATCATAAATATGGTTGTACAGATATAATAAGACTGAGCAAGAAACAGCACAACTGCTTGTGGTGAGGAGTCTCATTTCCAATCATGTGCTATTACTCTTGCTCTTTCTTTTGTTTTCAAAGTGACAAATGGCCTCCCTCCCCCATTTCTTGCAAATCTCATTAAGGAGTAAAGCAATGAAGCTTCGACATACCTCATGAGCCATTCTTTCCCTCCAAGAGTCAAAAGCAAAACACAATGCAGGATTCAGGTTGGGAGTATTTTAAGGATTTCAACCACAGTAAAGGAAGGTGTGCAGTGGCAAGGGCATTGTGTGAGTAGTATAATATCTACTGCAGGGCTTGCAGCAACACAGACAGCATTGCCTACAAATATTATTGAAGAATGAGTTCTCCTTTTGTTAGAAACCATCTGTTTTGAATATTGCATTTAGAGGAATGAACTGCTTCAGAGCCAAAGTTCTCATTTGTCATATTTTGGGGGGAGGGGGAGTGGAGAATGAAATGTTATTATTGAGAAATGGCATCAGTCCTGAATGGTACCTTGCCTCCAGTTTATCATTTGTATTGTGATATCAGCATGTAAGGAATTTCCCTGTTGCTGAACTCCTGCAACTCCAAGTCATCAGCTCCTAATCGTACAGCTGGGGAAACACCACAAGCAAGCATCACTTATTATTGTTGGGAGAAGAAGGAAGAACTTGACAGAGGATGCTCATTTTGGACAGCAATCTCTATTGAGATAGCTTGCCAATTTGTACACCTTTCCGTCACTGTCTTGTTCAAAACCTAAAGGTTGTTCCATAAACACAGTTTCCTCAAGACAAGCATTCAAGTATGCAGTCTCAAAATCAAAATGTTGCACTAAGTGACCTCTCCTTGCTGCTAAAGCCAAAACCAACCTCAGGTTCTTAGGCTTAGCTGTTGGCAAAAATGTCTTGTCAAAATTCTCAAACCTCGGCTGAGCAAAACCTATTGCCACCAACCTAGCTTTGTATCTCTGACTACCATCTGACATCTCCTTTCTCTTGTAAACCCATTTACAACCAATCACCTTGTGATCTTTAGGTCTTTCAACAATTTCAAACACCTCTTTGTCTACCAAAGACATGTACTCTTGCTCTATAGCAGACAACCATTTCTCCCTTTCCTCATCAGGAAAACTTTGCAAATCTTTGTAATTCTCCGGTTCATCAACCACAACTGCACAAACTCTAGCTTCCTGTACAACAAAACAATCTGGTTGTTTTCTGACTCATTGAGTTCTCCATGGAATGAAAGCTTTTGTTTTACCTCCCTCATCTTCAGTGTCAGAACTTGTGTGAGAACTCCTATCCCTTTGTCTCTTTGTCTCAGACATCCTAGATGTAGTTGGTCACGTTTGTGTTGACTGATATGATGTGCTAGCTTCACTATCTGAAGAAGCTGACTCCTGTTTCACCACCCCTCCATTTCTGGTAGGTGTTTCTAACTGCCCCAATTTAAGAAAAACTTCTTTGTTGGAGTGCAATCTGTCCCAACCTGAATGCTTATCAAAGTTGGCACTTCTGAATAGCAAGATTTCTCCACCACCAAGATGAAATCTGTAACTATTCCCAGAATAATCCACAAACATCAACCTTCTCCACTTGGGCTGATTTTTCTTTTTGAAAGCTGCTGGCACATACACATTTGCATACTGCCCAAACACCCTAAGGTATTTCAGATTAGGTGCTCTCCTGTAAAGCATGTGAAAAGGTGTGTTCTTTACAGCTGAAATCCATGTACGATTTGCTAGAAAATTAGCTGTAAGAATTGCCCTGGCCCAGAAATTTTCAGGTGCATTTGCATCTAATATCATGCAATCTTTTATCTGCTTTAGGACACCAATTCTTCTCTCTGCCAATCCAGCCTCTTGAGGAACTCCAGGATTGGTTGTGTTATGTCTAATCCCTTTCTTTCTCAACCAGTTTCCCAAACTGTGAGATAAGATTTCACCTCCCCAGTCTATGACCAAAGACCTTACTTTGTAATCAAATCCTCTTTCAATCATGTTCACCCAATCTTTAAACCTGTCTGATGCTTCACTCTCTTCTTTCAGAAGCATCACATAAGAAAACCTGGTGAAGTGATCCACAATCACCATGAAATATCTACTGCCCCCTAGTGACTTGACTGTCGGACCAGAAATATCAACATGAACCATCTCAGAAGGATGTTTTGCTATGCGTTTGCTACACTTTGCCACAGGAAAAGCTTTCAACTTTATCCTGCTGCAAACCAAGCACTCCAGGTGATTTGAACAGGGTGACATTTTAAAATCTGGGCATATCTCCTCCAGTTTCCCAAGACTATTGAAACCAGTATGACCCATTACTCTGTGAAAATAATGAATACAATTTGAATGCGAAGGCACATTTTGTACAATCGCACATTCTGCCTTATCTAGCATGTAATGCATTCTGTCTTTCTTTAAAGCTTTTGCACAAACTTCCTCATCTTTGTAAATTATGCATTCATCCCCCACAAACTGCAGTGTATACCCTTCTGTGGTCAAAGCAGACACACTAACTAAACAGTTTTGTAATTTAGGCACACAAAACATTATCAAAAGATTTACCAAAACCAGGAATGCAAACAGGCCCCATCTGCTTGATTTCTCTTGCTGCTCCATCAGCTAGAGCAACAGAGTTCACTGTGGAGGGTTTCTTATTTCTGAATAGTTCAGGAGTGTTTACCATGTGTCCAGTGGCACCAGAGTCCAAAATCCAGGCTTGGCTCACCATCTGCTGACTCACACTGTCACAGCCCTGTGTAACAGCTGCAGTTCCTTTGTTAGCCCCAAAGTCTCTGGGTTGTTGTTGTTGGTTCTTCTTCTTTTTGTCTGCTGCAAATTTCCTGCAGTCCTGCTTCAAATAACCTGCTTTCTTGCAGTAGAAGCATATCTTTTCCTTGGAAACAGCTGCCCTCTCCACTTGCATCTCTCTGGATGCTCCCTCTGAAGCATTTGATGACTTTAAAGATGCTGACAGCTTTTTGTGTAATCCTGCTTCAAACCTGTGGCGTTGGCTTTCTTCAAGTTCCCTAGAGGCCACTAGCTCCATGGTAATCTGTGCCTCTGGTACCCCTTGTAGTCCATGCAATATGTTATCATAATCAGATGCAAGAGAACCAAGAAGAATATACGCTTTATGTAATGGAGGAATTTCAACTCCTCTCATTTGTATTTGGTTAAATAATTCCTGCATCACTTCCAGATGCTGTTTTGGAGATTGACCTTTCTCCATTTTCTGCCCATACAGTCTCTTGCACCACATCATTTTGGCTAAAGCTGAAGCAGACTGGTGTATGTCCCTCAAGGAATCCCAAATGTCTTTAGCCAAAAGTTTTCTCCCTCATATGATTTATGAGGCCAGCGCGGGGGGAGAGAGACTTTGTCAGCTGCCCTGCAAAGGGCCTTCAAACTCTCCCAAACCCAGCACCGGAGACGCGGAGCTGCGGAGAGAGGCGGGACCACCTGGGCCTATAAAGAGGCCCCTTTGAGCCTTACCTCCTCAGCGGCCAGTGCGGGGGGAGAGAGACTTTGTCAGCTGCCCTGCAAAGGGCCTTCAAACTCTCCCAAACCCGGCACCAGAGACGCGGAGCTGCGGAGAGAGGCGGGACCACCTGGGCCTATAAAGAGGCCCCTTTGAGCCTTACCTCCTAGCGGCCAGCGCGGGGGGGGAGAGACTTTGTCAGCTGCCCTGCAAAGGGCCTTCAAACTCTCCCAAACCCGGCACCGGAGACGCGGAGCTGCGGAGAGAGGCAGGACCACCTGGGCCTATAAAGAGGCCCCTTTGAGCCTTACCTCCTCAGTGGCCAGCGTGGGGGGAGAGAGACTTTGTCAGCTGCCCTGCAAAGGGCCTTCAAACTCTCCCAAACCTGGCACCAGAGACGCGGAGCTGTGGAGAGAGGCGGGACCACCTGGGCCTATAAAGAGGCTCCTTTGAGCCTTACCTCCTCGACGGCCAATAGTGCCAATAGTGGCAGAATACGATCCTTCATACCCAGTATTGACTTTATAGCCTGTTGAACAATGCCCAAGGAGGACTATAAATTGATGGCAGTATAGCATATATTATCATTGGGACTCTCGGGAAGAGGGCGACAAGGTCAATCATTTGCTGATCTGGGCCCTTTACCAATCACCCTGAGCGGACTCTTAACATCGTTAACTGACTCTGATAGATTTTGATTGGTTTAAATGGGCTAATTGGCTAACTAGTCCCTCTGATTACCATCTACTGGGTCAACCCTTCTATTTCCGAGGTGTGGGAAGACACAGGGGCACCTATAGAAGTAGTGTTGGGGAATAGGAGGTACGGTCAGAACAGGGTGGACATATGTTACAAAAAAAGGCGGGATCGCTGTTTAATAGCTATCCCACCTCCAGTCCCCTCTGTTTCCCAGAATGGTTTGGGGAGCAGACCTTCCATTCCCCAGAGCCTCACTCTGCTCATTTGTAATGCCAGGTCAGTGAAAAACAAGACACATATCATCCAGGATCTCCTCCTGGATGAGAATGCCGACCTGGCTTGTTTCACAGAGACCTGGCTGGGAGAGGATAGCGCTGCTACTTGGGCACAGGCCCTCCCAGCTGGGTACTCTGTTAGTGAGCAGGTGAGGGGAAGTGGGCGGGGAGGCGGTGTGGCTCTAGTCCATAAGAACACCTTGACCTTGACCAGGATACCTATCCGGAACACGGTCCACATCGAGTGTATGTACCTTAGCCTGAAGACCAGGGATAGTTTAGGGATTCTGCTAGTCTACCGACCACCCCGTTGTCTAGCAGACTCCCTGACCGAGCTGACACAACTGGTCTCTGAGCTCTTGCTGGAGTCTCCCAGACTTTTGGTCTTGGGAGACTTCAACATTCCGCTCGAGACCAGTTTAACAGGTCCAGCTCGGGAGTTCATGGATTCCATGACAAACATGGGCCTATCCCAATTGGTCAACGGGCCTACACATTGTGCAGGTCATACACTTGATGCAGTCTTTAATACGGAGCAGGAATATCCGTGGGCGGAGGTAGTATATACCTCTGCATTGTCATGGACGGATCATTTCCTGGTCAAGATGGAACTTAAAGCCAGCATCTGCCTTGCCGGGGGTGGTGGACCTATTAGAATGGTCTGCCCTCGAAGGCTAATGGAGCCAATTGGATTCTGGAAAGCCTTAGAGGTATTAATGGTTGGGAATGCCGGTGACCCTGTCGAGACTCTGGTTGACACTTGGAATAGTGATCTTACCAGGGCCATCGACACGATCGCTCCCAAGCGCCCTTGCCATCCCGCTCCTAATCGTAGGCCATGGTATACACCTGAGCTTAGGAGGATGAAGTGGTATGGACAACGGCTAGAGTGCAAGTGGTGAAAACTCGACAGAACTGGCCATAGGAATTTTCTTCATTCCTATCGGGAGGTGATACGTGCAGCAAAGAAGGCATTCTCCTCTGCACGTATTGTGTCTGCAGAGTCTCGTCCAGCAGAGCTGTTTAGGGTGGTAAGGGAAATGACGCAAGTACCCCCTGCGCCAAATCCCTTGCTTAACCCAACAACGGCCTGCTGTGATGCATTTAACAACTACTTTGCAGACAAAATCTCTCAGATAAGAGCTGACCTTGACGCAACTATTGGGACAGAGTCTATAGGCGAGGTGTCCACCGACTCCGCCGATGTAATTTTACTGGATCAGTGGCAATCTGTGAGTACCGAGGACATGGACAAGCTGCTTGGTAAGGTGAGGAAGACGACTTGCCCTCTCGCCCCTTGCCCATCTTGGCTGGCCATCCAGGGGGGGGTGCACTGATGAGAATCCTTACGGATATCATCAATGCATCCTTCAGGGAAGGACATGTTCCTTCATGTTTAAAGGAAGCGGCGGTTAGGCCGCTTCTGAAAAGACCTTCCCTGGACCTCCTGGGTATGAGTCATTGCTGCCATTCTTGAGCAAGGTGATCGAGAGAGCAGTTGCTCTTCAGCTCCAGGCAGTCTTGGATGAAACCGATTATCTAGACCCATTTCAAACCGGCTTCAGGACAGGCTTTGGGGTTGAGACTGCCATGGTTGCCTTGACCGATGATCTGCGTCTGAGCATCGACAGGGGTAGTGTGACCCTGTTGGTGCTCTTAGACCTCTCAGTGGCTTTTGATACAATAGATCATGGCATCCTCTTGGACCGCCTGGGGGGGTTAGGTATCGGAGGCACTGCTTTGCTGTGGTTCTGGTCCTTCCTCTCGGGTCGGTCCCAGAGGGTGCTGCTCGGGGACTGTAGCTCCAGCAAGAGGGACCTCACTTGTGGGGTCCCTCAGGGAGCTATTTTGTCCCCGATGTTGTTTAACATCTATATGAAGCCGCTGGGTGAGATTATACGGAGTTGTGGTGCTGGGTGTTATCAGTACGCTGATGACACCCAAATCTATTTCTCCATATCTCGTTCGTCGGTCTCGAATTCCAATGGCATCTCTTCTCTCAATGAATGTCTTGGGGCGGTAATGGGCTGGATGAGGAAAAACAGATTGAAGCTGAATCCAGACAAGATGGAGGTGCTCATGGTAGCGGCCCCGAAACCAGGAATTGGGTTGCAACCTCCAGTCCTGGATGGGGTCACACTCTCCTCCAGTGACTGTGTTTGCAGCTTGGGGGTGCTCCTCGACTCATCGCTCCTGATGACTAATCAGGTAAATGCGACGGTCAGGAGTGCCTGTTATCAGCTTCGGCTGATACGCCAGCTGCGCCCGTTTCTGGAAGTAAGGGATCTCGAAACTGTGGTGCACGCGTTGGTAACCTCACGCCTCGACTTCTGCAACGCACTCTACATGGGGCTACCCTCGTGCCTGGTTCGGAAATTACAGCTGGTACAGAACATGGCAGCCAGACTTGTTTCGGGAACATCTCGGAGGGATCACATCCTTCCGGTTTTGAGGTCCCTCCACTGGCTGCCTATCAGCTTCCGGGCCAGGTACAAGGTGTTAGTTATCACCTTCAAAGCCCTAAATGGCTTGGGTCCAAGCTATTTCAGGGACTGCCTTCTCCCGTATAATCCTCCCCACGCTCTTCGATCCTCCGGGAGGAATTTGCTACAGCCTCAGAAATCGAGGCTTGTGGCTACCTCCCGGGGGGCGTTTTCTGTTTTTGTGCCTAAGCTCTGGAACGGCCTGCTGGACGAGATCCGTCTTTTAACATCTTTAGACAGAGTTAAAAAGGCTGTCAAGACGGATCTCTTCCGGCAGGCCTTTCCAGACTAGTTATACTAGATCAGTCCTTCCAGCCTCGGATTAATAGCTATCCAAGAGACGATCCTCACGTGGCCCCATCAAGTGATGGGAGGATCGTCGTGTCAGGCTTGTGGAGTCACTGGGTTGGATAATTTAATATTTTAACTTGAATTGTTGTTTTTATATTGGTTTGATTTAATTTTGTTTTAAGGGGGGAGGGTTTGCTCATATTGTATGTTTTATTCTGTACTGTATGTTTTAATTGTAAGCCGCCCGGATTGGATTACCAATGGGCGGGGTATAAATAAATTTTATTATTATTATTATTATTATTATTATTAATTGACCTTCTGAAAGGACAAGAAAGAGGGTTGCCCTGGCTCTGTCATTCTGCTCCACATCTGCTGGAGTGGGTGCTTGTGGAAGTCCATCTCAGTCTATTGCCCAAAGCTGTTCATGAACCAGAAGAGACTCAGTGTAAATACACCAGGAGAGGTAATTAGTGTCCGTTAATTTTGCAAATTTCACTGCTTCCATTGTGACTCACACTTGATACACAAAAGAGCCTTTTAGCAGCTTTCCACCCTCCAGTCTCTTTGAAGACACTGTCTTGAGAAATGCTCAGGCCAGAACTCAGTTCTTTAAAAAGCCTTTACATTCTGCCAAACAGCCAGACAGCTCTTTGAAACATGCAGAAGTGCAGTGCTCTACTTACAGCACAGTGGTGCAGTGGAAGCGTGCTGGGCCTAAAACCTTTGTTGATATTTGGATGTGGTGCACAGTACACCAGAGTACAGTAAATGGCTTCCTCCATCAGCCTTTCCCATGCTCCACCTTCTGGGTGTTAACCTTATGCTGATTGGATAATGCCTGTATGATGTGTTTTAACCCAGCCTCTAGCTGTCCATCATCCCCCATGTGACTACTTTCCCATGAGCTCATATGTTGATGTACTGCCTATCTATTTCCCAGGCTGAATCTGTACTTTGTTTTCACTTCTCGGCCTCCTGCTGTCGAATTCTCTTTGTTTCAGTAGAAACTGTTCCCATGAGTAAATTATCACACACACATCTCTACATTTCTCTTTTGACTGTATAACCCATCCATATTCCAACAGTGGTTGTAGCATATTTTGATTTCAGCAAGGCCTTTGACAAGGTCCCCCGTGATATCTTTGCAAAAAAAAAAAAAAAGCAGCAAAATATGGGCTAGATATTGCAACTGTTAGGTGGATTTTTAATTGGTTGACCAGCTGAACACAAAGGGTGCTCAGCAATGGCTCCTCTTCATCCTGGAAGGTTGTAACTAGTGAGGTGATACTGGGTTCTGTCCTGGGCCCAGTCCTAGTCAACATCTTTATCAATGACTTGGATGAAGGAATGAGGGCATACTTATCAAATTTGCAGATTACACTAAATTAGGACGGGTTACTAATACTCCAGAAGACAGGATCAGAATTCAAAATGAGTAACAGATTAGAAAGCTGGACCAAAACTAACAAAATGAACTTCAACTGGGAGAAAGATAGGATACTACACTTGGGCTGTAAAAATGAAATGCACAGATATAGGATGGGTGACACCTGGCTTCATGGCAGTACATACAAAAGATCTAAGAGTCTTAGAAGCCTTGCAGACTGGCCTAAAGGGCTGGCCTGGGGGTGGAGTTGGGGCAGGGCAGCCGTACGTTGGCTGCCCCGACTCCAACCTAACACTGTCTTGATGCTGTGTGCCCGTTCACATGGTGTCAGGATGCCTTCTTGGCACAGTGTGCACACACGCTGTGCCAAAACGGCACAAAAAAGCCACCGCCACAGCTGAAAGGGCGGCCTTTTGCCACCTCCAAAAGGAGCAGCATTTTGCCGCTCTTTTGGGGGCAGCAAAAAGGAGGATCAGGGCTGCAGCGTGCAGTTGCTGTTGCCCCGATCTGCCACTCCCAGGGTCTGCATCAGCCCTCAGTGCCGCACAGGCTGAATGTGAGTCAGCAATGTGATGCAGTAGCTAAGAAAGCCAAAGCACTTCTAGACTGCATCAATAAGAGTATCATGTCTAGATTTAGGAAAGTAATAGTACCACTGTATTATTGTAAGGATATAATAACTCCTATTGATCCTCTCACTTTATAGGGTTATAGAACCCTGGGGGAATGTTTGGATTTTGTTTGATCAAAGTTTGTGATACATTGTGATTGTATTGATGGACATTGTAGATAAAGGCTGAACCGAATATTCAAAGTAAATGGTGGATATGGTTGGCCTTAGACAATTCTAAGACAGCTGGCCTGGTCAGGACTGTTTTATGCCAAGCCATAAGTAATGGACTATGGAAAGAGTTTATTAATAGTTAAGATTTATGGCTAGACTGTTATACTATAGGTGGGGCATAGACTATTAGGGTTAAAGATTAGTTTGTTCAGTTACTTGATAAGCGCTATGGATTCTGCTGATGTAATGTATTCCAATTAGTTTCATTTGAAGTTAGATATTATAAAATTTTTATAAGAATGTTGTTTTGTTTGATTGTTATAAAGCCAATGATGACCTGATTTTAGAACAAACCTGTATTACAAGTGCCTTTTGAACAAATGGATGGAATGTTTAATTGAATGTATTAAGAAAAGCCAATTATGCCAATAGTGATGTGTTAAACCCATGTGATTGGAGGATGGTTTAATGAAGGTTGTTAATTGCTTGTTAAAGGTTAACAAGGGAATTAATGCTAGACTATTGTATCTTATATGGATGAATATAGTTTAATTTTTGTGTTTAATTTATTTAGTGAATTAAGATCTTACAAGTTGAAACCTTGAGATAAAGGTGTGTGTTGGTGAACCTGTGGGATTGTTTACAATATAGCCAGGTGTGAAACTGTTAGTCTGAGAAAAGAGATATTTTATGGTTCTAAATATTTAAAGACCATCTGGTCTCTGTGAGAAGGGGAACATGGGAACAATATGATTCTCCTGTGTGAAAGAAGTTGATGTTTTGGGAATACTTCTGTAAACAACATTCTGGTGAGAAAGTTGACTACATGGGGACTTCTGAAATAAAATGACCAATGGTGGCTGTTGTTAGAATTCGGAGGTGAGAATCTAAATGAACTGTATAAATGCTGATGGTCTGAACTGTACCATTAGATCCACCAATAGAATTCGCAGAGTGCCTGTTATGTTCTATTTTCCTTTCCTTTCAGTAAATCTGTCCTGTTTGACAACATCCAGGAATTTGTTAGGGGGGACCTGACTTAGCAGAGAACCTGACAATTCTGCTTTAATCAGACCTCACCAGGAATATTGTCTCCAATTCTGGGCACCACAGTTCAAGAAAGATATTGAGAAAATGGAGCATGTCCAGAGGAGGGTGATTAAAGTGGTTAAAGGTTTGGAAATCTTCCCCTATGAGGAACGTCTTAGGTAGCTAAGTATGTTTAGCCTGGAGAAGAGAAGGTTAATGGGTTACATGTTAGCCCTGTTTAAATATTTGAAGGGATGTCATGCTGAGGATGGAGCAAGCTTATTTTCTGCTGCTCCAGAAATAGGACACAGAGCAATGGATGCAAACCACAGGAAAAGAGATTTCATCTAAACATAGGAAGAATTTCCTGATGGTAAGAACTGCTTGACAGTGGAATACGCTGCCACAGAGAGTGGTGGAGTCCCCTTTTTTGGAGGTTTTTAAAGAGAGGCTGTTGGGTGTACTTTGATTGTGTGTCCCTGGGGGGTTGTACCTCATGGCCTTTTGGTCGATTTCAACTCTAGGATTCTGATTCCAGAGACAGGTGTCCCTGTTCATTGCAAGGCTACACTACGAGTAAACATGTTCAGCTGCCAAGGTCATATAAGTATGATCAAAGACAGCCAAGGTTATGAGAAAAATATGCCAAGGAGATCAGTATTATGAAAAAAAATGTACACATGGGAAGCTAAATCTCCTCATACAATAGTTCTTCCAGTAATTTACACTACACAAGCATAACTAATTCTGACATGAGATTACCTTATCTATATTTCACCTTATGGTTTACTTCTTTTTAGATTCATAAGACAGCCTAGTGCTGAAAATTATTATTTATAAGAGCAATTGGTACCCTAGGGAAGGTGAGGGAATGTTGGTGGTCCCCATCGGCAGTGTCAGTGTCATCTCAAACTTTTGGGGAAATTTCAGTAAATAGATGGGTTTTATTTAGAAATGTGCAAAGATGCACACAAACATATAAAACCAACCCACCCTAAGAACTATACAAGGCTAACAGAAAACAACATGTAGAAGGTTGGATAGAGAGGAACTGGGAGTTAAAGAGGGTAATAATTACCAGTCCAGAAGATAGGTCCACAGAAAATGGAGAGTGGCTCAGATACCATCTGAGGGTTACATAAAAGGAGTGAGCAGGACCTTCTGTTCACACTGTGGTTAGATCTGAGGCAGATTATATCCAATTTCCCACTCTTCGGTGGTGCTTGATATTATCACATGGTAAAACAAAAGCTTTGGTGATTTTCCCATGGAATTGACAAAAGGGATCTGGAAAGGCTGATTGCTTTAACTCCAGAATAATAAAACACTGATTGGATTTGACAAAGTAGTTGGACAGGAAGGGTGAATAGGAACACCGCATGAGGTGAGGTGGAAGTTGTGGTCTTAGATTGCTTTTGCAATGGGACTCACTTTATCTCCATTGCAAGAGGAAATGCGAACAGCCTGGGGAGTAATCAAGTGATCAGCAAACCCATTTAGCATTTATTTTAGTACCATTTAGGTTTGTTGCATATTTTAGGTCAGTGTTACACTTTACACATGTACTGTCCGAGTCTCTATAGGTCATTGTGACCTCTCTAAACATGCCCAACACTAGATATTAATTATTCAGCAAGAGAGGAGTAGGGTATGCTGACAGAATCCACAGCTTGGACAGGTTTTTTGAAAGCATATAGTTTCCATCATAGTTCTAATGCTGCTGTAGCACTGCAGAGTTAATGCAGTTTGACCCCACTTTAACTGTCATGCCTCCATTCTATGGAATCTTGGATTTGTAGATTGTTGTGTAGCCAGAGCTATCTGACAGCGAATGCTAAATATCTCATAGGAGGTACAGATCCCAGAATCCCATAGCACTGAGCCATGGCAGTTAAAGCAATACCAAACTGCATTATCTCTGCAGTGTAGATGCAGCCTAAGACTCGTTACATCTGTGACAGTTACATTAGTTACTTTTATAGCTACAGCATTTTTAAAGGTAACACCTGAATGTTGTTGTTGTTGTTGTTTTTACTCTACAGGAAAAAAAGCATAGTATGAACCAGCACTTGAATCATATAATATTCCTCTTCCACCACCATTTACTGTGGCTGCACACTGTAACTATAAAAATAACACAAAAGTTACAGTTTTGGGGCCTTTACAGACTGCAGAAGTAGTGCAGCTTGAGGCTACTTTAATTGTCCTGGCTCAGTGCTAGGGAATCATGGGAATTATATTTTTTTTCCTGGGACACTGAGTCTTCTCTGTCAGAGAGCTCTGGTGCCACAATAAACTACACTTTGCATGATTCCTTAGCCTTGAGCCAGGACAGTTAAAATGGCTTCAAGTTGCACTATTTCTGGCAGTCTGTAAAGATCCATAGTCTGAAAGAAGTGACGTTATTCCTTACCACATTATGATCATAAAGTAACGAAGGGGGGGTGCAGATGGCCAAAAACGCTGTCTTCAATCCCAGGAAGGGGAGGGGCAGCCGGACGCTGGGCGCCCCATCCCCTTCCTGAGGACGTCGTCGGAGCGACAGCCCGTCCGCATGGTGGGCACTCCGATGACGTCCTTCAGACTCAGCATCCGGACATGCTGAGCCGGAAGAGACGCCGAAGAGGCGCGCCACACCTCTTGCAGTTCTCCTTTCACGACTTGTGAAAGGAGTGCTATTTTAGCGCTTCTTTCGCAGGCAGCGAAAGGGAGGATTGAGGCCGAGGTTTCCAGCAGCCTCGGCCTCAATTCTAAATTTTCGGGGGTGGCCCAGGGCTACCTGTCTGCTTCCCCCCATAGTAACAAACATAATAGTATTTAGTTATTTGTTCTTTAATGAAAAAAAATAATGATTAGCAATCAATTGTGTTCATACTCTGGAGGAACCCATAAGGGATTCATACCTGCTTCCAATCATGATTCCTTTGAACACACAAAACATTTCATGGCAATAAATGTTTGCTCTTCCACCCATTACTGAGGCTTTTCTATATAATATGGCATTCCATATAGAACTATAGGGAGTGGGAAAGTTATTTAAAAGCATTTCTACACAGAAAATGCCTTCCATTAAATGGTTCAGCCAGGATGTCCAGGGGTTTTGAACAAACTGTTTCAATGACAGATGCTCATCATTATTAAGGACTGAAGCACCATTTGGTGTAATTATTCCTTAAACGTTTCAGCAATCCTGTGGTGGGCTTTCTTCAGAGAAATAAAAACAGCAGCTGCTCATTTTCTGGTTACCAAAATAAATTATTATAATAAGCTCTTTCTGCCCTTGAAGGAAAATAAAAGATTATTGATACTGATTAGATCGGCCATGTCAACACCCTCCTAGAGTCAGATTCTTGCCTTCCAAGACATATCCCACTTCTTTACAACTGATAGGTGCTAAGTAGGTGCAGATTTATATAAACACACCAGATTATAAGTAATTGCAGGGAAATTATTATAAGACTGCTGTGGAAACATAAATATCTTTCCCCCATAGAGGGCAGCCCAGAATTAGAAATGGAAGAAACATTCAATTCTGGTTTTATTTGATTTCCCATTTTTCTGGCTTGACATTCGTTTCCATCAGTTCTTGAATATTTTAAGGAAAAAAACCCAACTGTTAAATATGCGTTTGTGTTATCATTTCCTAAAATACATTTTTTAAATAAGGCATTCCCCCCCCATCCCCAATATTATTTGTTTTTGCAGGTTTGTTTTTTGTGAATATACACATTTTTGTGTGCACTTTTATTGAAGGACAATATCTTAAAACTGTAAGGAATGTGATATGTGAATGAATTTGCCTCTCTATATAGCTATATTTCACTGCATATCTTTGGGGGTTTTTTGTTTGCAGTTTTTGCCCGTTTGCTCTATAATCATACTAAATATTATATTGGTGAGAATTCAGTGTAGTGACAATTAGGTACATTGCATTAAAAATGAAAAACCACTTAAATTTCTTCCTGTTTCCTACTTGGAATACAAGATGATAATTAGTGTACAATTGAGGAACACAGTTTCCTCAAAGTAACTTATTATGGTCCAAATTCAATTTGTCATTCCAATGAAAGAAAATTACATAAGAGTTGATTTATCAACTTTTGGTTTATTCAATTGGTTTGTGCAATTTGAAATCTACAATTGGATTTAGGCCTGTTCCCACCTCCTGATCAAACTATACAATGGAACATTAGTAATCATAACTTTATCTCAAGTCATTGTAGACCTACATGCAAAATATTTTTTTAAATTATATTCTTATTCTTATTCCTCTTTTGTACTACAGCAGTGTGGTGTTGTGGCTTTAGGATTGGGCTACAACTCTGTAGATCAGAGTTTGATTCTCCACCCAGCCATGGAAACTCACTGGGTGAATCTCAGCTCCATAAAACCCCATGAAAAGGTCACCTTAGGGACACCATACATCTCAAATGACTTGAAGACACACAACATCAGCAATTAAAGATTAGCTTGCAAAGTAAAACAAACAAGGATGATTAAAAGCAAATTAAAAAGAAATTAGATAATCAAGCATCGTAATTGAAAGCATTAAAAATCAATACAGGCCCAGACTGAAAAGACTTATTTTCACACCCCTTCTAAAAGCAGCAAGAGTGGGAATAAACTACAGCTGTGCAGGAGTGTACTCTACAAAATGAGAGAACACAAGGAAAAACCCTGCCCTGTGTTACTATTAAGTAGGCCTTCTTAGGGCCTAAGCAGACGGGCGGCCAAGGGCCACCCCGGGAAGCTGCAGATTGGGGCTGAGGTAGCCGCACTCCTCGGCCCCAATCTGCAGCTTCTCAGGCCCTGGAAGGAGTGCTAAAATAGTGCTCCTTCCACAAGATGCCGAAGGTGAGCCGCAAGAGGCGTTGTGCGCACCTTCTGTGTCTCTTCCGCCACAGCGTGTGTGGACGCTGTGGCAGAATTACATCGCCGGAGTGCCGGTCTTGCAGAGTGACGGGCGCTCTGATGACGTGTTTGGGAAGGGGTTGGGGCACCCAGCGTGAGGCTGCCCCTCCCCTTCCTTGCCTCCAAGACGGCACAAAGTGCTGTCTGCTTTCCCCCTTAGTTAATAATAGTTTTCAACCTCTCCTGAAGATCTTAATTTCTAGACAGGTTCATAAAGAGATTTGTTTTCTTTCTTATCTGCATCAAGCTACCTGGACAATTTCAACCTATGTTGATTGTTGTAAGAATGGTAAATTTAAAATTCATGCTTGTGGCCAAAATCCAGTTATTAGTCATTACTAGAGTGACTATTAAATTAATGTGAACCTGTTAAGTCAACATCTAGGTAAATTCTATTTATTCAGTGGCTCTACTTTATGGTAAACCTATGAATATCACTATAATTAAATTATATGCACCAACTATGGAGGCAGAAAAGGAAGAAATTGATAGATTCTATGAAAGAGTACAGGAAGAAATTGACAGCACACCGACACAGGATATCAAGCTGATCATTGGAGATTGGAAGGCAAAAGTTGGAAGCAAATAATAATAATAATAATAATAATAATTTATATCCCCCCAGTGGTACTCCAATCAGGGCGGCTTACAAGTTTAAAATATACAATCCATAATAAAAACATAAAGTACAAGACAGACCCCCACCCCCCCTTAAAACAGTATTAAATCAAGCTATTTAAAAACAATTAAATTAAATTAAGAACCCAATACAGACAACAACTAAAAAGCCTGACTTTATGATCCTCTCCATCTGTTGATGGGGCCACGTGAGGAACATCATTTATAGGCTATTTATGTCTGGGGTGGGGATAACTAGTCTGGAAAGGCCTGCCGGAAGAGATCCATCTTGACAGCCTTTTTAAAGCTGTCTAAAGATGTTAATAGATGGATCTCATCTGGCAGGTCGTTCCAGAGTCTCGGGGCGACAGCTGAGAAAGCCCTCCGGGAGGTAGCCACAAGCCTCGATTTCTGAGGCTGTAGCAAATTCCTCCCGGAGGACCGAAGAGCACGGGGAGGATTATACGGGAGTAGGCGGTCCCTGAGATAGCTTGGACCCAAGCCATTTAGGGCTTTAAAGGTGATAACCAACACCTTGTACTGGGCCCGGAAACTAATAGGCAGCCAGTGGAGGGATCTCAGAACTGGAGTAATGTGGTCCCTCCGAGATGTTCCCGCCACAAGCCTGGCCGCCATATTCTGTACCAGTTGTAGTTGCCGAACCAGGCACAAGGGTAGCCCCATGTAGAGTGCATTGCAGAAGTCGAGGTGTGAGGTTACCAACGCGTGCACCACAGTCTCGAGATCCCTTACTTCCAGAAAAGGGCGCAGCTGGCGTATCAGCCGAAGCTGATAACAGGCACTCCTGACCATCGCATTTACCTGATTTGTCATCAGGACGACGAGTCAAGGAGCACCCCCAGACTGCAAACACAGTCACTGGAGGAGAGTGTGACCCCATCCAATTCTTGGTTTCGGGGCCGCTACCATGAGCACCTCTGTCTTGTCTGGATTCAATTTCAATCTGTTTTTCCTCATCCAGCCCATTACCACCCGAAGACATTCATTGAGAGAGGAGATGCCATTGGAATTCGAGGCCAACGAATGAGACACGGAGAAATAGATTTGGGTGTCATCAGCGTACTGATAACACCTAGCACCATAACTCCGTATTATCTCACCCAGCAGCTTCATGTAGATGTTAAATAATAATGGGGACAAAATAGCTCCCTGAGGGACCCCACAAGTGAGGTCTCTCTTACCGCAGCTACAGTCCCCAAGCAGCACCCTCTGGGACTGACCCGAGAGGTAGGACCGGAACCACTGCAAAGCAGTGCCCCCGATACCTAACCTTTTCAGGCGGTCCAAGAGGATGCTGTGATCTATTGTGTCAAAAGCCGCTGAGAGGTCTAGGAGCACCAACAGGGTCACACTACCCCGTCGATGCTCAGATGCAGATCGTCGGTCAAGGCAACCATGGCAGTCTCCACCCCAAAGCCTGTCCTGAAGCCAGTTTGAAATGGGTCTAGATAATCGGTTTCATCCAAGACTGCCTGGAGTTGAAGAACAACCGCCCTCTTGATCACCTTGCTCAAAAATGGCAGCAATGATACAGGCCTATAGTTCTTCATGTCCAGGGGGTCCAGGGAAGGCTTTTTCAGGAGCGGCCTAACCGCTGCTTCCTTTAAACATGATGGAACATGTCCCTCCCTGAAGGACGCATTGATGATGTCCGTAAGGAGTCTCATCAATGCATCCCCTCCCTGGACGGCCAGCCATGATGGGCAAGGGTCGAGAGGAAAAGTCGTCTTCCTCACCTTACCAAGCAGCTTGTCCACTTCCTCGGTACTCACAGATTGCCACTGATCCAGTAAAATTACATCGGCAGAGTCGTTAGACACCTCGCCTATACACTCTGTCCCAATAGTGGTGTCTAATTCGGCTCTTATCTGAGAGATTTTATCTGCAAAGAAGCTGTTAAATGCGTCACAGCAGGCTGTCGTTGGGTTAAGTAAGGGATTTGGCGCAGGGAGCACCTGCGTCATCTCCCTCACCACCTTAAACAGCTCTGCTGGACAAGACTCTGCAGATGCAATACGTGCAGAGGGGAAAGCTTTCTTCGCTGCACGTATTGCCTCCCGATAGGAATGAAGAAAATTCCTATGGTGAGTTCTGTCGAGTTTTCACCACTTGCACTCTAGCCGTTGTCCATACCACTTCATCCTCCTAAGCTCAGGTGTATACCATGGCCTACGATTAGGAGCGGGATGGCAAGGGCGCTTGGGAGCGATCGTGTCGATGGCCATGGTAAGATCACTATTCCAAATGTCAACCAGAGTCTCGACAGGGTTGCCGGCATTCCCAACCATTAATCCCACCAAGGCTTTCCGGAATCCAATTGGTTCCATTAGTCTTCGAGGGCGGACCATTCTAATAGGTCCACCACCCCTGGCGGGGCAGATGCTGGCTTTAAGTTCCATCTTGACCAGGAAATGATCCGTCTATGACAATGCGGAGGTATTTACAACCTCCACCCACGGATATTCCTGTTCCGTACTAAAGACCGCATCAAGTGTATGACCCGCACAATGTGTGGGCCCGTTGACCAATTGGGATAGGCCCATGTTTGTCATGGTATCCATGAACTCCCGAGCCGCACCTGTTAAGCTGGTCTCGAGCAGAATGTTGAAGTCCCCCAGAACCAGAAGTCTGGGGGTCTCCATCAGCAGCTCGGAGACCAGCTGCGTCAGCTCAGTCAGGGAGTCTGCTAGACAATGGGGTGGTCGGTAGACTAGCAAAATCCCCAAACTATCCCTGGTCTTCAGGCTGAGGTACATACACTCGATGTGGGCCGTGTTCCAGATAGGTATCCTGGTCAAGGTCAAGGTGTTCTTATGAACTAGAGCCACACCGCCCCCGCCCACTTCCCCTCACCTGCTCGCTGACAGAGTACCCAGCTGGGAGGGCCTGCTCCCAGGTAGCAGCGCTATCCTCTCCCAGCCAGGTCTCTGTAAAACAAGCCAGGTCGGCATCCTCATCCAGGAGAAGATCCTGGACAAAATGTGTCTTATTTTTCACCAACCTGGCATTACAAAGGAGCAGATTGAGGTTCTGTGGAATGGATGGTCTCCTCCCCAAACCATTCTGGGAAACAGAGGGGACTGAAGGCGGGATAGCTACTAAACAGCGATTCCGCCTTCTTTTGTAACATGTGTCCACTCTGTTCCAGCCATATCTCCCGTTCCCCAACGCTACTTCTATAGTCGCCCCTGTTTCACTACCCGCCCCGGTGGCAATAAGCGGAGGTAATTAAGAGAGTATAAAGATCTTACTCAATTCAGTTTACAGAATTTAGGCCTGGATCAATCTATCTGAGCCCATTAAGATGTTAACAAGATTGCTCAGCTAAATTGTAATATAGGTCAACCCAACCAATAATCATCTACATTGCCCACAACTGTGATAGGTCCAAGATAGTAATGTAGAATTAAATCAATTTCATCCCCAGCTTATCAAGTCCTCCATGGCCAGTTCTTATTAGCAGGCTTATATAGTTCTGTGTTGGGTCCGGAGGGTCGGCCTCTGCCTCAGCTGGTGGTCTCCGCGGCCTGCTCTTCCTGCAGGGCTTTTCAGAAGGCAAATTTGGCAGTAGGCAAATTTGGATAAGGCAAAAGAAATGAAGCAAGTGAGCATCTGATAGATTTTTGTGAAGCCAACAACCTATTTATTGCAAACACATCTTTCATACAACCAGAAAGAAGGCTACACACATGGACATCAAGAGATTGTCAACACAAAAATCAAATAGATTATATAATTGGAAGTAAAAGATGGTGGAACTCTATACTGGTGGCCAAGACTAGACCAGGCACTGACTGTGGCACAGATCACAAATTACTCATATTGAAAATAAGAGTAAGACTCAAGAAGAAAACAAAACCAGTGATTATACCAAAATATGATCTAAATAATATCTCAACAGAATTTATTGACAACATAAGAAACAGATTTGCGCTACTAAGCATAATAGATCAAGAACCAGAGGAACTATGGTCTGAAGCCAGGGACATAATAAAAGAAGAATGCAGACAGACACTTTCAATAAACAAAAAGAAAGAGGGGAAAAAAACATGGATGACAGAAAAAACACTACAAGCAATAAAGAAAAGAAGAGAAGAAAAACAAAAGGGAGATAGCAACAAACTAAGACTTATGAATGCAACAGTACAACGGTTTGTGTGGAAAGCTAAAAAAAAATTACTACTACCACCAACACAGAGAACTAGAAGATAACAACAAAAGGGAAGAACAAGAGACCTATTTCACAAGGTCCAAGAATTCAAAGAAAAATTCAAGGACTGGGATGATCAATGACAATAAAAATAACAATTCAAGACCAGGAAGGAATAAAAAGAGGTTGGATGCAATGCACAGAAGAATTATACAAAAGAGATGACAAAATGAAGGACACGTGGAATGAAGAGCCATATGAAGATGAACCCCATATTCTAAAAGGTGAGATGGAAACTGCAATAAGAGAAATAGCAAAAAACAAATCACCAGGAACAGAAGAAGTTCCAGTTGAACTGCTACAGTCCACACTAACAGAGTCAACACTAGTGCTAACTAACATATGTCAACAGATATGGAAAACAAAACAATGGCCAACAGATTGGAAGTGATCAATATACATCCCCATCCACAAAAGGGGAGACACAGGAGACTGCAGCAACTGTAGGACCATAGCACTGGTCTCCCATGCAAGCAAAATTATATTCAAAATTCTCCAACATAGACTCCAACCATACATGAAGAGAGAAATCCCAGAGATCCAAGTGGGGTTCAGGAAAGAAGAGGCATTAGGGAACATATTACAGAAAAGAAAATCAGCATGTGCTTTATAGACTAAAGCAGGGGTAGGCAACCTTTCCCCTTTAAGGGCCAAGAGACTTCAGCTCCCAGAATCCCAGGAGCTATTGGCCAACATGGGACTATTGGCCAACATGGCTGAGGCTTCTGGGAGCTGAAGTCCCTCGGCCCTTAAAGGGGAAAGGTTGCCTACCCCTGGAATAAAGCAATGTCTTTGACTGCATAGATCATGAAAGGCTATGGAATGCCCTTATTGACATGGGAATGCCAACACGTCTGATAGTCCTGATGAGGAATCTGTACTCAGGACAAGAGGCTACTGTCAGAACAGAACACAGAGACAGAATGGTTCCCAGTTGGCAAAGGAGTCAGACAATGCTGTATCCTTTCACCCTATCTGTTGAACTTGTATAAGAAAAGCAGGCTTGGACACAAAAAAAGGAGGAGTGAAAATAGGAGAAAGGAATATCAACAATCTAAGATATGCAGATGACACTATAACATTAGTGGAAAAGCTCATAGACCTGGAACACTTACTAAGGAAGATCAAAGAACAAAGTGCTAAGGCAGGCTTAATGTTGAACATAAAGAAAACAAAAATAATGACCACTGAGGACCTTCACAAGTTCAACCTAGACAATGAAGAAATAGAAATAGTAAAAGAATCCTCATATCTGGGATCAAACATTGATAGAAATAGGGGCTGCAGTCAAGAAATCAGAAGAAGACTAAGAATGGGGAGGGTGGCTATGAAAGAACTAGAAAAGATTCTAAAATGCAAAGATATACAACTCAGCACAAAAATTAGAATCATACAAGCCATTGTATTCCCTATTACCATGTATGAATGTGAGAGCTGGACAGTTAAAAAAGATCATAGGAAGAAAATCAATGCATTTGAGATGTGGTGTTGGACAAGAGTGCTGAGGATCCCATGGACAGCCAAAGGGACAAACAAGTGGGTCCTAGAGCAGATCAAGCCGGAAACCTCCCTGGAAGCCAAGATGACCAAACTGAGGCTGTCGTACTTCAGACATATCAGGAGAAACAGATTGAAGTTGAATCCAGACAAAACGGAGGTACTTGCAGTCACAGGCCTGAAACCAGATCTGGGAATACAGTCTCCAGTCCTGGATGGAGTCACACTCTCCTCTAAGGACTGTGTTCGCAGCTTGGGGGTGCTCCTTGACTCATCGCTTCACATGACCAGTCAGGTGAATGCGGTGGTCAGGAGTGCCTGTTATCAGCTTCGGCTGATACGCCAACTGCGCCCTTATCTGGACATGAGGGATCTGGAAACTGTGGTACATGCCCTGGTAACCTCGTGACTAGATTACTGCAATGCACTCTACATGGGGCTACCTTGTGCCTAACCCGGAAACTTCAACTGGTACAGAATATGGCAGCCAGGTTAATTACAGGAACATCAAGGAGGGAGCACATAACACCTGTGCTGAAATCCCTCCACTGGCTGCCGATTAGTTTCCGGGCGCAGTACAAGGTGTTGGTTTTAACCTTTAAAGTCCTACATGGCTTGGGTCCATCCTATCTTAGGGACCGCCTTTCCCCATATGAACCCCCCAGTGCCCTTCGGTCCATCTGCTACAGCCACTAAAAACTAGGCTGTCTCAGACCTCCCAGAGGACCTTTTCTGCGACCGCTCCCAGATTATGGAATGGCCTGCCGGATGAGATCCGTCTAATTACCACTCTTGCTGCTTTTAAGAAAGCAGTAAAGACGGATCTCTTCCGGCAGGCCTTCCCGGAATAACTCTCAGCCTAGGGATGGGTCCCTGACTTGTAAATCTGACTCCTTATATTATTGTCATTATGTTTTTAATATTGTATTTTAATTGGTCATTTGTTTAATTCTGTTTTAAGGGGATGGGAGGGTGGGACTATGGGATGATGGAATGTTTTTAACTTTGTTCTATTTTAATATTGTTGTACCCTGCCCCGATTGCCGCGCAGAGGGGCGGGTTATAAATAAAAAATTATTATTATTATTATTATTATTATTATTATTATTATTATTATCATGAGAAGAGAGGACTCTAAAAAAAAACAATAATGTTGGGGAAGGTGGAGGGAAGTAGGAAGAGAGGAAAGACACATGCTAGATGGATAGACTCTATTAAGGAGATCACATGTATTGGGTTGGAGGAATTAAGCAGAACAGTAGAGGACAGAGGTTCTTGGAGATGTCTCATCCATAGGGTCGCCATGAGTCGAGATCGACTAGAGGGCAGTTAGCAACATTGGGAGACATTTCAAGTGAATAGCAGTGGAAAATGTTATAAGTAAGAAAATATACCCATTACAGTTAGCACCAATAATATCTGTGTATTTGGTACTTAGATCTCTTTACTCTGATAAGACACATCCCCTAAGTAGCAGCTCATACTCAAGAAATGAGACCCTAGTAGTGTAGGGGTTAACATGAGTCTGTATTAGAAGCAAGCAATTTAAGGATGCTATAGAGCACATATCCTCTATTTCTCAGTCAAAGCAATCATCACTGTCAAAAGGAATACAATCCAACTGTGAGCTTAAAGATGTTGTTTCCATTCTGCCTTCACAGTGAGAGATGTCTAAACCCACAGCTTCTCTCCTTGTTAATGCCCACTAGAGTCAAATTAACAAATGCATTTAGTTAATGAGGATTATTTTAATTTCAGGCATAGTGTGCTTTCTGGGTGGCCATTTCAGTGTTCTGAATATAAAGCTATAGGAATGGATGAGAATACAAGAAATACCTCTAAAAGCATGCATTTGTGTCCTGTTTTCTCAGATATAAAAATTATATCTTCATCTTGACAGGCAATGCCATTTTTGTAAACAGCACAAATTGCTGAGGGATAACATAGTAAATCTACTCATTGGATAATGTACCCCTGAGTTCAGCAAATTTATTTTGCCAGTTAAGATGTTATGGTACTGTATTCATTCTATGAAATTTTGGAGATGGAACAATACAACTTACAGTGGGTGATTGTGGTCAGGTTGCAAGGTTTGGAGATTTTTTAATCTAGCAGATGCTACTCCAATAGAGCTGTTGTTTTCTCCACTAGATTAAGACTTTATTGTCTTCTACAATAACATCTGATTGACTATCTGCTGTTCCTCCCACCCCAGGCCTTCACCTTTTTGGTGATGAGGATATAACAAGTTGAGCCTTTCCACTGGTAGTAGTTGCCAGTGGAGGCTTGCTTCCTGTGAACTTGAGATTCAAGGAGTGATACCAAGCAGTTTTCACTCCTTTGGATCACCACTTCAGGAGAAAAATAGAGGTGGGGATATCACTTCTTTTCTTGGTGTTGGATAATAGGAAAGGGGTGGGACAGACCATGAGCGATATAAACAAGGTCTTGTGAAATAATGTTGCCCACAAAGGGACTGTAGGTTGATTCTGTTGAGAAGCTATATCCAGAGTCCCTGAGAGGCAGGAATTACAGGAAGGAATTTCAATTGCTCATGTGAAAAGGGGAACACTGTGGTCGAAGTGTCTGAGGCCTGTACATAAGTGAAAGAAGCATTTAAGTCTCCTGGAATCTCATTTAAACATCAGGCCTTGAGTTCTAGGTGTGTGTGAGTGAATGAGAGAGGGAGAGAGAGCACACACAGTTGTTTTGACTTGCTGCAGTGGCACCTTGTCATTACTTGTTCAGTTCTGAGCTGTTGTATATTAAACATGTGTTTGGAGGACTGGCAGGGGAGAGGAAGGAATTAAGCACCCCTGTTGGCATATATTTGGGCAGAGGAAGGTAAGGCACCAGAAGATGTACATACTGGGTAAAAGGGAGGCTGGATAGATATTTCAGAACTGTAGCATATTTCTGTCTTTCCCTCATCCAGGTCACCATGTCAGCACACCTTTGGGTCTGCTTTTGCAGCTCTTGAATCCCATGTTGATACACAGTAAAATCACTACCACCTTTAACTTTGTCATGACTTGATCTGTATTATTAAGATGAAGATGGATGGACTAGGTGGAGAAGTCTTGTCTCAGCTTTGTCTCATTGGATTGGTGGGATGGGATGTGCTCTAATCAATAAGGATGTCATTTCTTTCATGAGAATAACCACTGACATTGCTTTGGCCTGGGGCAAAGAGACAGAACAGGTACTATCTGCAATTGCTGATGTACTATCCAACAATCTCATTGGCTGATCTGGCCAAGGTGGTCTTCAAAGTGGTGCTGAAGAATCTCCAAGATTTTGAGGGATTTCAACATCCACATCAATGCTGCCGTCCTGACTGGACCTGCTTGGAACCTCATGGCTCCCATGCCAATAACAGGGCAGTTTTGATACACTACTGACCTAACTCATGTGGCAGATCATACCCTGCTTTTTTGCTGTTGGTTAGGTACAAGATGATCAGCCATGTTATTGTCATGTTCAGATCACTTTTTTTAATGAACTTTGGTTTGGCAAACTCCCTGTAGATGGTGGGGAATAGTCTGTTCTTGTAGACTTACAGAATGCAAATGATTTCTGAATGCTCTGGGGGATTTCCACTAACTGGGATTTTGCTTAAAAACTTGGCTTCATTATGGAATGGTGAGATGGTAAAGACTATCTTTACAATTTTTTGCAAGCATCACTCCAGAGCTGTGGTGGTTGTCATTTCTTCTTATTTTTCAGAAGACCTAGTGACAAGGGAACAGGCTAGGCAATGGCTTGAATACAGGTGTTCATGGCGTGAAGATGATAGAGAAAAGTCTTCACTGTGCATATGACAATGAGGCTGACAAGTCCACTATTGTATCCTTGACATTCTACCCTGCAGAGTTATTCCAAGTGGTGAGGAGCCTATTGGGACTTGCTCAGATAAACTAGCAGTGAAAGCCTCAAGAATTCTTAGACCCAGAGCATAATCACAATATTGCTCATTTATAGATAGATTCAACACATCATTGTATTCATTCTTCTTAAAAGCAACCTTCCAAGATCTGTCAAAGATTAGCAGAAATATAAAATACCTTTTCCTACATAAAGGCCAAAGAGCCCAAACAATCTAGTAAGGATGAAGCATATTTCAATAGCCATGAAATATACACTCTCTGGACAGAGGCTGGAAAATTGGAGGAAAGTGGGTAGTTGATTTCCCCCAATGGGAGTGCTTCACACTAGAACAGGAGAGTCTCAAAATTAGAGGTTTTAAAATTAGTCTCTTCAAACTAAATCCATGACTCCTGAATTAAAAGTCTTGCTTTATTATGGAAAAAGCAACCCATGGGCAAAAGTATGCAAACCTTGAGATGGACCATGTGTATGCATTATTAGTATTTATATAGATTGTCAGCCACACAGCATGGATGTTTACTTTTCTTTCTATGGGATGAACATGCTTCTATACAGCCACTACCAGCTATCAACTTCTGGAAACTTTCAGGCCTTTTCTCTTTGGATGAATAATTTTGGCTACTACTTATATGCCTGTGGAGACTGGAACCAGGCCTAATCTCTTATGTTCATGATTGCTTTCACAAAGTGAGATCAGGTTAGTAAGTGACAAGAAAATCCAGTGGACCAGTTAGCTGGCACTTGAGGGATCTGATTCTCCAACTACTGGCTGATTGCCTTGTCCCATATTGTAGAAGCAGGAGTCCTGTTCCTTTCTATGCATGAAGAAAAGCAAAATGAAGATGACATGGATGATGTCAAGATGGGGAATTTGAAGAGAAAGTGAGGAGAAGGCCTACCCCCAAATCATCCAGTGTTCTAGATTGGTCCATAGAGACAATACAGATTGAGTATCCCTTATGAAAAATGCTGGGGCCACGGGTGTTTTCAATTTTGATTTTTTTGGGGGGGGGGGGATTTTGGAATACCTGTATTTGCATAAATGTACATGTAACACTAGCAAGTACATTTCTATACTCCCCAAGCAATGTGTAAGCTAATTGCCCCCAACAATCTGGGTACTCATTTTAGAGACCTCAGAAGGATGTAAGCCTGAGCTGAGCCTGAGCCCCTGGCTAGTATTGAACCCACAACCTTATGGTTTGTGAGTGAGTAGTTTCAGTACAGGCATTTAACCGCTGTGCCACTAGGGTTCTCTCACTACATAGTGAGTTATTTTGGAGATGGAACCCAAGCCCAAACACAATATTCATTTATGTTTCATATACAACATATGCACATACTCTGAAGTTAATTTTACACAATATTTTTTACAATTTTGTGCATGAAACAAAGTTTGTGTACATTGAACAACCAGAAAGCAAAGGTGTCATTATCTCAGTCAACCAGGGGAAAAAAAGTTTTGAATTTTTGAACATTTTGGATTTTGAAATTCTTGATAAGGGTGATCAATCTGTATTTATGAAATAATGAACATGACAAACAAATCATGAACATTGTAAAATTCTGAAGTAATACACCTAGAGAACCCCATGATAGGGTCACCATAAGTCAGAAGTGACTCTAAGGCACACAATAACAATGAACTTCTAATCAAACCATAACATAGTACAGTACAAGTACAAAGTTATTACAGTTTCAGAAGGAAGTTCTACTTAGGCCCAGGTAAGTGTGTATATGACTGCAGGCTTAAGCAGTTATAAATCATAATTGTGTAGTGCAAAAGCAGATTGATTACAGTGCTTTGAATTAAGCTCCTGAGTAGTGTAAGGAGTCTATTGAGATGCAAATAGATGTTTTCTTAATTGTTATGCCTCCAATTGTGGTTTGTGCTTGTTTAGTGAATATATGAATTACAAAGTAGAAAACTTGATTTAAATTGGCCTATTTTTTTTTCTTGGGGGGGTTGCAGACTGCCAGAAATAGTGTGAATTCAGTCCACTTTTAGGGTTAGGGTTAGTGCTAGGGAATCATGGGAACTGTTATTTTTCTGAGACATTGAGCCTTCTCTGTCAGACAACTCTGATGCCACAATAAAATACAGTTCCCATGGTTCCCTAACTCTAACCCTAACCCTAAAAGTGGACTGAATTCACACTATTTCTGGCAGTCTGCACCCCCCCCCCCCGGTGATTTTAAATAAATGATTTAAACTGCATTGATTTAGATCAATCCACCCTATCTTTTGAAGTGTATTTTATCTTCAAGCACCTTAAGTTCCACAGAGAAATGAAGTCTATAAAATATTCTCATCTTCCCGCACCCTACAACATGATAGAAGTGTGCCTGTGCATATGGCAGCCAGCCATTTTTGGCCAGACCATATGCATATGCATTTTGTTGCACTGCTCTCTTTAGCACATCCGCAGGCTTTGACTGTTTCCTGAAGGCACCTGGAAGGAATTTTCCCATGTTATTGGAGCCTTCCCTGTTTTTTTCTTCTTCTTTACACTGTTTGTTAGGTAGATTCTTGTAGTCACTGTGTTACATTAAAGATGTGATTGTTACCATGCTCATTCTTTTATTTGCTTTTACTTTGTAGCTGTGCTTATCTTCTTGTGACCATGTTTATTGCTTATGCTGCTTCATCAGAACTGGTGGGTATGGAAAGAAAGAAGGGACATTGGATATGAGCTAAATTGAGGGGAGGAAAAGCCCACAGCTAGAGGATTGACATAGAGGAACCTGCAGTCTAGGTGGATGCAGGTGGCCTCTCTTCCAGCCGACCATTTGGGTAGGTCACATTAATTGGCTGGTATGAAAAGCCCTGCCCATATGCTTATTAAACAGGTGTGCCTGGCAGCCCTGCTTTGAGCATTTGCTGGTCTTAAAGCCATCAAGCCCTGTGTCCCTTCAACCTTAACTTACGTACACCTTGTCAATTTGAGGATGATATTACCCATGAATGTGATTTGTGATACTCGTAACTTCATTAAAGTTGTGGCTAAACTGTTAACCCATAACACAATGCCTGGCCCTTTGTCTCAGCAAAACACTGGGTTTTTTTTCCTGGAGTTTTGTGTGACCCATTGGAAATCTGTAAGGACAAAGTCTGTTCTTTTCTCCTGGCTCTTTCACCCTATCCTGACCACTAACTGGCCATGGGGGTATGTACAAGTGCTGAAAAAAAATATGTTAGGCTTGGAAGGGGGTCTTTGTGCAAAGATGTATTGAATATCTTTTCCTTCAAGAACCTAAACAGCATATATACTGGTATGACAGGTTACACCACTGTAGTATCACACCAACAGGATTCACTACCAGAATTGTGGCCAATAAATTACATATAACAATGTTACCTGTAATGTGTTGTTTTGGAGTAGACAGCACACAACTATACTCTTTTTTGCATGTAGTGTAATCTGACAATTGTTGCTCCCCCCACCAACAAACAGCTTTTTTCTCATTAATTTGTTTTTTGTGGGAAGAAGCACTGACTGCTTTTGGATGAATAGTTCAAACCAGAATAGGCTTGCTGAATCAATTAGTGAGCAACGAGTTAACACATAGGATATAATTTAATTGGAAGTAACATTTGGAGGCAAGCCTAAACATTTTTGTTTACTTTGGGATATTGGAAGGGTTTCCCCCAAATTTTTGGCCTTTTTAAAACCTTTAAAATTTCCTAACACCCCTTCCCAAATTAACTAGAAAGTAACAAGCAATGGAATGAGATATTAAGACAGAGTAGGGGACTTTTCAGAGGGAGGCATGGGAAAACCCCCTCTGAACAAATTCAGCCAAAAAATTGCAGTGGGATTCCATAAGTCAGCAATTACCTGAAGGCACATGGCAACAACAACAACTACAACTATAACATTAATGGCAATGTTACTTTGAGGGCTTTATATCATATTATATAAGTTGATTGTAAAGTAGCATTCCAAACTCTGCCTCAGACATAGTACAACGTTAGTACTTAAAAAAATATATATCTAAATTTGCTCCACTAGAAAATTGTACCACATGCCCTAGAGAGCAGCTCAGCATACTTTCAGTTTCTGCATCTCAGGGGTCTAAACACTGGCACAGATATAAATCATCTGCATTTTGCAGAGACCCTAGCATTAGGGAAGCAATTTCCAAAGGGATAGTTGAGGGGGAATCTCCCTTCATTTTTCAAAATCTTGCACTGGAAAATAGTTATAAATGGCTTTCCATTCCACCACATATTAGAAGATGCCTACATATATACACACATGAATATGCCTTGCATTCAGATTAACACAAGATCTATCATTAAGTGTTGTGGGGACAGGGTGATTTCCCTTGCCCTATTTCAGCTATGATAGCTATTATTTTTAATTATGTCCCTGCTGGTGTAAATTAATTGTGGTTTATAAATGACAATTCGTTTAAGAACCAAAAGGGCAAATTCAGAGGATGTAAGGGACAGGCAGAACATAGGAAAATATTGATTTCAAAGTGAAAATAAGCATTTGGAATTAAATGTAGATTATTTGGTGCAATCAGTAAACTACTGAAGAAAGCACATATGCCTCAAAAATGAGCCAAATAATAATAATAATAATAATAATAATAATAATAATGTAATACAGTCTGGGGAATAATAATACAGTTTGATCTGTGGCACCTTATATATTCAGCAAATCAAATAAAAAATCAATTTAGACTGTACCAGTGTGGAGACACCACATGTTTGATTATCACAACCTTCCCCATGAAACATGCTTCCTGGACAGAGAATTTAGGAAGTCAGGGAAAGGGCTACTTAACTGTGGTCAATTTTTGTCTCACACTTCGTCCCTCATGTTATGTGTAGTGATTAGAGCTGCATCCGCACTGCAGTAATAATGTAGTTTGACAGCACTTTAACTACCATGGCTCAATGCTGTCTAATTCTGAGGTTTGTATTTTTGTGAGACATTTAACCTCTATCAGAGAGCTCTTGTGCCACAACAAACTACAGTTTCCAGGATTCCATAGCATTGAGCTATGGCAGTTAAAGTGGCATTAAGCTGAATTATTTCTGCAGTGTGGACGCATACTGTTCCTCCCAGAGGGAGCATTCAATAATAATAATAATAATAATAATAATAATAATAATAATAAGTTTTATTTATAACCCGCCCCTCTGCTCGGCAATCGGGGCGGCGTACATCAATTTAAAAATACAATAGGTAAAACAATTCCTGCCCACCCACCTCCCACCCACCCACCCACCCCTTAAAACAAAATTAAACCATTAACAAGTTAAAAATAAAGCCGAGATAAAATACAAACAATTAAATCTATCCAGCCAGGTAGCTAGTTGGATAGTGATGTTTGAGGATCACCTGCTAAAAAGATTCCAACTGACAACAGTTTCAGCATTAAGTCTTCACATTCAGAAAAGGGTTTCCCTCATCAGGCAGCTTTAAGAGAATCACAACCAAGAAACAATATAACTACTTTATATCACTGAATGTATAAAGAACTTAGTGGTTAAGATGCCAATTCTGATGACTGGAAGATTGGAAGGTTGGCAGTTTGAGGCCCGAGTGCTGCATGATGAAGTGACCTCCTGTCACTAGTCCCAGCTTCTGCCAACCTAGCAGTTTGAAAGCATGGAAATATATGTAAATAAATAGGTACCACTTCAGTGGGAAGGTAACAGTATTCGGTGCAGTCATGCTGTCCACATGACCTCCAGAGCAGTCCTTGGACAACACTGGCTCTTTGACATGGGGGGGGATGTAGACGGGCGGCCCTGGGCCGCCCTGGGAAGTGGAGGATTGTGGGCCCTTCCGGTGCAGCACATCAAGAGGCTGTGTTGGCAGGACATCTTGAAATCATGCACCGTGTGTAACAGTGTGCGGCATCACAACGTCCTCTGCATGGGGTTGGGACACCCAGCATGTGGCTGTCCTTCCCTATCCCTGCCTCTAGGCCGGCCCTTTGGGCTGGTCTGTAGAGGCCCTTAGTAACAGAAATGAGAACCGCCCCCTACAGTTGGTTACGATTCATGTCAAGGGACTACCTTTACCTTTATAACCACTTTCAGTCCCGAATGAGGAGAAAGCTAGCATATTAAACAAATAAAAAAGAGCATAGCTATTATTTGACTTTTAGTCATTATCATCAATAGATTTGTGAAGTGTATCCATATTCACTTACATTCTGACATAAGCGCACATATGTAGGGTTGCTAGGCATGTATAAAATGAGACACACCCTCTATAACAGACAAACTTCTTCCAAAGTTGGGAAAACTAGAGGGAAATGGAATGCAGGATAAAATGAAACTAATGTTTTGTCCACCCAGGGAGAATGCATTGAATACATAGCTCACAGATAGGTGGAATTTGATATTTATGTATTCAATAATATTTGTGAGGTTGAATTAGGGTTATGACCTGTTTTTTCACCATAGATCCCCCATTTTAACAGCTGCAGGATGCACAGATAGAACAGGGTCCTGTGCACATATGATGAACAGCTACACTTATTTCATTTAGACAGTGCATAGAACAGAGAATTGTGTTCACTTTGCTTTAGATTAGAATTAACCAAAATCCAAATTTTCTTCAGAAATGAGATGGAAAGTTTGGAAAAGATTTTAAGAGGTCAAATGTGGAAGAAAGCAAAATTGACAGATCAACCTATTTCTAGGCCATCCATATTGTTGTGTGCCTTCAAGTCCAACTGTCTCAAGGTTTTCTCAGCAAGATTTGTTCAAAGGGAGTTTGCCATTGCCTTCCTTTGAAGGAATGACCTTGCCCAAAGTAATCCAGTCAATTTCCATGGCCAATCAGAGATCTGAATCCTGGTCTCCCAGAGTCCTGGGACAGCACTCAAAAAACTAAACTGCACTGGCTTTTAATTTGATTTTATGGGGTGGGTGGGTTAGGGATTGAGGGTGAGACGGAATTGTTTTAACTTTGCTCTTTTTAATCTTGTTCGCCGCTTTAATTGCCCAGCAGAGGAGCAGGATATAAATAAAACTTTATTATTATTATTATTATTATTATTATTAAGTTATTCACAAATTGCTATTTGCTGACTTATGGCAACTCTAAGGTGAGCCTATCATAGGGTTTTCTTGACAAGTTTCTTCAGAAGGAGTTTGCTACTGCCCTCCTCTGAGACTGAGAGAGTGTCACTCTGACTTAGATGACCCTATTGTAAGGTTTTCTTTGAAAGATTTACTCAGAAGAGGTTGGCCACTGAGTTCGTCTAAGTCTAAGAAAGTGTGGCTTGTCCATGTTCACCAAGTGGGATTCAATGGCTGAACAAGGGGCTCGAATCCCAGTCTCCTGGAGTCCTGTCCCAACACTATACAACACTGGCTCTTCACTTATCTGTGATTACCTGCTAATTTGATTATCTGCTAATACCTGCTAATTTGATTATCCATAGTGCCAATTTTAATAGCAATGCCTTTCACTTCTACTTGTCTAAACACCCATTAGAATTAGATTAGATCCCCATTCCTCCAAAAGAGGGGGGCTTTTAAAATAAAGTAGAATCTGTATATCAACAGGAGCTGTGTGTTATCTGTGGAAGGAATCTTAGGAACATTCATGCACAGTTTCAAATGCAGCCATGAGCAGAAGGCAATGTCCACCTACATGTTTTATTAGCGCCCTTTAAGTTTAGTCAATTATATGCAATTGTTTATATTACAAAATGTACGAAGGATCAGTTTGTTCCTATTATCACTTTATCCTCTGCACTCAGCATGCAGAATCAAATTAATAAACATATCAAAATCTATTTTGGGAGTAAAATGGATTTTTAAAACAAGAAGATATTAATATTTTGAATTAATGTTCTTCCCAGGATACCATGATGACTATGGAGACCTTTTGGTCTGTCACCATTAAGCCAATCCAGGCAAACAGCAGTCACAGCTGCTCATTGTAGCCTATTGTGAATAAAAATCACTTTCCATTCCCAAGCCAGCCATTACACATACTGTGGAGACAGCAAGAGACCTTTTAAAATAGTCTGATTATTAGAAGGAGAAAATAAATACATGAACCAGTGTGGCTAAGTGGTTAGAGAACTGGGAAAACATTGGGAAAGTTTTTTTTCCTAACTCCAGCCAGGCCCTGATGGCGCAGTGGTTAAATGCCTGTACTGCAGCCACTCACTCATAGACCACAAGGTTGCAAGTTCAATACTAGCCAGGCCTCAGGCTAGACTCAAGCCTGCATCCTTCCGAGGTCGCTAAAATGAGTACCCAAGTGTTGGGGGGCAATGAGCTTACAGTTGTAAACCACTTAGACATCCCATAGCGTGATATGAAGAGGTATATAAAATGAAGCTGCTTTGATGGAGGAAACTAGGAAGCTTTAGTCTAAAAAGTAAGATATCTAAACTGTGAATTTGGGACATGTCACATGCAGGCTCCATCTTTACTAAACTGATTAGATGGTCACGTCACATATTCTCAGCCTGACCTACATTCTGAAATTGCTGTGAGAACAAATAGAGGAAGGAGAGCCATGTGAATTTGTGTGTATGTGTGTAATATGAGCCTCCATAAATTTTAAATAGAGAGCCAGTGTAGTTTGAGCATTGGATTACAACTCTGGAGACCAGGGTCTGAATCCCTATTCAGCCATGGAAACCCACTGGATGTGCTTGGACTAGTCACATTTTCTCAGCCTCAGAGGGAAGGCAAGGGCAAACATTCTGAGAACAAATCTTGCCAAGAAAACCCCATGATAGTGTCACCATAAGTCATAAATGACTTAAAGGCCCACAACAGCAACACAACAGATTTTGAAATGAATTGCATCAACCACCCACAGTTTAACATACTGGTAATAAAAGTACTCATTTTTCAAAATCAGAAATGGAAGTCTCAACTGGTTTTATTTTTGTTTATTTGCCATTTTTGTTAGCTTGTGTAGAAAGTTACACCCTGGATCCTAGACCCACATAGTTGTCAATCCCTAGATTTTTTTTTAAAGGTATGTTTTGAGCTTCCTAAATCAGTCCAGTATGAATCCTTAGAGCTCTGAGAGATCAGATAGATAAATCATCTCTCTGAAAAATATGTTGCTTCAGTCAAGGGGACACTGTTTACTGCTTTTGTTGATCTAAAATCTGCATTTGATCTTGTCCCAAGAGACAGGTTGTGGAAAAAATTTGAGGCTACAAATATTGATAAACGTCTATTAACTTTAATTCGTAGACTACATGAAAATTCTCGTGTAGTAATATGATGTAACAATAGGGGAAACACGACAAGACCTATTTGTACCCCAAATGGAGTTAGGCAAGGCTGTGTTCTGGCCCCTACCCTTTTTAATTTCTATATTAATTCCTTGATTTTGACTTTATCAGAAATACCAGCTCACCCTCCAACCTTGTCAAATAAGCCTCTATCCATACTTGCTTATGCTGATGACATTGTACTCATGTCCATTACAAAAGTAGGCTTAAACAGATTATTAAAAGCACTGGCAATTCATTGTACTAATGACTCTTTAAAGATCAATTATAACAAAACTAAGGTAATGGTCTTTTCAAGGAGTCACTATCAATATAAATGGACATTAGATAACAACTGTATAGAGCAAGTTTCTTCTTATAAATATCTGGGTATTATGTTTAGCAATAAAGGGACCACTAAACTTCAACAAAAAAATGCGGTTATAAATACACAAAGAAATATTAAGGCCTTATGTTCCTTTTATTATAATAAGGGAGGTCAAATTGTGCCAGCGGTTCTTCAAGTTTTTGTTGCTAAGATTTTAGCGCAACTATTATATGGAACTGAAGTCTGTACCTTTAAGTGTGTAGCCCCTTTTGAGACAGTTCAAACAAAATTTTTAAGAACAATTCTAGGTATTCCATATTGTGTTTCGAATGTCACTCTTCATTTGGAACTAGGCTTGCTGTCTATTGAAGCCCGTATATGGATACGCAAATTTAACAAATGGCTTCAAATGTCTTTTGTACCGGTTGGGCTGGCGCCACTAATTATGACTGATTCTTTTTCTTCTTCTTGGAAGGAATCTCTTACTTCAAAACTTTTTTCTCTTGGATTTTCACCAGCAGTTATAGCTTCTCTTGGATATGATAAAGCAAAATATCTCATTACACAGCGGATAAAGGATATTGATTTTCAAATGCACTTAAACAAGTCAACCTTGTATCCCATCAGAGAAACTAGTAGACCTGGCAAATATGCCAGATATTTTGACCACCTGAGTGTTTTGAAGTTTAGAAGAGCCTTCATGCTTGCAAGATTTAACATTTTACCATCATCAGTCCTTGAAGGCAGATATAAAAAGACCCCTTATCAATATAGATATTGTCCCTGCGGTACTGAAGAAGTTGAAACAATTAACCATGTTCTTTTTCAGTGTTCCCTGTATGTAGAAATATGTGCTCTGTACATAACCCCAATTGTACTGCAGATACCGGGCAGGCAGGAGAAATTCTATGGTAATTATCTTCTTGAGGATTGCAATAAAGATACAACCCTAAAAGTTGCCAAATTTTTTGCGGCTGCCATTGCAAACCGCAAATTTTTTTTAAAACAGATGTAAAGACCATCTTAGTGAGTTATTATGACTGTTGTGTTTGTTGTGAAGTTTTGTTATGATTAATTCGATTTGGTCGTTATGTTATGAAAGCAGTTTTGGGGGAGTACGGCCGTAGTGTAAACATTGAATTATAAGCCAAATTTAGCAAGGAATGGTTAATCCGCCATTGTGACAGAGGATTTGATTATATCTAATATGAGACGTAGGCCCTAAGCAGACGACTAATAAAGTCATCTTCCGGGCAGGGAAGAGGAGGGGCAGCCGCACGAGCGGCGCCCCTTCCTCTCCCCGAGGTCGCCCCCAGATGCGCCGGCCGTCCGCACGACCGGCGCATTGGGGATGACCTCACGGCGCAGCGCCCACATGCGCTGCGCCGTTTGAGTCAGAGAAAGTGCGCCCGCCGCTTTTGCGGCGCACTTTCTCTGACATCTAAAAGGAGCGCCAATTTGGTGCTCCTTTTAGAGTCGCCGGCGGTGCGCCTGGATGCGGAGGCTGCAGCCCCGCGGCACTCCGTTCGGCGGCGGCTCCGGGGCCTCCGTCTGCTGAGGCCCTTAGTTGTTGTATTGATATCACAAATGCTTAATGTATATTAGCTTATTTATCCTCCATTTGTTCAATTTGTAAACTCATTGATTAATATAAGGGACTCAATTTTATTTTAATTATGTTAAATGCCTATAGTTTAATTAATGATCCTATCTAGGTAGTTAGTATCTTATAGATACTATTGTTTTATCTCTTTTTAATATGTTGTCGGTATAAATGTATACTGGTGCTATCACCATTATTAGGTGTGACGATATAATTATAGTATATATTTTAACTTTGTATGTTACATATTATATTATATGCTAGACATATAATGCGTTAAAAGATTTTAAAATACTCCTGTTAAAAATCTAGTGAAACACATGATAGGTAGCTTTAGATAGATTACATTCATTACCGTAGGATTACCTAAATTAAAAGGTTATTATCGCAAAACAAAAATATTTCAAAGACAGTATTGCATCTTTGTAGTTGGCTGATTTATATAAAATAATACAACTTTGCTTTCATTATAAGTCTTTAAACCTATCAATGTCAAATTTCTTGTAGACATTATGATCATGAAATAATGCTGTCTCACTTTTGTTTTGTTCTTTTGAAACTAAAACATGTTAATGGTTATCATCATGTTTTAATAAGGAGTTATATGTTACTTAGATGTTTTATTGTGTTTTTATATGTGTCTTTATACTGGCCTAATGGCTGTAATAAAATGATTTGATTTGATAGAGTTCTGGAAAATACTACTATATTAGCTTTTTGTGGGTTTTTCGGGCTGTGTGGTCATGTTCTAGAAGAGTTTCTTTCTGATGTTTCGCCAGCATCTGTGGCTGGCATCTTCAGAGAATGCTGGCCACAGATGATGGTGAAACATCAGAAAGAAACTTTTCTAGAACATGGCCACACAGCCTGAAAAACCCACAAAAAACTATGGATGCTGGCCATGAAAGCCTACAACTACTATATTAGACAAGGAAGACTTGGAACAATTTACACAAACCAATTTTGTCTTCCCACTGGACATGCAAAATAGTATGCTGGAGACATGAACAGTGTACCTGTTCACTTTGGACAATCACTTTTTAATATTGGGAGAAGGGACTGTGAGACTCCAATTGTACTTTCCATATTATCTGTTGTATCATACACATAATGGAACAGCATGCTCATGTGCACACATACCAGCTGTAGCCATAAGAATGTTGTTAAGAGTTCAGCATGGCAATCATGTTTGTCTTGGAGTATAGGGACTTTATCATACTAGGCTTGAAAAGTGGAATTAGAGCAAGATACCAGTACCTGTGGCTGTACCTTACCACATAACACTGTGTCTGTCTAGTAGCTGTTATGGTCAGAATTCAAAATGACCTTAATATATTAGAGAGTTGGGCTAAAACTAACAAAACGAATTTCAACGGGGAGATATGTAAGGCAGAAATAGGTGAAAGGCTCAGATATAAGATGGGTGATACTTGGCTTGATAACAATACACACTAAAGGAATCTAGGAGTCTAGTAGACCACAAACTAAATATGAAAAAACAGTGTGATGCATCAGCTAAAAAAACCAATATGATCATAAGCTGCATTAATAGGAGTGTAGTGCCAAGATTGAGGGAAGTTATAGTACCAGTCTACTCTGTTTTGGCCAGACTTCACCTGGAATACTGTGTCCAGTTCTGGATGCCACAATTCAAGAGGGATATTGACAAGCTGAAATGTATCCGGGGGGGGGACAACCAAAATGGTGAAAGGTCTGGAGAGCATGCCCTATGAAGAGTGACATAAGGAGCTGGGTATGTTTAGCTTGGGAAGAGAAGGTTAAGAGGTCACATGATAGCCATGTTTAAATATTTGAAGGGACATCATATTGAGGACAGAGCTGGCTTGCTTCCTGCTCTTCCGGAGACTAGCACATGGAGCAATGGAATCAAACTACTGGGAAAGAGATTCTACCTAAACATTAGAAAGAATGTCCTGATGGTGAAAGCTGTTTGACATGGAATATGCTGCTACATAGTGCAGTGGAGTCTTCTTCTTTGGAGGTTTTTAAACAGAGGCTGAATGACCAACTGTCAGGACTGCTTTAATTGTGTATTTCTGCATGGCAGTAAAAATAAATACAGACCAAAAGGAATTGTGGGAAGGGGTTAGGGCAGGGAGGTGGGGCTATGGAACCTAGCATGCAGGAGTCAGAGGCCGGGACAGAAGGTGAACCATTACACTTTTGAAGAGCTATGTGATAATAATTGTCCCCACGTTGGTATGTTTGCATTTGCTAGACTAACAGGATTGTGTAGCGTTACAAGCCTGATGTGATACAGTTCTTTGATAAGAAATGGGAAGATTGTTACAGCACACACAGAATTAGATTAGATTCTTCTTTATTTCAATCTAACTATATCTCCCCTGGAAACTCGTTTTTCGACCACTCAATCATTCAAAAGTCCCCATCCTTCCACTAAGATAAGACCCTCTCCTTTGAAACCAACTATTAACATGAAGTGTGCAATGGGCCCCAACCTTATTTTAAAAGGAAGCAATTCAAACTTTTAAAAGTGTACTAAGAACAACCCTGGTTACTTTGTAGCAAAACCCAATGAAAGCTACCTTGTAAATCACATCCAAGTTGTTATAAACTTGGCCATGCTATATATTTCAAAGGACTGTGAATTCTGGCAGATATTGCATTCATACTGATAATGGTACAGAAAATAATCAATACATGTAACAGAAACAAGCAGACCTGTCCTCACATCAGGAAAGGATTTTATAGATAGTTCCATAAGCAACCTATTGATCTCTTGGGCTTTGGCTGTTGATGAACTGTTTATGAAGACCTCTATTACACACTTGGTGATTTCTATCACAATTCCATTAATTAAAAAGGCTGACCCTAATCTTAAGGATGGAGGATTGCTTCATCACCATCAGTGTTGGCCTTTTGACCCCATAGACAATATATGCAGGCATACATTGTGCTACCTTTGGTGCTCTTTTTCCTCCTTTCTCCCCTCTCTCTTTCATTTTCTATCCTTTCCTTTCATGGCATACTGTGGCTTGCGTGCCAGTGAGGTGGTGAATCTACTTTGGGTTTTAGTATTTTGGAGTTTGTGCAAAGCACAATATTTTTGCAAAAAGAACTCTTTTGTCACAGAAGAATAGCACATTTTTTATGTCTCATTGTTGTATTTTAGGCAAAAGCAATATTTTATGACACCTTTTTCCTATCAGGAATATTTATAAATATCCTTAATAATTACCACATGGCTATTTACACAGTTGGCCATTTGCCAGTAAGGCATAGTGGTTGTCATGTTGGACTACTACAAGTCCTGAGGCCATAGTTTCAATCTCTGCTCAGCCACATGAAACCCACTGGGTGACCTTACACAAGTCATACTCTCAACCTCAGAGGAAGGCAATGATAAACCCGCTCTGAACAAATCTTGCCAAGAAACCCCCCCATGATAGTTCACCTTAAGGTTGTCATAAGTTGGAAACCATTTGAAGACCCCAAAAACAACAAGCAACATAAGAAAGGAATGAAGAGTGCCCAATCTTTCAACATGTTTCATCCTCTGATATGTCCAGTTATCATGTAAATTAATGAGCTGCTGAAATGAACAAAGCATTCTTTGGAAAGATAACTAACAGTGCAAGGAAAGTTTCCATAACCTTATTCTATTTACAGCATAACTTTAAAAATGTCTGATAGAAGATTGCCTCATTTATTCTCATTTAAGAACAAACAACAGCCCAAAACTAAAAAGCCAGGGTAGTTTTGCCCGCCTTCAGTGTAGCGATTGAAAAGCAACCATGCTGGGGGGCCTATTTATCTTGTCTCTGGTTCATCAAGCAATAAAATGTTGCTCCCTTTTCAGAGACTTTGGAGTTTATCACAGGAGGCTTGAAAATTGGAATTAGAGCAGAATAGTAGCATCTGTGGCCATACCTTAGCACATGAAGTTGTGTCTGTCCAGGAGCAGAGCTATGGTGGCACAACAAACTACAGTTCCCAGAATTCCACAGCATTGACCCATGGCAATTAAACCAGTGTCAAAACAGAGTATTTCTGCAGTGTGGATGTTGCCATAATTTGTGTCAGCTAGCATTTTAGAAGCATTTTGATTAATATATCTAATTGATTTTCAAAATGGCCCATTCCTCAGCCACCTTAAGCAAATCTTAATGAATGCTAGGAAAACACAGAATGCAAAAGCACACCGTTCAAAACAATAAATAAAACAAAAGGTCACTCAAATGCCTACATATGGTTACATACTAGCTATTAATTGGCAATTGCTTTGTTAAAAGAGAGAAACATGCAAACCAAGGTTAGGCCCCACAGATACTAATGTCAGTGGAAACAGTTGCTATAGAAACCAAGAAGCGAGGCCAACCAAAGGAGTTACTAATTCATATGAACATAAGCGTGTCTGACATTGAATAATGCAGTTTGACGCCAACAGTCCCAGCACTGTTTTCTGAACCTGAAGCAACACAGCAACACTTTAGTCACCACCACAACCTGAGAGGAGTGCTTTGCAGCAAACTGGCAGCAAAGATTTGTTTTATTCAGGTATGCATTAAAGAGGAAAGAAATGCATCCTTCTGCCCTTTACAGTCAGCACTAAGGAGGAATGAATATGAAGGGCATCCATCTTTCAAGCTAAGGTTTAGTCCACTACAGACTACACTGTCATACCTAGCAAGGGAAGGGAGGGGAATCAATATGAGCATCTTTAGTAAACTAAAGCCATTATAAAAGATTGCTGTTCTCATTAACATACATAATAGCCCAGCATACACATCTGCTTCCCCTTTTCCCCCTCCCAACAGTCTTGTTGTTGAGTGTTTTCCTGTCATTTCTGACTTATGGGATACCCTAAGGCAAACCTATCACAGGGTTTTCTTGGCAAGATTTGTGCAGAGAGAGTTTGCCATTGCCTTCCTCTGAGGCTGAGAGAGCAAACCCAAATTCACCCATTGGGTTTCTGTGGCCAGTGTCCTAATCCAACATTAAAACCACTACACCATGCTGCCTCTCACCGATCTAAACAAAAGTGCATTTTTAATAAGAAAGAGGACGTTATCACACGGGGTCTAAAGCAGTCCCATCCCCGCACCATCCCCATCCCATTCCGGGTCCTTTGCCCCTGTGATCACAAGACGCCACACAAAACCCTGCCCATCCCTGCACCATCCCTGGCGCATTGCAGCATCATCCCCGTTCTTTGCAATTCCTCTTTCAAAGAGGAATTACAGCTGCCACGACCAGAATCAATTTGCATCCACAGGTCTCTCTCTCAAGTCTCCTCTCCTCGCCTTCAGTCCTCCTCCTCCTCCACAAGCTCCCTCTCGGGTCCCTCGGCCTTGCTGGGATCCGGCAATTGGCCGGGCGCTGAGGCCAGGAAGGGAGAGTCCACTCCGGGCAACTTGCCGCTTCCTCTGCCTTGGGCACAGGGCAGCGAGGGAAGGAAGGCCAGGAGGAGAGGACGCTCACAGTTCCTTCCTTCCTCAGTTCCTCAGCCCTTCTTTCCTTCCCTCCTTTGGTCCTCTTCCTTCTTTCCTTCCTTCCTTCCTTCCTTCCTTCCTTCCTTCCTTCCTTCCTTCCTTCCCCCCTCGGGGCCTGGAGATGGTGGGGGTCTCTGGGGCCCCTTCAGCCCCCGAGGAGAGAGCCCAAAGTCCCAAAGGCCAGAGGGAGTGCCTCAGAGGCCTTTCTGGCTGGGAGAGATGTAGAACCATACCAGAATGATGCTGCTTTCTCATCTGGGTCCATTCCGGTATGGTTCTGGATTGATTCCATGCCGCTTTCTTGCCGCTTTGAGACCCCGCATGTGATAACGTCCAGAGAATGCAAACCCTTGAGAAAAAGTCATCCCTTTTATTCTCCCATGTCAAGAAAACCCCACGATAGGTTTGTCTTAGAGTAGCCATAAGTCGGAAATGACTTGAACGCTCACAACAGCAACAAAGAGAGCACTACAGAAGTATTCATGCACACAACCCTTTACCTTTTCCACATTTAGTGGAAATACCTTTGCAACTGACAAATGCAAGTTTGCTTTTTTAAAAACTTGACTTTGAAGGACCACAATAAAAATATTTTGTATCTTCACTGTGCTGAGAAGGGATGGAAAGAATGTTGGGGAGGGAGTTTCCTAAGTGCCAAGAAACCCTGATGAGCTGAAACTTTGTCAAAACTCCAACCTCAATGGGAATTTTTTTACATCAAATAATCCCCCCAAAAAATCTATTCCTGCTCCCATGAGACACACCATTTTCTACTCCCCTCCAAAAAAAACACTAGCCACCAATTACTGATGATTGCCCATCTATATTCAGATAGCCAGTGCACAGTCATAAAGGCATGTTCTGTGTCCTCCAGAGGACAATTAAGAGATCCCAAAGGATATCTGCCTCATTGTGTGTTAGCTATCAGAATACAGATGGAAGATCCTCAGCTGTCTCTTGCCTCCCCTCAACCATGGTCAGGTCAGGGAGGGAGTATGAAAGCAAAGAGTTTCTGGGTGCAAAAGATTATCTCCTCACCTTTAGTGCATCTTTAAAATTGGGACGTTCTTGTAATAGGGAGAAAACTGAATGAATTATTTGCTCCTCCTGCAGCAGTAGCATCACTGGGCTATGTGGGGTGTGTGAGCTGCACCAGGTGGCACCCCAGAAGAAGGAGTGGTACCCGATTGGCCCCGCCCCTTATGGGGCCTCACTGGGGGTTCAGACCTTTTCCCAGGGCCTCCCTGGAGTGGTGGGCCTCCTCTGCAGGGCTTGCTGAGGGCACGGGCCTGCTCCCAGGGCCTCCCTGGGTGGCAGGCCTCCTTTGCGGGCCTCGCCAGAGGTGCAGGTCTGCTTCCAGGGCCTCCCTGGTGTGGGGGGACTGGCCTGCTCCCGGAGCCATCCTGGGATGGCAGGCCTGCTCTCTGGCATGTGTGGGTGTCTCTCTGGTACGTGCACATGCTCCTGCATGGTGTGCTAACCAGAAGTCCTGCCCCTTCCGAGACATCCCACACACCACACTGGATGTCACCAGGGTGGGGATCAGCATTGCCCTGCAGGCTTGAACTTTAAGAAAAACAGAAATGTGGTAGCACCGTTAAGAGTGATTTTTTTTAAAAAATTTTGCATGCGCTTTCGTGGATATAAACACATACACCACTTGATACAGCATCTAAACAAGTGGATTTCCATCCACAAAAGCTCATGCAAAAATAAAAATCATTGAGCCTTAAAGGTGCTGCCACATTCTTTTTCTCCCTCTTTCTTCTTATCCTTTGTGCTGAGTCTTGGGTACATCAAATAGTAACATCCATTCCAGTTCTAGTTTGTAATACAACAAAATGTGGAGAAGTCAGAAAGGGGTGAATACTTCTGCAGGGCACTGTTATGGGAATAGCTTCCATTCATTCCAATGGTATATATTGTTACAATGAAGGCAAAATCTGCCCTTCACCTCTGAGCAGGCCAGCACTTAACTGGCAGAATTTCAACTGATGTTGCAGGTATTATGAAGTACAACAAACCAGGTAGGTGAAATTCAAAGTGGTGGTTTTGGTCTTTAAACCCCTACATGGCTCAGGTTTGGGTCATTTATATGTTCCCTTATGAACCAGCCATTGCTTTGAGATCTTCTGGAGAGGCCCTTCTCTCTGTCCCACAATCCTGACAGGTACATGAGATGGAAACACAGAAGACCTTCCTATTTTCTTTTCACAGAAAAATAAATACTTTTCTATTCTGACATGCATTTGATGAGCAATAAGGCCCATCTTACACAATGTGCTGGATATTGCTAATTATTTTTTATTTTATTTTTTATTGAGTTTTTAATACAACATGTACATAAAAAAGTGAAAGAAAAGGAAAAAAGAAAAGAAAGAAATAGAAAACAAGAAAACAAAATTAAAACATTTTTGTTATACATTCATCATTCTACATATTTTCCCCCTAGATGTATTTGTTTTCCTTATATTATAAACAGTTATTCTATAATTTTAATCTGTTTTGTTTCAATGTATTATTAACAGTTGTTCTAACTTATTGTTTTATAACTGGATTACTTCTTTAAATCTATTATTCTCAACCCTCATTTCGATAGCATTAATTTAAGCAAAACCAAATAATATCTTTACTTATACTATATTTATATTTTTCTAATACTATATATCTATATATGATATACATACTATATACATATTATATAAACCTTTTTATGTTAGTTATTTCTCCTTTCATCCATAATTTTATTACTTTCCTCCACTTCTCTTCACATTGTTGGTTTGTCTTTCCATTGATATACATTGATAAAATATCAATTGTAGCTAAATAATTTAATTTTACTGTCCATTCTTTTATAGTAGGTATTATGTTACTTTTCCAGTATTTTGCATATGTCATGTAGGCAACTGTAATCATGTATAAGATTATACTTGTTTTTTCTTGACTCAGTTTATCTTCTATCACAGCTGTTATAAATAAAAATAGCTCTGGCTTCAATGGAATATTCATCTGTAATATTTCTTTCATAATTTTATGTATATCTTTTCAAATTTTTTTGACTTTATTAGACTGCCACTACATATGATAGTGTGTGCCTAATTTATCATTTTATTTCCAGCAATTGTTTTTATTCCCTTTCTGAATCTTTGCTGCTCTGGTTGGAGGTATGTGCTATTTGAAGAAAACACTAAAATAGTTTTCTTTTAGGTTATTACATTTCGTAAATTTTAGGTTGTTTTTCCACACTTTCTCCCAACTTGCTGAAGGTATTTCTTCTCTTATATTTTGCATCCACTTAATCATGTTGGTTTTAATCATTTCTTCCCTTAGTTCTATGTCTAATAAAAGTTTGTAGATCTTCTTTATCATATGTTTATCTCCTTCATTTATTATTTTATTGAATTCTGTCATTTCATTTTCTATTCCTTGTGTCTCCATATCTTTGTTATAATCATCTAATATTTGTTGATATATAAACCAATGAATTTCTGGACTTTTTTTCCTGTATTTCTTTCCTGGTTGTAATTTTATAACCATTATCTGTTTTTATTAAGAGTTCTTCATATCTAATCCATTTTCCTTTAAGGACTTTTTCTTATTTGTGGAATGCTTCCTGTGTGGATAACTATTTCAGAATTTTGGTATAAAAATATCTTTATATTTATTCCAGACCATAAACAATGCCTTCTGTAAACAATGTGCATGAAATTCTTTATTTGTTTTCACTTTCCCATAACATAAGTATGCATGACAGCCAAAGTCCATTTTAATACTTTCTAGCTCTAATACCTTTGGGTTTTCTACAGATATCCATTTCTTTATCCAGGTCAGTGCACATGCATTATTGTAGATTTCTAAATTTAGGAGTCCCAATCTACCTTTTTCCTTTTATTCTTGCATGGCTGATATTTTTATTCTTGGCTTTTTTCCTTACCATATGAAATTGGATAGATCTTTTTCCCAAGCTTTGAGTGGTTATTTACTTAAGATAATAAATATTGTCTGGAATAAATATAACATTATTGGTAGGATATTCATTTGTATAGTGGCAATTCTACCAGGTAGTGACAACTGTTGTTTTTCCCATTTTACTGGAGCTTCTTTAATGCTTTTCTATGTTGTGATATAATTATTCTTATATAGATCTGAGTTCTTATTTGTGATTATTATTCATAAATATTTGACTTTATTTATTATCTGGAATTGCATTTTCTTTCTTAGTTCTTCTTCTTCTTTTTGTAAGATTTTTAATTAGAATACTACTTTTGCCTTTGTTGACTTTAAAGCCTGCCAATAATCCAAATCATTCTAATATTTCTGTCAGGCTTGTGATGTTTTCTATTGGTTTCTCCAGGAAGACCACTAAAGGCCTGTGCAGACTGGCTAAAAGGGGCAGCCTGGGGGTGCAGTTGGGGTGGGGTTACCACATGCCGGCTGCCCTAATTCTGCCCCAATGTCACTGTCATGACGCATGCCCCACTGCATGGTGAGTGGTAACAGGGTGCTCCATTGGCACAGCGTGTAGACATGCTGCACCAAAGGGGTGCAAAAGAGCCATGGCAGCGGTGCTAAGGGTGGCTTTTTGCCACTTCAAAAAGGAGTGCCATTTGCCAGCTCTTTTTAGAGCGGCAAAAAGACAGATTGGGGCCAAGGTGTGTGGTTGCCAATTTGGCACTCCCAGGGGAAGCACAGAGCTGCCCCTTAGGAGTTGTATGTACTACCCCAAAATCATCCACAAAAACACAAGCTTATAGCTGTAATTATGGATTTTCACACCTTTTATTAGATGGTCATTCCTTATTTTCCTGTTCAATATTTCCATCACCATGATGAATAAAAGTGTTGACAGAAGGGAAGCCTTGGCACATTCCTTTCTTGATAATGCAACTTTTTGTTTTCTCTCCTTTTTTAATTATTTACACACTTTGTTTGTTATATATATTGTTACTCCAATTCAAGAATCTTCCATAAGTTCACTCTCTTCTAACACTATTTTCATAAAGTTCCAGTTGACATTATTGAATGCCTTTTCCAGATCTATGAAAGTCAGTCCCAATTTCCATTCTTTATTAATTTCATAAAATTCCAATATGTCCACCTCTACTCTAATTTTATTTTTTAGGTATCTCCCTGGAAAAAATCTGGTTTAGTCTCCATGTATTCATGTCAGTAGTGCTTTTTTAAACCATTCTGCCAATATAGATGTATATATTTTATAGTCCAGATTTAATAAGGAGATTGGATGATAATTACTTATTAATTCCTGGTCTTTTTCCTCTTTTGGCATCAAAGTGGTGAGTGATTGGCCCCAAATTTCTGGTAATTTGTCATAATCTATTTGTTGAATTGTTTTTTGTAAGAGAGATGCTAGTATTTCTTTAAATGTTTTATAGTATTTTGCTGATAGGCCATCTGTCCCGGTGTCTTGTTTTCTTTTAGATTCATTATAGTTTTATCTATTTCAGCCATGGCGATTAGGGCATTGAGTTCTTCCTTTTTTCTGTCAAGTAAACTGAGAAATCTGTTCTTTCCTTACAAATTCTCTTATTTCTATGTCTCTTGCTTGTGTTTCTTCTTTCTTAAATAATTTTCCAAAGTATTCTGCAGCTATTTGTTTCATTTTTGTTGTGTGTATTCTTTATCTTTATTTTTAAATTTTAATATTAATTTCTTTTCTTTTTCTTTCTTCAGTTTATGTGCCAGCCATTTTCCTATTTTATTGGTGTGTTCAAAATGGTAATGTCTTACATGCTTGATTTTATTTGTTATTTCTTGTACCATATTTTGATTTAGCTGTTTCTTTAATATTTGTATTTCTTGATATATCTTTGAATCTATTTTTAAGTTCTTGTTCTTTAATTTCCAATTTCTCTGTTGGATCTTTCTCTTTTTGAATTTTAATTTTTCTCTTTCTAATTTCTTGTTGTATCAGCCAGCCCCCTGCCACCATTTTACTTGCATCCCAGATACCATGCATAACTGTTTCTACATTTATATTCTCTTGAAAGTATGATCTTAATTCTTGTTTTAATTTAGCTACTGTTTCTTCATCTGATAGGAGATATCCTTTCAACCTGAGTTAATATCACTGGACTGTGATCAGATAGCATTCTTGGCAGGATTTCCACTTTTTGTATTTATTTACAAATTATTTTTGATACAAATACTAAGTCGATTCTGGATCATGATTTAAATCTGTCAGAAAAAAGTGTAGTCTTTAACTCCTTCATGTGTTATTCTCCATGCATGTATCAAGTTCAAATCTTGAATGAGTTCAATTGCTGTCGTTGGAAGTTTTCCTTGGTGTTTTCTCCCATTTTGTTGTGTAGATCTATCCCTCTTTGAGTTTACCACCCATTCCAATCTCCTACTATTATTAAGCTGTCATAATTGTGTTCCAATATTTTTTGTAGTTGTTGTTTTAATACAATTTTGTTTTATTGTCTTGTGGTGCATATATGTTGATTATTAATGTTTTTTCTTCTTGTAGTTCTATTTTTATCTTTGAATATTTCCTTGGCTTTTTCTTTGTTTTTTTTACATAGATTACTACTCCTTTTTTCTTATGTAATTCATTGGATGCTGTAAACAATTTACCCAATTTCTTGTTTTCTAAGACTCATATATCTTTGCTTTTAATATGGGTTTCTTGGATACAGATTATATCCATTCTTTTTATTAAGGTAGTGAAATATTTTTCTCCTTTTAAATTTGGAGTTCAATCCATTGACGTTCCATAATATCACTTTGTTTAGCATTTTGTTTTAGTATTTGTATCTCTTGTTTTATTTGTGTCTTAGATTAGATCTTTCCCCTTTTTCTCTCCTTTTTGTTATTTGTATATGTTCTTTTTGTTTTTTGTTTTTCTTTTTTGTTTCCTTTTATCTTCTGTGTATTCCTCTTCTTTTCCTTCCTCTCCCTCTCCCTCTCCCTCTCCCTCTTTCTCTCCCTCTCCCTCTTCTAATTCTTCTTTTTCTTCTTCTGTTTCTCTCTCTTCATCCATTTCTCTAATCTTGCTGACTTGCTCTTCTAATTCTTCTGGGTTTCTTTCTTCCCTTTGTTCTTGCCTTATGTCTTTTTGCTTTTTGTCTTCTCATCTAGTTTTCATCCTCTGTCCCCTTCTTCTTGTTTCTATTATTGCATCTCTGTTTTATTCTGTTGTTTGTTCTTGTTTCTCCTACGTGTTCTTTTCTATAAAGTCATTTGCTTTTTTGTGTGTTTATTACATATTTTCTTTTCCCTATTGAAAAGAAAGCCTCTTCTATTTTTTCCCATTTATGCCTTTTTCTCTAAGATATTTTTTCAAATTAGAATATTCTTTTCTTTCCCATAAAATCTGTGATGGAATATATGTACTTCCTGGTCTTCAATTTATAACCTCTTTTTATAATTCATTACTAGGACTAGATCCTGTACTCTTTCCCTAACAAAACAAATTGTTATATCTCTTGGGAGGTTTCTATTTCTGGCTATCCATGAATTAACTCTGTATAATTTGTCTATTTCAATATCCAGCTGTTCTGAGGGCCAATCAATGTATTGTACTAGTGGTGGAATTAGTCTTACACTTAAGTCTTCATTGTATCTTTCTTGTAAACCTCTTATTTTCAGTGCTTTCACTTTTCTATTGATGCTTTGTAATTTTCTTCCTGTTGCATTTTTTCTAGAACATCAGTTTTCCTCTCCAGTATTTCTGGGTTTTGTGTGTGTGTGTGTGGATTTTTAATACTTTTTTTTGTTAATTTCCTTCATTTCTCCTGTTATTTTATGTAGACTTTCTTTGAAATCATGTAGTTCTTTCTGCATTTCTATTTTTATTTCTTCTTTCCATTCCTTTATTTCTGATATCTCTGCACATATTTCTGCTCTTATATTTTCCCTATTTGTGTCAATGTTTTCTGTTGTTTCTGTTATTGGTTCTTCTTGTATTATCTCTTGAGCCTGTATGGTTGTCTGTGTTTTCTTTCCTGTTGCCATTGTTTTGTGTATTAAGTATAAACAGCCATGTTTTATAGATCTTAATCAAGAGTTAATCAGTAAATACACAACTAGTCCACAATTCTACAAAAATTGTTTTACACTCATCTAACTAAATAATATCCCTCTATCAATTAATCAAATCAAATACAGGGTTTCTTAATTATTAATATTTATATCTATTTATAAGAATTTAATATTACATGTATACACACAGAAAATAAAACTTTCTGTTGGGATATAGCAACCTCGCATGCTGGTCTCTCTAGGAATGTGTTTTATGCATGTCTGTGGTTGTTTTGTCACCCACTCATAGCCCCTCCTCATTTCCTGTCTGTTGACTGAGTTCACTTCCCCTACTGGCCTAAGTTTAAAATCCTTCTTTACTCTGCTGTTCCCGCTCTTTTTCTTCTTCTTCTAACATGGCTGACCAGCAAGCATGCAGAGCTACTTCTTTTCTGTCTTGCAACTAAAGTTTAACCTGTATATTTTTATATACATGACCTTTTGTAAGTAAAGTTTATTTTTATTATTCTACTCAAAAATGTCTGACTTGTTTTTATAGACACGTGGGTGTGGAGAATTTAGGTGGACCTAGTGTGTGTTCCTGCTCGCCATCTTCTGCAGTGGGTTGCTCTGCTGAAGAGATTAAACAATCTTTTCTTCTTTCTTGATAATCTTAACCGGTATCAAGAATATATTCCAACAGGTTATGGGGCCCAGGTGCGCTGAGCAGAAGGGAACAATTTAAAACTAGATTGTTCGGGTATTTTGCCTTTTGCTGTTTTTGGATGCTGCTGGTTTACTTAGCTGAGTAATTGATTGTTGTGGTTTTGTCCACTCTCTCTTAATAACCCGTGTCTACCAGAGAGTTTTAATTTTTGCTTTTGAGCAGTTGATGCTTTTTATTAATACTGTGTTTTGAGCTTTGATTTTTGGCTGACTATTTTTGCAAAGATGTCCCTACAATCTTCAAGATTAAAGCTCACCCCAGATAATTACTCTGAGTGGAAAACAAGGTTAGAAGTTTTTCTTCAAGCCCATGGGGTATTTCACTGTGTGGACTCTCAGATCCCAATTACAGAAAAAGAAAGATTAGTTTGGTTGAAAGAAGATGCAATTGCAAGACACATTGTGCAAGAATCTCTGTCTAGAGACTTAATTTGCTTAGTACATAATTGCAAGACTGTCAGAGAGATGCTTTTAAAACTTGAGGAAAATTTTGGAAAGAAGACCACTAAATCACTCTCTTTTATCATGAAAGATCTTATGAATCTTAGGCTGAATTCTAAACAACACTGTGAAAGACATATCTCCCATGTAACAGAACTGTTTGAAAAAATGACTCTTTGTGATTTTACACCTTGTGATAACCTTAAAATTGCCTATTTACTGGGAACATTGGGAAAAGAATTTGATGCCTTTTGTACAGTCATTAATGCTTTGCCAGAAATGGGATACAACCAAGTTTTAAGTAAATTGAGAGAGGAATGCATCACAGAAACAGGAAGTTACCACTATGAAAGCCAAGAAGCTTCTGCTTCACTTCACTATTTTGCAAATCCAGGGAGAAGAAGAACCATTCCTACTGGCCAATCAGAGGTTACCTGCTATAGATGTAATAAAAAGGGGCATATCTCAAGAAATTGCTTGCTTCCTAAGAATTCTTCAACCTATTCTCAAGCTGATTCTAGGACACAGAGACAGGATGACCATCTTCAAGCTGATTTTAGGAGACAAAGACAGGACAATTCCTCAAGGAAGGAAGAGAGAGGAAAGACCTTTTGCACAAAGGCACAAGCTTTGTCCACTGGCATTAACAGAGATCATTCAAATTTTTGGATTATCGATTCAGGCTGTACACAACATTATACACACTGTGAGTCTTATTTTGATAAGATTGATAAAAATGTTAATGGATACATTGAGACTGCAGGAGATCAGCATTTGATTGTTGAAGGAAAAGGAGACTTTAAACTGCCTTTCAAGGTGCCTGGTAATAGAGTCATGGAAAATACTATCACAAATGCATTGTATGTTCCAAATTTGAGAGGAAATATGCTCAGTGTGTCAGTTTTAGACAAGAAGGGATTTGAAATCAACTTCAAAGATGGACAATGTACAGTTTCTAAAGACAATGTCATATATGCACAAGCATTTGAATATGATGGTTTATATGAAGTGAACCTTTCAGCTCCACAAGTGAATGCACTTCAAGGACACATGGATGAGGACAGCCTTGAGCTATGGCACAGACGCTTTGCCCATCGTGATACCAAAGCAGTTCTTCAATTACAAAAACAAAATTTAGCTACTGGGATCAAGATAAAGTCCCAAGGCTATGAAAACTCTGAAAGGTGCAGAGTTTGCATTGAACAAAAGGCAGTAAGTCCTTCCTTTAGAGCAAGTACTGAACAAAGAAGCTATCAAGTACTGGATTTAATCCATTCAGATATCTGTGGTCCATTTTCTCTTCCCTCAATGGGTGGAAACAGATATATACTAATATTCATGGATGATTTTTCGAAATACTGTGTCACCTACCTTCTAAAGCAAAAGAGTGAAGCTCAAGAGATGCTAAAGAAATATGTTGAAATGGTGACAACGAAATTTAAAAAAAGACCCAAAGCCATTCAAACGGACTGTGGGAGCGAGTATCTGTCAAAATATACTCAATCCTTCTTGGAAGAACGTGGAATTCAACACAGAAGAAGTGTCCCATACACACCGGCTCAGAATGGTTCAGCTGAAAGAAAGCTAAGATCTCTCTTGGAGGTGACAAAGTGCATGTTAGCAGATGCAGGTCTTCCTAACCAGTTCTGGGGAGATGCCATCATGACAGCCACATACCTTCAGAATAGATTGCCAACCAAGGGCACTACACAGACACCTTTCCAGCTGTGGCATGGCAAAGCGCCAAACATGAAGCACATCAAGACTTTTGGAAGTCTTGCCTACTCCTACATACCCTCACAAAAGAGAGACAAGTTGGACGCCAGATCAGAACAAACTATTTTCATTGGATATGCGTCTGCATCAAAAGGATACAAAGTGATGAATTTAAAGACTGGAGAAGTGTTCATCAGGCATGTGGTTTACTTTGATGAATGAAGCAGAATAAACAAGAAAGGAACTATTCTTGAATCCTTAGATGACCAAGATGGTGCATTGGACTTCTCAAACGAGAAAGATGCAACATCAAGGTTCAACCCTCAGCCGATTGTTGTCCCTATCAGAAAAGATGCACAAGCAGACTCTACATCTTCAGAAGGGGATGCAGATGAAGCAGATGAGATGCCTGGACCGGAGAATGCTGCAGAGACAAGCAAGGTTCCAGAGCAAGATTCCAGATACTTACTGCGACCCAACAGAGGTAAACCACCTACCCGACTTTCTTATCTTACAAAGTTAGAATTGCCTAGAGAACCATCAAACATAGAAGAAATTGAAAGAATGCCTGCTGATGAAGCAGTTAAATGGAGAAAAGCTGCTGAAGAAGAAATAGAGGCACTACACAAAAATAGAACATGGACACTTACAGAACTCCCACCAGGAAAGAAAGCTATAGGATCCAGATGGGTGTTCAAACTAAAACAAGATGGAGAAGGAAAAATTGAACGCTACAAGGCAAGACTTGTTGCACAAGGCTTCTCACAAAAATATGGAGAAGACTTTGACGAGACCTTTTCACCAGTGGTAAAACATACTACTATAAGATTACTTCTTAGCCTAGCAGCTTCAAAACAGATGGACGTCAGACATGTTGATGTAAAGACAGCATTTCTACATGGAGTGATTACAGAAGACATTTTTATGAAACAGCCTCCAGGTTTTATAGACAAACAAAGACCACACCACGTTTGTAAGCTTCAGAAGGGGCTATATGGACTTAAACAGGCTGCCAGAGCTTGGAATGAAAAATTGGATGAGATGCTAAAACAGTTGGACTTTCAACAAGGAAAAGCAGACAAATGTCTATACACAAGAACCAAGGATGGACATTTAGCATATATTCTGACATATGTTGATGACCTAATCATAGCTACACAAAGAGACACAGACTACACTGAAATTGTGAATCACCTGAATAAAGAAGTTGAACTGAAGGAACTTGGAAATGCCACATACTACTTGGGGATTCAAATTCAAAGAGAACAAGATGGATCCTTCCTACTGAGTCAAAAACAAAAGATTGTTGATCTGTTAGAAACACTAGGACTTCAGGATGCACATCCTGTAGCAACACCCATGGTGACAGATTTTATTAAGAACAATGAACAAGAAGAACCTCTAAAAGATAATGACTTGTACAGAACAGCAATAGGAAAACTATTGTACTTGACCACAAATACCAGACCAGATATAGCTGCTGCTGTTACAATTCTTTGTAGAAAGGTCAGTGAACCTACCCAAAAGGACTGGACTGCAGTAAAGAGAGTAGCAAGGTACTTAAAAGGAACTATGGATCTTCAGTTGAAGTTGCCAGCCAACAATAACCCGAGCCTTGTATGCTACACCGATGCAGACTGGGGCAATGATATTAAAGATCGCCATTCTACCAGTGGATATCTATTTTTATATGGCAATGGACCTATTTCTTGGGCCAGTCGAAAACAAGAGATATTGGCCTTATCCTCCACAGAGTCAGAATACATAGCTGCATCAGAAGCCTGTAGAGAGCTACAGTGGATTGATCAACTATTCCTCGATTTTGGAATTAATGAAAAGAAACCAATTGAAGTCTTTGAAGACAACCAAAGCTGCATTAGACTTTCTCAAACATATCAGGACGAAGTAAACACATTGATATGAAGATTCATCATGTGCATGAGTTGATGAAGAAAGGCCTGATCAAGATGACCTATTGTCCAACCGCTGAGATGACAGCTGATATCTTGACTAAACCGTTGCCGAGAGATGGTTTCCAGAGACTACGAGTCAAGTTGGGCCTGGGGTGCATGCTCGGTTGAGAAGGGGTGTTGGGATATAGCAACCTCGCATGCTGGTCTCTCTAGGAATGTGTTTTATGCATGTCTGTGGTTGTTTTGTCACCCACTCATAGCCCCTCCTCATTTCCTGTCTGTTGACTGAGTTCACTTCCCCTACTGGCCTAAGTTTAAAATCCTTCTTTACTCTGCTGTTCCCGCTCTTTTTCTTCTTCTTCTAACATGGCTGACCAGCAAGCATGCAGAGCTACTTCTTTTCTGTCTTGCAACTAAAGTTTAACCTGTATATTTTTATATACATGACCTTTTGTAAGTAAAGTTTATTTTTATTATTCTACTCAAAAATGTCTGACTTGTTTTTATAGACACGTGGGTGTGGAGAATTTAGGTGGACCTAGTGTGTGTTCCTGCTCGCCATCTTCTGCAGTGGGTTGCTCTGCTGAAGAGATTAAACAATCTTTTCTTCTTTCTTGATAATCTTAACCGGTATCAAGAATATATTCCAACACTTTCATTATTATTGCATTCAAGAAGAAAGAACATATAATAAGAAAACACATAATTGTTGTCTGTTGTTATCTCCCAATAACCAGTTCAGTTCCTTCTTATGTCTTGTTAATTTTAAAGTTCATTGAAGTTCATTGAATATTATGTCTCCCCTTCAAGTTTAAGATTTTAGTTTTTAAATTAATCCAGTCTACTATTACACTTTTCTGTGTAGTCTTCAAACTAACAAATAATAGAGTCCCCCCACTCTTTATTCTTCTTTTGGATTACTGGATTTATAGAGTGTTCCTTTTTCTATTTCAGTCCTCCATGATGTGGGTTTTCCCCTTATGTTCTGTTGATTGTGTTCTTATACAGTAGTTCTTGCTTTTTGCTTTCTTTTCTTAGTTTTCTCTCTTGTTCTTTTATTATTGTTCCACTATTCCACTTCTCTCTCATCTTTGTCCATTCTTAATTTATAGTCATACCTTTGATATCTCACCTGTGGGCTGTGGCTTGACTTTCTTTCTCAGTCCTCTCCTCTCCTCTCTGTAAGCCATGTCTCTGTTTTTCATTCTCTTTTCTCCTCCCTTCCCTTTCAAAGCTGCTTTAGATGCCGTGTTGTCCTTCTCTTCAGTCCCTACTTTGTTCTCCCTTTTCTCTTTTCTGTGACTCTGGACTTACTCTTTGCTTCAACTTCCATCATCCTCCTTTTCCATGTCTTGCTTTGAAGGGAGGGGGTCTTTCTGCACAGTTTCACTTTATTTTCTCCACATATGTGTAGGATCCCTAGTCTGGTATGCTCTCATTTATTTCTTTCACCTTTTTTACTGTTTATATTGCTTATATTTTATATATTGCAGTTCTTTTCAGTGTTTTATAAGTTTAACAGGTGGTGGGCATTGCTCTTGCCTTCTGGCCCTAAGTAGTAAGGTCAGAGCCCCACTCTGCCTCTCAGTCCCATCTGATTTTTAGAGCTGGTATCCGATTTGAGGCACTCAACGGGGGGCTCTGACACACACACCCTTTAAGGAGGGCTTTTCTGTTAATATCTTCTATTAGTATCTTCGGACTGTTTGCATATTCGTATAACTGCAAGCAGTCCCAGACCTTACTACTGTGGTTGCATCTCACGCACCTCTCTCAAGATGCAACTAGACGTGCCACTGTTCACCTATATTGCTAATCATTGTGCTGGTGTGTGGCTGTGTTTTAATATATGTTTAAACCTGGCTTTAACTTCTTCTGATTGTTCAATATGTTTTAACTTTTTTATTTTGTGGATTTTTAACAATGCTTTTTAGTTGTTGTAAGCTGCTTTGAGTCCTATCTGGGGAACAGGTGGGATAGACATAAATATAATAATAATGCCTAATAGGATGTGGTGAGTTAGTGCTTAAGACACCAATTGTAACAATTGGAAGGTCAGAAGGTTGGCAGTTCAAGCCCCAAGTGTTGCATGATGGAGTGAGCTCCCATCACTAGTTCCAGTTTCTGCTAATCTAGCAGTTTGAAAGCATGCAAATGCAAGTATATAAAATAGGTACCACTTCAGTGGGACGGTAACAGTATTTGGTGCAGTCATGCTGGCCACATGACCACTGGAGTAGTCCTTGGACAATGCTGGCTCTTTGGCTTAGTAATGGAGATGAGCACCGCCCCCTACAGTTGGTTACGACTAGACATTCATGTCAAGGGACTAGCTTTACCTTTATAGGATCTGGCTCCAAATACCTGGTGATGATCACAATTGTGGATACTTTGCTTTACTGTTAATAAAAGGTGACTGACAGATCCATCTTCTAACCTTAGGGCATGAATGACCAGGATCTTTCTAGATACTGTACTTTGATGGCGGAATGTTAAGACAGCTGCTTTCACCTTAATTTATTAAGTTGTTAATTTACTCTGTAGCAAATATTGCAGGTTGAGATTTGTAGTCAAGTGGTTTGATTTCAAAAATGCTTCCCTTTCTTTTTCCTGAAGTATTTTTAAATCAAGTCCTCTCTAACTTCCCTTCCCGCTCCCAGTTATTTGAATGTAGTCCTCTCTTTGTGTCTCATTAGACATATTACATGCCTTCCATATTTACCAGTGCACATTTGCTTTGCTTTCTTTTGTGAAAAACATGAGAAAAATGGTTTAAGCCAACACACATTTTCTCCTTATAAATTTAGAAAATGGTTTTGTTTTTTCTTTTTAAAAAAATCAATCTATTTTTGATTTCGTTGTATTGTCTTCTGTTCCTTGTTTCAGTTGATAGTGTCATCTAATTTCCTTTTCCTTCTCTATCATCACAGTATTATTTCCCCAACTTTTCTCCTCTGCAATTCCACTTCAATGAATTTCAGTATATTATTATTCTCTGAATTGTAATTCAATCTTTATTTCTTTTGTCTTGTGTTTTATACATGCAAGAGCACATATGCACACACACACACACCTTGTTCGCTGCCTCACTTCTCTACACATCTCACTTTCTCTGATGGAGAACAACTGAATATAAAACAAGCAGTCCATCTACTACTCCTCTTTGGTCAATTGATCCTCTGAAAAAACTTCTTACCCATTTCTCTTCAGCTATGGGTTTTACATTGTTGTTGATATTGTATTAATTATTATTATATTTCATTATGTACTATACTATGTATAGGTAGTCTGTCTCATATGATATGGATTTCAATCTGTCCCTTTTACTGGCTTCCTTCCTCTTTTTCTACCACTTCATGATGGCTTTGGAGCTACCAAAACTGTATACAGTCTTATAAGTTGGCCGGCATGCATGCCCTTTTCTATCCTCATCCCACGTGTTAATGTCTGTACTCATTTACTTCTAGAAAATGTCACATACCTATGTTCTTGTGATGACAGCATCATATGGAGCAAAAGAATAAAACCAAACAACTTTTATTCACCCTTTGTGCTTCATGGGGCCCACCTGACTGAATAGGACAATGCTGGAGATAAGCAGTTTGGTAGCTTCCAGGAAGAGCTTCAGGACCAAAGCAGATGAGATATGAAATCCACTTAATGTCTCAGCATTTGGCATATTGAAATCCAAAGACCTCACCAGTTATTACACTGCTGCTCTCCCTTTGCTGACATGCCCCTCCAGCATCTTGTATGTAGAGTGTCACTTTGCCCCCAAAGACTAGCACATATGATCCCTATTTGTTTTTCCTGCAGCAGACAACTACCTTGAAACTGAGGTGGAGTAACCTGAAAACCAGAGGTACAAACTTCCCACTCTCATAAAACACACCACCGCATGAGGTGGAATTTGTGAGAGATAAAGGCAGTGTTTTCCAGGTCCATTGTCCTGCAAGGTAGCCCCCACTTCATACCCTCTTTCTAAATTAGGATGCATTCTTACATTTTGACATACAAGATCAAAACTTGGGGTGAGATTATGAGAGTTTTTGTCCATATTCTCATGATTTTTAATATATTTAATTATTTAATTAATTTATAGTTATATTTCCCACCTTCTTCAGGGAATTAACTGGGCAAAATCACAACAGTTGGAGGATATAGCTACACCAACCAAGGGAATGGCAAATACCTTCTGAACAAATCTGGGCAAGAAAATCTCATGATAGGTTCATTTAGTGTCACCATATGTTAGAAATAACTTGAAGGCACACAATAACAACAATCCTTGTAAAAAAATTCTCCATGGGTTCTTTAAGCTATTCAAGAAGAGGAAATGAGACATATTACACTCCTATAGTAATCTCTAAGTCAACATCAATACTGTAGAAACAATGCAATTTCTACCAGTTTTACTGCTATGAACCAATGCTATGGAATTCTGGGAGCTGTAGTTTTGTGAGATAGCTAGCCTTCTCCATCAAAAAGCTCTGATGACCCACCAAACTACAAATCCCAAAGTCCCATAGAATTGAGCCATGGAAGTTAGTGGTGTCAAACTGCTTTGTTTCTGCAGTGTGGCAGCAGTTTAAATGGGTTGAAAGGTAAGCAAATAGCTAGGCAGATAGGCAGGTAGGTAGGTAGGTAGGTAGGCATGCAAATAGCCGTGGAGAGGGGAGGGAACAAGCATACAATCCTGCATAACAATACTGTATAACCAAAAAAAATCAGCACCCACCTCAATTCCAGTATCCCAAATAACAGAACAATTGAATAACACTAACAAAACTTTAGATATTTATAAAGCTACATTACAAAAGCCCCCAAAATTTGGTATCCTGTGATGATGATGATTATACAATATAACAAATTGTCATTCAAAATTCTTCAAAATATCCCCCACCTATGAAGTTGACATGAAATGTTTGAAAAGAATCCCATGTAGCCCAGAAAACACAGGGAAATGGCAACTCTGGAGTTATTCAACTGTCTCACATATCTTTTTCAGTCCAACAATTTTCAGTTCAAACAGGAATTTTTTTCTCCTTTACCAATATTTGTCTTTGTTCAAGAGCATATAAATCATCAGGCATTTTTTTCCTTTTTCACAAATGTTTATTTTATTAGTTCTAGCCTATTAAAACACAACCTATTCTGTAGGTCAGAATACCTTTTAATCACTGAGGATGAGTGCTGACTCCTATAAACCTGTCTCCAAACAGCTTCCACCAACACAATGAGAAGGAAAAGTCCTGAGATGAAGTGCGCCATCTGCAGCTCTGTTCACCACAGCAGAGCCTACCCTTTTTCCTTGGCTTGCTGGGATAGAGAGGATAATGCTGTTCTGCTCAAGATGGTGTAAGGCTGCAGAGGCAGCAGCTTGTAATATGGGCCCACAAGTTTACTTCTTGTATAGAATGGTACTGCTGAAGCACAATGGGCATCAGATTGGGCTTGTTTAAGAAGCATATGAAATGTCCTCACATCATTTATTATACACTGTCCACCAATCTTTATGGTAGCTTTCTATTACTTGCTATTTTAAGCCAAACCATATGCTTTGTTCTCACAGCTGTGTTTTATGAGGTTGATCCTAGAAATCTATTTTTTTTTTTGTTTCCCTTTAAAAGGACTAACATGCTGGGAAACTAAAATTGCACCCCACAATAATAGCATGATCAATCTGGGCAAAGGAATTTGGGTCTAGGTAGTATGTTTGAGGAGCTGACTCATTATAATACACCTTGTTTATGGTGCAAATATATTTTCTGCTTCAAGAAAAGTGCTGAAATGAGCAAAAATAAATTATTTATATTCATATTTTTATCCCAGACTCCTACAATAACTCCCTAGTGATATGGGCATGACAAGTGGGAAGTGGATGATTTTATTTTATTTTTATTTTTTTGCTGGAAGGTTCACACTGTCTAAGGAAGCCAGAATTCTGCAGTTTAGTATGGAGTCTGATCTCTAAATCTGGATTATTATGTCCTACTGATCACAATGTGGCTGCTTGAAGCATCACTACATTATGGCCCAACTGACTACTTTTAAAAAGGAACCTTTCTTAAGGAACCTTTAAGGGCACAGTGAGTTAATAAAAAAGTTATATACAGAAAGGTTCTGTCCCTATTTCTGTAAATGTCAGAACTTTAATATCAAGTGAAAAAGTAATAGCCAAACTTAGCAGGTATGTCTCAATTAACCAAATATACACAAGATTGTTAGACACTACAAGCATATTGCCTAAAAAAATGTATTAGAATGATGTGTTCATGGTAAGTATGTTGGCAGGAGGCAGAGAAAATGTTCTTCAATGTTGAAATTTCTATTTTTTAAAATTTAAAAAGTGAATGATCTATTTGAATGTACAAGATGTCCTTCCCATTTCTCATGATCTTTCTGGAAAGTGTAGTCTTAAAGGAATTAAAAATAAATAAATCCAAATGCTTATTGTGCAGCCAGAATCTAGAGCATTGGGCTTAGATGGAGGATTGACAGGAATTGGTTTCTCTGAACTCTTGCCAGAAAAAAAAAGCAGCTAACTTGTCTAAATATCCAAGGACTGCAAGGAATTAGCACTACAGATTTAAACTCTGACATTTCTTTCAAAAAATAATTATAAATAAAATTTCCAAAGCATTGGTAATTTTTGCCAAGCAACACACCAGAGCAATAATTGCCAAATGTATGTGAAGAAGCTGCATTACTATGTGAAGACTTTTCAGCTATTTGAGTTCTTCCAGCTAATGCATTTTCTGGTGTGCCTATAAAATTGATATTTTCTAGGGATGGGGGAGAAATTTGTTGATCAGATTTTTCTTTAAAAAGAAATGTAATTGGTTCTCACCATCCAAGCCTTAATCTGGAACCTAATGTACTCTTTTAGATGAAACTCTATACATTTCTAGCCTGATGGTGGATTCTATGAAAAGAAAACATGTGTTCCTTTAAAATAAATTGTGATAATATGCACACATCTGAAAACTATAAAAACAAACTGCATCCAGTTCCAAAATTTGCTCCCCCACACAGTATAGTTAATACATGTGAAATGTACAAAACTAGAAACATTCAGACTGTTTCTAAAAATGTATACATTTGATAAATGCACACCTAAATTTATGCAAATTACTGTATATGTGAGTGGTGGTGGGGAGGTTTGTGTGGAACCAGTCAGAATGAGTTTGGTAGAAAAATAATGCGAACATGAAAAGCATTAGGTTTGACATATCTACCTATCACTATTGCTTTCTTTAGGTTTATACTAACTACATGGCTGATAGTCATACTTCCATTTTATCTGCTTCAGTAAAACAATAACTTACAGACTATCTTGCAACACTTTGAATTGAATCCAAAAATTCTGCTCACTAAAGTTTAGACATCTATCCTCCATCTTCATAATCTTCTACTACATTTTATGCTTCAGCCTATAAATTAATGTGTATAATCTTTGAACATAATATTCAGGGAAAAGGAATTTATGCAGATCCATTATTTAGAGTCCAAAGATAACAAGTTGTAACAAGGGTTTGATGCCAGGTTATAAATTGTAATTGAAGACATCACTGAGAAAGAACTCTGTTCGAAAAAGTAGTAAAAAGAAAAAAACTTTCCTATTGCACTTGGAAAAGTCTTCCTTTTGTTAACCCCACAATGTATACTTGACCAGCTTTTGTAGGCTGATGAATCAACTACAACTTCTCCTGGATATAATTAGCTATGCTCTGATATCACCCCATTTGGATTACTGTAATGGTTTATATGTTGGCCTATACTGAAAAACTGTGCAGAGGCTTCAGCTGATAGAATATACCACATCTAGACTGAGACCAGATATTTAGACAATTCACTAATATTGTAGCAGCTACAATGGATTCCAGTCCAATTCCAGGCACAACTGAGAGTAGGTTGCATGGGTTTCCCCATTTCTCAGTAATTTCCATGTGGCAAGCTAGTATGTCAGAGGATGTTGTGTCAACTTTCCATGCTCAAGGATATTTTGGAAGGAGGGAGTATTCAAGCCATAATTCAAATACACAGACATACACCTCCATTCTGAAATTATATAGTTGTTGGAGGACTCTAAGGGCCTTTGCAGACTGCCAGAAATAGTACAAATTGAATCCACTTTAACTGCCCTGGCTCAGTGCTAGGGAATCATGGGAACTGTAGTTTATTGTGGCACCAGAGCTCTCTGACAGAGAAGGCTCAATGTCTCAGAAAAAAAAAATACAATCTCCATTTTTTCTAAAACTTCTAACATGAATTTCCAATTTACCTTGTCAAACTCTTTTTCTGCGTCAATAAATAAGAGGGCCGCTTTTTTGTCTACATTTTTGGAATGAAATTCAATCATTTTGAGAAGTGCAACACACAAAGAGCTTATTTGTAAAGGGAAGTAATGACTCTTATGTGGTCTACGCAGATAATATGTATTTTTTTAAAATAACATTTTAAATAAAACATACAATTCAGATTCATATTGAAAGCTTTACATTTTCTACAACATATTCCATAATTACACATATCTGAAAATTAACCATGTGTGAAAAAAGGATAATTCCAACTTTAATTACTTTTTAAGTTTCTGCTACATCTCGTTTCAAAAAACATTTGTTTGGCTCAATATTCTCAAATTCTGATTCTCATGCCCTTTCACTGTTTTAACAGCTTGAAATCTATTAAGTACAGCTCTTAACAGTAATTCTTCCCTTGTATACTTATACGTCTAAGTTTCCCATTTCTTTTTGCAAAATTCTACAAATGGGGTTCCATTCTTTTTCAATAATATTCAGATATTTATTGTTTAATTAGCAGTTAATTTGTCTATTTCACACATTTCAACTAGTTTCAGTAACCATTCATTTATCAATGGGTACTTTTTCAGGTTTCCAATACTTTGCCCACAGTATCCTAGCTGAGGTTATCATATAATACTGATCTCCAGTGTTCCTTCTCAGTTTTTCCTGGTAAATTATTTGTCATATTTAACAAGTACAGTTCGGGTGGCATACGGAAGCTAATTTGGAATATTTTACTTATTGTCATATGTATTTTCCCCCAGAATTTCTTGATTTCCTGACATCTCCACCACATATGGATCCATGTGCCTATATATATATATATTTTTAAGATTTCCAACATTTATCTTGTTGTATATCTCTCAAATCTTTTGTGGTGTGAGATACCAGCATTGTGTCATTTTTAAGATGTTTTCTTTTAAATCCTGTGAAAGGTGAATTTTTGAGTCTTTTCCCTTGCTTTCCTCCAATTTTCCAGTTTGATCTTATTTCAAAGATCTTTTGCCCATTGGATCATTGTTTCTTGATTTTTTTCAGTTTCCAACTTTCTCCCTAAAAGTAAGTTGTATAATATGGATGTTCCCCCCCCCCCCTTTACTAAATATGATTTTATCTAATTCATTTTTCTCTTGATTAAATCCTTCCAGGTTATTGTCCATTTTAAATCTTTCTTTTAATTGTAGGTAGGGGAATGAGTATAATTTGTAATCTATTTTCCCTAGTTCTTCGATTGGCTTTATATTGATCTGATTTCTCTGATCTCTTATTAGTATGTCCTCATATCTCAGCTATTTATGTAGCTGTTTCCATCTTCTTTGAAACACTTCTTGTGGCAAAATCCAAACAGAGATTCTTCTATAAAATTTCTTTTTTAGTTTAATCCGATTTGTTAATAGTGACTTCCTAATAAAGTGGTTTTCAAAATCTTTATGGACTTTTGCTTTTCCATAGCACAGGTATGTATGCCACCCAAATCGATTGTTGAATCACTCCAGTGCTAATATTCTGTCATTCTCAAACTTGATCCAATCTGATACCCACAACAGTGTGCTTGCATAATAGTATAATCTTAAGTTAGGGACATTACAGCCACCATTTTCAGTTTTATCTGTTAAAATCTTCCATTTGATTCTTGGCTTGTGTCCTGCCCATATGAAATTTTAAAGATCTTTTTTGCCATTGTTTAAATAGTTTTTCATTAGTTATAATCAGAAAATTTATCTTGGGGAGTACATCATTTTGACCACAGCAATTCTTCCCAATAATGTTAGCTGAAGTTTAGACCATTTTTCCAGATCTGTTTTTATCATCATCCATAATTTTTTGTAATTGTTTTCAAATAATCCTGGGTTTCTTTTTGTAATCCAAGATATTTCACCTTCTTCGTAATTTTACAGCCTGAACTCTTTTCTATTTTTTTCCTTTTCTGTCTTTGTAATATTCTTTGTTATAATAGTTGTTTTCTCTCTATTTATTTTAAATCCAGAAAATTTACCAAATTTTATAATTTTGTTCATTAATTTATCAATTCCTTTAATCAGATCTTCCAAGATTATTGCCAGATCATCTGCAAAAGCTCATAATTTATATTCTTGTCATTTAATTTTAAGTGCTTGTATTTCTGGGTCTTCTCTTATGTCTTTGTTCAGTATTTCTAGCACCATTATAAATAGTAGCGGCATTAAAGGACATCCTTGGCGGGTACCTTTTTGAATTTTGATCTCTTGTGTCTTTTCTCCATTAACTATTATTTTAGCGATTTGATTAAAGTAAATTTCTTTTATCTAGTTCAAAAAGTTATCACCTAATTTCATTCTTTTAAATATATTCACCATATGTTATTGAAAGCTTTCTCTGTGTCTACGCATATAAATGCTTCTTTTTTCTCATTATGCATATGGTAGTATTCTATTGCTTCTATTATTGTCCTAATGTTCTCTTTCATATGCCTTTTGGGTAGAAAACCTGATTGGTCAATGTGGATTGTAGCTGTAAGCACTTTCTTTAATCTTTCTGCCAGGATTGTCGTATAGCTTTTATACTATTGGTTAAGAAGAGAAATTGGTCTATAGTTTTGAGTTTTTGTTTTCTCTCTCCCTTCCTAATGTATTAGCAGAATGTTTGCTTCTCTCCATGTATCTGGAATGCCCTTTTTCTGGATTTCATTAAGTGTTTCTAAAAGTGGTAATTTTATCTTTTCTTCCAACTTTTTATAGTAGGTGGCTGATAACCCATCCAGTCCTGGAGTCTTTTCATTCATCATTCTTTTTATTGTGTCAGTTCTTCCAAGGTAAATGGTGCATTCCATAATTTTGGTTGTTCTTCTGATATGGTGTCTATATTATGTTGATCTAAATATCTTTCTAGTAGTTCCTCATGGTGAACACAATCTTTGTAAATTTTCAAAAACTTTTTTTATATCCTCCTGCTTCATGAAGGTTTCCTCTTCTTTTAGTTCTTCAATAAGCTTGTTTTCTCTTTGTTTTTTAAATTTATTTGCAAGCCACTTTCCAGTTTTATTGGAATGTTCAAAGTGTTTCTGTTTGGCTAGTCTCATTTTCTTTTCAACTTATTTTGACAATTCAGCTTCCAATTATTTTCTTAGTAGTTTTAAATTTTTATCTATTTTGTCATCAGTCAGTTTTTTGTTTAGTTTCTCTTCCCATTCTTTTATTTCCTTTATGAATCTGTTTACATTTTCCTGGTGTTTCCTTTTAAGTTCTGCCCCTCTTTGTATGAGTACTCCCCTCATTATTGCTTTACTAGCATCCCAGACTATTTTTGATTGAGTTTTTTCTTTCTTGTTTTCTTGAAAGTACAGCTTCGATGACAACTTGATTTTTTCTAGAAAAGCTTTATCGTTTAGTAAACTTTTATTCAGTTTCCAGCTGAATTCAGTTTTTTGTCCTGTCATTAATTGTATCGGATTGTGGTCAGATACATTTTTTGGAATTACTTCCATCTCATGTATTTTAGGTATTAAAGATTTGCAAATCATGAACATGTCAACCCTTGACATAGATTTATGCAGTTCCTTTTGCATTTTCATAAAGTTTCATCCAAACATCACAGAGATCAAGGTTTTCCATCATCTCAAAAATGAATTGGTAGCTTTCCTTGATTCTTTTTTATTTGTATTTTTGAAGATCTATCTTGTGTTCCACTCTGTTCCAGTGTCCCATGATTATTATTCATTCTTTATCACATTCTTCTATTTCTTTATTTAATTTTCTAAAGAAGTTTTCCTTATTTTCCAGTGGTGCATACAGACCCACTATAAGAAATCTCTGTTCTTGAATTTTTACCTCTACTCCAACGTAATGATCCTCTGAGTCATTGAAGACTTTATTTGCTTCATATTTCTTATTTATGTAAATTATTGCCCCTTTCTTTCTTTATCTTTTTTCTTTTTGTTTGATGATATGAAAGCTTGTCCTAATTTTGGATTCTTTAGATACTTCATGTATTTTTGTGTAATTTGTATTTCTTGCAATATAAATATGTTTATTTTCATTTTTTCAAGGTAATGGTAAATTTTAGTTCTTTTATGTACCAAGTTTATACCTTTCACATTCCATGAAAAAATCTTTAGCGCCATTTTAAAATATCAGTTATTGTAAATGCATCTCTTATTTCTTAATCTTCTAACTCTTATTATTATTTTGATTTTCCTTCTTCTTCTTCTTCTTCTTCTTCTCTGCTTATCAGTTTCTCAGGCTGGCCTTCTTCCTCTAATCCTGGTTCTTCTTCTTTCTCATCTTTTTTCCCCGCTTCTTCTTCATCCTCAGGTCTTTGTCTTGTTCTTATTCCCCTTTTTTCTTTCTTTTGTTTCTCTCTCCTCCTTGTCTCTTGGGTTTTCATCTCTGATGTCTCATCTTTGTCTTGGTCTGTATGTTTTTGTTCTTGAATCAGTTTCTCGTATAATTGTTTTGCTTTATTGATATTGTTAATTTTAATTCTTTTTTGTTTGTATGTAAAGGACATGCTTTCTATCCCTTCCCAGGTATAATTTATTTTCATTTTTATGAGCTGTTGTGTAAGTAATTTATAGTCTTGTCTTTTCCTCAATATTGAAATAGGGATATTTTGTATATCCTTACCATCTGTCCTCCAGTCTTCAAGTTTTCATTGTAGCTTCTCTGTATTATTATGTCTTGAATTCTTACTCTTGTAAAGCATATCACTATATCGCTCAGCAGTCTTCCCTCACTTGTCACTTCAGGGTTAGCTCTAAATATTTTGTGTACTTCTTTGTCCAGATCCTGCTTGGTCATATCTATGTATTCTGCCAATGCTGATATAATTCTTTTACAAAGGTTCTTGTTTGTTTCTTCTGAAAGGCCTCTTACTTTTATACATTTTTCTCTATATTTCAGTTCTTGTCATAATATAGCATTTTCATCTTTCTTCTGTTTCTTTTGTGTTGTCTCTCTTGTTTTCTTCAACTTCTGTGTCCTTGCTTCTAAATCTTCTACTTCAGTTTGTATTTTTGTCATGTCTTTAGATATTTTGTCTATTTACTACCTAAGGCTCCCAGGTCTTCTTTAAGGTCCTTTTTATCTCTTTTTGTACCTCCTTAAGTTCCTGTCTCATCTCCACCCTCAGTTCTGTCTTTATTTCTTTTTAAAAATTTTAAAGTTCTTCCAAAAACATCACGTGAGCTTCATTTTGTTTTAGGATTGATTCTATAGAAGCTCTTCTTTGTGTTGATGCTGTTGCATTTTTTTATTTCTCTTTCTCTTAAAACTATTCTCTTCTAAATGCTGCTATCTCTAACTGTCTCTTATTTCATGTTTTATTTAACTTAGTAGTTTAATATCTACACTTGCTTATTTAAACCAGGAGATGTCACTGTTTCTCTCTCACACACTCTCTCTTTCTCTCTCTCTCTCTTCCTCCCCCCCCCCACATGTTCAGTCTGTATTTCGTTTGTTTCAATTACTTCGTATCTTGTTCCACAAGTTTACCTTTGGTTGACCTTGTATTCAGTTTACATCTGCATTATCTCTTTATGTTAATGTTTCTTTTAGGCCTCTACACATTTTCTATAATGCACTGTCTTTTAGTATTTTGTTACTAAAAATGTGTTTTTGTTAAATTGTATCTTTATAAATGAACTTATCAAATAACAAAAAATATTCCTACAAAGATGACTTATATATAAATATTAAAGAAATTCAAAGATTCTAGTTCATCAACCCTCAAACAATTTTCAATTCATAAAAACTTTTTCAAGTCAAGTATATTCATATATACAACAAGACAGAAGGCGAAAAATCACAAATCAGGATTTTCTTTTTTCTTTATGTTAAAAAAACAAAAGAATTCTAGCATTCATTTGGCTAAGTGAAAATGGAGGAACTGGTGAGGCTTAGAAAACTGAAACTCAAAATCTGTTTTCTAACATAAAAAGAAGGAAAATTCAAGGCTTCTAAAATATCCTTTCAGTAATAGAAAAAGTTCACCTTTAGTATCACACAGCACAACACCTTTCCAAACCTCTTTTTGTAATCTGGAGCAGTGTGGCTGTGAACTGGTGCCAGACTATGAACAATTGGCTGTCCTTCTATGGTGAGATTATAGGAAAGAAAGAAAGAGTTGCATCCAGTGGTCACAAATATGAAACTGGTCCCTGGCACATTAGGGGAGGAAAACCAGTCCCCCACACCAGATAGCTTGAGAAGCACTGATTTAGAGTGATAAACAAGTTTTTTCCCTATATAAAAACCACACTGATACAATTGGCCAATTAAATGAGCAAAGGGTAGAGAAAAAAGTGATGCCTCCAGCCCTATATAGATTTCTCCACTTTAAACAATTGTAATGACTGACTTTATTCTTTCTCTTTTATAAAATTGTTGTTGTTGATTTGCTGTTGTGTGCCTTCAAGATGTTTCCAACTTATGGAGACCCTAAAATGAACCTGTCATGGGATTTTCTTAGGAAGATTTTTTTCAAAAGAGGTTTGCTATTGCCTTTCCCTAAGGCTGAGAGCATGTGACTTACCCAAGGTCACCCAGTGGGTTTCATCCAGCACTCAAACTACTACACCACACTGGCACTCTTTTAAAAAACTTAATTTCTGTTAATTAAATTTTTTAAAAAAGAGAAGCAGTATGCTAGTGTTTCATTGTAGCACATACTTAGTCTAAGCCATATAGCCAGAGACTGAAACATTATTTTAAAAAAGTAACTCACTAGGGTTAGATATTATTTTTTAAAATTAGAAACCACCCTACCTTTCCTTATTCATGGCTTGTCACTCACTTTTCATAGTAAGATGCTAGTAGCACATGATTGTGTTACATCTGAGTTCCTTTATCAATTTTTTTTTAAAAAAATGTGTTATCTAAATAATATAGAAATGGCCAACAGTCCTCAGAATAACCTTTCTGAAGTAACAAGTAAACATGACTCATTATATTTAAAAGTGATGAGGTTATAAATCACATAATTGTGTTAATGATGCTAATCATTATTTTGTGACTAACATACATAGTCCTAGTATGCTGCTTTCAAGCTCTGAGTATTGTTAGTGGGAAACTCAGTTGTCACCACTTTTCGACTAGCTCAGCAATGGTTTGGAAATTTCAGACTCATTGAAATATTTTGAATTTTGAATACTGAATTCAGTTTCTTAAATTTCTATTCAATTCTCTTGTTCCATATAACCTACATCAGGGTTGAGTAACACATTTTCCTCCAGATAATGCTAGACTGCAATTTATCTCTCATGACTGGCAATACTAGCTAGAGATGATGGGAGTTACAGTCCAGCCATTTTTGATGGGCCACACACACACTTCCTGTCCTTAACTTAGATGAAATCACCAGATGTCCAAAAGGCATCCAATTCTGATTGCTCATAAATTATCCTTTAGCATAGGCTTTTAAACACATTCTAATCGAAAATGACCCTACAGAAGAAAAACAAATCAATAAGATTTGGCCTTTCTTAAGTGGTGAAGTCTAACTCTTATTACCTTTCAAAAATTAGAGAGCCATGGGGTGAAATCACCTCCATTATTATGGCTTTCATAGGTGAAAAAATAATTTGATGGGCAGACAGGTGGCTGGGTCAGGTGAAAGTGAAGTCTGTCTTTCCAATTAACTTAACCTTGGGTTGTTTTCTTTCCTGCCTCCTACTCTGCTGCTCTGTAATGACGCTGTCACTGTTGATAGTAACACCAACAGATATCTTAAATTGTTCTTGGCTATCTTTGCTAAAATGCTTCATCTCTGCCCAAGGGAATCCTTTCTTTGAAACTATTCCATCTAAACTAAGAATCTCATCTAACTCTGTAATCATTTCATTCTCAGCAGGTGATACCAAAATTGCACTCCTAAAAACAGCAGTTTTCACATTGCAACATTTTTCAGAGCCCACAATTTTTACCATCCTCTCCCATTAGTCCTGGAATAGTTTCAGTCATCATTGTCTTGCTCTGTAAGTGGGCTTACTCATGTTTGCTCTGAACTATTTCAAGAGGATGGTCAATCTGTCAATCTGCTCAGGAGCCACAAAATAAGAAGTTTTTTTCTTTTTAAACAAATTAGAATAGGAGCAGAGAAGGCTGGCCCTGCTTTAGGCTGAGCAGAGACAGAACCACTTCAGGTGTCAGATACTGAAGACCAGGAGTAGCAAAGACCAATAGTTCCTTCTGAGCCGCATGGGCATCACTCACTCTCAAAAGATAGTGCTCTGTGTGCCACAGAACCTGTGTGCCTCCTCCTAAACTGGCCTGTTGCTTTCACGTGTGACAGAAGAGCTGATCCCGTTGGCAGGTTGAACTGCTAGTCTAGTTGGCTACTGGAATTATTTTCAAAAAAAGAGGTGCCATCTTGTCCTTTGGCCCAGGCAGAAAAATATATTGTGCTGTCTCTGGGAGCTGCCAACGTTGGCTTGACTATGGCACTGAGACTGGTCTACATTCACATGGACAATTGCATAACAACAAAGAAACTCATGTGCTTCATTGTGAGTTTCTCAATGGAAGGACAGGATAGAAATGTACTATGTAACCACCACGCTGATAACTATGAATGCCTCAGTGTCATTATCTCCCAAGAGTGGTTATCTACAACAGTACTCTGTTTTGCTAAACCTATCTTATTAAATCTGCAGTGGTTAAATGCCTGTACTGCAGCCACTCACTCATAAACGACAAGGTTGCGAGTTCAATACTAGCCAGGGCTCAGGCTTGACTCAGGCCTGCATCCTTCCGAGGTCACTAAAATGAGTACCCAGCTGTTGGGGGGCAATGAGCTTACAGTTGTAAACCGCTTAGACACTGCATAGTGCGGTATGAAGCAGTATATAAATGAAGCTGCTTTGCTTTGCTTTGCTTTGCTGTTCCCAGACCAAATAGCTATGAAGGTACACTATCTCCAGTTACCCAGTATAGCATCTTCCCCTGTTTTCCTCTCCTTGTTGTCTAAAAAGGACAGAAAGTTAAACACAGTTGATACATAGGAAATCAATAGCAATATCTCTCTATCTAGCCATCCATCCAAGAACCACACTTAAATATTCACTTGGGATTTAGATGCTTAAAAATAAAGTTGTCTTTTCCCCATGGAAATACTATATCTGTACAAGAGAAAGGTAAGAAGAAAAATAATATGAGTCTAATGTATGCATAAAATGAAAAGATAAAATTGATAATTGATTGGAAACCTAAATAATCTGGCTGAAATATTAAAGCAAAGCAGCTTCATTTATATACTGCTTCATATCGTGCTATGGGATGTCTAAGCGGTTTACAACTGTAAGCTCGTTGCCCCCCAACAGTTGGGTACTCATTTTAGCAACCTCGGAAGGATTCAGGCCTGAGTCTAGCCTGAGCCCTGGCTAGTATTGAACTCGCAACCTTGTGGTCTATGAGTGAGTGGCTGCAGTACAGGCATTTAACCACTGCGCCACCAGGGCTCTATTAGGTTGAGCTACATAAGGTTGCATATTTTGTCATATCATCACAGACTCTGTTTCTATTAAACTCTATTTTGTACACTCTAATGATATTTAGTTTCTTGACTTTCATGCATAATTTCTGTGTATTGCCTCTGGAGATTTTTTTGCATACAAGGAGGAGGAATAAAGTGGATTGACAAAGTTATACCAAGTTAGCCAGCTAATCCAGAAAGCACTGCCTTCACTCAAAAGTGGCTTCATTTGCCTTCAGTGGCACCACCACATTACCAAATATAACTGAATGCATATGATGAGGAGGAAAGGCAGGACACACCAGAGGTCCTTGTACTGCCTTGCCTGCTCCCAGCTTCCTGGCTTCAGTGAAAGGGAAGGGGTGGGAGTTGAGGAGCAAGTGACTAATAAAAGACCACTAACTGGCTTTGAAGGGGAGGACCTTGGTGACAAAAGTTGCAAAATGGTAGGAGGGATGCTGAGGGTGCAGACTTCTCCTTATAGACCTGAACATGAAAGCAACAGAGGGCTGTTGCCCAGGGCATGTGTAGCAGTTTGCCTGTCTACTGGAGTTGGAAGGATACCCGATAGAGCCTTGAGCAAAGAGAGAGCCGGGAGATGAGCCCCTTTACAAAAAAGGGAGCCAGACAATTTGGGAAGAAAAAAAGAACTATAGTGATGATTGATGCTCAGCTGGCACTTTTTTGAAAACAGAAGTTACCAACTTTAAAAATTGGCTGGCTAAATGCTCCTTAGATCTGGGCTGGATACTGCCCGCAGCACCATGGCAGAATTGGTAACGAATTATGTGTGATAACATCTGGGTGTATCCTGGATCAAGGACTGAAGCTGAAAGAGGTAAGATGCTGCTTTTGGGTGTGTGATAAGCTCCTACATGACCACTGGTAACCCTTGGAATGTACTGAAAAGCTTCCTTGTGCTTCAATATGACTGGATGTGTTCATGGGCCTCCCTTCATCTTCACCTTCACTCTGATGGAACTCTGTATCAGTACATGGGTACAACCTTATTCTCTACTAGCATGAAACAGGACTCCATAGTACCACTCTCCACAAAACCCTAAGGTAGGGAAACTATGGCTCTCTGAACACTAAACTACAACTCCCACTTTCCCTGAGTATTGCATCCACCTATACCTGGAGACTTGTTGGTTTCCCAATGGTGTCCCAGACACCCTATTGAAAGAGTGGGGAGCCACAAGTATCCCCCAAGTCTATGCTTGGAGCTCCCAAACTCCACTAAAAATGTCAATTGTTTTTCAAATAATATTTTGTTCAAAAATATTTGCTCCCCAACCATCTTTAGGGCTCTTTTTCGACAGGATGTGACCAAGATTAGTTTGTATTCACTTCCTTTCAACCTTCAGGTCACTTCCTGTTGAAGAAATGCCTTTCTTGGTCCTAAAATGGCCCAGGAAAGGTTAACATCATCATGACACTGGCCTTAAAGGAATTTGGGAGGCATTTTGGTGCATTTTTTTAAAACAAAACAGAAGATGGGAAAATAGGGGGCTGCAGCCTCTGAACACCCAACAGTTGTCCACCACTTCTCTATTTGTGCATTTTATTTTTATTTGAACTACTGACAGGGAATCCACTATTACACAAAATGCATTTCAACCAGATAGACTTGGGTAACAGCTGGTTTCTTCTCTATGTGCTTAGGGATATGTTTGTCCACATTAGTGAATGCAATTTTGCAGCTATGGTTAGCATGGAACAACATTATGACTAAACATTATGACTAAACAGCTGTGGTTAGCTTGGAACAACATTATGACTTTACTAAAGGTAAAGGGCCTCAATTTTAAGTTTCCATCAAGAAAAACTACAGATTAATTGCCCTGATTAAATGAGACAAATGAAACACACACACTTTCTCTGTATGTATATATGTATATTTAAAACACATAATAGATTCTTAAAAATTGGACAGGGTGTTGGAGCAGTATCCAAACAGCAACTTAATGTCCCATATCTTAGCTGTTTGGGATCAGGGATAGCTTCCCTTTCAATGTGTAGACTACCTTCAGATGTATAATGAGGAGTGAACAAAGACGTCAAAAGTTCTTGATTGCAATCAAATGCAGAAAGTTCATGCAGATTGACTCAAAATTACAGTTGGCTAGAGTTCATGAGAATGATCCCAGTACAGGGGAATCTAGCCATGATATCTGCCAGAGTGCAGCATTAATGCATGTAGGAGCTCCAAAAATGGCTTAGCATCACACCTCACTTCCTCAGTATTATTCTTGAATCAATGATGTCAAGCAGAATGAAAAAAGAAGAGGGAAATGTGATTTCTCAAAGAAAACACTCCTGTTTTTCTTTAAAGAAATGAAATTATTGAAGTCTCCATGTTTACTCCTTTGCTGATTTCCAAACTCTTGGCTGTGACAGATGTCAGAGAATATCATATCGCATAATCTAAAATCCTTCAGTCCACCAGAATTTTTTGCCTGTTGAGCTTCAAATGATTTAATCTGATAGGCTAATCGACTAAAGTTTCAATAGCTTGAGTCAAGGTTAAATTTTAGTTGGTGGACATTAAGAACCTGAAATGTCTAGTGCTCAAGTTAAAAAACCAAACCAAACCAAAGCTAAAATTTAATCACATTCACAGACTTTTCCCTCAGCTTCACATGCAGTTCTCAAAACCAGGGCCAGAATTAGAAAAAACAAATTGAACAAATTCCAGAATTGCACAGCCAGCAGGATCACTGACTAAATTAGATCCATTAAATCAACTGTTGAATGGCAAGTAAATAAATACATTAATCCCATTGATTCAGTGGGTCTATTTTAGTTGGGACTAGCAATAGTATTCGGGCCATTGTCTCCAAAAGTAACTTTTCCAAGCTCTGCACCTTAGTACGCTTCTGAAAAGGAGTTCAGTTTAGATTTTACCAAGTCTGTAGATGTACAGAGTTTTATGTACATGAAACAACTCCCAAAAATGTCATGAATGTCTACACCATTGAAATGGCAAACTTCTATTTATACACAGCCATCTAATGTTTTTTTTCATTCAGCATCTTTAAAAGGGACATATACTGAGGTCTGGCTAATAAGCAGTTTTATTTAAATTTGACTAATAGAATAATTAATAGGAAGATTATTAATTAACTGAGATTCATTAATTGGTTGACATCTCAATCGTCTAGTAATAACCTCTAAAAGGGATGCCTTAATTGAGATAAGGAATCCAAACATAGACTTCTCTGCTCATTTGCTCGATCAAGAATCAGAAGAAAAACCATGATGCAAATTTGAATGTACATTTGGACAGTGATGTTATTTGGCACACTGCATTAGCTGCAATTGAATACAGATCCAGAGGGGCATCCTACTACGTAATCCACCAATTTGCATACCATTGTTACAGGTGAATTTGCACCACAAAAGCTGGACTGGGGTAAGAATCTCATGAAGGATACACACACAACAACAACTTGTGTTCTTGGGTGTATGTCTGCCCATCAAACAGTATCATAACAAGCGTAGAGGTGGGGGAGATTCTGAAAACAGCATTTTCCACTTCAGACAATTATGTCTGCTTCATTCAGCAGTAGTGCATGGTTATTTAAGATTGCCAGCCCCAACAATCCCTTTGAGTGATGTTTAAATGCAAAAGGCTCTGGCATCCTCATCCTTTGTTCTTTTTACACTTTATAAGACTTTTTTTTTATTTCCTCTAGAGGGGTTGAAAGCATAAAGCCGTGAAGACCAAAAAACTGTGAAAAACCACCCTGAGACATAAGGCAGTGACACTGTTGTAACTTTTGACTTTCATATGAATAGAAAATTCTGACATCACACATAATAGAATAAGTTAGACCGAACGGACAACTAACCTCACTCTTGCAGAGTTAACCCATGTGCTATATTAAAACCATACCATGCAGCAGTAAAACATTTTCTCATTCACTACAAAGCAAGGTCATGCAGCCCAGATTAGGAATGCAGTATGTGGATAGAAGCATATTAAATCTTTTCCAGTTTTAAAATCTTAATCAACTCAGTATTGGTGTATACAGGGAAAGCTTCTTTAAAAACAAACAAAAACACCACCATTGTCTCCCCAATACGAATTCTGTCTCCTCAAATGAAACTTTCCTTCAACTGCCAAATTCTAGCATTGCAATAACTTAAAACTTCAATTTAACATTTAGAAATAGAGTTTAGGCATCCAAAGCAAAGGGATGGACATACTCAAGGGAATATGAACACAGCAAATAAAAATGTTCTTGGTATAAACAGTTTTCAATGTCTCCTTCTTTGCAATGCTAGGAATTTGGGGTGAATAGGAAAATGTCATTTTGGGGCTAGAATTCTTATTAGGAGGACAATGTCCTCATTTTGCATCCCCCTCATACATGATGGATGTGTCTGGAATTTAGAGTTTTGAAGAAGAAAAAACTTGCAGGGAATAAAAGGTTTAGACATCCTCTACTTAACCTAGATTGGGCTGACCTGTACTGACTTACAAGTAAATATGAAAATAACTTTTAGCTACATAGTATACATCTAAGTACTAAGTGCTTATCTTCACTACTACATTAAGGACCAAATAAAGGGTTAATTTTCATAGGCTGACAAAAGTAGCACTAGCACTATAGATCGTTTATTCTAGAGGTTCCCAGACTTGTGGAGTAGCTTATCATAGGACACCAAAGAACAAATACAGAGTTTCTCCATTTTAGTCCAAATAATTGCATTTGATTTGCCATGACATCCCTTTCTAGGGTTCTCTCTACCCATCAGTATCCTTTTATTGAAGAAGATACAATAAAGGAATCCTCACATCATTAAGGTAAAGTACAAGATGGGTTTGGGACAATCACATTGAAAGAGTGAGTTATCTGTAGCCTCTGGCTCTTTTCTAACATTGCTATGCTTTCAGTCAAACTGGAACTACCTTTTATTTCAGGAAAATATAGCTTGGAAATGATGTCATTATTGACCTAAGTGGGGTCAGTAGAAAACAGAAAGGTGGGGATAAATAAAGATCAGAAAAATGTTCCATTCTTTCATACTACAAAGAGAAATTGATTTTTACCGTGTTTTTTTTTTTTACTTCAAGAATCAACAGTGAGAGTTCCACCAAAATAAAATAAAAAACAAAGCGAAATGGATACATTCTGAGAAAGGCACTTGAACATTGTAATGGTGTTAACAACCCACTTTTATGAGTGCTTGAGGCCAGATTCCTTTTATAATTGCTTGCTGAATGCAATCTTTGGGCTTTGTGTATATATTAATGTATTGATGGAAGGAAAGCAATATGCAACATCATTGGCCTGGCTTGACTTCAGAGTGGATAATTACATTTCCCCTACTTAATTTCCGGTAATTCTAATTTCTCACTTGCATCCCACTCAAACTGACTACCATGGCTGCAGAAGTCCCTGGATCACTTTATTAATGCGCTTGTTTTTGCATTATTCATTTTGTACATTTATGCATTACATTTTATATATTAATATTGTACTTCCATTCATTATTTTCAGTCCAGCTTAAACAGATTCAGAAAACAAGTCAAAGATATAGCCATGTTAGGGCCTTTGCAGACTGCAAGAAATAGTGCAAATCAAGTCCACTTTAACTGCCCTGGCTCAGTGCTAGGGAATCATGTGAACTGTAGTTTATTGTGGCGCCAGAGCTCTCTGACAGAGAAGGCCCAATGTCCCAGAAAAAAATACAATTCCCATGATTCCCTAGAACTGAGCCAGGACAGTTAAAGTAGCCTCAAGCTGCGTTATTTCTGGCAGTCTGTAAAGGCCCTGAAGTCTACTTCCTCAGATGCATTTGGTGGCGTGGAGACCAGGCACAGACATATGTATGTGAGGATGTCAATTCAAATTACAAATCATTTCTGTATGGAAATGAAGTGGCAGATCCAGTCTTAACAATGGTCATTGGTGCACAAAGACATAGGAAACTGGACTTTGTGCATGGGGATGAACTGGCAGATCCAGTTTTGTAATGGGACTAGTTTGTGGTGAGAGGAATAGATGAATGTAAGGCACTCCTATGAGGATGGGATCAGATAGTGTTGAAGTATGTGTAGTGAGTAAGGAAACCATTGTCTTCATTCAATCCATTGCTGAAGGACTGTAGTTTGTGGATAAATTCCAGTTCTACTGTTTCTCTTTCCAATCTACCTTTGTAGTTATTTTGTTCCCCAATGTTCTGAGATCTGAGATGGAATGCCCAGGACAATTGAAATGTTCTGCCACTGTTTTTTTGTGTATTCCCATTCCTAACGTGTGATTTATGTCCATTTATCCTCTGGTGCAGAGACTGGCCTGTTTGTCCAATGAGTGCTGAAGGCATTGCTGCCACAGTATAGCATAGATCACATTGGAGGATGAGCACGTGAAGGCCCCTCTAATATTGTGGGTGATGCCGTTAGGTCTTGTGATGACATTTCCTGGATAATTGTGTGGGCAGAATTGGCATCTTGGTTTGTGGCAAGGATTAGTACATGTGTTTCCATGTGTGTTGTGTGTTGTCCTGTAGGTGAGTATCTGTTTGAGGTTTGGAGACTGTCTGTGGGCAAGTAAAGGTCTGCCACCAAGAGCCCTTGAAAGAGTGGCATTATTGTCCAGAATGGGTTGTAGTTCTTTCATGATGCGCTTGAGTGGTCCCAGTTGGGAGTTGTATGTGACCACTAGTGGGGTTCTGTCATTTTCCCTCTTCAATTTGTCCTGTAATAGAGCAGTCTTGGGTACATGTCTTGCCTTGTTTATTTTTTTCCCCCACTTCATATAGTGGGTACTGTAGTTTGAGGAATACTTGTAATTCCTTGAGTTTTGCATCCCTGTCCTGTGGGTTTGAGCAGATGTGATTTTATTGGAGGGCTTGGCTGTGGACTATGGATATAATGGTGTGTTTAGGGTGGAAACTGGAGGCATGTAAGTATTTGTAGTGGTCCATGGGTTTGAGATATAGGGTGGTGCTTATTTGTCCATTTTGTAGCTGTCCTGACCTTCAGTTGCCTTGGACAAAACTATAGTTTGACCCCTAGCCAACTGATCTGTCTTGGAATATCTAAAACACACATGTATGCCCTGCCCCAAAATTTTAACATCAGATAAGAAAAGAGCCCTGTCTGACATGTCAGAGTGGGAGCTAGGAACAAGTTCACTAATTCTAGTGGCAGCGAAAGAGGCCAAAGAAAAGACTGCCCAGAACAAAATAACCTTCTCGGGAGAAGAGCACACTGCTTGTAGAGATTGCCAAATCTGAATCAGAATTGTATCTGTAACCAGTAAGTGGTTATTCCGTGCCACAGGAAGTTCTCTAGACCATCTCTCCAAAACCCTCCGAACCCTAAAATCAACTGTAGGATCATTAACCCCCACCCCCACCTGGGAGTAAAAGGCCAGAGCTGCCAACCTTCCCCTAATGGTAACCGGGGACAACCTGGACTGTCTAAGGTGAATAGCAAAACGAAATATAATCTCCACCTGCAGGGGCCAAATCTCGACTTCCCCCACATCAAGAACTATCTGAAAGCTCGCATAGCAAGCTGGTAAGACTTGCGTGTGGAAGGAGCGACAGACTGAAGAATCGCCCTGTCGATCTCTACTCTCCAAAGCTCCATAGATGGGTTGGCACTTTCAATGGGTGCACCGCTGCCTCCGGAGCCAGTTGCCGGAACCTGCAAAACTGAAAACGCAAAAGGGCATCTGCCAACAAATTTTGTAAACCAGGCACGTGGCGAGCCTGAAAGGAGACATTGTATCTTAAACATTGCAAAACCATAGACCTGACCAATGCCATCACCCTTGGGGATTTGGGGCTCTGTAAATTAACCACATGCACTACTGCTTGGTGAACTCACATTAGCTTTGTATTGACACAGCAGAGGGTGTACATATGCATGCGACTCCACCAGTCCTATCAACCTCTTTGTCACTGCCCCCACCAATCTGCTCACTTAACAATATGGCTGAAGTTACCACTGCTGTTTCTTTTGCCTCAGACTAGTTTTCCACTTTTCTTGCACTGGACAGGTTGGGGGGAATACCACTCCAAGCTCCTTTCACTTTTTTTCTGCATGTGTGCACCTCCATTCATCCTGTCAAGTGTAGCCAAAAGTCTATTGGGGGAAATTTTATTTAGCTCAAATCAAGAGGGGGTTGACTACAAAGACCCTCTGAGAGCATCCCCCACGTGTATACCAAGAATCCAATGGATCTGTAAATTGATGCAGAGACAGAATTCTCCAATTAAAGTATTATTTATTAAAGAGGGAAATCACATGGCAATTCTCATACATGCACACACTCATGCAAGGCTCAGGAAATCAGGGGTTAGCTTGGAAACAGATGAAGCTTTCTCCGGGATCCAACTGGGTGAAGTGGCATGGGACACAACCATTCTGAGAGCGTGGGTTGAACAGAGGTGCCAGTAACTAGATCAGAGAACACAGTGATGCAGGGTCCCCATGAACTCCAACTAGCAACACTGAGGGGAGAAATCCAGAGGTTTTTAAGGGATAAAACTAGCTGCAGGGCAAATGTGTGAGATTGCCTGGGTGAGGTAATCCGGTCTGGCAATATTCAAGGGAAATGGGAGAGGATTAAGTCATTAGCTGGCCCATCAGGTGAGACAGCTAGGCTATTATCACCCATTCCACTGATTATGGAGGTGATGATGGTCCATTTGCAACCCACACTATCTGCCTGGCTTTGGGGACTGGGGTTTTTCCAGTCTTCCAAGTGACCTAGGCATTACCTGCCTGCCTTGCCTTGGTGGCATTTGGGGTTCATTGCAGTGTATATATGGGGTCATGTGGAATTCATACAAACATGAAAATTCAGAAAAAAGCACTTTTGGTAACACAGGCTTTCCACCAATCCCCACTCAGCAATCTTGGCACTGCTGCTGCTTTTAAAAAAGCATACAAGGGAAATTGGAAGAGAAAAGTGAAAGTCATATAACCTATGTCTGCTGTCTTCAGATAGTATGGGTGGAAGGGTTTGCAGACTATCAAATTATGCTCATACTGCAATGGCTCTCATAACAGGCATTATGGATTCTAGTAGCTTTGATGGTGTGGAATATTCTGGCTTTTCTCTTTAGATGAAATTCAGAATAGAAGATTCCTCTTCAGCTAAACCAGCCACCTTGAGTCCCTGTGTTGGGAGTAACCTAGGATATAAATAAACAGAATAATAATAATAATCTAAGGCATTTTCAAGAAAGACAAATGGATTTTGGTAAGGCATGGGACATTCCCCGTAAAAGTACTGTACTTAACCTTAAAGTAGATATAACCTCAGCACATCAGAGGTAACACTTAAAGCAAGATTCTGCTCATTCCTAATTGATTGATTTATTAAACTCATTTGATCACTCAACATTTTTTTTCTTGGGCAATGTACAAAGCCAAAAAAAAAAAAATTGAAGGAAGGAAGGAAGGAAAGAAGGAAGGAAAAGATTCAGTACTAAAACAACAAGGAGTGAACTCCAGTATGATACAAGCAGAGGTCTACTCACATCAGGGGAATTTCTTTTTATTTTTTTCCTGTGGCCCCCAATGTTCAATTCTGGAAGTTCCCCCAAATCTTTTGAAAAGATTTTGAGAGAAGAGGATGTGGGAGGGAGGGATGTCCTGCTCCCTTTTAGTATCAAATGCACCTGTAACAGTAGAATGCTTAATTGGACCCCACCTAACATAATGAAAACCAATTGGTATGGCAAACTTCTATTCTAGTAGAGGCAGAACAAAATCATCAGCAATTTGGATTTTTTAAAAGGAATGCTTCACATTTATTTAACAGCACATGTTGGTTTTAAAGGTATGGGTGAATGAAAAGTTCTTCCTCGGCAGTGAAAAGAGCGTAAATGAAGATGTGAGACAGGGAACACTCTCTCTGTGGAGCCTATCCATAGCTGGGGTATTACCACTAAGAAGGGCCTCTTTTTGGTAGCCACTTGTCATATTTCTCTTGGTACACCCTTCAAAGTAGATGGCAGTAGCAGCATGGTTATGAAATAGGTAAAACTAAAAGGACCACAGGTGTCATTCAAATGGAAACCAGTGATGGTCATCATCATTGTTTCTGCTGTGCCTAGGATCCAGATAAATTTCTGAAGACTAGGTTATTCTGTGAATGCCACGATGAGGGTTCAGTTGGTGTCACCTGGTGCGGTCACTCATGGGGGGACTTATGGGGGTGGGACTTCCAGTGCACAATTTCTGGTGCACTTTTGGTGTGCATGGGAGTGCCAGTGCATGGCTGGAGATGTTGTGCTCAGCCCCAGGAGGCAGCCTTGGGGCCCCAGGGAGGGCTGCAGAAGCCCTGTGCACCCAGGGAAAGGATTGGGGAGTAGCCCTTGGGGCTCTGGGGAAAGCTGCAGAAACCCGACACCCACAGAGGAAGGGCCAGGAAGCAGTCCCCAGGACCTGGGGAAATCTGCAGAAGCCTTGTGCATGCCCAGTGAGTAGGCCCACAGCCACAGGGAGCCCCATAAAATAGGCCTGCAGCTGTGGGGAACCCCCACAGGGGCCAGGAGACCAGCTGGGTGTCACCCCTTCTTCTGGGGTGTCACCCGGTGCTGTCCGCACCCCCTGCGCCCCCCCCCCCCATGATGCTACTGTGATGAGGCAGCTGATTTTTCAAGGCAGCCTTCCCAAACACCTTGGCTTTAAGCCCCCTCTCCCTCACACACAGATGACAAGCATTTCATAAAAAGGCTTCTAGCAGTTGCCAGCATTTTTCCCCACAATGATAGCTTTGCGCCGGCACAAAGGAGCCTGTTCACCTTTAGTGGGTAATAAAAGGCCACAATTTTATTTATCTGTACAGGGGTCATAAATCACAGTTTGACAACCATAAATCAATCATTTTGCTTGTTATCCATTTGACACATATGTATATGCCTATGTCATAAATCTTACTGCAAATCAAACCATAAATTATGTCATAAATTCCAGGCCATAAATCATACCATAAATCAATCATATGTGAATACTGAGGTCATAAATTAAGCCATAAATCATGTTATAAATAAATCAGAGGTCATCACCTGTAATCAATCATCTTAGTTAATAAGATCATAAATCACAAGCTGTCATCATAAATCAATCATCCATCACAAATCACAATAAATTGATTAAATAATCTATTTCTATACATGGGGAGGGGGGTGTCTATGCCCTGCCACAGAAGGGGACCAGCCTAGCTTGGCATTCCCGCCCCCCTGCCTGCAGGAGAAAGATGAACCCTGTGGCCCCTGTACAGATGTGGCAATTCAATCCTAGTTTGATCAGGTATAGCAGATGAAGCCCCCACAGAGTCCAACCTCTTTAAAACACCCCTGTTCACCCAGCGATGAGCTGCATTGATGGTTGGCTCACTCATCGCTCCAGGCCTGGCTCGTCTTGGTAGGAGTTTAGTCCATAGCAGCACTGGGTCTGGTAAAAGGCATCATAATTTGTGGAGATCCATGATGATTCTGCTGACCACTTGGAGTCCTTGGTCTTGACCAAATTGTTCTTGCCCAGATGAATCATAAGTATGCAACAATGCAGGTGAATAGCAGCCAACTCAATTACATATGGGACAATGGTTCCCCATAGTATCACACAACGCCCAAACCAATGAATATGCATTGACTGCACCAGACCCAGATCCCAACCTTTGCCCAACTGCACTGCATGTTGTTCAGCCCAAAAAAACCAAGCTGTGAACCGTAATCTAGATGTCATCACGATATCCCCCTGTTCAACAGAAAACAACACATTAGAGCACTAGGGAACTGTCCTTAGGATCCCCAGTGTGGTACGCCAGAAGCCTTCTGGGCTGAGGGTGATTGTATGGCTTAAAGGCCCCCAAGCATCACTGCCCAACGTGCTGCACCACGTCACTGCTCAGGCCATGAGATGCAGCAGCTGTGGCAGCACCAGTCCAGAAGGAATGAGTGGAAAATTGTGCTGCTGGGAGACCCAAGTGCTTCAGTGCTTCACACAGTACTGCCCTGAATTGGAATTGGGTTAGAGGAAGGCCTGAGGGATGCAGAAACAAATAACTGGGCAACGGTGAACATGACCCCAAATAGTCTGTCTAAGAGGTTATAAGGCAAATCTGTCCAAGAGGGACCCATGACAGTGTTACAGTTTGACCCTTGGCCATCTGATCCATCTTTGAATGCCTGAAGTGGATCTGAAGACCCTGATCTGAAACCTGCACACCCAAGACCAGCAAGGCCCTCTTGAAGGTATCTGAGCAGGAGGTAGAGATGAGCCCACTGATCCTGGTGGCAGTGAAGACACCAATATGAAGGCTACCCAGAAGAAGGTGACTTCACTGAGTGAACTGCAGACAAACTAGAGGGAGTGCAAAATCTGAGGAAGAACTAAGTCAGAAAGAGGCATGTGGGTATCCCGCAAAGGAGGGAATTCACTTGTCCACCCCTCCAAGGTCCTCCTGAACTGAAAATCCATTGTGGGGTCCACGAACCCACCCACCCCTGCCCAGGAGTAGAATGCCAAGGCTGCTAGCCTTCCCCTGGTGGTAACTGGTGGCAAGCTACCCCATCTAAGATTACAAAGTGAAGTATGGTCTCCACTCCCCAGGGGCCATGCCTCAATCTCACCCACAGACTTCAGGACTTGTCTAAAAGTGCACAATACCTGCTATGACTTGCACATAGAAGGGATGATGGAATGAAGAATAGCCTCTATCCACCAAGGTTCCACAGATGAATCAGTACCTTCATGGGCTGATGCTCCCAGTACAAGCTCCCAAGACCTGAAAATGTGAGAGGGCATCTGCAAGGGGATTCAACAATCCTGGGACATTTCGTGCCTGGAACAGCATGTTGTGCCTCAAACATTGAAGCACCATAGACTGAACCAGACACATCACCCTTGGGAATTTGGAGCTCTGAAAATTAATAACATGCATAACTGCCTGGTTGTCACACCAAAACAAGACAGTTTTATGAGAAAGTTGTTTTGCCCCGAGGTGAACTGCCACCATGATAGGAAAAAGTTCCAGAAATGTGAGATCCCTTGTCACTCTCGTACTCACCCAGCACAGCAGCCCCTCTGTGGTTATCCATTCTGGTACACTCCAATGCTGTGAGCTCCAGAGGCGTCAGGATGTACCTGCAAATTTGCCTTGAGAAGCATCTTGCTCCTCCAGAATGAGACTCCCTTGAACTCCCTCAGAAAGGTGTCCCATACCTTCAAGTCCTCCCAGATCCCCCTGTTGACCCATATGTGGTGATGAGGGAAAGAGACCCCCCCCCCTTTGTGGCATGGTGTAAATGAGCACTAAATGCCCACTCCAATATCACCACCATGCAGGTAAAATTTACCAAACCCGCCAAAGATTGAAAGTCATGAAGTGTGACTTTTTGCTTACCTCTCAGAACACTCACCTCTTGCCTCAATGAGGGAGGCAAGAGACACCCTTGATCATATCCAGCTAAATACCAAGGAACATTATCTAAGTGGTTGGTCTTTTCCATAGCAAGTGGGACATCCAACTTGCCCATCGGGAGCTGAAAAGCCCATAGCGTGTCCCACACAATGATGAGGCAAGTCCCCCAGTGAACAGGAAGTCATCCAGGTAATAGCAGTATTACCTGATCTCTTTATGGCACACCATTGAAAGAAGGTACTGAATTTCTCAAAATCTGAGCAAGAAATTGAGCAGCCCATCAGCATTGCCTTGTCAAAGTAATATATTCCTTCAAACTGGGAACCCAGCAAGTCAAAGTCCTGTGGGTGAATCAGAAGAAGCTTGAAAGCTGATTTTATGTCAAACTTAGTCATAAGAACTCCTGCACTAAGGACCTTCACCATCTGCACCGCTGAATCAAAGGATGTATACTTCATGGATGTGATCATCGACCAACTCTCCCTTAGGGTAGGATAGGTTATGGATCAATGGATATTCACCTGGCACTTTCTTGGGGACCACACCCAAAGGTGACAACTGCAAAACTGGCATTGGTATCTCCTTGTGAGGGCCAGATATCCTACCCACCGCCAACTCCTTTGTCAGCTTATCCTTCACCATGCCCGGTAACTCCCTTACCGATCTTGAATTAGGTGCAAAACGAAAACTCTAGGGCCATAGTATGGAATGTGAAAAAACATATGTGAAACCCTGAAGTAAGTACTGTGCACAACCCCACTTGGGATAAATCATCAACCAAGTGGCTAAAGCATCCAACTTAATGGGTGTTGGAACCTTTGCTTCTAGCAGAGGCACCCTGGGAGGTGGCACAAGTCCTGGCCCACTTACCTTTAAAGAATGAGGAACTGGGGTGGCTCTCGCTACAGGTGCCACAACAATGATTGAACTTTCAAGTCTGTCTCTTGAACTTACCTGCATTAAACTCCCAGCAGATTCCTGAAACTCTCCTATCTGCCATAGCTTGCCTTATATGCTGCCTTTTTGGCTAGGTGACAATTGATATGAAACCATTGTCACATCAGCTTGAAGAGGAGGCGCCAACCATCACATCGGCCTATAGCTTGGCTTGTAATTGTAGAATTGGAAGGGACCCCCAAAGGCCATCCAGCATATATATGCATGATGTCCATGCATGCACCTTCAACTAGCACATCTTCCTTGATCTGGGAGTTGTTGGACTGTAGCTCCCAGCATTTCTCAGCATTAGCTAAACCAGCTAGAGGATGCTGGGACTTGCAATCTAACAATACCTGGAGAGCCCTATGTTACCATAAGGTGTCATAGCTTCTATGTCCACCCAAAATGATACTCATGACTCCTTCCCAAGATTTCTGGTGGCTGCAAATTTGCAACTGCTGGAACTTCATCTTTAATGAGAACAATGGCGTCATTTCCATCCACATTTCCTCTGAAGATAGTTATGGGAAAAGAAATTATTCCAGCACCAGTATATTGCTGTGAGGTCTGCCAGTTCTAATATAATGTTGAAATGTGAAGTTTGGTTAGATTAACTTGGTCTCTGATGGGCAATCAAGGGCCATGAATGCTACAAAAGACATGCCTACATGAATGCCCATGATTGTCCATTTGAGACCAAGTTATTTTGGTTAGAAGGGATGCTGAAGAGGGCACAGAGAACTCCTGGGAGAGGATAAAAAAAGTCAGATATTGAGGACAAGTTAGGCATTACTACCTCTTTAAAGCTTGCTCAACTGACATGCTGGATGACTGAGGGAAGCCAGAAGAGGAGTGTGTATGAGAAAGAATGACTGATACCTCTGCTAGCTGCAGTTTTATGCACTCCTATTCATCTATTTTATCACCCTGTTCCCTCATATTAATATTTTGGTAGTACAGGGAGTGGGCTGCAAGTGGCCCACTGCCAAACTACCTGGGGACACATGTGTCCTACTAAGTCTATTTTTGCAGACCCTGACTTCTCCAGTCTCTCCTGGTTACACTTTTCTGACCACAAGAAAGGGTGAGATGCCTCTCTTGGAAGGCTCCAGGAGAAGGACTTTGACTGTTAAATAGCTTACATCTCCCTTGCACTATTCAACACATCTCCCAGAAAACCAGAGTGGAATTGTTTGGGGCATTTGGGGCAATCCATGAGGCCCCCAAAAGCCCAAGGGGCCAAAACTGCCCCCATGAATCCACCATAGCTGCAACTGCAGCTAGCAGAGGTATCTTTCCAAACTAACCTGGTCTCAAATGGGCAATCATGTAAGCATGCCTTTTGTAATGTTCATGGCCCTTGATTGCCCACCTGGGACTGAGTTAATTCAACCAAACTTCACATTTCAAAGTACCTATCTTCAGGATAAATGTGGATGGCAATGACACCATTGTTCCCATTAAAATGAGGTTCCAGTGGTTGCAAATTAGCAGCCACTTTAACCAGAAATCTTGGGAAGGAGTCATCAGTATAATTTTGGGTGGAGATAGAAGCTATACAATTTATTGTAACATATGGCTCTCCAGGTATTGCTAGGTTGCAAGTCCCAGCATCCTCTAGCTGGTGTAGCCAATGCTGAGAAATGCTGGGAGCTACAGTCTGACAACATCCAGATCATGGAAGCTGTGCTAGTTGAAGGTGCATGTGTGGACACCATGCACATATATGCTAGATGGCCTTTGGGGGTCCCTTCCAATTCTAGAATTCTATGTATTCCTGCATGGCAGAAGAGGTTGGGCTGGGTGGACCCTGGGGGTCCCTTCCAACTCTAGGATTCTATGTAAAATGCAAGCCATGCTCTCTAAGACCCATCCCTTTGCCCCTCTGGTGCTACAGGGACAGATATATGGCTACAAGGGCTGCAGAAATAACAAGGTGTGTGTCTCTGTGTATGTGTTTATGTGTATGTGTGTGTGTGTGTGTACACACACATGTGCCTTCAAGAAGCCCATAAACGAACAGGGAGCCTGTCAATTTCCTAGGGTTTTCTTAGGTGAGGAATCCTCAAAGGTGATTTTGCCAGTTCCTTCCTCTGAAAGTTAGCCTACAGCACCTAGTATTACTTCCTGGAGGTCCCCCATCTAAGTACTAACCAGGGCTGACTGACTCTGCGTAGCTTCCTAGATCCAGATATTGTTGGACTGCAGCTCTCAGCCAAATGAAAATCCAGTCATTGCAAAAACAACAGCAACACACAATGTCATCTGGGGGAGAGACACTAGGCCCAGCACCATCCAGCCTAGAATAAGAACCCTTACTTATTAAGGGATGGGTGGGATTTGGGATTTTATGTATGTAAGCTGCCCCGATTGCTCTGCAGAGGGGTGGGATATATTATTATTATTATTATTATTATTATTATTTCAAGATTTCATTTGCAAGACAGCTTTGTATGTGACTTGAGTGTGAACATTAACACACTCTTGCACTTATGGCAATGATGTCATAAAACAATAAAACAGTTTGGAACAACAAACTTAAAAAGGAATTCCCTGTCTCTTTACTTAATTTGTAATTGAACCATGTGAAAATTCTCACACCTATGTGATGTGGCAAATTTCTCATACATAAAACAATTAAAGGAACTGAGAAAGCACCAATCTGTGTTTTTAGCAAACCATGACAAATAATAGTCACTACCTATAACCATGGAAGTATGGCTATATACATACGGCAGCACCAAATAATAATAATAATAATAATAATAATAATAATAATATAGTGTTATTAATAGTATAGTATAATAATAATCTGAATAATAATAAGATAATCCATATCAAATAATGCTATAATAATAATGTAAAATAAAATAAATAATTACGAGCAATAATAATAATAGTATAATTAATCATAATATAAATGATAATATCAATCACAATGCTATCAATCATAATAACAGCAATACTACACATACAGGTAATAAGCAGCCAGTGTGGGAGGGTGCCCAACCTGCCTGACCCCCATTCCCCCCCACTGCAGGCCCCAACCTGATGCCCAGCCGGAGCCCCATGAGGCATAATTATAGCCCCCACCCAGGCTTGCACCTGTCACCCTCCTCCCTAATCAAGCCTCATTAGGGTCCAGCCTACTAGTCTCAGTGCAGAAGGTGTCATGCTTGAAGGGGCACCCCCACCCTCATGGGCCACCTGGAGACCCTGTCAGAGCCCACCTCAGAGACAGCTTCTTCACTCAGGCCTGGAAGAGAGGGACATCAGAAGCCCAAGTGATGGAGAGGTGTGGGGGGGAATAAGCCTATCCGGATGGCAGTGGGGCTTTTAGCCAGCCTGGCTGGTGGAGAGGGCTATCAGCCTGCCTGGGTGGTGGTGGTGGGGATATCAACCATCCCAGGCTTTGGGGAAGGCATCCGTGCCTACATGCACGTTGCAGCTTCCATGGGGTTGGCCAGAGCAGGCTAATAATAATAATAATAATAATAATTTATATCCCGCCCCTCTGAGAATAATCGGGGCGGCTAACAATATTAAAAATACACAATCCAATCAAATCCCCAGCACCCCCCCCCCTTAAAAAAGCATTAAATCCAAAGAGATTAAAACATACAAATTAAAACGACCCAATGGTCAACAGCATTATACAATTATACAAACATGATCTGGTGGCATTGATCAATAAATAAAATAAAAGCGGCACTATCCGATACATATCCAATACATAGCTACTGAAGATGTTCCAATACATAGCTACTGAAGAAGGGCCAAAAAGATGCCCGGAGGACAACCCAGCCACTGGGGTGGAGGGGAGGAGGGCCCAAACAGCCAACCCCCCAACGGAGGATGAACAAGGTAGCTGCCTCCCCCCAAGTCAAACCTCCACCCTCTCATTCTTCCCCCCAACACCAACCATATCAATCCCCTCTCCCTTCCCCCCTTACCAATTGCGCTTGCCAGTCTGGCCCTGGAGAAGGCCCCCTCCAACCCTCCCAACACCTTACCTTAAAAGGCGCAGGCTCGTGGAGCCACAGGTCCTCCTCTTTTGGTTGCCTGGCTCACAATGGCCAGAGCCATATGGTGTTGGGCTTTGTTTAGGCCCAAATCTCACCCCCAAATATTGTGAGATTATGCAATCTCGTGAGACCATGGGGTTTCTGGGGGATCTTGTGAGATCACCAAGATTGGTTGGGAGCCACAGGAAGCGTAGTTTTTTTCTGAGACATTGAGCCTTCTCTGTCAGAGAGCTCTGGTGCCACAATAACTACAGTTCCCATGATTCCTTAGCACTGAGTCAGGGCAGTTAGTGTTCTCAAGCTGCATTATTTCTGGCAGTCTGTAAAGGCCCACAGTTATCCATGTGATGGTAACCTCCTGATTAGATTACTGTAATGCACTGTATGTGGGGCTGCCATTGAAGAAAACTCAGAAGCTACAGCTAGTACAAAATGCAGCAACTCGACTGCTGATTGGAATATCATATAGATAGCATATAATGCCAATCTTAAAAGAACCCCAATAGCTTCCAATGTGTTTCTGGTCTGAACTGAAGAAGCTTGTAATAATAATAATAATAATAATAATAATAATAATAAATTTTATTTATATCCCAACCCTCTGCTTGGCAATCAAGGCGGCATACAGTAATTTAAAAAGAAACAGTTAAAACGCCCATCCCACACCCTAACCCTGTGATGGCATTTAAAGCCCTGAACAGCTTGGAATCTAGAACTTGAGGGAATGCCTCTCCCCATATGTGTCTGCCTGAGGATTAAGATCGGCCAAGGGGGGGGGGGGGCTATTCCACCAGTGAGGTCAATATACTGTGTTGTTAGATGGGAAAGGGGCTTCTCAGCCATGGCACCTCAACTGTGGATTGCCCTAGCCCAAAGTCCCAATTGGCACCAACACTCTTGTCATTTAGGTCCAAGTTAAAACTTGGCTGTTCCTCAAAGCCTTTGGGCCTTTCAACCCAAGACTGTTATTAATAGTTTTACAACCTTTTACCATTTTAAAAATCTGTTTTAACTCATTATATTGTTTAATATGTTCTAGCTTACTTATATTTTCTTATTGTTTTACTGTTCTTCCTGTTTACCCTGGTTTAATGCAATTGTAAGACCCCTGAGATCTCCTGATATAGGGCAGAGTATAGATATTTTAATAAATAAATATAAACAAATAAACTTTATGGTAGAACTGCCAGTTTGAAAACTGGAGAGAGCTCCTGAACCTATAAGGGCTATGTAGAAGAGGGAATTTCAGAAGATGTTGCTTGTCACACAACCATTAACAGTATAGGAGCCCTCTCTACTTTTTATTCTGGCTACCCTAAGTAGGGCTGTTCCTTCCTTCCAAGAGGGCTTTCATGCTACAGTTGCCCCTCCGTTTTCATGGACTTCGAGTCTGTGGTCTTGGTCATTCACAGACCAGCAAACCCCATTGGCTAAAATGGTGTGTGCTCCTGTGGCACACATGTAGGGCCATGTACCATTCAAGCCAATGGGGCTTGAATATCTGTGAGTTTTCATTTTTATCTGTCCACAATGAATCCCCCATAAAAATGGAGGGTGACTGTACATTATTCTAGCACCATGATTCCATTTTAACCATTATGGCAACATTCCTATGGTGTTTTTTTTTTGTTGTTGTTGTTGTTGTTTTTTAGTTTGGTGAGGTACTAGAGCCCTTCTTGCTGAGAACCCTAATGACCTCTTGAGATTCCAGGATTCCATAAGATGTAGCCATGACAGCTAAAGTGGAATCATGGTGATATAGCTGTGTCGTGTGAAAGGATCTCAAGTCAAAAAGTACAAGTGTCATCCCATTTGTTGTTGAATTTTAGAAATTGTTATAGCTTGGGAATGAAATAAAATTAGTAATCATGTGTGCCCTCAAGCCCCTGCCTGTAAAATGGGAATGATTCCATGGTTTTCTCCATCACAGGGACCTTTGGGAATGAAATAATCAGCAAATGTTGATAACAAGCTTTGAAGGTGAGGAACACTGAGATAAGTGTTCAGTCTTATCAATTCCCTTGGCATCATGTACCAACATCATGATGATGCTGTCTTTTAATATTTATGTGAATTATGCAAATCCAATACAGCATTGTCACTTAGATTGAATTAATATCTGCTTTATTGTAACCCCCCCCAAGGCTGCTGCACTCTCCTAGCTAGTTGAGACGAAGGGCCTAGAAAAGACTCTGTATCTGTAATCCTTAATTAAAGCAAATCTCATGGCTTCTTTGCTGCGATTTGTATAACAAAATGCTTTAGAGGCAGGGGTCACACTTCTGCCAGTGGGGGGGGGGGGGGGATAACCAAAGATGCATTAGTGCATTTGTGTGTCACAAAACTGGTAGGGATATGGTGTCTTTGCAGAAAGGAAATCACATTGTCATGGATACTAGAGTAATTCTAATGGTGGGCAGAAGCCCCATGCCTCACTCTATAATCCATCCATATGCCCCACATTCCATGTTCTCCCAGAGAATGTGCTGAAAAAATCATTGACATTTTCAAGCTTTTCTGATTAGGAATGTACAAATTTGTTATTTTTGGTTTTTCCCTGTATCTGAACCAAAAATAAACAAATAAAGAACCATCAGATTATTTCGATTCAGAATATGCAATTTTTAAAATTCAGAAACATAACCATGTTAGTCTGGAATATTAGCATGCAAGCACCTTTGAGACTAATTGTGTGAAAGAAGTTGTAGCAATTTGTAAGTTTTTGTAGATTTTTCAAAAATGAGGAGAAACGACAATGATAAACTTCTCCCATTTTTACTAGTCACATTCAATAAGGATGTAAATTCCCAGTTTGGAGAAGGCCATATTGTACCTGCCTGCCAGAGAAATGCTTATGATGAAAATCCACTCAAAAAATAGAAAAAAAATGAGACCTGAAAGAAATTGCACAAGGATTCACAAGATTACACAATTACACAAGATTAAAGCCACTCAAAGCCCTGAGCCTGCATGGATAAAACTCTTAAGTTTTGGTTTCTTCCATAGTCATTATTTTAAAAAAAGATTCAGGTTCTCCCCATCCCAAATACAAAAATGTGTGAATTATGGTTAAATCTTCTATAAATGGTTTGAAACAAAATTCTCACCCATCCCTAAAGAGCTAGAAACATGATAGAAGGCCTCACTCTACCAGTCCCAAGGGAAACCTCTGATCCATGAGGAGGTTCAAGCTGGTGGAACAGGTAGGCACAGGCAGAGGGGAGCAGCTCGGTAGAAAATGATGCTTCTGAACATCAGTGGATTCTGTGGGGAGGATGGGGAAGTCACCCATCACTGAACAGTCCAAATATTACATTGATGACAATATATTTTCTCTGGCCTGCAAATATTCTTGACTCGTAAGATTTGTACTGTATCCTCCATCTCAAAGTGAGTCAGGAGGCAAGGGATACAACAATCCCATGCTTCTCAACAAGAAACTATGCTCCAGAACTGAATTGGATTATCAGTAGTTCAACTGCATATCCTCCAGCATTTTACAGCTGAAACTGAGACATTTGTGGACAAGTGATATCCAAGTGTGGTAAAGATGGCAAACATTATTAATGAGGAAGAACACACAAACGAGGAGAGGCTTTAACAGTTTACTTTTGCTTGAGGCTACTGGGAAGGGCAAGATTATGCCCTCTTCCCCATCAGTTATTTGAATGCAAACTATTTTTGCCCTCTCAACTCAGTTTGCAGCAATGGAAGCAAACTCAGGAAGAGAGACAAACTGGGACATTTCTAAAGCAGCTGAAAAAGTGGAAGAGCAGAAGATTAATTGGGACTATCCCTCCCAAGTGAGGACAGTTGGACGGTATGTAATAGGTGTAATTCCTCCTGGTCTCTAACTGGTTAGAAGCCCACTGCAGAAGGCAAAAGGTGTAGTTTGTTTCGTCTTCTTTTGCAGTCACTTTCTGCATGTCCTGATGTTTCGTTTACCAACAAAATCAAGGAAAATGTTACCTGAGTAACGGAGTAAAAATGCATGGGATAAGGCTATTAGTTTTATGGGTACTGTGGACTTGAGCATGGCTTCACTCATGAAGATGTGTGTGCTGTTCTGTATTGTATTTTATATTTTATTTATTATTTATCCATGCCATCATTCCTAGAATACGTACACACAAACTTTTGAATGGCTTCAGGTCCCCAACCATCTTAATTGGGTTTCTCTCCTGAGCACATTCAGAATATCATTTGCAACTTATATGTTTTCTGGTTTGGTTTGAAAACATGACATACCCCTCCAACTGTCCCAGTCTGGCATCATCCCCTTTTTGAACTGCTTCTGAAATGTCCCAATTTCTGTCTCTTCCTCCCAGTCTCCCCCTTTGTCCTCATTAATAATAATAATAATAATAATAATAATTTTTATTTATATCCCGCCCCTCTGCCAAGCAATCGGGGCGGCGTACAGCATTACAAAATTACAAACAGCAAATCAACTTGAAATCCCATCCCTCCTATACCCACCCACCCATCCTCTAGCATTTTAAACAGAATCAATAACAATAATAAAATCAATAACAATAATAAAAATATACAAATTTAAAAATGCAAATACAAAAAGTTTCTTATCATTAAAGTACTTTAAGGACTGTGGATGGCAGAACAGTCCTCCGGGAGACAGGTCGCCGCCGCCCTTCCACCTGGTGCTGGTGGAAGGTGTCCTCCGCAGCAGTTCTTCCTGGCAGGGCTCTTAAGTCCTGCCCTGGGCCGCGGGGACACACCCCCAACGCCAATTTACTTCAATTGCTGCAAATGAAGTACAAAGTGAAAAATAGTTTACACTCAGTTAACTGAGAATGGGGAAAAGGAGAAAAATGACAGAATCCTGACCTTCCCAAGCAAAAGTCGACTGTTGTGGCCTGTCCTAGCTTTTGTGTTCTTCCTCATTAATAACTTCCTGTTATTTTTCTGACCCCATTGTGATGTTTCTTGGCTACACATGTTCCACTTTCATCTGTGATGTTCCACTTTCATCTGTGATGACATGATGGCAAGGTGCCTCCTGCCTATGGCAAGCACTCCTCATCACCAGTAAACAATGCCTTTCCAAGAAAAAAATATTATTTTGGTTGGAAATAGGTGAGACCCACAAGAAAGATTCAGTGAAAATGTGGTTGTTACTAGCCAGAATTGAATCCAGAGGGCTCTAGGTTTGGCTTTGAGATGATGTTTGAGCTATGCAGCCAATTTAAGCTAGTAGTTTGAATGTTGGACTAGGACTCCAGGAGACCAGCATCAAATACCCACTCAGCCATAGAAACCCAATAGATAATTCTGGGAAAGTCACATCCTCTCAGCCATAGAGGAAAACAATAACAATAGTGTTTTACATTTCTATAGTGCATCTACTAAGCACTCTCTAAGTAATTTACAATGTGTTAGCCAATTGCCCCCAACAAGCTGGGTACTCATTCTAGCAGTCTACAAAAGGCTGGAAGGTTGAGTCAACCTGGAGCCTTGGGATTGAACTCACAACATTGTGGCCACAGTACCAGCATTTAAACACTGCACCACTAGGTCTCCCTGGCAAACCACCTCTTAATAAATCTTACCAAGGAAATCTTAGGATAGGGTCACCATAAGCTGGAGTCAACTTGAAGGCACAGAACAACAACAACAACAACAACAACAAACAACAACACAAATTACACATGTCCATAATTATGATCTGATATATCATTTCATATAAATACAGTGCCTGAAGACAGTTTGAAAATAACAAGATGCTGCCACAACTGAGGAGCAGGGCTTGACAAGGTTTCCTTTTTTTGGATTCCAATCCCTACAATTCTCCTACTGGTATTGTCACTGGCTGTGGGTTCCTAGGAAACGTAGCCCAGAAAAGTAACTTTTCCAGGCTCTGGGATTCCACTGTTTAACACGAGGATGCCTCCACAGAACATCAACAAATTACTAAGCTCTGTGTGCTTGAGTCATCTGTTGACTTGTGTTGACCCCATGAATTCCATAGGGTTTCCTTAGGGAAGGAATATTCAGAAGTGGTTTTGCCAGTTCCTTCCTCTGAAATATACAGCTGTATCTTACTTTTTCTTTTCTTTTGGCATTAGAAATGAACTCATGCTGGCCAGCAATGTTTGCCCATTTTTTAAAAAAATTGACAAGTGGTTATTTACATTTTAAATTATCTGGCTGGCAAATAATAATCATTTGTACATTATGAGGAGTATTTCTCTGTATAGATCATCTCATTACCAAGAGGCAAAGCATGTTTTTTTTGCTTTTGCATATATTCTATTCAGGTTCTCATTACAGACCTGGGAAATGCCTTTCAAAAGTGCTTTAAGCTATGCAGCTACCATCTGGCATGCATTTTTCTCTCCCTTTCTTCTCTCTCTCCCTCCAGAGTCATGGCTGCATTCTTATAGTTTAATGCAATTATGCACACACTGTGCCATGCAATAATTACTGATGAACACAACAGAAGAGGTTTGTGGAGGTGGTGGTGGGGGAAGGAAGTAGAGCTCAAAGTTATAGCCCCAAATCCAATTTTAGTTGCAATGAAAATGTGTGTTTAAATCTGTGTCTTGTTGGACTATATCATATTATGGATATTTTGGTTGGAGGGAGGGAAGGCAGGCCATCTCATCGGGCCTAGCCTGAAGAAGATGAAGAACCCTCCTTCCAGTCCATCTGCTTTGGTCCAGGCTTTTGAGGGAGAGAAGATCTGATGGACTTATTCCCCTTCCCCACCACCATCCCCTTCTCCTTTTGTGTCTTGTCTTTTTAGATTGTAAGCCTGAGGGCAGGGAACTGTCATTAATCGACTTGTAAGCCGCTTTGATAGCCTTTGGCTGAAGAGCGGGGTATAAATACTTCATCATCATCATCATCATCATCATCATCATATAAAATGCATATATCCTCCTGCACAATCAATTATAAAAAATAGTAGAGACTACAGTAGTTGGATCAGGATTCAGAAGTATATTCCAAAGTATCTCTAGGTGTGCATTATGGCCAAATTTCCTGGCCCATTACATGATATCTAGGCTGCAGCCAGCTGAAGGTGGCAATCCTACAACCATTTTCCTAGGTGTAAGGTCCACTGAACTCCAAGACACATACTTCTGGGCACATACTAGCCACCTATGTTGAGTGGCAACACCTCACAGTCATGTCAGGAGTGTTTCCCCCCTCCACTAGGTGGGTAGTTGGGTGGTAGAGGAACAACAGAGGGGAAAGAGTATGGCAGTCTCAGTTTCCATCTGTGAAATGCTGGAAGGTGTGAAGTGGACCAGACGTTGAACCTTCCTTTGATACTGGTTATTGAACAGCACCTACTACCACACCTGAAGATTGGGTGGGAGACAACCTATGTGGCACAGAGCAATCTCCTCTGACATTTTGCGGCTGATCTCCCTGAGGAGGCCAGGATGGCCCCATCTCTACTCTCCTTTCAGTGGCAGGTAAAAATATGTTTGTGTTTTGTCAGCTTTTTTTAATACTGTTGAGGGTTTGGCTTTTCAATGCTGTGTGATTCAGATTTTAAGCTTTGTATAGAGGTTATTTTTTAAAAATTCACTTTATAATGTTTAATATTTTAACATTGTAAATTGCTTATTTTTTTAAAATGTTGTATTTATACTTTTAAATTGGGGCCGGGTATTGTTTTTTATTTGTATGGTTTTAAATTTGCTGTGAGCTACCTTGAGTCCCTATATCAAGCAAAGGCTGGATGATGATGTATAATAAATCTACTGCCTGAAACAGCTCAGAAACTGTGGGGGGAAGCAGACGGGTGGCTGTGGGGCGCCCCGGGAAGCTGCGCCACGGGGCCGAGGTATCCGCACACCTTGGCCCCGCGGTGCAGCTTCGCTGCCCCTGGAAGAAGCGCTAAAATAGCGCTTCTTCCACAAGTTGCCAAAGGTGTGCTGTAAAAGGCTGGTGGCACACCTTCGTCGACTCTTCCGCCACAGCGTGTGCGAACGCTGCGGAGGGAAGGCATCGTCGGAGCACCAGCTGTGCAGAGGGGCCAGCGCTTCGACGATGCCTTCAGGAAGGGGTTGGGGTGCCCACTGTGCGGCTGCCCCTCCCCTTCCTTGCCCCAAAATGGCCCTTTTAGCCGTGTGCTTCCCCCCTGTGTCTAATGGTAGAGCCAGCCCATTTCTGCTCAGCATGTGCCCTAGTAAGCCAAACACCACTAAGTAATACAATATCATATGTTTCATACATCTCTTGGGGTTGTTACATCCTTAGATGTAAGGGGGAGCATTCAGGGAAGGTGAGGCAGTCAGATCCCTAGCAGGCCACTTTTAAGTTGTGGATCACAAGCCTATATTATCCCACTCTCTTCCCTTCCACTATGCATTTACTATGCAACATCTTGTGCACTGAAGAAGGATGAAACAAAAAGATTGTCCCTGCTTCTTGGCACAGGGGACCTGTCTTTTTTTTTTTTTTTTTTTGCTTTACAAAGCACTCTGCACCTTGAAAACAGTGCATAAATAAGCACAAACCTTCGTTAAAGAACACAAGCCTGGTTTTCTGTTAAAAGTAGCAGGAGTCTTGTCCTGTATTGGGTCTTTAATGTCAAAAGAAGATGGAAGCTTGGAACTGACATAATAGGAATCTTGCAAGGAGGTCACCTTATTGAACAGTGCTCAGCAGGTACCAGCCATAGAGTTTCATAAAGGCCAGCAGGAGACATTGGCAAGCAATGCTCCACAATAGAAGGTCACTGGGGCAAAGATGTGGGTCAGGTGCTGAGGTTTCTGTAATGAGATACTGAACAAGGAAAGGGCAGTGAGCCCAGCTGATGTTAAAGCTGAGAAAGGAAATGGATAGGTAACTCCAAACCAGGTGAACATGTACTTTTTAAAAATGTGCTGACATCAAACAAAGGTTTAAGGAGCAAGTTGCCAAAGAAACTGTAAAATGGTAAACCCTCTTACAAATACTCTCTTTTGCACATGCAAAAGAGGACCAGAATCCTGAACTGTACTTTTACTAATATTGATATTTTAAAGAGAATGCAGCAAAGAAAGTGATCTGTACAGCAAGCAACACTGCATAAAATATGGGATATATATTTTCCCATCTCATGCAGTATCTTCTAATCCAAGAGTCTTTCAAGAAATAAATGCTTGACATTTATTTGAAATACAATTATTTGAGTAGTACTGAATTTTTTTACTTTAATGTTAAGCAACAACCTTTTCCATTAGGATCACTTCCCAAATCTTAATCAATAAGCACTTTATTGTTGGAACAGTTTCTTCTTTCCACATCTTAACCATTCAGTTTTTGTCCATAATTTTGCTTGAAATATTATCACTACCACTACTACTAAACCTAAATGTTTAATCATTACACTTTTAGGAAACCTGGGAGACAAATGTGCTCCCCTTTTCATCCCCATAGCATGCTGATGAGGAAGAATTTATCCTAAAGTTAAGTTCAACACTCTGACCACTATACCACACAATATGTTTTTCTGCTTTTGGTACAGCATTGAGAATAATGGTAGTTTCAGCAAAGAGTTACAGGGAGAATGCAGAGGTTTCTCCTTAAGTAAAACATCCCCCAGGGGAATGTTACATATTCCTATGTACTCTGCTAGGACAATTTGCTTGCCCAAAATTTTGAGTTCAAGACACAGCAGCTATTTAGTCCACATTTGTATCAGATGGTGCTTCCAGATGGTTGGTCTTACTATGCAACAACATGGCCTATATCCATGTAAGTTCAAAGGAGCCACAGATGGCATTGTGTTCAGTTGGTTACTGTTGTTGTTGTGTCTGTAGGTTGTTTTTGACTTATGGTGATTATAAGGCCATTATGTTTTCTTGACAAATTTCTTTAGAGGGGGTTTGCCATTGCCATCCTCTGAGGCTGAGAGTTTGTGACTTGCCCAAGGTCACCCAGTGGGTTTCCATGGCCAAGCTGGGATTCAAACCCTGGTCTCCCGACTCATAATCCAATGCTCAAACCACTACACTCTATATTTTCCCACTAGTAAGGATGTGGTGGCTTAGTGGTTAGGATGCCAATTCTGATGATTGGAAGATCGGAAAGTTGGAAGTTCAAGGCCCAAGTGCCACATGATGGGATGAGCTCCTGTCACTAGTCCCAGCTTCTGCCATCCTAGCAGCTCAACAGCATGCAAATACAAGTAGATAAATAGGTACCACTTCTCAGTGGGAAGGTAACCGCATTCTGTGCAGTCATGCTGGCCACATGACCACCAGAGTAGTCCTTGCACAACGCTGGCTCTTTGGCTTAGTAATGGAAATGAGCACTGCCCTCTACAGTTGGTTACGACAGACATTTATGTCAAGGGACTACCTTTAACTGCAACATACCTCCCAACTGCTCAGATTTGTCAAGGACAGTCCCAATTAAATCTGTCATCTCACCTTTTCAGCTGCTTTTAAAATGTCCCAGTTTCTCTCTCTTTTTCTCACTTTCCCCCTTTATCTTCAGCTTACACAAATTTCTGCAAATTGAATTCAAAATGCCAAAGTAGTTTGCACTCAATTAATTGAGAGGAGAGGAGAGGGCCCTTCCCAAAGCAAACTCCTGAAGTCCCTCCTAGCTTGTGTGTTCTTCCTAATTAATACCCTTTGCTGTCTTGACCAGACTATGTTGCTGCCTGGCCCCACACATCCTGTGAAATGTTGATGTGTATAGGGAAAATGGAATAGCTCCATATTGCCTTTTTATTGTGAACCTTATGAAGGGGCAACCTAGGCAAACCTGCCAACAAAGGCAAGAAGCAAAGATTGCCTTTCCCTATTGCATGTGGTCATGTTCCTTCTTGGGAATGCTGTATGGGCAACTGGCAGGATGTGGTCAAGAAGCCAGACATGGCTGCAGCAACATTTATGTCTTTGGCAGCCAATTCCAGACACCTGCCAAGATCAACTGTTAATCATATGCCATTCCCCAGTGCCCTGCCACTTGAGGCCACTGCTTCACTGAGCTCATGGTACAGCCAAATTTGGTGGTGAGGCCTTTCTCTCTGCAAGCACTCTGTGTGCTCTATGTAAAGCAGTCAGTGCTATTAGAACAGCTTCATTCAGTGTGTTTGGGCCAGGTTTTGTTGTTGCTGTTTCTTAGAGAAGGCAGCCTGGCCAACTGGCAGGACAAAAACACCTTGACAAAATCAGCAGCAGGCAGGAGACGAAAGCAAGCTCGAGTCTGGCTGGTTTCCCTGTCCCTATCATTCATTTTTGCCTTTATGTCATATCCTTCAGAGTGCAAGCCTGAGGACAGAAACTGCATGTTTGCTATTTGGTTTTACTGATCTTATGCAAGCTCCTCTGGGAGAATTTTATCTGAACAACATGTTTTAAACAACTTACAAATATTTGTGTGGATGGAAAGGGATGCATCCTATGCCTAAACTTCTTTGGGTATTTATTTATTTATTTAGATCCAGAGTTTCCAGAATGTGAAAATTTCTACATAACTGAGATGAGAAAAACTTGATATAAATAATAATAATAATAAAATATGATTATATAAGCTCTTAAAGGTTCTGCGCTGAATCCCTGTGTATTGAGCCATGTTTGTGGCTTTGCATTAGGGTTGTTTCCTCTCTTTTTTCTGACAGACTCCTCATCCTCAACAGCTATATAGCTGAGAGTCCAATGTGGTCCTCTCTGTTTTTGGAACAGCCACATATGTTGACTGTGAGTGGTGTAGATGCCTGAGAATTTTATTTATTTATTTATTTATTTATTGGCGAGAACTAAGCAAAATATATATATTTATTTTTCCATGAATGGGATGGAAAGAACTTAAGATTTTCAACAATTTGAATGTTTCATAAAACAAAACTGACTGATCTGTATTCTCTCCCACTACATATGTCAGCAATCATAGAGACTTGTGACTGAAGATCATTAAAACCCTATGCCATTCTCTTATTTTTGTGGGAAAGTGGGCCATCTTTTTTAATGTGCAGGAAAATGCTCCTACTTTTCAAATTATAATCATCTACTTGAGACGTCAACCAACCAAAGCCCAATTTTACTTGGGATCAAACTTTGATCAGAATCAAGATTGCAGTAAAAAAAACCAGAGGTTTTTTCTGTTTTCTAGAAAAAAAAATGGGGAAAAATAGGGGGGAAATTGGGGGGAAACAAAATAAAATTAAAAAATAAAATTATGGAATATTTATTTTAGCACGATTCAGGAAAAACACTAATAAAAATGGTTTCCCCTCCCAATTTTTCCACAAGCCTTCACATCTCTATCCACTATCCTGAAAAATCCCATTACTGTCACACTTGAGCAAATCCTCAAAATGTCACCTCTAATGCTGACTACATTTTCTGGAAACCTTAGGTGATCAAAGGTTATCCATCCTTAAGATAGCATCTTTTCTAGTCTTTCATCTGTTCCCCACATGGAATTTTTTAAATGGATGCTAAGGTGCAAAGAATGTGTATCTCAAAAATGAAGTGCTACATCTGAGAAGAGAAAGAAGAACAGAATAATGATGTCTGTAATACATATAAAAAAGGAAAGGTGTTCAAGAAAAAAAGACATATGGCACAGCCAGCAGCAACTCAATGTTTTGAAAGAAGAAAGGACAGTGAAATAAATAAAATGTTGCCCAGGAGATCCATGGGATGTAGACAGTTTGACAGAGGGTGGAGATGATATGAGCCCAGGGAAAAAACAGATGTGTTAGGCAAAAGCCTAAAGTATTTTTGAATACTCACATGTTTAATGGACTGTGCCTCAGCTGGTTTTAAAGTCTCAAGGCATCAAGTCATAATTCAGGTCAAATAATATGATGCTAAAGACCTGGACCAATGTATTTAAAAAGAGATTTAAGAACCGGGAGAGGGATCATTAGTATAAATGATTGATTCAACAATGATATGGAAAAAGCCATTGTGTCATTCCCCTCTCTCCCTGGGATATATTATCATTTTAAAGTAAAATAATGCTTCTCTTCTAATAAATGGCTGACATTTAAAATACACAAAAGAAATTACAAGAAACTTTATGTTGGCTAACCCAAATCTTTCTTCTTACAGTATAAATGTATGTTTATATTAGATCCACTCTCCTTTTGTTCCATTTGGATTTTCCAAGTTCTTTTTTAAAAAAGAGGATTAACACTCCAGGAGCCAACCTGGTGTAGTGGTTTGAGCATTGGACTGGGGAACAAGGTTCAAATCCCAGTTTGGCCATGTAAACCCACTGGGTGACCTTGGGAAAGTCATACTCTCTTAGCCTTAGAGAATGGCAGTGGCAAACACCCTCTGAAGAAATTTGCCAAGAAAATCCTATGATAGGGCTGTCTTAGGGTTGCCATAAGTCAGAAATGATTTGAAGGCATACAACATCAACAACAATGTCCCAGATCCAAGCAGAAAAACAAGGAATGACATGGGTGATATATGTTCACAGCCCAAGCTCAGCAGCCAGTTATCAAGCCTATGTGGGTCTGGAGGGGCAGCTGAGGAATCAGTCAGTCAGTTCTGGTCTTAGAAGACCTGTTTATTTAGCATATAATCACAATTCCACCCTCTAGTTCCCAACAAATAAGTATCCCAACAAGTAAATAACAAATAAGTACAAAGACAAAAGAAAGAGAAAACAAGGCAAGACAAGCACTTAGAATCAGCCACTCTAGCTTAACCTGTCATGATGAGGGAAACCAGATACATGACATCTCTGCCTCACACTCACACATGCCTGAGAGGCAAGACATACAGCAGCATACTCACACATGCACATAGTGTCCCTGCAGCCTCCATGCTGGTCTGCAGGGCCCCAGTCCTTTATTGGCTAGCCTCTTATATAGTGTAACATTCAGCACTACTTAACAGAGATTATGTCATCCTGTGTCTCCTGATCTGCACCAAGAGGAGGGGGAAGGAGGCATCTCATCCCCTCTCAGCTAATTGTTTAACAACCTCTAGGTGCAGGGCTGGGACTTGCCTATCTTCCTTGACCTTGGAATGTTCCTCCCTTCTCCTCTGCACCATCACAGACACAACAGAGAACTTTAATTGAATCCATTCTCACAGCTGGATACATACCTACTGAGAACAAACTGTGGCCTGAACCAATGTATCATTAGAACTATAAATCCCAAGGCTATACAGGTGATAACAATTGTGGGTGGGGCATTTGCATTGACTCCGCAGTTGTTGTTGTTGTTTTAAAAAAAATAGCAGCACTGGGGCACTTACTCCTGTCACTGCCATTATTTCTTCTAAGAATTTTGACTCTGGGAAAGAAAAATAGTGACCAGTGGCCAATAGTCCCAATGGAAAAGATGTTAGTTGGAGCATCAGGTTCAGCCCCTGGTTCTCCTCTTCTTCTGAGGAGAATCCTCTTGGAAACAAATGACCACTGCTTGTCTAAAACACATGGACAGTTATCTGTTTAGAATAGGTAATATATTAAGATTATTAACAAGTAGGACCTGCAACAAACCATTGCTATGTGGAGAATTCCTATTATATGTTCCCCTGATGCTCTGATGCCATAGTCTTCTTCACAATCCCTTCCCCAATCTCATTTTCCATTTTTAATTCTCAAGAGCCAGTCAGTAGTCCATGAACTGAGTTCTCAATAGGCATCTCTCCATATCTCCTGCTACCAAAAAAAAAGGAAAAAAAAGAAAAGAAAAGAAAAGGGGGGGAGGGAGAGAGTGTCAGGGCGTTTGCAGACTGCCAGAAATAGTGCAAATTGAGTCCACTTTAAATTGAGGCACTGCCCTGGCATAGTGCTAGGGAATTATGGGAATTGTATTTTTTTCTAAGACATTGAGCTTCTCTGTCAGAGAGCTCTGGTGCCACAATAAATTACAGTTCCCATAATTCCCTAGCACTGAGCCAGGGCAGTGCCTCAATTTAAAGTGGACTCAATTTGCACTATTTCTGGCAGTCTGCAAAGGCCCTCAGTTTCATTAAAAATATTTTTGCAGTTCTATAAATTTAAGAGTTTTGTCAAGCGAGGTGATGTCTCCCTCTTGTCTGTTGTGGTACAGTTTTCTTGTGTGTTCGGGCAGTACTGTCTTCATTGCATAAGCAACAGGGCTAACTTCTGGACAGTGACTGGATAGCAATGTTGAGGGGAAAAAATCAACAGAAAGAAAAAGGACTTGGGGAAGATAGAAGGCAGGAGATCGGAGATAGGAATCTTCCATTTTTACTCATTTTGGTACAGGCTTATGTAGGGTAGATAAATACTCAGTTTATTTCCAAGTGTTACTTTTATCTTGTACTGATGGATTGGGATATAAATCAGAAAAATAACTGAGTTAAACCCTCCAGAATGTTTTCATTCTTGCGCCAGCTCAAAATATAATTTTTAAGAAATGATCACAGTTGGAGACCCTCCTCTTCCATCAGCTGTCATTGCTGAAGTAATAAATACATTTCAGCCCATTAGTGTTAAAAAGTATTGAGCTTGAAGTTTTTCAAGAAATTTGCCTGCAGTTTAGAATACAACATCCCTTGGAAAGTCATTTTGGACAAAGGAAAGGTGAAGTCTCTTTCTGTCTCTGAGAAATACCCTTGGCCTTGGCTCATTTGGAAAGCAAAAAATGTCTTCTGGCAGCTCTAAAAATATTATGCTTGTGCAAAATTCATGTTAACCATGACAAACAAGTTGTTATGAAATGGATATTAACATGGGTAACCTCTCTTAATGAGTCAGCCTTGCTTTTGGAATGATAAGTCAGAAGGAAAGGCAGGAGGGACGTGAGACGCAGGAGCCTGATCAGTCACAGGCTCAGCTCACACTCTGTCTTTCCCAGAGTCTGGCTCAAATTACAAGAGGAATTGCTGCAATGTGCATTCAAAATTTCTGTGGACACACCGTGTCAATAATATAACACAGATGTTGATTAATATTTTATCATCACCTCATCCCTGGATGTCCCTAAATGTTTTATAATTTATGGACTGGGGTAGGAGGGGCGGCAGTGGAAAATCTGGCCTTTACCTTTTGCAGAAGACACAGCCAGAGATAAATCTATTTAATGCTTTATGACAGAGGAAATTAGACTCTGTAGGTAATCTTCAGAGGCTTTACACAGAAAAGAAAAGACACAAAAATATTGAGGCATAGATTATTTTCCATGGGGGATAAAAGTCATAGAAGTAAAGTAAGCTAGTGTGGATGAAACACTATGTACAACCCCAATACAATGAAGGTATGTACTATGGGCTCCTAGACCTAGTAGGTAAATCTGCTTCTTCTGATAGGTTTCTGGATGATTTGTAATATATCAGCAAAGATATCTGGCTTCCAGTTGTTTCATAGTGGGCACAACAAAATATCTTCCTCTATCCCCAAACTGTGCTGGAAGAGAACTCTGGAAATTATTTTGAAACTTCCCTTCTTAACATTTATTCAATGCCATTATTGTTCCTAGGCCCTCAGGTAGTTACTGTTATGCTCACAATTTTAAAGTAAAACTACATTCTTGTTTCTCATTACTGGTGTCTCCAGGTGCTTTTGCTGATGACATCCACAAGCCCCAGCCGACATTAGAGTTGCAGTCCAAAAATTCCAGTTGACACTAAAATCTTTACCCTTAATCTAGTACATTTGTACAGACATAAAGCTATCTGCAGCATTAAAAGAATGCTTGTCAACTTTCTCCTTGCCAAGTCCTCTTTAAAGATGGAGGCACACAGTACATCCAAAAACATTTTGTAAAAGTAAATGCCAAATCTCAAAGTGAGAAAAAATTCTGAGCATGTAGGCCAGCTTCTCTCATCTATGTTGAAGGGCAGAGCTCTTTGTACCTCATGACCTGCCCTATATCCCACAAACTAGCCTGTGGTTCTCAGATGCACTGTAAGACACTATCTTGTTGCTACAGTTGAACTCAGATTCCCCTGCCAGTCCAACCTGGTTTCTTAAATAGAGCAGTTGCAGTTCCATCTTGTCCTTCACCAGAAAATCTCAAACCAACCCTGCTATTGATATAAAGGAGGCAAGTCCAGGAAAGTGATACACGCAGAAAACAGGACTGTTGTGTCTGTTGATATATGCAGCGATGAAAAAAAGATGATGAACCAATGAGAAAGCTCATAGGAAAGCCAGAACACTATTGCATTCTGGGATTTGAAGTTTAAGGATAGGCATTTAGAATTCTCAGCCAGTGGGCCTCACTGAACTACAAACCTCAGAATGCAACAACAGGCAGCCAGAGCAGTAAAACTGGAATAGCAGCACTATAAGATTGTAGTGCTGTAATGTGGCCAGACAAGCCTCTTCTATGGGTGAATCCTACAGGCTCATATTAAGCATCTTTAATCATCTGCTGCATTTATTTCTCTCAGGTCACTAACAGTTACTTTACTACAAACAGTAGCATTCCTATTATATGCTGTTTGGTCATTCATTGCTTTTCCCCTCCTCCATTTTAAGATGTGTCCTATTCTTCAGATTCACAAAGGCCACCCAATTTTCTCTTCTCAGTTGTTTTCTTTTAAGAACATCACTACCTATTTCTTAATGCTACTGGAATACACGTGTGTGAAAAATAATAATTCAGCATCTTAGCTGGATTTGAGAATATTATCTCCTCATTCTGAGTTCTGCTTCCGAAATGAACAATTTTCTGGTATGTTTTTCTCCAGCTGTTATGCCAGCATTAATATGTTCATACCTACTGTCCCTCACCCTCATTTTATTACTGTAAATGGTACCTACAGCAACAAAAATACAGGTTTCAAGACATTTAGTGATTTAATAGGCAGATGGTAATGTATCTCATCTCTTTTGCAGGAGAATTATTCTTAGAGAGGAAACTGCTCAGCTTGGTTGATGAACATCTTTTCCTACAAGGCTAGTTCTTTCTTCTGGCCATATTTATATACAACCTTGCCTCTTTCTTCATCTCTTCAGTCTACTCAAAACTGAAGTCAATATTTCAAGTTATTTGAAATTTCTGTTGTTGCTGCTGCTGTCTATTTATTTGTATGCTTTTCTTGCAATATCATGTAAACCTGATTTCTCCAACTGGGTGAACTCCAGATGTGTTGACTAAAACTCCCATCATCTCCAGTTAACACTGCCATTGACCATTGGAACAGTCAGCAGTCAGCATATGTAGTTCAGCATATTCAACAGTCAGCATATGTAGTTGAGACTGTGTGTTGTGTGCCTTCGAATTATTTTTTATCTATGGCAACCCTAAGGAAAACCTATCATGGGATTATTCTGGAAAAATTTGTTCAGAGGAGGTTTGCCATTGTGTTCCACTGAGACTGAGAATATTGACTTGCCCAAGGTCACCAAATGGGTTTCATGCCCAAACTGGGAATTGAACCCTATTCATAGTCCAACACTCAAACGACTACACCACACACTAAGGGCCTTTGCAGACTGCCAGAAATAGTGCAAATTGAGTCCACTTTAAATTGAGGCACTGCCCTGGCTAGGGAATCATGGGAACTGTAATTTATTGTGGCACCACAGAGAAGGCTCAATGTCTCAGAAAAAAATACAATTCTCATTATTCGCAAGCACTGAGCCAGGTCAGTGCCTCAATTTAAAGTGGACTCAATTTGCACTATTTCTGGCAGTCTGCAAAGGCCCTTAGTTTGTATTATTTAGTGTAATTGTTTCCCATTTTTTCTCCAGTAAATTCAAGGTGGTTGTATAGTTCTCCCTCACTTTTTCCTTAAAACTGCTTGTTGATGTAGATCAGGCTAAGGCAGCAAGACTGGGGGGTGGGTGGGTTGCAGACTGCCATAAATAGTGTAAATTGAGTCCACTTTTAGAGTTAGGGTTAGTGCTAGGGAATCATGGGAATTGGTTTTTTTTCTGAGACATTGAGCCTTCTCTGTCAGAGAGCTCTGGTGCCACAATGAAATACTGTTCCCATGATTCCCTAGCAATAATAATAATAATAATAATAATAATTTTTATTTATAACCCGCCCCTCTGCTCGGCAATCGGGGCAGCATACAACAGATTAAAATATAACAAGTTAAAACAGTTCCATACTCCCCCCACTAACCCACCCACCCCTTAAAACAGAATTAAACTATCAAGTCAAATAAAATTCAATTAAAACACTGAATCATCCTGACCGAATTCCCTACCGCTCCCACCGGCCCCTCACATTTATCTTCCTGAGACTAATGGGCATAGTATAATAGAAGATGACTGAAAAACCAGCAGCCAGTAAAGGTAGGTGGCGTTATTTTCCTAGGGGCTATGATGGTATGGCTGGCTGTGATGGGGAATAGGAAACAAGTGGGCCATCAGTCCCTGCTGCCCAGGGTTCTCTCAGTCCCGCCACTAGTGTTACTACCGCGCAGTCAGAGAAGGTAGGGCAAAACAGTCGCAGGGCGGTTTTTGAAGCCTCTGCTGCTCCTGTCAAGGCTCCAACTCTCCCTCTTCCCAGCTGCAGCTGAAGATGTTAAATGACCTCACCAGGGCCTCTGGAGTCCCAAAGATGTTAAAGGGACAGGCTGGTGGGGAGGGCTAGGAAGCCTCCGCTGGTCCTCCTCGGTGGTATCAGGCTGGTGGGAGGGGGCTAAATAGCCTCACCAGGGCCTCTGGAGTCCCAAAGATGTTAAAGGGACTGGCTGGTGGGGAGGGCTAGAGAGCCTCTGCTGGTCCTCCTCGTTGCTCTAACCCTAACCCTAAAAGTGGACTCAATTTGCAATATTTCTGGCTTTCAGGCCTATGTGGCAACTTGAATGTAGATCTCCAAGTTCCAGGACAGCACTCTAACCGTTACATCACATTGCTTCTGTTAGCAAGACTTGTGCAAATTATAAAAGTAAATAATTTCTTTTTTTTACATACTTTATTTCACTTTTAAAATATTTACATAGATATTGTACATTACAAATAATGACTATCCTCTCTTCCCCATACACACATCCTCCCATTCTTCTTTCTTCCAAAATCAGCAATCTGAACATCGGGTTTTTTTTTCTCTCCATACAGTCTATCTGATTAGTCTTTCATTTCAGTCCACTTTACTTCTTATTGCAGCTTGTTCTTCCATACTTCAAATGATTACTGGTATATGTTCTTCTTCTTTTATGTCTCCACTTATACTTAGTGACCATAATTGTTTTCTTCACATTGGAATCTTACTCCAGTAACGTCTTGATTTACCTTTCTATTTTCTAACATAACATAACTATTTAATTTCTGTCATGTAATTAAATACTTTCTCCCAAGTTTTCCCATTTTCCAGATTTATCTTATCATTTAGTTTTGTTGACAGTATATCAATTTCTCTCATATCCAATAATTTAAGTAACCATTATTTCACTTGGGGGGCATGTTTTTAATTTCCAATGTTATGCATAAAGTAATCTTGCCACTGCGAGCATATAAAAGATAGTTTTTCCTTCCTTTTTTTCTGTTTCATCTTCTAAATCAGGGGTAGGCAACCTTTCCCCTTTAAGGGCCGAGGGACTTCAGCTCCCAGAATCCCAGGAGCTATTGGTCAACATGGGACTATTGGCCAACATGGCTGAGGCTTCTGGGATCTGAAGTCCCTCGGCCCTTAAAGGGGAAAGGTTGCCTACCCCTGTTCTAAATGATTCTGTCTTATAATCTAATTTTATTTTTAAGATTTTGTTTATCTGATGATTAATTTGTTTCCAATATTTATTTGCTACTTCACATGACCACCACATGTGGAGGAATGTACCAGTTGTTTTCATACACTTCCAGCAATTCCTATTACCTGTCCAACACATCTTGTTTAATTTTTCTGGTGTTAGGTACTATCTATAAATTATCTTAAAATAATTTTCTTGTAAGTTCTGACTCAAAGTATATTTCATTCTTATATTCCAAGCTTTCCCCCATTGAGATTACATGTTTTTGTTTCTTCTTCTGTGTAGTATTTCAATAGTATTTTATATAATCTAGATAGCAATGCAGGTCTATCTGCCCATATTGCTTCTTCTATTTCTGTTTTGTCATAGGAACATAGAGCTGAAAGAGACCACAAGGGCCATCCAGTCCAACCCCCTGCTATGCAGGAACTCAAAATCAAAGCCTTCCCTATAGATGGCCATCGAGCCTCTGTTTAAAGATTTCCAAAGAAGGAGACTCCACCACACTCCAAGGGAGTGTGTTCCACTTTTGAACAGCCCTTACTGTCAGGAAGTTCCTCCTAATGTTCAGGTGGAATTTCTTTTCCAGTACCTTGCATCTGTTGTTCCGAGTCCTATTCTCTGGAGCAGCAGAAAACAAGCTTGTTCCCTCCTCAATATGACATCCCTTCAATTATTTAAACAGGGCTATCATATCACATCTTAACCTTCTCTTCTCCAGGCAAAACATACCCAGTTCTCTAAGGTGTTCCTCATAGGGTATGGTTTCCAGATCCTTCACTGTATTAGTTGCCCTCTTCTGGACACCTCCAGTTTTTCCACATCCATTTTGAATTGTGGTGCCCAGAACTGGACACAGTATTCCAGGTGGGGCCTGACCAAAGCAGAATACAGTAGAACTATTACTTCCCTTGATCTAGATATTATACTTTTGTTGATGCAGCCTAAAATTGCATTGGCCTTTTTAGCTGCCACATCACACTGTTGATTCATGTTCAACTTGTGGTCTACTAGGACTCCTAGATCCCTTTCACACATAGTGCCATTAAGCCAGGTGTCCTCCGTCTTATATCTATACATTTCATTTTATTATTTTTTTTGCCCTAAGTACAGTACCTTACATTTCTCCATGCTAAAATTCATTTTGTTAGCCTTGCCCCAGCTTTTTAATCTATTAAGGGGCCTTTGCAGACTGCCAGAAATAGTGCAAATTGAGTCCACTTTAACTGTCCTGGCTCAGTGCTAGAGAATCATAGGAACTGTAGTTTATTGTGGCACTAGAGCTCTCTGACAGAGAAGGCTCAATGTCTCAGAAAAAATATATAATTCCCATGATTCCCTAGCACTGAGCCAGGGCAGTTAAAGTGGACTCAATTTGCACTATTTCTAGCAGTCTGCAAAGGCCCAAGGTAATTTTGAATTTTCATCCTGTCTTCTGAGGTATTAGTTGTTCCTCCTAATTTGGTGTCATCTGCAAATTTGGTGAGCATGTACCCTATTCTTTCATCCAAGTCATTGATAAAGACGTTGAATAGCACTAGGCCCAGGTCAGAATCCTATGCACCCCACTGGTCACTTCTCTCTAGGATGAAGAGGAGCCATTGCTGAGCACCCTTTGGGTTTGGTCAGTCAACCAATTACTAATCTACCTAACAGTTGTATTGTCTAGTCCACATTTTATTATCTTGTTTTCAAGAATATCATGGGGAAACCTGTCAAAAGCCTTACTGAATAGGGGTTGCAGACCGCCAGAAATAGTGCAAATTGAGTCCACTTTTAGGGTTAGGTTTAGTGCTAGGGAATCATGGGAATTGTATTTTTTGTGAGACATTGAGCCTTCTCTGTCAGAGAACTCTGGTGCCACAATAAAATACAGTTCCCATGATTCCCTAACCCTAACCCTAACCCTAAAAGTGGACTCAATTTGCACTATTTCTGGCAGTCTGCAACCCCTCTGAAATCAAGATAAGCTATGTCTACTGCATTCCCTTCATCTACCAAATTGGTAATTTTATATATAAAAAAAGAGATCAGATTAGTGTGGCATGACTTGCTTTTGAGAAACCCATGTTGACTTTTAGTGATTGTGGCATTCCCTTCTAAATGTTCACAGACTCTCTGTTTAATGAACTGTTTTAGATTTTCCCCCAGTATTGATGTCAGACTAACTGGACGATAGTTGTTGGGATCCTCTTTTTTCCCCTATTTGAAGATGGGGACAATGTTTGCCCTCCTCCAGTCTGCTGGCACTTCTCCTGTTCTACAACGGGGTTGCTAGACAACGGGGTGGCCGGTAGACTAGCAGAATCCCCAATCTATCCCTGGTCTTCAGGCTAAGGTACATACACTCGAAGTGGGCTGTGTTCCGGACAGGTATCCTGGTCAAGGTCAAGGTGTTTTTATGAACCAGAGCCACTCCGCCCCCCCCCCCCCGCCCACTTTCCCTCACCTGGTCTATAACAGAGTACCCATCTGGGAGGGTCTGCGCCCAAATAACTGCACTATTCCCCCCCCCCCCAGCCAGGTCTCTGTGATGCAAGCCAGGTTGGCGTCCTCATCCAGGAGAAGATCCTAGATGATATGAATTTTATTTTTAACTGACCTGGCATTGCAAAGGAGCAGAGTGAGGTTCTGTGGAATGGTTGGTCTGCTCTCCAGGGCATTCTGGGAAACAGGGGGAACTGAAGATGAGATAGCTACCAAACAGCGATCCCTCCTTCTTTTGTAACATATGTTCCCTCTGTTACGACCATACCTTCCGTTCCCCTGAGCAACTCCGATAGCCGCCCCCACCACATTTCCAGCCTCAAGGGGGGGCAATAACTCCAGGCCACAGGACTGCAGTCAATGGTGGTAAGTGGAGCTTAAGAAGCTCCTGTAGCCCCGCAGTGCCTCCCCGCCAGCACAGGTGCCAAAATTAGGTGAGATAGTCCTTGGACGTGTGCCACGGCCAAATGCCCAGCCTCCTCGTCACCACAGGTGGTAAGGTCCAAGGCAGATGGTCCTTGGGCATGCACCACGGCTAAACGCCCAGCCTCCTGGTCTCTGTTCCTGACCTTCAGAGGCGTCCCTGGAGCAGTGATCTAGAGTCCTCACGTTTGTTCTACAAAATACCACCTCAGCCTCTGCTAGCGCCGGAGGAGATATTCCAGCTCGCAGCACCAGCGCTTGCCGCACCGCATCCCTGGAGCCGATGTTCCAGCAAGGCTTATATAGTCCTGCCCTGAGCTCAAACAGGCACACACTGCCTTGGAAGAGATGGAAATTTAAAGGGCCAACGCCCACCTTCCTTGGCCCAGCGCTTGCTGCTGCGGCGTCCCTGGAGCTGGTGTTCCAGCAGGGCTTATATAGTCCTGCCCTGAGCTCAAACAGGCACACACTGCCTTGGAAGAGATAGAAATTTAAAGGGTCAATGCCCACCTTCCTTGGCCCAGCGCTTGCTGCTGCGGCGTTCCTGAAGCCGGTATTCCAACAGGGCTTATATAGTCCTGCCCTGAGCTCAAACAGGCACACACTGCCTTGGAAGAGATGGAAATTGCCAATTGTATTCAGATGTTGTCTTTTTTTATAACTAAAGATATCAGATTATGATCCGAGCATTTTTTTGCCAGAGTTTCCTTTTTATTTTTATTTTAACACAGATTTCAAAATCAAAAACATGTCTAATCTGGCAAAAGATTTATGTCTTTCTGGGGGAAAAAATGTATTGTTTTTGTTCCCTGTATTTAAATCTCCACAGAAATCAAATTTAGGTTTCATAACATCTGAAAAAAGAAAAAAAGGTTTGGGAAGTTTTCCTTGGTTTTAGTTTACTTTTTTGCTAGACAGTCTATCTATTTTGGGATTTATTACAGCATTCCAGTCTCCACATATAATAATCTCACAACCATTGTAATCTAATAATATATTCTTTATTCTCTGAAAAATTTGGCTTTCTTTTCATGTGGAGTATAAATTGAAACAAACAATATTTTCTTGTTTTCAATTGGCAATTCGATACCAATATAATGTCCTTTCCCATCATTGAAAACCTCTTTAGATTTAATTTTTTGGAAACATAAACAACAATTCATTTTCTTTTTTGCTTTGATGCAGAAATTATTTGGCTGATTTGCCAACTACATCCCTACCTGGACCAGAGGGACCTTGAAGCAGTAGTACTTGCCCTGGTAATCTCTCGTTTGGATTACTGTAACACGCTCTACATGGGGCTACCATTGTACCAAGTTAGGAAGCTTCAATTGGTTCAAAATGCGGCAGCCAGGTTGGTCGCCAGAACATCTAGAGCAGACCATATTACACCGGGGCTAAATGCTCTTCACTGTCTGCCAATTAGCTTCCAGGTGCAATACAAAGTGTTGGTTATTACCTATAAAGCCCTACATGGCTTGGGGCCATGTTACTTGAAGGAATGCCTCTCCCCACACAATCCACCCCACACACTCAGAACATCAGGAAAGAACTTATAAAACTATCATAACACTAAATTGACAGTTACTTCCCAAAAGCGGCCCCTAATTTATGGAATGGCCTGCCGGAAGAGGTCCGTACTATTCCCACATTAGAGGCCTTCAAAAAGGCACTCAAAATGGAACTCTTCCAGCAGGCCTATCCACCTGTCCCAAATTAAAAATGTGTCCTAAGACCTCCTGGGTGAAGGAAGACCTTCACCACCTACGGCATAGACTGGTACTTTAATTTTATTGTAATTTTAATAACTTGAAATTTTATTGTAATTTTAATAACTTGAAATTTTATTGTAATTTTAATAATTCTATTGTATTAATTTTATTTTTATCATTTTATTTTGTTATGGTTTTTTGCTATGTTTTAATGTTGTTCTATTCTCTTTTAGCTCTGTACTCCCGCTTCGATCCGCAGGGAGAGGCGGGATATATAAATAAATTATTATTATTATTCAATTCAATTTAATTTATTCAGTCCTTGACCAGTACAAAAATGTTAAAATACATAAAAATATATAAAATGTCTAAAATATAATATGTGTGTGTGTGTGTATATATATATATATATATATATATATATATATATATATAAAAGTATAGACCAACAGAGCAATGGACAAACTAAGAATAAACTATAAATACAATGACCAACCAAATCTTCCTACACAATTGTGAGATGGTCATTTATCAATTTATCAATTTATTAATTGAGGTCGCAATTTACAAACAAGGTAGCAAAATTTGGCCACCATATGAGATACTGTAAGGTCATTGTTGTCTAAAAGAAGACGTAAATAAAAAGTGTCAGATTTGCCTGGGAATTTACTCAATAGTGGGCTGATCAATTGATGTCGAGCATCCCTATAAAAATGACAGTAAAGGAGAACATGCTCATTGGTTTCAACATTGCCCAAACCACACGGACAGAAACGAAAATCAAAGGGTATTTTTTTAAATCTGCCTTCGAGCATGGCCGTGGGCATCACATTAAAGCGAGCCAGCATTAGGGCCCTCCTAAACTTCGGAAGAGTAACATGGAATAGATAAGGAGCCGGGGAAGGGACCAAAGCTAAAGGACTAAACAATACATATTTTGACAGGGAAACAGAGTCCATGCGTCTTTCTGTTTCTATAATTTTTTGTTTGATCATAGATTTGGCTCTGTCAGTATCAAGTTTTAAAATTTCATCGTTATTGAGGCCTAGTTCATACAGTTTCTTGAGAATAGAACTACCCCAGGAAGATTTGAATGGATCTGAAAATATTAATTTTGTCAGGCCTCCAGGGATCTTATGCAGTTTCTGCCAATAGGTAAGTATGCTAATCCACAGACTAGATTCTATTTTGATGGTCCCAGCCCCCCTTCTGAGGAGAGCATTCGGAACACAGTGAGCAACCTGAAAAATTCTTCTAAGAAACTTTGTTTGCACCCGTTCCATTACATTGATGTTACTGTATGGTCCCAGTTGGGCTCCATATAGAAGTTGAGGGCGAACCTTGGCATTAAACAATTTGATTGCGGCCAGAATGAACTGAGCACCTTTACTGAAAAAAATCTTAATATAGCCATTACGGTTCTTTGGGCATTGCTGATAACATATTCTAAATGGGCAGATCTCCTACCCGTGTTCTGGAACACAATTCCCAGGTATTTAAAAGTCTTGACCTGGTCTATATGTTGTCTATCAAGAGTCCATTGCATCAATTTGGGGCGATGAGCAAAAGTAAGAATCTTGGTCTTCGAAGAGTTAATTATTAATTTCTCCTCTTTGGAGAACAATGCAAGAGAGTTTAAGGTTCTTTTGAGTCCAATAGGAGATAATGAAAGAATAACAACATCATCCGCATAAAGCAAAGAGTTAATATGCTTATTGGCCAGCTTGGACGATGAAAAGAAAGGTTGTTCAAAGCCAGAAACAAGGGAATTAATATAAAAATTAAACAAGGTAGGGGCCAGAACACATCCCTGTCTTACCCTCGTCTTAACAGAGATAGTCTTGGTGACATGTCCTTGAGGGCTGCATCTAACCTTGATATTGGAATTCTTGTGGATCTTAATAAGAAGCAGGAGAAGCCGCTTATCTATGTTGGTGCACAGTCATTTCTCCCATAGTCTAGATCTATTAACTGAGTCAAAAGCGGACTTAAAGTCAATGAATGCCGCATATAGCGGTTGACCATAATGGAGATATTTTTCAACAAGGTAGTGCAGTATCATTGCGTGGTCAATAGTGGAGCGTCCGGGCCGAAATCCTGCCTGTTCTGCCATCAAAATATCCTCAGACTCCAGCCAATCTAAGAACTTGTTTAAGAGATGTTTTGTATACAACTTGCTTACCAGACTCAAAAGACTAATTGGTCGAAAATTGGAAGGGTCAGTTCTATTGCCTTTTTTATAGATCGGGATAATGATGGCCAGACCCCAGTCTTTTGGAATGGAAGCAGATCAATCAATGGCCGTAAATAATTTGGAAAGGATGGGGACCCACCAATCAAGATTATTTTTAAGTATTTCACCAGTTATGAAGTCAGCTCCTGGGGCACGAGCAGGTTTAAGTTGGGTGATAAGACTCTTTATCTCAGAATGCGAGACTGGAGGCCAAGAAGGAAGAACCGAAACCTGTATCATAAGATCATAAACTAATGAACTAGAAGAGCTGTCTACAGAATCATAAAGATTGGAAAAGTGACTTTCCCATATATGGGCTGGTATCTGAGCTGTAAGAATGTTAGCATTCTTAGTGAAAGAAGGGGTAACCTCTTTCCAAAATAAGTTGGAATTGCTTGTGCTGGCTGAAATAATTAATTTGTTCCAAGAATCTATCATGGCACCCTTTTTCTTTTGTCTTACAAGGAACTTGTATCTTTTCTTCTGTACCAGAAGTTCAGATACAGGAAATTGTATTGGGTCTAATTTATGTTGCTTAAACAGATATTTGAGGTGAGCCCAAAGTTCTTTGCATTCTGAATCAAACCAAATCTGGTGACGTGTTGGTTTATATCTAACAAAGTTACCTTTGGAAACAGTTAGCAATGGTTGTAACAAGCTAATTAAAGTGTTATAATTAGACAATGTTTCAGAATCTAATTTGGCGTCCGCTATTGCAAGAGAAAGCAACTTAATTGATTCACTAGACAGAAACTTAGTAAGAGTGTTAGACAGCTGGAGGGACCATTTGACACGGGTTAAACCAACATCATTTGCACAAATAGGGGTCTTATCAAGAGGCAAGATAAAACTGTCATGAAATTCTAAGCACAAGAAGACTGGAAAGTGATCACTGTCGGGTCTGCTAATAATAGCAAACAATATGAGAAATTAAGTTTGGTGAAACCCCCCACATAGTCAAGGATCGATGGTCTGGTACCTGGCCAGTGTGTATATTCGGCTGGATAATCATCCTTAAAGCTGCCATTAAGGATAATTAAATTTAATTCATCAAAAGTACGAGCTAGACATAATCCCTTGAAATCACAGGACGTGTCCTTGGATTTACGACACATTGTTGGGGGGATAACTATAGGAGGGGGGGGGGGTTGGCAGTTGTATTTGGCATACAAAGAAACATCATCAGCTCCCATTCTAGCATTAAGATCCCCTGCTACAATGAAATTGGCCGTAGGCGTCTCAAACATTAAACCTTTGATAAAGGAATTAAGCTTGTTCCATGTGCTTGCTATCTTATCCTGACCCTGAAGTGGGGGAATATAGATATTAATCAAGTATAGTAAATTGTTATTAAGCTTCAAAAGAACAGCTAGGGCATACTGCTCCAGTGCAGAAACCTTGATTATTTGAACCTTGAGTTCCAAAGATATCAGCACCCCTAGCCCACCACATAGTCTCCCGTTACCTTTTCCAGGGGTAGCATTCAGACCCGTAAATTTATAACCCTCTATGAATATTTCTTCACCAAGCCACATTTCCTGTAGAAGAATAATGTTATGTCTGTTGACAAAAGGTATAAAGGTAGGATCCCTACATCTAGGCTTCCAGCCAGCTACGTTCCATGAGATAATGGATAGAAAGGACAGATCAGCTGAATGTCAATTGCCTGAAAATACAGACTGTTCCTGGGATAGAGAAACTTGCAGTTCATTGGCAATTACACTTCCATTAAGTATATTTCCCTTCTCCGGTGCTAAGGTGATTGGACTGACAGATAGACCCTGCTTAGATATTTTGACTGCATCAGACTGCAAAAGTAGACTGCATGAGACGTCTACTTTTCTTAACCTCAGGTGATTGTGTAATCATAATAGATTTAGGAGTGTTCAAAGTTATTAATTGCAGAGGCTCACTGTGGTGACCAGTCATATGTTTGGGAGAAGTTTGAGTTAATGGAATAAGTGGATCCGCCAAACAGTCCATTGGGCGTTTAGGAGACATATACATTAGAGGAATCGGGTCATCCTCCTCCTCATCACTGCGCCATTTGAGTCCGTTTTTGGATTGTGACAAGGGATCTAATAAGGAACAGCTGATAGGTAATAAGTCCTTAATTTTCTCGGTTGCCGTAGTTACTGACATCAGCATAGATTTGACTACATCAAACCTGTTTAGTACTTGCTTTTGGTCCTCGTCAGAAAGAGAGCCAAACATCTCAGCCAATTTTCCATCGTCATCAAAAAGACTCTCAGAAATTGGTGTTATCCTCCTGACGTCTTCATTGGAGTTCGCCTTCTGATGGGACGCTTCGTGTCTTGAATTAGTCCTCAGCAAAGGCTGAATGTTGGAATTGCGAAAGACACATGCTGGCATGATTGAAAATTCCCTAAATGAGCTCCAATTTTTCAGAATCAGGGAGGGTGTTGTAGCATTATTAAACCGCAAAACAATTCTTTTGGTGTTGTTATATGAAGGGAGCCAGTCAATTCCAAGCAGCTCATTATATTGCAGATGTCGATGCAAAAGAAGAGAAAGTGAGTGTAGTATGGCAGCCTTATTATGCCACCTGGCATAATTGTGATGGTTATTGGCCACTAATAGAGCTACGCTATTTTGCAAAAGCACTAAGTTATCATTGCTCCTAGCTTTAGCTTTGTTTTGGATTTGTTCAGAGTCTTTTTTATTGGATGTTGCTCCTAATTTTGTTGAATATTTAGGCTTAATCATGAGATCTTTAATTCTATCAAGTTTCTGATCTATGCTTGTTAACTTGTCAAAAATAGCAATTACTGTTCTGGCAGTAAGTAAACAGTCCCTCGCTACGATATCTAAGTCAGACGTATGATTGGTACCAGCATCTGTGCCTGAATTTGGAGCTTGTCCTTCATGCAAGGAGAGAGAAGATGTTTCAGAAATGGACTTATCATTATCTTTAGACGGGAATATCTCCTCCATTTTTAGTTGTTTCAAAGTGGTGGCTGCCTCCAATAATTCTGGGTTCAGTGAACTCGCTATTGAGTTCTTAGCAGGTTTCTTAGTCCTTTTAACATTTATACAGGCTTCCTTTTTAGTTAACCTCCTTTTACGCTTAACACTTTTCTTGTCAGCCATACTTTCCAAGATTGTTCAAATATCTACCCAAACGAGACTTAAGCTAAGGCACCCCAACTAGAGTATTAAGGAATAGGAAAAACAAAGGTACCAAATAAACTCGCTAGTCAAAAGATGAAAAAACACTAAAAACAACAGCTTCCTAGGAATCCAAGAAAACTGGGTTTTCCTTACTGTAACCCCCATCGACTATGAAGGGTTCGTTGAGGCCTTTTGTAGGCCTGGGTCTTCCGGCCCTTTGAAGGCCGCTTACACCGCCGCCGCCACCGCCGCCGCCGAAACGGTGCTTGCCGGGGGACGAAAAAGGGCGGGGGCCCTGGAGCGCGGCTTCACCCGCCGCCGCAATGCACGTATCCTCTGCTGCTGCTCTTCTCTGGGCCTCCAGGCTCCTCTTATGAGGCCTTTGGTGTTGCTGGGAAGGGCAGTGGGTTTGGAGGACACACCCTCTGCTGCTGCTCTTCTCTGGGCCTCCAGGCTCCTCTTATGAAGCCTTTGATGTTGCTGGGAAGGGCAGTGGGTTTGGAGGACACACCCTCTGCTGCTGCTCTTCTCTGGGCCTCCAGGCTCCTCTTATGAAGCCTTTGGTGTTGCTGGAAAGGGCAGTGGGTTTGGAGGACACACCCTCTGCTGCTGCTCTTCTCTGGGCCTCCAGGCTCCTCTTATGAAGCCTTTGGTGTTGCTGGGAAGGGCAGTGGGTTTGGAGGACACACCCTCTGCTGCTGCTCTTCTCTGAGCCTCCAGGCTCCTCTTATGAAGCCTTTGGTGTTGCTGGGAAGGGCAGTGGGTTTGGAGGACTCACCCTCTGCTGCTGCTCTTCTCTGGGCCTCCAGGCTCCTCTTATGAAGCCTTTGGTGTTGCTGGGAAGGGCAGTGGGTTTGGAGGACTCACCCTCTGCTGCTGCTCTTCTCTGGGCCTCCAGGCTCCTCTTATGAGGCCTTTGGTGTTGCTGGGAAGGGCAGTGGGTTTGGAGGACACACCCTCTGCTGCTGCTCTTCTCTGAGCCTCCAGGCTCCTCTTATGAAGCCTTTGGTGTTGCTGGGAAGGGCAGTGGGTTTGGAGGACACACCCTCTGCTGCTGCTCTTCTCTGAGCCTCCAGGCTCCTCTTATGAAGCCTTTGGTGTTGCTGGGAAGGGCAGTGGGTTTGGAGGACTCACCCTCTGCTGCTGCTCTTCTCTGGGCCTCCAGGCTCCTCTTATGAAGCCTTTGGTGTTGCTGGGAAGGGCAGTGGGTTTGGAGGACTCACCCTCTGCTGCTGCTCTTCTCTGGGCCTCCAGGCTCCTCTTATGAGGCCTTTGGTGTTGCTGGGAAGGGCAGTGGGTTTGGAGGACACACCCTCTGCTGCTGCTCTTCTCTGAGCCTCCAGGCTCCTCTTATGAAGCCTTTGGTGTTGCTGGGAAGGGCAGTGGGTTTGGAGGACTCACCCTATGCTGCTGCTCTTTTCTGGGCCTCCAGGCTCCTCTTATGAAGCCTTTGGTGTTGCTGGGAAGGGCAGTGGGTTTGGAGGACTCACCCTCTGCTGCTGCTCTTCTCTGGGCCTCCAGGCTCCTCTTATGAGGCCTTTGGTGTTGCTGGGAAGGGCAGTGGGTTTGGAGGACACACCCTCTGCTGCTGCTCTTCTCTAAGCCTCCAGGCTCCTCTTATGAAGCCTTTGGTGTTGCTGGGAAGGGCAGTGGGTTTGGAGGACTCACCCTCTGCTGCTGCTCTTCTCTGGGCCTCCAGGCTCCTCTTATGAAGCCTTTGGTGTTGCTGGGAAGGGCAGTGGGTTTGGAGGACTCACCCTCTGCTGCCTTATCATTATTATTATTATTATTTTTTCTGAGAAGTTGTTTGTCTTTTTCTTGTATAAGGGTTTCTCGAAGAGTTATTATTTCATAATTCTGTTTCCCAAGTTGAAGGAATACTTCCGTTCCATGATAAAATGTTGATGTTTTCTATCATTTTAATTTTTTTCTGTTTTTATTTTTCATTCCTCTTTTTAGTCTGTTGTCATTGGATTTTCTCTGCTATCTGGTAATATTTCATTTTTTGTTGAATTTTGTCCAATTTCTTTTTGAGTTCATCCTTTTCATCTTTATCTGACTGGCTGCTTAGTTCTTTTTCTATACTTTCTCCCTCCAAGTGTTGAAATATCTTTTTGCCATATGTTGTTCTCTTTGAACCTTTTCTTTTATTCTTTTCTTTTTCCTACTTCCATTTTTTTTAATTTCTGTTCCATATTTTTTCCAAAACTCTTTTGCCTTGATTATTGAATTTAATTTGAATCATTTTTCATTGTGTTGTACTGAGATCCTTTCAATTTTTTTGCCATTTGTATCTTTTATTGTATTTCTTCAACAGATTTGTTATAAAACTATATTCCTCACTCTTCTTTAATATCCTTTTTGGTATATCCCTGTATATCTTAATTTCTTCTCCATTGATTATAAATTTAGTTCTGTAGCTTTGTTCCAAAATCTGGTCTCTGATGGTTTTTTTGTATAAACTATATTACAATATCTCTGGGGTATCCTTTTTCTTTCACTAATTGAGAATTAATTCTGAATAGCTTGTTGACTTCCCAGATAATATCTTGATTTTACATGTCAATATAATCTGCTAAAGCTGGCAGTAAAGTTTTGTAAAGATTTTCTGGTTTGTGTTCTGGTACTCCATGAATTTTAAAACAGTTTTCTCTTATTTTTAGATCTATCACTTTCATATCTGGAGTTCTTTCCAGTTCCACTTCCTGCACAGCTTTAACTTTTAATGTGGTGTCTTCCATTGTTTCTGTTTTTCCTTCCAGTTTATTTATTCTCTTTTTCATCTGTTTTATATCTTTTGTTCTTTCTTTCATAATGTGTTTCAGTTCTTTTAATTTAGCTTTCATATCGTGTTTTATACCAGCTCTTAAATTTTTAATTTCTTGTTTCATGTTCCTATCCATTTCCACTTGTATTCTTTTAATTTCATCAAATAAGGATGAATATTCTATAAATTGTCTCCTTTGTGCAGGATTTGTTGCCAGAGATTTTTCTTCTACTGTTTTTCTAGAAGACATAGCAGTCATTGCTCTGGTACCCTCTTTGCAATAACCCAAACTTTGTATATCAATTTGATTAATTCTCTAACTGTCTAAACTTTTCAAAAAATAAATTGTATATTCAGTTTAGGTTTCTTTAAAATCATAAAAGAAAAAAATATACCATATATATGAAGGGCTCAGTTAACTCTGAAGACTCTGGTGTATTACTCAGTATGTAAAATTTATTTACAAGAAATGAGTTTTCATATTTGACTATGTGGCCACTTGAATGTGGATCTCCAAGTCCCAGGACAGCAATTTAACCACTACATCACATTCCTTCTGTTAGCAAGACTTGTGTAATTTATAAAAATAAATGATTTCTGAAATTGAAGTTGAATATAGTATTTATTGATTGTATGGACTGGCAAACATATGGAATGCTGTCTTCACCTTCCTTGCCAATGAATGATCACCTCATAGGCTGCACAATTAAAGATCCAGTGACCCAGAAAGTGTGTGTTGAGTATGCAAGGAGAGAGATGCTGTGCAAGAGATCGCATGAACACACAGGTGAGTGGGTCATATTGCTTGCCTAATTGTCTATGTGCTGCCATAGAAGAATATCAGTTTCAGTATGACAGCCTTAAAATTCATGATCTTAGACAGGCCTTGGTTTTTTAGCCCATGTGTCAAGCTAGATGTAATAGATGAACTGTACATTCAGAATCCAAATACCTCTTTCACTTCCAAAAACAGCTATGGGGACATGACATTGTGACAGGAACTTATCTGTCCCTTCTCCACGCCAGTTTTATCAATCTATCTTATCTTATCTTATCTTATCTATCTATCTATCTATTATTTATATAGTGCCATCAATGTACATGGTGCTTTACAAGTAAAAGAATAACAAAACAGCTTTCAGGTTTACAATCTAATTAAGACATGACACAAAAGGAAAAAGGGGATGGCAGGTTGAAGGGGACCATATCCAGTAGATACTGCCTCTTCTTTTCTCCCTTTAAGGCCAAGGCAGTGGCAGCTGGCATCGGGGAGGAGGCCTTCATCTGTTTTCATCAATTTAAATTATACTGCTGTCAATTGTAGAGGGGAAAATGTATAGGCAAGGCTGGCAAAAGATGTTTCATCACGTAAAGCAGGGGTAGGCAACCTTTCCTCTTTAAGGGCCGAGGGACTTCAGCTCCCAGAAGCCTCAGCCATGTTGGCCAATAGTCCCATGTTGGCCAATAGCTCCTGGGATTCTGGGAGCTGAAGTCCCTTGGCCCTTAAAGGGGAAAGGTTGCCTACCCCTGACGTAAAGTGAAGAACAAGATGGTGACTACCTCATTCTATCTATAGATGTCAACTAGACTGGTAGTTGAGTCTTCCTTAAACTTTGGTGACAGGACAATATCTGTCATCAAATCTGGGGGCAGCAGGCTATGAACACAATACATTGCTTTCCTCCTCCTAAAGAGAAGTCTAGCCAGAAGATTCCTTCTCAGTTTACATCATCTAGTGTTTGCTTTCTTAAGTGACTGCCTTATTCTATCTAATTGTAGGACTGGCTTTGGATATGAACTTTAGGTGCTGCCAGTAGAATGTGGATCAGAGTTGTGACACAGGAATAAAAAAAAGTCATCCCTCTTACTATTTTGCATGCTTGATCTGAATCACCATTCTTTTTTCATAGTTTTGGAAGGGAGGGAGGGCAGGTAAACTAACATTGGAATCTCTGAAAGGAATAAATTTTGGATCATGGGTTTTGGGGTCAAGCTATCTTTTCCAAGTCTAGTGTTAATCATATTTTCCCATGACTTCTAACTGCCTGATGAGACTGTTCGCACCTCATTCTCCCATGATGTGGGCAGAATTTCTAACCACTCAGTGTGAAATAAATCTAGGAAGTCAGACTACGGGGCGTTGCAGACCGGCTTAAAGGACTGGCCTGGAGGTGGAGTTGGGGTGGGGCAGCTGCACTCTGGCTGACCCAACTCTATCTGGACACCATCATGACACTGCATGCCCATATGAATGGCGCGCAGCATCAGGACGCCTTCCTGGCACAGGGAGTATACACGCTGTGCCAAAAGAGCATGGAAGTGCTGCAACACTGGCTCTTATGGCAGCCTTTTTCTGCCCCCAAAAGGAGTGACATTTTGCCGCTCTTTTGGGGGCAGCAAAAGGCAGGACCGGGGCCATGGTATGGAGTTGCCATGTCCCTGATCTGCCGCTACCAGGGGCGGCCCAGACCCACCTGAAATGGGCCGTCTGGAAAGGCCCTATGTTAATATCCATCTGCTTACCAAATTTGCAGATGACACCAAATTAGGAGGAATAGCTAATGCCCCAGAAGACAGGATGACAATTCAAAATTACCTTAATAGATTAGAAAGCTGGGCCAAAGCTAACAAAATGAATTTCAACACAGAGAAATGTAAGGTACTGCACTTCGGGCAAAAAAATGAAATGCATAGATATAAGATGGGGAACACCTGGCTTAATGAGACTATGTGTGAAAGGGATCCAGGAGTCCTAGCAGACCACAAGTTGAATATGAGTCAACAGTGTGATGCGGCAGCTAAAAAGACCAATGCAATTTTAGGCTGCATCAACAGAAGTATAGTATCTAGATCAAGGGAAGTAATAGTTCCACTGTATTCTGCTTTGGTCAGTCCCCACCTGGAATACAGTGTCCATTTTTGAGCACAACAATTCAAAAAGGATGTTAAAAAACTGGAGTGTGTCCAGAGGAGGGCAACTAAAATGGTGAAGAGTCTGGAAACCATGCCCTATGAGGAACGACTTAGGGAACTGGTATGTTTAGCCTGGAGAAGAGATGGTTAAGAAGTGATGTGATAGCCCTGTTTAAATATTTGAAGGGATGTCATATTGAGGAGGGAACAAGCTTGTTCTCTGCTGCTCCAGAGAACAGGACCGAGAACAACGGATGCAAGCTACAGGAAAAGAGATTCCACCTCAACATTAGGAGGAACTTCCTGATAGTGAGAGCTGTTTGACAGTGGAACACACTCTCTCAGAGCATGGTGGAGTCTCCTTCTTTAGAAGTCTTTAAAGAGAGGCTGGATGGCCATCTGTCAGGGATGCTTTGATTTTAAGTTCCTGCATAGCAGGGGGTTGGACTGGATGGCCCTTGTGGTCTCTTCCAACTGTATGATTCTATGATTCATCCTTTGGCAGGGTCTTATAGAAAGCCATATTTGAAAGCAGTGACAGACACAGTGTGGTAAGTTGCTGTTCAACAAGACCCTTGCAACCCTGACCTGAGTCACTGATTGCCATATTGGGGTAATTATTAAGGTTGTAACTTCCAGTCATGATTTTAAACAAAAAATCAACCTGATATTCTAAACAACAATTTGCCTATGAATTTAGCTGTCTTTTTAATTGTCACAAAAGTAAAGTTGTTCTGGAATATTGTGGAAAATTGAAATGATGCCATTCCCTGAATCTCCATTCATGGGGGGGGGGGGGGGCAGAACAGAACCTCCACAAATGGAAAGGTCCACTGTACCTACTTACTTATTTAAATTTACGTCCTTCCTTTCTCAATAGTCCAGGCATAGGAGAACTTTGTGTAAACATGAAGTATACACAAGAGTCTGGACTAAAGGAACTTTTCATGGCTATGCAAATTTAGAGCTGAATTAATAACCATGGATAGTCATGTCCCATATTATTCAATGAGCAGTGATACATAGGCATCTGCATCAGCACATCCGTGTGTGCATGCCACCATTGAATAGTATGGGCCATGGCAAGCTGTGGACACTCCAATCCACAGATTGCTAGCCCACAAATATTGCAGGCACACTGTAAGTAGATGCCCTCCACCCTACACTCTGCTTCTGTCCCCAAATACTGAATCACCATGGAATACATTTGGTTGGTGTATATTATTCCTTTCCTGTTTGACTGCAGTTTGTGTATGTTGTCGCATCAATATAATTTGACAACTCATCCTTGTTCCCCTAGAGAGTTCAATTGGTTCCATTCAGTTCTACTCAAACTATTAGAACGAAATTATCATGCCAACATATTTTCCTCCAGCCTGTGGCCTTCCTCCAGATCCCAGGCATAAGTCTCTGAAAAAAATGCTTATGCCATTGGACTTTACCATAGGGAGATGAATAATAAAGAAATGCATTTCCCTCATCTTTGTTGTGCTGAAAACAGGATCGGTTTCTGCAAAATTAAGCTGTCACTCTCAAGCACACAGACAAAGATGGGCTACTGCTCTTCCTAAGATGTGAAAGAATCCTACCTAGAGCTTCACAGTGCTGGAGACAAGTGAATGACAGGCACAGAATCAATGCAATTGCTGAGTGATTTATTGAGATTTCTTTTTGCCCAGACTCTCAATTTAATATCCATAGCAACATTACAATATATGCTGTCATTTAGAAACAGTTCATGGTACATTATATAATTTTAGTTTCCCCAAAAGGATAGGCATTGTCCTTAATGCTTTAAAGCACTGAATGGATAAAAAATCTTCACAGTACTATATAGGGTTGTTCAACACATAATGTAGAGTAGACTAGTAGACATATTTAATCAGACCCTTCCTTGATGTGCAGGTTTAAGGAAATCCTGTTTATTTGCTTTAATTTTAATGCAGGAGAAGAGTCTCTCAAATACAACATCTTAGTGCAGCCGGATTGAAGTCCTACTATACTTTTTTTCTGAGAAAGCCAGCAATTGTTCATCCATTGTGAATTACACAGTGAATATTCTTCAAACATGAAGGAATTTGATATTGCAAATGTATGCTCCTAGGTAAGTAAGGGCCATTGCAGACTGGCCCAAAGGACCAGCCTGGGAGTAGAGTTGGGGCAGGGCAGCCGCACGCCAGCCACTCCAACCCCACCCCAACGCCATCCTGATGCCATGTGGCTGTGCCTACGGTGCGTGGCATCAGGAAGCCCTTCTGGTGCAGTGTTTAAGCATGCTGCGCCAAATGGGCGCTGAAGAGCCATGGCACTGGCTCTGAGGGCAGCATTTTGCTGCTCTTTTAGGGACAACAAAAGGAAGGATTGGGGACACAGCATGGGATTGCTGCAGCCTCGATCCACCGCTCCCTGGGGCTGCTCTCTGTTGCCCCAAATGATCCATGTGCATCGACCCTAACTGAATAAAGTATAAAACAACATGATTCATACAGAATGTGGAATTTTCTTTTTGTTTTCTTTTTATTTTATCTTATTCTATTTGTACCACACCTTCACCACTTGTGGATTAATATATAGTGATAGCTTTCAGATATTGGTGTAAATTTGGTTCTTTGTGAAGAATGCACAATTGTTACATTAATCTTTGTGCTTTATACCATGCTCAGTTGGCTACACATACATGATCAATATTATAGGCCTCTATATCTGAAAACTGAGATTTGAAGATTGTTGTTTGCCTTCAAGTCATTTCTGACTTATGGTGACCCTAAAGTGAACATATCACAGATTTTTCTTGGTAAGATTTGTTCAGAGGGGTTTGCCTTTGCCTTCTTCTGAAGCTGAGAGAGTGTGACTTGCCCAGGATCATTTAGTGGATTTCTATGGTTGAGTGAGCAAGTCATAGTCAAACGCTCAAACCTCCATGCCATGCTGGATCAGTTGCCAAGTGTTAATTCAAGACTGTTACAAATGTGATGCTTTTATGAAAATAATTTTATGACAATGATTGTTGTGCAAAGCTGAAAGCTATCACACTATTTGTTCTCTTCCCATACTTTCAGTCTCACATTGTATAGCAGAGGGGTTTCTCTGATGTGCACCCCACTTAGGAATACCCTCCTTTTAGAGACCTGATTGGCACCATCATCATTACATGGCCAAGTCAATACATAGTTTTTAGCTTTTAGATCCTAATTGATTGTATCCAATTTTGCACTTCTGTTATGGTTTCAATTGCTGTACTGGTTTTAAATTGTCTTTGTAGAGTGGGTTAGTGTGCCTTTACTCTTTATAAGTTCTTATTGTTTTAAATTGTTTTAAATTAATTTTACTGAGATCTTCTGATATGGCATTGGATGTTTTTAGATAGAGAGATAGATTAGATAGATAGATTTTTGTTAACTGCTCTCAAGTTAACTTCGACCTCTGGCAACCCGGTGAATGAGACATGTCCAGGACACCCTATCCTGAACAGCCCTACTCAGTTCCTGCTGGCTTAGGACCATATCCAATTTGATTGAATTTATCTATCTGTGGTCTTCCTATCTTCCTGCAACCTTCTATCTTTCTGGACATTGTCATTTTTTCTAATGAGTCATGCCTTCTCATGACATGCCCAAAATACAAGTGCCTTAATTTTGTCATCTTGGCTTCTAGGGAAAGTTCAGATCTGATTTCTTCCAGGATCTATTTGTTTGCCTTTTTAGCTGTCCACAGTATCCACAGAACACTTCTCTAGCACCACATCTTGAATAAGTTGATTTTCTTTCTTTCAGATTTCTTCATCATCCAGCTCTCACACCTGTATGTAGTGATGGGGAATAAATGGCTTGAACAATCCTCATTTTAATGTTCAGTTATTTTATCTTTGCATTTTAGGATCTTGTCTAGTTTTTTTCATAGCTACCATTCCCAGTCCTTGTCCTCCACTGATTTCTTGACTTCAATTTCCATTCCAGTCAATGATTGACCCAAAGTATGGGAAATCTTTAACTATTTCAGTTTCCTCATCTGTATTGATAGTCTAATGTTGAACAATCCAGTGATGGACATAATTTTTTATTTTTCTTTCTCAATTTCAAAGGAAGCCTGAGCCAAAAACTGTTCAGAGCATTGATTGCTCTGTTCTAATATTGCTTCAAATTGGCTAAAGCAAACCCCACAGGATTTTTGCAGGATACCCAAAATTTAAATTAAATTAAATCAAATTTTTAATTTAAAACAATTTAAAACAATAAGAACTTATAAAGAGATGCAAGGAAATAGGCACATGAAAGCATAATCTATAATTTAGCTTCAACCTCTATGTAACAGAAAAGTGATGGGATGCAACTGCAAGCTGGACCCACTAAAAATGTACCCATTCACCCCCTGCCCCCATGCTTGAGTCTTGGTTTCATATGACATTCCACAGTCAGATTCACTAACCTGGAACATTTCATTTATACAACTGTCTATCCCCATTGACCTGGATGATGCAAAGGAGTTTTCATCCATGTACTTGACTTTAGCATCAAGTGCTGCAGCCACCATAGTGAATTACTGTACCAATTTGTTAGAGTAAATACCCACTTAATAGTATTCAAGGAGAAAATATTCTTCAAAGGTTTCTTGCTCAAGAGAGACTGATTAAGAATATTTGCCAAACATAAATGGAAATGTTGAACTGCACCCAAATGCTATGATTAAGATTGCTATTCAATCTGCTAGCACTTTCATTTTAACAATGGCCCTGTGCCCGAGTGAGGCAGACAAGCAAGAAATATATCCAATAATGCTGTCATCTCATTTCTAGACCAGTGGCCCCATGAAGTTAGTTCAAGGCTGGATTGTTTTTCAAAAGGTACGTTACTTCCTTCACCTCTAGCAAATATTCTGTAGGCATAGCATTAAAACCATGACATTTGTGAAAGACCTAACTCATCCTAAATGGAAGAGCAAACGTTATTTATCTTACAGAACTTATTGAGAAAAAAACACCTGTCACTATTTTTTTAAAAAAATATAATAATGTTTTAAGATGGAGAGAAATCACACTTTCTCAAAGTAATCATGGCCACTTCTATGAGTCCAGCCAATTAACTTGGGCAAGGAACATCATTATATCAGTAAACTCTCTCTATAGTTAAAGAAAGTTAAAGAATATTCACAGGAATAAATGACTGTGCTGTCATAGGAAGATGGATTCATAAGAGATGAGAATTTAAAGTAAGTTCCTTCCCAAAATCCACAACAATGAAATTAAGGTTAATGTTTCACCACTTTCTCCAACCCTGAATGTTTTTGTAGTCATCATTCCTAAACTTGGGACATCTCTCAATAATGTATATGACTCACACTTTCAGGAAAAATCATTATATTTTCTCTTGATACATATGGTGTTTCAGCTTTGCCACACAATGTATTTAAAGAAAATAATGCTTACAATATATATAAAGGCCTCATCCAGACTGGCCAAATGTACCAGCAGATGTTAGCCTTCATCCTATTCTTATCACTTGGAAGCCAATATGATGTTATAGTTTGGACTACAATTCTAGGGGAACAGATTTAAATTCCCACTCAGCCATGGAAACCCACTGCAGGACCTTGGGTAAGTCACTCTCTCAGCTTTAGAGGAAGGGAATGCCAAAGCCTCTCTGAATCAATCTTGTCAAGAAAGCCCTGTGTTGTCAAATGTCAGAATTGACTTGAAAGCACACAACAGAAGCAACAAAAACCTAGACCTTGTTTTTCCAAGATCCAGATGATATTTTATTAATTACAGAAAGTTTTGAGTTCCCACTTCCTTTCCTGGGATTTTATTCTTACCAGCAAAAAAATTTAAAGATAACTTTTGGTCTGCCAGGCTTCTCCCTTCATTTCCTTCACCTCTCTCCTGCATGTTTTAACTTAGATCTGGAATGTCTTGTGTGTACATCATTACACATAGGGGAAAGAGGGGTGAAGGGAATACCATCTCTGTCTTTCTTCATTGTTTTGCAAGACTCCTGTTGTGTGAGTGGAGGGGAGAAAAGAAGTGGTGAAGAGAGAAAAAGAGAGTGCAGGAAAGAGATCATCAGGATGATTCCCTGTTCACTTTAAAGTGCCAGAAGACATATTTCTTGTGTGTAGATTGGGGGTTGAGCTGATCTTATTCAGCACAAAAATAATAATGAGGAGGAGGCAGCGGCTATGCTTTTTTAAAAGGGTGTGTCAATGGGGATGTGGGAAGAAGCAACCTAGAGTAAGATGCTGTGACATTAAATGGAACTGATTGAATCAACTGAATTTATGGCACCTCTCATCAGTCTGGATGAGTCTTAACATTGGATGAGCCCAAATCTTTAACCTTAAACATTATTATTATTATTATTTGTACAATGGGCCCTTTGAATACATGGGGGGATCCATTCCAGCCCCCCTCCCCCAGCGTATGGAAAAAACCATGGGACCTCAAGTCCCATTGATTCTAATGGCAGTGCTCTCCCACATGTGCTGCTGCGTGCATGACATTTTGTCCCCCCAGGCTTGACATCCATGTGACCTAAAGTCTGCATATGGCAAGCCCACATATGGGGAGGGTGGACTGTATCCCACTCTTTCTCCAGAACTGGGATCCAGAATGGCTCACAGTATTAAAATAACAGTACAATTAAAAATTATTATATACATTCTGCATTTAATCAGGGGTCCACAAATTTGCTAGCCACTCATTACCAGCAACCATCTCAGCTCCACCACAGCCCAAAAAGGGTAAAATCAGATTCATGGTGTATCTGAGTATGTGAAATGAGAAGCTAACCCTCAACTTTCCAAATTTTGTACAACAGTGAGTGGGGAATCTGTGATCTTCCAGGTATTGTTGGAATCTAGTTCACATCAGCCCCAACTATCAGTGCCAATGGCTAGGCATTATAGGGGGTGAAATCTAGTAACATCTGGAGAACATTGGTTTCCCTTCTTTGTTCTAGAAAATTTGGAGGGGAAGGTTCTCTCACTTCCATCCAGGACTCAAACTCCTCCCCACCACCTCAAAGTACTCTCATATGTTTAAAGAATTATAGGAAGGGACAAGGAATTCAGGGACAAAGCATATGCTTTGCCTGAAGACCACAGCATTGATCACTGGCATCTCTCAATTGGTCTGGGAGACATGCTGGTCAGTGTAGATCAAGGGTAGGCAAACTTTCCCCTTTAAGGGCCGAGGGACTTCAGCTCCCAGAATCCCAGGAGCTATTGGCCAACATGGGACTATTGGCCAACATGGCTTCTGGGAGCTGAAGTCCCTCGGCCCTTAAAGGGGAAAGGTTGCCTACCCCTGGTGTAGATAATATGGGGTCAAATAGACCAATGACCTGATTCAGTATCTGCCAGTGTCCTGTAGCGTAAATCCAATACAGAGTTAGCCTTCTTTTATTTGCATGTGATAATATCCTTCATCGAAAGTGAAGTCAACGGGTTTAAGTATTAGTGGTATAAATCTTTGCTTACTTCATTCTTCCATACATGACGGATTTTTCTTCTTCTTCTTCTTTTTTTTTTAAAAAAATCCCTGCTTGGTGAGATTATGAGATGTTTTGTGCATTTTCTTCTCCCTCCTCAATTTCAGAAGTTCTTTGTGTTGCTTAAAAACCATTGTATTTTGTACTAAATATAATATTTTGTACAAAACACATCTTTTTCTTTTTTGGCATATTTTCAAAAAAATATTGTATTCTGCACAACATCCAATATCTTCTGTGCCAACAAAAAGTGTCCAGATGTGTCTGAGGGGAGACACTGGGCAAGCCTGATAGAGCCAGTCAACCACAGCTTATGTAATGCTGAGTGTGAAGGCTATGGGGGAAAGGATATAACCTAGAAGTTTGTCTTGAACAGTTAGGCCAGACAAAAAGTAAGGATTGTTAGGAACTGGTAGAGTCTGACCAGGGTTTGTGGGAGAAGAGAATGAGGAAGATGCTCAGAGAGCAGTGTCATTTTGTTTGATACTGAGGTGTTGCCATGTACTGAGCATGGAACCAGCCTAATACTAGATGTTTATTTTAACTATTAGAATAAAATTTCACTGTTTTGCTTTCCCACAGCTTTAGATGTTTTAATTTAATAATTAACAAAGAAGACTGGTCATGCTTTACCACACTGAACCCACTAAGCAACACAGCCATTTGCTTAATGGTCACCTTGAAGCCTCAGTACCAACTCCAGGGAACAATCTTGAGGGTAGAAAAGCAAAGTGAGTGATAGGAGCCCAGGTTTGAAACTGCAGGGCCATCCTGGAGTGGGGTTTTATGTTCTCACAGAGAACAAGATTTTTTTTTCTGAATATTATTTGTATCCTAATTAAATATTCCTAAATAGATTGATATTTCTAACTCAGAGAAGACACCCCACTTTACACTAGACAACTAGGAGATCCCGAAAAAGAGATTGCTTGAAAGGACCAAGGTGGTTACTGTAAAAGAATTTGTTTTTATCCATAGCCATTAAAACCACAAAACCTATGATACAGTACAACTGCACAGAAGAGATAAATGCACAGATACAGTACAACTGCACAGAAGAAACTATATCAGACTCTTAAATCAGAATTGCTGCTTCCGGGTTGAGATGGCATCTCAATGAGACAAGCCCTTTGTGTGGCGATGAAAGGATCCCTCAATTGGCTTGGTGTCTGGCTGCTATTAATACAATCAGGCAACCAAAGTTGCTCCCCTGGCATGGGAAGCTCAGAGGGATTGAACAAAGTTTGTTTGACTGTTCCCTGTGGCACTAGAAAGCTGGATCTGGAGGTGTACTTATAAGATCAAAGTGGAGAATAGAAAGAGACTACCCGACTTACCACAGTTAAGCTGATTCTACTGCATGGCCGGACAGAGACACCACCAACCTTTTTTTTAGCTTCTTATTACTTTGGATTTGGAAATAATCCAGGCTGGATTAGAAAAGACCTTAAACCTTGGATGGCAGATTTTGATATAGGACATTGTTCCTTATAACGCTATATGTAAGAAACTCCTTTTTGTGTAAGCTTTTTTTTCTCATCTATTTTTTCTCATTGTCTAATGGATTACACACTAATATTATTAAACTTCATTATCATAAGAAGAGATTTGCAAAAAGAATTATAGATATCTTCCTTTTTTTCCTTTTGGACTTTGGCTATTTCTTTTGTTTGCTTACTTCATGTTATCTAATTCTGAAAATATATTGAAGTTAAAATGGTGCCATAAAGGTGGCAAGTTATAAGTACCAAAGGGGTTAAAGCAGGGGTAGGCAACCTTTTTGATCCGGGGGCCGAATTGCTGTCCCTCAGACAATTGGGGGGTCAAAGCACCAAAAATAAATAAAATAAAATAAAAATAAATTAAAAAATTAAAAAATATGCATGCACTCTCTCTCAGCCCCAGAAAAGCCATGGCAAACCCCCTGTGGAGATTTTGCCAAGAAAAACCCAAGAACAAATAATAACAACAATAATCAATATCATCATGGCGGGGGGGTGGGGGCGGGGGGGGCAGGTCTGGCCTGAGGCCAGTCCAAAGGCCTTGGGGGGGGTGCATCTGGCCCCCGGGCCTTAGGTTGCCTACCCCTGGGTTAAAGGGTTTGTTTACCTCGTCTGTTGGATCTTCAAGATGGAAATCTCATTAAGACAGAGTGTGGATCGGTGGAGATTTTACAAGGGGGAGTGTTTTAGCCTTGACGGACCACCCTCCCTTGCTCTGTGGTGATTCATCTTGGTTTTTTATTTTCCGCTTGCCTTGTGACATGACCTGAATAGTGAAGGTGGAGTTATAACTTGCTAAACAGAAGAGGCAATGGATGAGAGGAATACAGGAAATGAACAAGGATTGAAGGAACTATAAAGGTTGCTGGAAGTTGTAGACACAGGAAAGGTATTGGCCTAAATATATACCCATACGCTAGCTTCCGAGGAAAAAACAAAGCTGTCCCTTGCACTAAATTGAACATTTGTTCAGATCTTTTTCTTGAAGGAGAAAAGAAGAAATTGAGATAAGATGTTCCCATAAATAAATTGACATAAAGACACTAATTGAAAATTAATCTCCTTCGGACTTCAGCATGAGTTGTGAGTAATTATTATTTGGAGAGGAAGTTTATTGGACTAAAATTAACAAAAGAAGATAACTGGATTTTTTAGAAGACAAGGGAGAAATAAGAAAGGGGGGGAGGGAGATTCAGAAAAGAATGGGAAAGGGAAGTAGGAGAGGGAAAATTGAGGGGAGGAAGAAATTGCTCTCATCCTCCTATTTCTTTGGATGATTAATTATTGTTGTTAACCCTAGTGGTTAAAGGTCAGGAAAAAATATTACTATTTTTCTTCTTTCTATTGCAGTTTGGAATCTCCCTTTCCTGTTTTTGGCTGAAAGTGTCTATGTCACTCACTAATTTAAAATCAAGGCAAAGTTAATAGTAGGAGTAAATAGTTTGTTTTTCAGTTCCTCTCCCCTCTCCTATTACCTTTTTTCTTTTTCTTTTCCTTTTTTCCTGATCTTTATTGATAATGTCAATGACTACCATGTTTTAACTTGCAAAATCACAACAGCAGGTGCAGTGAAGACCCTCCCTAGAACAACAAAAAGCACCAGAGATGGGTTCTACTTTAATTGAAGAAGTTCATAAATTAAGGATGGATATCAGACAAGAAATGAAAGAATTTAAGGTGGAAATTTGACAAGAAATAAGAACTGAATTAAAAGAAATTAACCAAACAATTGACAAATTAACGGTCGAAGTGGTAGTTGCAAATCAAAGAATAGAAAAACTGGAGACCAGATGCAATAAAATAGATGAGAATTTAATTAAAATTAAAGATAAAAAAGAAGAAGAATTGGACGAAAAGGGAATTTGGGGATTAAAACTTAGGGAGAAATATGTTAAAATTAGAGGTTTTCCCAAGCAAAAAGGAGAAAATTTATCCCAATCTCTTCTTCCAGAATTGGCAAAGTTTTTAGAAATTGATGAGATAAATATTGTTTTTGAAATTGACAGATTATTCCACCTTAATTCCCACATTGCAAAACAAAAGGGTCTTCCCTGTGATATTATGGTTTATTTTGTTGGGAAACAAACATGAGATCAACTGCTGATATTACATAATGAATCCCCCTTTGTGGTAGAAAATAAACACCTGCAGGTATTCAAAGACATACCATCAAGACTGCTGAAAAAATGGAAAAATTATAATTTTCTCACAGTAGAGCTGAAAAAGACAGGGATCAACTATCTCTGAAGCCCCTGGACATTAATCTTTTGGTTTAATCAAAAGAGAATGGTGATTAAAAAGCAAAGCGGTTTTGGGAATATTTAGAGAAGGGAAAAGAGACATATATAACAACGCGCAAGATCTACACAACAGAGAGACAGGAAAGACAGATTGTTTGATAAATGAAACAGTAGATGAAGTACAAGAAGAAGATTTATGAGACATAAAAGAATTCTCCAGAGAATCATTAAGCTTACAGGAGGACCTAGAAGGAGGTAGGAAAACCTCTCAGATAGAAAATGATTAAATTTCCTAAGGTATTAACTTGGAATGTCAAAGGTCTTAATACCCCACAAAAAAGAAGTAATGTATTTCATTATCTTCAAAAAAATAAAGCATGATATTATCTGTCTTCAAGAAATAAGAATTAGGAAAAAAGATGCAAAATATCTGAAAAATTTAAATTTTGGTCAAGAATTTATATCTGCTTCAAATAGTAAAAAAAAAGGTGTAGTTCTGTACATAAATTTAAAATGGGAAGCTAAAGAAATCATGAGTAATCCTAAGGGTCACTTTGTAATAGTATAAGTTAATTTAAATGGAGAAAAGATATTGATTTCCAGTATATATGCGCCCCTTGGAAAATAAAAGAAATGTCTATGTGAGTTTAATGTCAACATTAAATGATGTACCACATGACTCCGCAATTGCAATGGGAGACTGGAATGGGGTGTTAAGCCCAGATTTAAATAGATTTTCAGAGAAAAATAAAAATAAAGGAAAGAAAAAATTAAGCAGGGTAAACTCCCAAAGGTTTTTTTTTAAAATGTTGGAGAACTTGAATTGGATGGATGTTTGGAGATTGAAATATGGGAAAGTAAAAGATTATACTTTTGTCTCAAAAGTACATAACTCATGGTCATGTCTTGACATGTTTTTTGTATCCTTAAATGTAGTAAATAAAATTAACAAAAATGATATTCTCCCTAAGCTATGGTTGGACCATAATCCAGTCTCAATGCTATTAAATTTAGGTAAAAGCGATTTTATTTGGAGACTAGATGTAAATTTACTAAAAGATGAAACAATATTGAAAGAAGCACAAGGAAATATTTTTAAAAATTTCAGGAAAATCTGGATAAAGAAACAAAATCAAATGTACTGTGGGATTCCAGTAAAGCATGTATGCAAGTTTTTTTTTCTTTTAAAAAAGAGTAGAAATTACAAGGAAAAAAGAGAAAAATTGGACAAATTACAGGAAGAGATAACAATTAGAGAAAGCTGCTTGAAAAAAGATCTGAATGCAAAAAGATGCTTAGCAGAAATAATAAGCTTACAAAAACAGATATCAATTATAACAACAGAGGAAATAAGAAAAAAATTAAATATGTTAGGCAGAGATACTTTGAATTCTCTAATAAACCAGGTAAATTTCTTGCTTTTAAATTAAGAAAAGAGAGGGAGAAAAAAATTAATCTTAAAAATCAAAAGAGGTGAAGTTATATTAACAGAGCAAAGGAAAATAAAACAAGCTTTCATAAAATATCACACTTAGTTATTTAATAAAACATACCTCATTGGAAGAAATAAATTATTATTTGAAAAAACAAAAAATAAAAAAGATAATGGAAGATGAGAAATTAGAATTGGAAAAACCAGTTACTTTATTGGAATTATCAGAAGCAATTAAGAAATGTAAATCAGGAGAATCTCCAGGGCCTGATGGTTTCATAGATGAATACTATAAGGTCTTCTCAGAGCAGTTATTGACCCCACTTTTGAAAACAATTAATGAGATTCACATAAATGGCCTGCCAAAATAATGGAATAGTGCTAATATTAAATTAATTCCTAAAGGAAATAAAACTAAAATGGAAATTAAAAATTATAGACCCATTTCTCTTCTAAATTCAGATTACAAATTATTTACATTAATTATAGCTGAATGATTAAAAAAATCTATATAGATCAATCAGGTTTTCTGCCAGGTATAATGATAAAAGATAATATTCAAACATTGATTAATCTAATAGAATACCATGAAAAACATATAGAAAAGATGCTGGCCTTAATCTTTATAGATGCCAAAAAGTCTTTTGACAATATAAATTGGAAATTCTATTGGATAAATTGGATAGCAACATTAAGAGAAATTGGTATAGGTGAAAACATAATTAATTGGATGGAGGAAATTTATAAAGAGCAGGAAGCGAAATTATTTATAAACAATGAATTAAGTCAATCTTTTAAAATTCAAAAAGGGACCAGGCAAGGGTGTTCTCTTTCACTCCTGCTGTTTATCATTATGCTGGAGTTATTAAATAATAATATAAGAAATAATGTATTGATTCAGGGAGTTAAAATTAAGGGAGGAGAATATAAACTAAAGTCTTATGCTGATGATCTGGCTCTTTTTTTGTCTAAACCATTAGAAACTATAAACATGATACTAGAAACTATAAATCAATTCGGAATACTCTCAGGTTTCAAAATAAAGAAAGAAAAAACAGAAATGTTAATTATGGATATGGATGGGCATGACAAACAAAAACTGATTGAGAAATCTGGCTTTAAAATTCAGAAGAAAGTAAAATACTTAGGGATATATCTTACTATGAAAAATACTGATTCATTTAAAAATAATTATAATAAATATTGGCAAGAAATTAAAGAAGAAACAAACAGATAGAGTAAATTAAATTTATCTTAGATAGGGAAAACTGTGGCTGTAAAAATGAATATCTTACCAAAAATGCTTTTTTTATGCCAAAATCTACAAATTATGACAAATGATATACCTTTCAAAAACTGGCATAGAGATATTTCTCATTTCATTTGATCAGAGAGAAAAACCCAGAGTAAAAATGAAATTAATGTTTGATGAGGTGAAGAGAGGAGGTTTGGCCCTGCCTAATAAAAAAAATATTATTATTCATGTGGACTCAGCTAGTTAATGGGTTGGATTAAATTAGAAAATAAAAAAATATTAACAGTGGAAGGTATAGATAATTAATTTGGCTGGCATGGATATTTGTTTTATGAGAAACTAAAAGTAAACAAAGATTTTAACAAGCATATAATAAGAAAAAAAATTCTGAGAATTTGGCTGAAAATGAAAAAAAAAAAACTGGGGAGATAAAATCCCTATATGGGTATCCCAAACAAGGCCTTTTTTAAAAAAAAGAAATAATCAACTCTTTAATAATAAATGGGTCACTTATGAAAATTGGCGATATTATATAATCAGGAAATAAAGATGAAGACAGAAGAGGAATTAAGGGCAGAAGGGACTATAAAGAGATTGGTTTTTGTACAGGTAAATTAAAGAAACATTTATAACATACTTGAGTGGATTCTGGAATTGGAAACTGGAATTCAGATATTGAAGATATTTTAAAAGCTGGAAATGAACATTTGATTACTAAATTTTATAGACTTTTATTAAAATATGAATTAGAAGATGAAGTGGTAAAACATTGTATGGTGAAATGGTCTCGATATTGGATATAGTATAGATTTGAATTTATGGGAGAAAATGTGGTCTAAAGGCATAAAATATTCAATGAATTGCAATATTAAAGTTTTTTTTTATAAAAAGCAGCATAGGTGGTATTTAACACCTTACAAAATAATCAAAATAACAAAAAATACCTTGAATATATGCTGAAAATGCAAAATTAACATTGGCACATTTTACCATGTTTGGTGGGAATGCAATAAGGCAAAAAAGATATTGGCAAATGATCCATGAACATATTATGAAGATTTTAAATATTGAACTCCTGATAGACCCAAAATTATGTTTATTAAGTATAATTTCAGATGAAAATCTTGAATATAAACATGGAAAACTAATATTTTATTTGACAGCTGCCACCAGAGTTATATATGCTACAAAATGGAAAAATAAACAAACTCCAGAACTTAAAGAATGGATATGGAAGATATATGAATATATGGAATCGGATAGACTAAGGGCCTTTGCAGACTGCCAGAAATAGTGCAAATTGAATCCACTTGAAGGGTTAGGGTTAGTGCTAGGGAATCATGGGAATTGTTGTTGTTTTTGAGACATTGAGCCTTCTCTGTCAGAGAGCTCTGGTACCACAATAAAATACAGTTCCCATGATTCCCTAACCCTAACCCTTAAAGTGGACTCAATTTGCACTATTTCTGGCAGTCTGCAAAGGCCCTAACTCAATCATTAAAAATGTGGAGACATGTAAATTAAACAAGAATGGGAACCTTTGTTGAAAAATTTAAGAAGAGAGTGGGATCCAACCTTTACAATAGGTTTGGATGATATATAACAGATTGATCTCCTTTTTTGTAATACATTAGTCAACATATAAATATCGTGTGGGTGACTATGTATAATTTAGAATTTAATTATTAATGACAAAATGTTTTTATTTTTGCTTCTTTCTAGATGTAGAAAACTAGTTGCTGGAACAGACAGATTCTGCCAAGAAAGAGAGAAGACAAAAGGGTGGGAACTGTGTGTGTGTGTGTGTGTGTGTGTGTGTGTGATGTTGTATGTGGAATTCTGTGTTTTGCTGAATGTGTTGTTGTTTTTTAATTTCCTTCTTGGTTAATATAATTGAAATTTGTTATTAATGATTGTATTTATGGGAGATTACATTTATTTTGTTTGTCTTGTTTGTATTTGTTTAGTGAACATTGTGAATGATTTATGTTAATAACGTTTATTAAAATGCTGTACACCACCCCAATTGCTCTGCAGAGGGCAGGTTACAAATAAAAAATTATTATTATTATTATTATTATTATTATTATTATTATTATTATATATAAAAAACCGAACTGATGATTAAAAGAAATTGCACTTGGAAACAACCAACATTTGAATTAACATGTGAATTTTCTGCAGAAATATAGGATGTACAATTTTGGTATGCACTGATTCAGAAAGTTATTTTATACAGAATTACTTCTCAGCATAATGATTTGATTACTACATCCATAGAAAACAATGTTTCATACTATATGTTATTACTATAAACATTCCTATTTGTGCCTCCTTAATAATAATAATAATAATAATAATAATAATAATAATTTTTATTTATAACCCGCCCCTCTGCGTGGCAATCGGAGCGGGGTACAACAGTTTAAAACAAAACAGAGTTAAAAATCAATCCCTCACCCCATAATCCCACCCTCCCATCCCCTTAAAATAGAATTAAACCACAATTAAATTAAAATGCCACATTACATTAAAATTAAAATTAGTTAAAACATACAATAACAGTAATACTGGAGTCACAGGCAGCAAGATTAAAAAACTCGTCTCTTAGCTGAGAATTATTCTGGGAAGGCCTGCCAAAAGAGATCCATCTTTACTGCTTTCTTGAAAGCAGCGAGAGTAGTGATAAGACGGATCTCGTCTGGCAGGCCATTCCAAAGTCTGGGAGCGGTTGTGGAAAAAGTCCTCTGGGAGGTCTGAGACAGCCTAGTTTTTATTGGCTGTAACAGATTCCTCCCAGAGGACCACAGGGCGCGGGGGGATCATATGGGGAGAGGCGGTCCCTGAGATAAGATGGACCCAGGCCATGTAGGGCTTTAAAGGTTAAAACCAACACCTTGTACTGCGCCCAGACACTAATCGGCAGCCAGTGTAGGGATTTAAGCACCGGTGTTATGTGCTCCCTCCATGATGTTCCTGTAATTAACCTGGCTGCCATATTCTGAACCAGTTGTAGTTTCCGAGTTAGGCACAAGGATAGCCCCATGTAGAGTGTGTTGCAGTAATCCAGACGTGAGGTTACCAGGGCATGTACCACAGTTTCCAAGTCCCTCATATCCAGATAAGGGCGCAGCTGACATATCAGCCGAAGCTGATAACAGGCACTCCTGACTGTCGCATTCACCTGACTAGTCATGTGAAGCAACGAATCAAGGAGCACCCCCAGACTGCGAACACAGTCCTTAGAGGAGAGTGTGACTCCATCCAGGACTGGAGACTGTATTCCCAGATCAGGTTTCGGGCCTGTCACTGCGAGTACCTCCATTTTGTCAGGATTCAAATTCAATCTGTTTTTCCTCATCCAACCCATTACCACTCTGAGACAGTCATTAAGAGGAGAGATGCAATCTGAGGTCTGAGACGATGATCTGGTCATGGAGAGATATATCTGGGTGTCATCAGCGTACTGAAGACACCGAGCTCCATGCCTCCGAATGATCTCCCCCAGCGGCTTCATATAAATATTAAACAACATCAGGGACAGGATGGCACCCTGAGGGATGCCAAAATTAAGCTCGATTTTGGATGAGCAACTGTCCCCGAGCCTCACCCTCTGAGATCTGCCAGAGAGGAAGGAACAGAACCACTGCAAAGCAGTGCCTCCAATTCCTAATTCTCTCAGGTGGTCTAAGAGGATGGCATGATCTATAGTGTCAAAGGCCGCTGAGAGGTCCAAGAGCACCAACAAGGTCACACTACCCCTGTCGATGCTCAGGCGGAGGTCATCAGTCAGAGCAACCATGCCAGTCTCCACTCCATATCCTGTCCTGAAGCCGGTTTGAAATGGGTCGAGATAATCGGTTTCATGCAAGACTGCCTGAAGTTGGGAAGCAACTGCCCTCTTGATCACCTTGCTCAAAAAAGGGAGCAAGGAGACTGGCCTGTCATTGTTTCTATCCAGGGGATCCAGGGAAGGCTTTCTCAGGAGTGGCCTAACTGCCGCCTCCTTTAAACAAGATGGTACAATGCCTTCCCTGAATGACGCGTTGATTGTGTCTCAAAGGAACACCTTCAACGCGTCCCCCCCCCGGACGACCAGCCAGGATGGACAAGGATCGAGGGGGCAAGTCGTCTTTCTCACACTTCCAAGCAGCTTGTCCACGTCATCGGTATTCAGTTTGTAATTGATCCAATAAAGTGCCATCAACGGAGTTCCTGGATGCCTCGTCTACTGATTCTGCCAAAACAATGGCGTCTAAGTCGGCCCTTATCCGAGAGATTTTATCTGCAAAGTGGATATTAAAGGCCTCACAGCAGGCTGTCATCGGGTTAAGTAGGGGGTTCGGCGCAGGGGGAACCATCGTCAACTCCCCCACCACCCTAAACAGCTCTGCCGGGCGAGACTCTGCAGACGCAATGCGTGCAGAACAGAAAGATTTCCGTGCTGCCCGCAAAGCCTCCCTATAGGAATCAAGATGCTTCCTAAGGCGAGTTCTGTCAGATAAGAGATGAGTCTTTCGCCATTCGCACTCTAGTCATTGTCCAGCTTGCTTCATCCTCCTAAGCTCCTCGGTGTACCAGGGCTTATGATTTGAAGCGAGCTGGAAAGGACGCTTGGGAGCGATTGTGTCAATAACCTTGGTGAGATCGGTGTTCCAAGTGTCCACCAAGGCTTTGACAGAATCACCGGCATTACCAACCATTAGACCCTCTAGGGCTTTCTGGAAACCAATTGGTTCCATTAGCCTTTGAAGGCGGACTGTTCTAATAGGTCCGCCACCCCTGGGAGGGTGGATAGTAGCCTTTAGTTCTGCCCTGATCAGAAAATGATCCATCCATGACAGGGCGGAGGTGTTTTTAATCTCTGCCCACGGATATTCCTGCTCCGTACTAAAGACCGCATCGAGTGTATCACCAGCACAATGTGTGGGTCCGCTGACCAGCTGGGATAGGCCCATGTTAGTCATGGTATCCATGAACTCCTGAGCCGCTCCAGTTAAATCTTGTAAACTGGTTTCGAGTGGAATGTTGAAATCTCCCAGAACCAAAAGTCTGGGCGATTCCAACAGCAACTCAGAAACCAGGGCAGTCAGCTCGGTCAGGGAGTCTGTTAAGCAACGGGGTGGCTGGTATACCAACAGAATCCCCAAACTATCCCTGGTCTTCAGGCTAAGATACATACACTCGATGTGCGTTGTTTTCCGGATAGGCTTTCTGATCACGGTTAAGGTGTTCCTATAAACCAAGGCTATACCACCACCCCACCCACTCTCCCTCACCTGCTCAATAACTGAGTATCCAGCTGGGAGAGCCTGCGCTCAGGTCGCAGGGCTGGCATCCCCCAGCCAGGTCTCAGTAAAGCATGCCAGGTCGGCTGCCTCATCCACCAGGAGATCGTGGATGATGTGTGTTTTATTTTTAACCGACCTGGCATTGCAAAGGAGCAAGTTGAGGGTCAGTGGAATGGTTGGAGTGCTCTCCAAGTTATCCTGGGAAGCAGGGCCAACTGAAGGAGAGATAGATATCAAACATCGATCCCTCCTTCTTTTGTAACATCTGTTGGCTCTGCTACCGCCATACCTCCCCCTCCCCCACACCACCTGAATGTCCGCTCCCAGATTATGGTCAGCTCCAACATACAAAGGGAGAGACGGATACCCAGCTGACTCCAATTTTTAGTTCCAGCTGCAGCTGCATGGAAAGCCAAACAGATAAGAGAGGGAGATAATTCCTCAAGGCCATCCAATGGCTAGAGCGAAGCCAGCAGCGTTTGGGCCAGAAACTGGCCCAGAAATCAGTCTCTCTGCCGCTGGGGGGGGGGGGGGAAGGAAGGGCTCGATAGGGCCTTTATAGGCCCAGGTGGTCCCGCCCTCCTCCTCCTCCTTACGCCGCTCACCGCCACTCACGCCGGGCCTGGCAGAGGCCAGAGCTCGCTGGGGCCAAGGGCAGGCCCAGATGACTGTCCCTCGGCCGCTGGGGGGGGGGAAGGAAGGGCTCGGTGAGGCCTTTATAGGCCCAGGTGGTCCCACCCTCCTCCTCCTCCTTGCACCGCTCACTGCCGCTCACGCCGGGCCTGGCAGAGGCCGGAGCTCGCTGGGGCCAAGGGCAGGCCCAGATGACTGTCCCTCTGCCGCGCCGCTCATGCCAGGCCTGGCAGAGGCCGGAGCTCGCTGGGGCCAAGGGCAGGCCCAGATGACTGTCCCTCTGCCGCTGGGGGGGGGGGGAAGGAAGGGCTCGGTGAGGCCTTTATAGGCCCAGGTGGTCCCGCCCTCCTCCTCCTCCTTGCGCCGCTCACCACCGCTCACGCCGGGCCTGGCAGAGGCTGGAGCTTGCTGGGGCCAAGGGCAGGCCCTGATGACTGTCCCTCTGCCGCTGGGGGGGGGAAGGAAGGGCTCGGTGAGGCCTTTATAGGCCCAGGTGGTCCCGCCCTCTTCCTCCTCCTTGAGCCGCTCACCGCCGCTCACGCCGGGCCTGGCAGAGGCCGGAGCTCGCTGGGGCCAAGGGCAGGCCCAGATGACTGATTAGGTTACTTCAACTTCCAAGATGGGTGGCTACCCTAAGATAGACTTCATATTGACCACAACTGTTACACACTAAAAAGCAAGAAATTTGCAATTTCAGCCTCAGGATAATTAACTTTGGGCCTCGGCAGACGGCTTATTGAGTTGTCTTGGAGACCTGGAAGAGGAGGAGCCACCGCACGAGCGGCGCTCCTTCCTCTTCCTGAGGTCGCCCTGGGAGCTGCCGGCCCTCCGCACGGCCGGCGCTTCCGGGGCAACCTCCCACCGCAGTGACCGGATGCGCTGTGGTGGAAAAGGCAGGGAAAGTGCGCCCTACGTGTTTAGGGCGCACTTTCTCTGTCTTGTAAAAGGAGCGGCAATTTGCCACTCCTTTTAGGGTCGCTGCAGGAGCGCCGCAGTCCGGCTGCTGCGGTCCCACGGCGTTCCGGACCAGGGCGTCCCCGATGCCCTGGTCTGCATCCCCCCTTAAACTGTCTTAGGTTACTTGACTGAATTACATTCCCCATATTAATGGTTGGCTTGAACAAAATAAGGGTGTTGACATATGTTTCATTTAAAAAAAAAAAATGAAATATTCTAAGGTTTTGGAAACAGGTTTGAGAAATAGAGCAAAATGACTTAAATCAATGAATAACTGCATTGATATATTAGTTTAATGACTGTAGTGAATGCATTTACCAGAATCAAGGAATCCAAGTATCTGTTCTCTCTTCTGCTGGAGTAGATCTGAGACATCTTGGTTAAAATCAATAAAATTAGGGCAGATTTACATTTGGTAAATTGAAGCTAAGTTTTACTGTGTAGTCTTTAGGAAGTATTAAATGCCTTCACAGACATTACATCATAGCTTTGACAGTTTTATTTTATAATCATCATAGCTTTATTTTATAACACGGAAAGGCTGCTCATAAAAAATATTTTGTGTATCCTACTGAAGAAAAGTCATCTTGATTTTGCTTCATTTCCCCATGAAGTTATTTCAGTGAATCTTTCATACCTTGGCTGTCAATTGGCCAATTTACAACAGGAAGCCTGTAGGTCAAAACATAGGCTTTAAAATATCTAGTTAATACTGTGCTTCCAGTAAATGCCAGGAGTATTTCAATTACATTGCACTGTGCTGAGCTCTTGCCAATATTACCAGTATGTAGAAGGCAGAATCACTGTAAAATCATTGACAACAAGAACAAGGCCTCCTATTATCAAGACATAACATTTGTATAATGGGGGGGGGGGGGGGAGAGAGAGAGAGAGAGCATGTCAATTAGCTTGACGTATCCAAAGAAGCAGCGGGTTTGTCCATACCACCGCACTTAGAAAAAGTGGGTCATTAGCTTAGAAAAGAGATAAACTTTTCTGGGTTGTGCATGCTGACATATTTGCAAAGAGATCCAGTGATTTCGCTAAAGGCAGCAAAGCTGTGACTTGCTTATACCTAGCTGTGCATCAATGTTGCAAAATGCTTTGGGCCTTTGCAGACTGCCAGAAATAGTGCACATTAAATTGAGGCACTGCCCTGGCTCAGTGCTAGGGAATCATGGGAACTGTAATTTATTGTGGCACCAGAGCTCTTTGACAGAGAAGGCTCAATGTCCCAGAAAAAAATACAATTCCCATGACTCCCTAGCAGCCAGGGCAGTGCCTCAATTTAATGTGCACTATTTCTGCTCAGCTCTTAGACAGCAACTCACTGGGGAAGCACACGAGTGCTTCCAGGACGCCGCCGGACGGATCGCCGCGGGACCGCAGCCTCCGCACCATGGCGCTCCTGCGGCGTCCCTGAAAGGAGCGCAAAATAGTGCTCCATTCATAAGTCAGGGAAAGTGCGCCCTAAACACGTAGGGTGCACTTTCCCTGACTTATCTGCCGCAGCGTGTGAGGACGCTGTGGTGGGAGGTTGCCCTCGGCGCGCCGGCCATGCAGAGGGCCAGCAGCTCCGAGGGCAACCTCAGGAGGAGGAAGGGGCGTCACTCGTGTGGCTGCCCCTCCTCTTCCTTGCCTCGGAGAACTTGCCTTGGTCGTCTGCCGAGGCCCTCACATAGGCTCCACAATGTATCTAATGTTTTCCTACATCTGTGAATCTGAATAGAAGGTTCCTATATGTGTGGGCAAGCTGATTTTCAGCCATTCTAACTCAATGTTGTGCTCAAAGATTATCAGTGGGTTTTATCACCTCTAACTTTTGTCACCTTTCAACTAAAGATGCCAGCTTTTGCACCTGGGACCTTCTACATGCTAAACCTGTGTCTTCCTCTGAGTTATGTTTTTACCTCATTACAATTAAATGTATTTTAAATATTCAAGGAGTTTCTATGTTCCCTGGAACACTGTAAAGGATGACGACAGCAACTCTGTCATTCTAATTTTATAGCTCTTAGTCCAGATGTATTCCATTACAATATATGTTAACATATTTTGATTTCCACAGTTTTGGAATTCTTTTTGACTTGCATGTGTATTCTATTTTCCTGTAACTGCAATATTACATAACTTAAATCACAATGTATTTCCTTGTAGCCTAAGATACAATGTGTTTTCTACTTTTCAAATAAAACATTCCCTTCTAAAGCTAGAATGATCTTTGTCCATCACACAGAGGAACCTGTGTGCATAGTTTAAGAGTGCAAATCTTATGGACTGACTGGAAGAGGGTTCATCCCAGGGAGAGAGTTTGAGTGGCCACTATTTCCTTGAAATCCATGTTCTGTGAGGTTACCACAGAATCTAGAAGCTGGAAAACCAATCTTTCTTGCAAGCAAAGGGGGAGTAGACGCTGAAGGCCAATGGGCCCCCCAAATTGCTTTCTGGGTTGTAGGATTATAGTCCATTGGGACTGGTGGCAGTGATTATTCCAAGAGGCAGTGAGAGTCTGTTTGTTGAGGAAATCTATATCTAGCATTAATGTATGTCCCAGAAAACCAGGAATGTCCCAGATTGGATGGTCTAAAAATGTCCTGGCTGACTGGGCATGTTTGAAGCAACAGATTCCAGATTCCTCCTTTGTTTCAGGCCACATTTTGTCAGAGACTTCATTCTGAAGTCTTTGCATTGAAACTCCCCACCCCTCCTTTTATTCTTCTCTGCAGGGCCAGAGAGCAACACAATGAAATGAAAAGAAAAGCCAGGCAATGATAGGCCTATTCATACCAGAAGCTCTTTGGCTACTCTTGGCAATGATAGTACAGGGGTGGGTGGGTGGGCTGGTTGACTGGGAGGGGAAAAGAGAGAATGGGAGGGGGGCAGGGATAGCCTCCAGCACCTAGATCAGGGGTAGGCAACCTTTCCCCTTTAAGGGCCGAGGGACTTCAGCTCCCAGAATCCCAGGAGCTATTGGCCAACATGGGACTACTGGCCAACATGGCTGAGGCTTCTGGGAGCTGAAGTCCCTCAGCCCTTAAAGGGGAAAGGTTGCCTACCCCTGACCTAGATGAATAGTGAGGTTGAGGGTGTCTCTCTTTCGCCTTCTATCCCCCTCTCCTATTGGACTCTCTTTCTGACAGAGAGAGAGTGGTGGTGGAAAATAAATAAAGGCAGGTTTGGTTTTGGGTGGAGCTTGGCTGAGACAGGAGAGCTGAGTGAAAGGAGGTGGAGGAAGAAAGAAAAAAGAGAAAAATAAATCAAGAAGAAAAAAGAGGTGCAAGTATGAAATATCCACTTCTCTGCACAGAATAAGTTAATATATTGTGTTATCTCCAATTCAGATGGCTTAATTTATGGGATGGTGGTTAGGATTTTGGATGAGGAATAGCAGCCAGAGATGGGGAGTGATGTTGGGGGCGTGGGGAGACAATCCTGAAAACACTTAAATCAAGTCATAGCACTTTATTACGGACATAGACCAGCACAGGTAAAAGAGGATACAGAATAAAAGAAGGTAAAAGCAAGGTAAATGCACAGGTTAAAACAGTATTTAAAATATCCTTTTAAAATCCAGTGTGGCAGGGCAAGATTGGTACTAGCCTACTGAGGAGGTCATTGCCTGATGGATCTTAACCATAGCTGCAAAGAATCTGGCAACATTATATATTATATCAAAGTTAATTATATCGGCAAGCAACAATGAAGTTGGCAATTCTAAATGTGTGGAGAAAATTAATGCCTGAATAGGGCTAATTTTAAAATCTGTCATTCATAAAAAGAAATGATTAGGAAATGCATATTATTGCAAAAGATATATAAAACCAAGATGCTACTGTTAAAGCCTTAATAGTCCCCCCCCCCTCCTGCCCATCCACCATCATCCAGCCTAAGGAGGAGAGAGAGGCAGGTCAGCTCCATTGGCCAAAGTAAGAAGAAGGCTCTCCCTCCTGCCCATCCACCATCATCTGGCCTCGGAGGGAGAGAGAGGCAGGCCAGCTCCATCGGGTCTAGCCCAAAGTAAAAAGAATAGCCCCCCTCCAGCCCATCTGCCATATCCATGACCCCAGAGGGAGAGAAGAACCAATGAACCTGATCCCTTCCCCACTATCATTCCCTTCTCCTTTTGTGTCATATCTGTTTAGATTGTAAGCCTGAAGGCAGGGAACTGTCTAATTTTTTTAAAAAAAATTATAAGCTGCTCTGAGAGCCTTTGTTGCTGAAGAGCAGGGTATAAATACTTCAAATAAATAAATAAATGTAAAATTGACTGGTGTGTTCTTGATGTTTATATAGTAAAGATGAAATAATGCTGAGGCAGGCTGTAGTATGACCACTGGAGTAATATGTGCTTTGTTGGGCATAGAAACAAAGGAGGAGACAAGAATAGAGGAGGGGGATGCTTCAAGATCTGGTCTGTCATCTGGCTTTTCTGCCTCCTTCCAGAATGAACTGTCTACCTGTTTGCCTCCCTCCAGAATGAACAAATGGATAAATATACTACAATCCTAAACAGGTCTATTCAGAAGCAACATTCATTGGGTTTCTAGGACTAGCCTCAGAGGATGGTAATGGCAATACCCCTCTGAAGAAACTTGTCAAGAAAGCCCTATGATAGGCTCACCTGTGGGATTTGGATCTCTCTGTTCCAAGTCCAGCACTTTAACATTGATCTGTTTTAAACTTTTACACAACTTTTAAACTTTTAAAATGGACGAAGGTTAAACAAAGTGAAAGAAAAAATGCAACCATTAATATGCTGAATTTGCATATTTAGAATGTAAATTAGAGTGGTTTGCATAATTAGAATATTTTCATAATATGCAAATTAGGTGCCCAGCTTTTAAGAAGTGGAATATGGCAACCATGATCTAGCAGAAACCAACAAAGGACAAAGGTCCTATTCTTGTGTGCACCCACTGTTTGTAACCTTAGCATAGAAGAAGCTTTGATACACCAATGGCCACACTTGCACAAAATATTACATGTAGGAATGCATACTCCTCCCTCTCCCCCATGCAGACCTTAGGAGAAACTTAAGATTCAGTTTTACTTTTTGCAATGCTTGGGTTGTTGTTACATGGAAAGCAAGAAAGATGGTTTAAAACAAATTCTGGTCAAACTGATAAGCCAGCAATGTATTCTAGACTGTTTCTGTGGCTTCTTTAACAAACCAGAATTCATGCATAACCACAATTCCTTGTTCATATCTAATGCGACTCCAGACATTAAAGAAAGTAAAACTGAACTGTAAGTTTTTTTCTTCTCCTTCCAGTTCAGGAGGATAGTAAGAGGTGTGTCTGAGTGTAAATATTCATTTCATTTCAGAATTGTAGCAAATTGTAAGTCAATCCTCCAAATGTATTTGTTGTTGTTGTTGTTGTTGTTGTTGTTGTTGTTGTATGCCTTCAAGTCATTTCTGACTTATGGTGACCTCAAAGTGAACCTATAATGGGGTTTTATTGGCAAAATGTGTTCAGAGTGGGGTTGTCTTTGACTCCTTTTGAGGCTGAGAAATTACGACTTGCCCAAGATCACCCAATGGGTTTTCATGGCTGAGTGGGGATTGAAACCCTATTCTCTGAAGTCATAGTTAAACTTTTAAACCATTACACCACACTGATATGCAGTGAAGAAAAACATCCAAAACCAATGAGGAACCTGGCAAAGGTAGATTATATAAATACTCCTGCTTGAAACTGATTTAAATTGTAAAAGATACAGATATGCTGACTGTAGATGTCACTTTCCCACACCTCCTGGATCTCAGACAGTGATGTCTGCACAGAAAGTGTATTTTTGATTATTTGGAAAGAGAGACTGTGACAGAGATAAATTCATATTTCATCAAAACATTTAGTGCAGAGTACCCCTCAAATCCAGCAAAAACTCCAAACATAGACGATGAGAAAAAGTATCTCTTTATTTTCAAAGGATTTTGGAAATGTATTCAAAGAACAAAGCTTCAATGAGCTTCTCCGTCTACAAACACTTGACATAAGTAGGCCATCAACTTTAATGAAATAATCACAGCAAACATTGGATCAAAGCCAGCATTTTAAAATCATGAGCTGGAAGTGTTAAGTTGTTCCAAAAATATAAATACCACCCTACCAGGTCTCTTTCCCATCATGTTTGGACACCAAATTTACAGAGAGAATATCCCCATAAGAAGCCATTCAGTTTTATACCCTGGGTCTTTGAAGTCTCCGGAGTGCTGGCTTCATAACTCTGCCATCTGGCCAGATTAAATTGCATTTTTTATATATACAAAACAAATAGTTGTATACCAAAACCACTACATGCAAATAAGCTACAACATTTTCTCTTTGATAGGTGGCATGTGTACCTAAGTGGGGACAAAAGATTCACTTTATCATAGTGCCATGTTTAGTGCATGCTATATTCAGTTTTCATACCAAGATGCACTCTTTGGCTGTGAAGTCCTTTTTGCCATACAGAGAATCCTGTACATTGTAATGCTTTGATTATCTCTTTGTACATTAGAAATAAACAATAATAATAATAATAATTTATATCCTACTTTCCTTCTAAATGGGATTCAAAGTGGCTTACAGTATAAATAAAATGGAACATCTCAAAAAATATGAAACACAAAAGTTGTTTGTTTTTTTTAAAAAAAAAAGCATTAAATAGCATAGTCAATTAAAATACTACTTTCAAAACATTAAAAATTGAAACAATTAAAATACATATTGAATGTTAAAACAATACACCCAGTTGCATATTGCTCCACACTGGTCAGGTAAGGCTGAAGGCTTGTTTAAGAAAAAAGGTATTTCCTTGCTAATGAAAAGACAAAAAAGAGAGGGGGCAAAAGGACTTCTCCTGTGTCCTCACCAGCCAAGCCTGGGAGGGTTGTAGGAAGGGGAGAAAGCCCTCCCTTGTAGATTGTAAGATTTGGGTAGGTTCGTAAGGGGGAAAATACAGACTTTCATGTAGTCTGGACCTAAGCTGTATAGGGTCTCATAGGTCAAAACCAGCATTTTGAACTGTGCCTGGAAATCAACCTGCAGCCAATGAAGCTGTTTCAGTAAGGGAGTTAGATGGTGCATTATGCCATTATGTTGGCAATCATCTGCACATCAGTTTTGTGACATAGAGTGTCATGTTGGTGTGATCATCTACAGAAAAAAGAGGAACTGCATCACCAAAAAAGATGGTGAAAAGGGAATGTATTTAGATGATACTTCCACATGTTTATCTGAAGATTTAGAAATAATTACTATAATCCAAGAAGAAATACATACATCAGACTACCATGGGGAAGACTGTGAAGAGGTAATATGTCCAGTCTGCTATGTAGATGTTAAGTGTTGACAGGCAACTTCAAGAATCCAGCTGCATTCTCTTCTTATGATGGTTATCATTAAACCAGCCTTGGCAGCCCTTCAAATAGAGCCAGGAGGGGGAGCAGCTTCTGCGATCGAATATGTTTTCATTGTCCCTCACTAAAACTCACAAAACCAAGCAACTGTCCTTTTAAAAACAAGCTATCAAAACACAGCCATTTTCTTTTAAAAAAGGAGTTGGTAACTTCAAAGACTGGGTCTGAATTTGTCCCTCCTCATGTCTCATAGAATCATAGAGTTGGAAGAGACCACAAGGGGCACCCAGTCCAGCCTCTGCCATGCAGGAATACACAATCAAAGCACCCCAAATAGATGGTCAACCACCTCTGTTTCAAAACTTTCAAAGAAGGAGACTCCACCACCATCTGAGGATATGTATTTCACTGTCAAACAGGTTTTACTGTCAGGACGTGCTTCCTAATGTTGAGATGGAATCTCTGTAGTTTGAATCATGTCTTAATCTCTGGAGCAGCAGAAGACAAGCTTGCTCCATCCTCAATATGACATCAATTCAAATATTTAAACAGGGCTATCATATCACCTCTTAACCTTCTCTTCTCTAGACTTAACATACCCAGCTCTCTAAGGGGGGTTGCAGACTGTCAGAAATAGTGTGAATTCAGTCCACTTTTAGGGTTAGGGTTAAGGTTAGGGAATCATAGGGACTGTATTTTATTGTGGCACTAGAGTTCTCTGACAAAGAAGGTTCAATGTCTCAGAAAAATAACAATTCCCATGATTCCCTAGCACTAACCCTAACCCTAAAAGTGGACTGAATTCACACTATTTTTGACAGACTGCAACCCCCCTAAGTCATTCTTCATAGGGCATGATTTCCAGACCTTTCACCATTTTAGTTGCCCTCCTTTGGATACACTCCAGCTTGTCAACATCCTTTTTGAATTGTGCTGCCCAGAACTGGACACAGTATTCCAGGTGTAGCCTGACCAAAGCAGAATAGAGTGGCACTATTACTTCTCTTAATCTAGACACTATACTTCTATTAATGCAGCCTAGAATTGTATTGACCCTTTTAGCTGCCACATCACACTATTGACTCATGTTCAACTTGTGATCTACTAGGACTCCTAGATCCCTTTCACATGTACTGTTGTCAAGCCAGGTGTCCCCCATCCTATATCTATGCCTTTCATATATACTTTTTGCCCTCCTCTGCCTTTTGTGTTTGGCCTATTTCTCTTAAAAAGGTTATACCTCTATTACTACATTCCAGTAATGAGACCTCTCCCACCAAATTTCAGTGATGCGTATTATATCATATTTAGTTTGCTCTGATAGGAGTTCAAGTTCATCTTGTTTATTTCCCATGCTGTGTGCATTAGTGTAGCAACATCTAAGGCTATGGGGCCTGTCCTCTTGCTGCCTATGTAAAGTTATTTTCCTCCCACTGTTGGATCCTTGCACTATTTGACTTGTTCCCTCTATAACAATTGGACTATTATCTCCAACCCTCAATGAACTCATGCCCTGGAGAATACTGTCTCCCTTCCCCACAAACTCAGTTTAAAGTCCTCCTGAGCAACTTTTTCAGAATGTTGGCAAAATCGTTTCTGCCAACTGGTATGAAGTGCCTGATGTCCCCACTCTTGAAACAACAGGCCATGATCAAAGAATCCAAATCGTTCTTGGTGGCACCATCTGCAGAACCAGTTGTTTAGCTCCACTAATTTGCTCTCCCTTCTTGGACCATGCCCTTCAAGTGAAAGAAGAAATGATATAACAACTTGTGCATCCAGCTCTTTCAGTTTCCTAACCAGAGCGTCATAATCCCTTATGATATTCTGAAGGCTGTGCCTTCCAGTACCATTGGTTCCCACATGGACCAAAAGAAAGGGGTGATGGTCAATAGGTTTGACAAGTCTTGTCAGCCTCACTGTCACATCACAGAATTTTGCCCCAGGGAGACAGCATACCTCTCAAAACATCTTGTCTAGCCCAGAAACCACTGTTTCTGTACCTCTCAGCAAGGCGTCCCCCATGACCACTATGCACCTCTTCCAAGGCTTAGCAGTGGTTATTCCCTGTGCTAATTCTAACAAGGTCTCCTGCACTTTCCCTGAGGATAGGCCCTGATGCTCTCCCTCATCATCCCTGATAAGGGAGAGAGCTTCAAATTGGTTCTGTAACTGCTAGCTCACAGAATGATTACTGGTTTCCCTACTTCTATGTGTCACATTCCTCCAATTTGTAGTCTTGCAATTGTCAGAGCCAGAGTCTTAATCGCTAAACCACCACTTTCCTAAGAGATGCCTTAGGATCGCCATAATTTGGAAACAACTTGAAGGCACACAAGAAGAGTTTATAACCATTTAAGGTTGTGGCACATGTGTGGATTTATGTAAAATTATTAGGCCCTGAAAATGTTAATAAAAAGACATGTTTTTCCTTGGCACTAGAATGACACCAGCATTGGCATAAAGCAGGGCCCAAATGACGTAAAATGTATGCTAGTGAGAGAGCCAGTGTAGTGTAGTGGTTTGAGCATTGGATTATGAATCTGAAGATCAAGATTTGACCCCATTTAATCATGAAAACTTATTGTGTGGTCTTGGGCAAGTCATATTCTCTCAGCCTCAGAGGAAGGCAAAGGCAAACTACCTCTGAATAAATGTTGCCAAGAAAACTCCACAAAAGTTTCACTTTAGGATTGCCATAAGTTGAAAACAACTTGAAGGCACACTACAACAACATCATATATCAAGTAAACAAATAAATAATCCTACAGTGCACAATATGTAAACAATTTTTACAACAAGGGGTGAACTCTTCCCATTTTTGCAGATGTGAGGAGGGAAGAAATCACTTTGATAATGTTTAGCTGAGTGCAAGATTTCAGCTTCAGACCACTAAACCAAATTTAATGTCAGAAGATCCACTTTTAAAGATGCTGCACAGTGAATTTATTCAAGAAGGAGGTGAGAATGCTGCACTCCAAAGTGCCCCGACCCACTAAGCTAGCTGTACAATGACCTAATACTACTACTTTCACATTTACACTTGTGTCCATCCCCACCCAACCCTCTCCTGGAGATAATTGTTTGCCTTCTTTCAATCTGTGCCACAATGATTGCATCCCATTTCTGGAACAGTAGGGCTCTTTTGGAGATGAGGGTGTGTAAGAATAGGTAAAAGAGCCAAGGCAGCTGCTGCCACTGGGCAGATAAAATAAATAAAATGGAAAGTGGAAGACCTAAGAGCATCCTGGTGTGACATTCATTTCCTCTTCAAGAGGATGTGGAGATCAGATTGGGGACCAGACTGGTTGCCGGAGTTGTCTCACAAATAAGCCCAGCAGTTTGCCTATAACAGTCTTCCTGACTGCTATAAACCTCTTCAATTAATATGAGAAAGAGAAATTGCAGATCTCCCAGAGCATAGTGCTCACTGAGGATGAGGTAGTTTCAGAAAACTGTGATAAGACAGGAAATGAATCTGTTGGTAGGCAACAGCTTTTCTGAGACTTTCATGGAAATGGGTGTCAGCAGCACAAGTTAGGGTCAACAGCTAGGTAACTAGCATCCTGTTCTTACTTGATGTGTTGACTAAAGATATATGCAGAGGAAACAGTTTTGAGGTTTTGGTGGAGTATTCCTTAAGGCTGGGTTTATAAAGCCATCCCATGTGTGTACCCACTGAATGCTCAACACCTATGTAAATCCTATTGATTCAATCACTTTGCTCTAGCTGAGACTAGAAATTGGATTTAGGCTGTTGGCATTGTTTTAAAAGTTTGTTTTTTTAAAAGCTGTCTTGTGGAATTTTTTTAAAGTACTAGTGGATCCCACATTTTCAATTCTCTTCCTATAAAGGTTTGTGTTGTTATTCTGGGCCTTCAAGTCATTTTCAACTTACGGGCACCCTAAAGTGAACCTATGACAGGGTTTTCTTGGCAAATTTCATCAGAGGGGGTTTGCTACTGCCATCCTCTCAGGCTGAAAGACTGTGACTTACTCAAGGTCACCCTGCTGTCCAAGGTTGTGGTCCAGTGGTCAAACAGCTACACCATGCTGGCTCTCATTAGTGTCTGCAATTTCCACAGCTGCTACACTAGTGGTCTACTCAGAAGTACGCCCTGTTGCATTCAATAGACTTAACTCTCCTATAACTTGGTCTATAATCCCATAACAAGCCCTCTTTGGTAGGGGGCAGTCACAGTCCTAGGTGGGATATTATACTAACCTATCTAATTCCTCACTGATGAAGGCTCAACTAGTGGAAGGGAGAGACAGTAACCTACCTCCTCATTCCTTCTAAATGCAGAGTGTGCATCTAGGGCAGGGGTAGGCAACCTTTCCCCATTAAGGGCTGAAGGAATTCAGCTCCCAGAATCCCAGGAGCTATTGGCCAACATGGGACTATTGGCCAACATGGCTGAGGCTTCTGGCCCACCCCAGCGATCCTTGCGTGGCCCCATCTAAGGATGGCTAGGATCATTATTGCTGGGCTTATTTACTAGGTCAAGTTTTTTGCTTTTATTATTGTATGTTATTTAAAAAAATGTTTTTTTTTATTTAATACTGTTTTAAGGGGGGAGGGGGTTTGACGTATTGTATATGTTTTATGGGTATTGTATATGTTTTATTGCTGTAAGCCGCCCAGATTGGACTTCCAGAGGGCAGGATATAAATAAATTTTATTATTATTATTATTATTATTATTATTATTATTATTATTCTGGGAGCTGAAGTCCCTCGGCCCTTAAAGGGGAAAGGTTGCCTACCCCTGATCTAGGGGATTTGCAAAGGCCAAGTTAACAGAAAATTTAGTATCAGCATGAAGAGTTACCTGACTGGGGAGAGAACAGAAATGAAAACTGAAAAGCAGAGCAGAGGATGCTAGAAATTTAAGTCCAACAACATCAGGAGGGCCACATTATTCCCACCCTTGCTATACTGGCTAGGGATGTTTTGTTTTGTTTTGTTTTGTTCTGCAATATCATTACTAAATTACTCTACCCAATTCCTGGCCTTTAAAGCAAAGGGTGAGGAATAGATGGATGCCCCAAATGTTGTAACTCCCATTAGTCCTGTCCAGCATAACCCATACTGAGAACTAATAGGAACGCAAACAATATTTGCTCATAAGAAAGGGGCCTTTTAAAAAGTGCTCTATTATCTGTATTTTTTTTGTTTTTATTTTAATAGACATGCTTCTCATTGTTTTTAATTATCTTGATAGTTAAGTTATATTTTAACTTTGTTAGGTTGTGTACTTTTAGTTTTATCTGTTTTAATGTTAATAAATTGCCTGGAGTCCCAGATCTGGAGAAAAGGCAGAATATAAAGAGTTAAATAAACTACACACACACACACACACACACACACGTATATATCCCACTTGCAGTTAGCACCTGAACAGCAGACTGAGAGCAGGCACACACATCACTTGAGCTGTATCTGCACTGCAAAAATAATGCAATCTCACAGCAGTATAACTGCCATGGCTTAATGCTATGGAAATCTGGGATCTGAAGTTTTGTGCAAAATTTAGCCTTCCCCATCAGGGCACTCTGGTGCCACTACAAACTACAAATCCCAGGTTTCCATAGCGTTGAGCCAGGACAGATAAAGCTGTGTCCAACTGCATTATTTCTGCAGTGCAGATGCGGCCTTGATGTCAAATCCATTATGCTGAGATATATTGTGCTTTTATTTGGATTTATTTATTTCTAAACGTTCATTTATATTTATGCATTTTACACACTTGTGTCATCTTCCCACCCCTTTTTAGGTGATGCATTCATGCTGTTTTAGTGCTGAGTAAGCAACATCTCTTCACTAATTTTTTATCCTACTCTCTAGCCCTCACAAACGTCCTTACTGACATTTTCTACTTTGCTGACTAACAAATTAAATTGCTGATTGAATCTGTAGGCCCAGATCCAATCATTAGTCCTAACTGGAGAAAATCCATTGTATAAATAGAACTTCCATAAGTATTGATGCAAGAACTTCCCCTTGATTCAGTGGATAGAATTTGCTTGGGACTAGCAATTGGGTTTGGGTCATTGTATGGATTTCAAATGGTATTTTCTATTTAGTTATCCCTGAATTTAATTTGTTGTCCACAGTGCACTTCTGTTTTTTAAAGTCTGCTATACAGTGCCCCGAGGCATCTCAGGGTAAAGATGTGGGGGGAAATCCATATAAATAAAACGATTGAGAAGAGTAGCTTCAAGCTGCATATGACACTAATAAATCACTGAGACTTTGTGAAGTTTACAAAGTATTCTGGAATTGAAACTATATTAAAGAAAGCCTCAGGACTTAATGGAATATGCTATTCTTTCTTTGCTCCCATATAGACCTCTCTAGAAATGAAGCTTAGCATCAGGGTCCATGCTTTTGGAGTAATGGAAGATTTAATGAGTGGACATCAAGACAGAGCCTTATGGGCGGTAGTGCTACAAGTCTAAAATCTTCTCCCCAGAGCTCTGTATGTTACTTTTTAAAAGAAAAAAAGCTATGTTACACAGAACATGGACACAGAAACAATCATTACTTGTAATTGCTACAGGTTACTTTGATGACACAACTTACCCATTTTTCTGATCACACAACTGGTCATTACTTGCTACTGCAGACCAGTATAGTAACTCATCAACATTGGGCCTAAGCAGATGGGTGGCCATGGGCCACCCTGGGAAGATGCGCTGCGGGACCGAGGCATCCCCATGCCTCGATCCAGCGGCGCACCATCGGCGCCCCTGGAAAGGAGGGCTACAATAGCGCTCCTTTCATATGTCGCCAAAAGTGCGCCACAAAACTTTGCAGCACACTTTCGGCGACCCTTCCACCGCAGCATGTCCGGACGCTGCGGCGGGAGGTCCTCCTCAGAGCACCGGCTGTGCGGAGGGCCGGCGGCTCCGAGGACGACCTCGGGAGGGGGAGGGGGCACCGAGCGTGCAGCTGCCCCTCCCCTTCCCTGCGCTGAGGACGGCCTATTAAGCCGTCTGCTTAGGCAATTAATCAAGTAGTTACTAACATTGGTTTTACCATTGTGTCAGTGGCACATGGAAATGCTATCTGGTTTCTCCAAGTGGCCAATTCAGATATTGTACTTGGGAATGTCCAAGAAAAATGCAAAATACATTATAAACTACAGACATAGTTGTATTAATCTGGAATATCGGTATGCAAAGGGCTCTTATAGCACCTTTGAGACTAAGGGCCTTTACAGACTGCCAGAAATAATGCAACTTGAGTCCACTTTAACTGCCCTGGCTCAGTGCTAGGGAATAATGGAACTGTAGTTTTTTCTGAGACATTGAGCCTTCTCAAGCTTGGGGATTCTGTTGGTATACCAGCCACACCATTGCCTAACAGACTCCCTAACCGAGCTGACCACCTTGGTCTCTGAGCTGCTGTTGGAGTTGCCCAGATTTTTGGTCTTCGGCGACTTCAACATTCCACTTGAGACCAACGTGCAAAACCTAACTGGCGCAGCTTGGGAGTTCATGGAGACCATGACAAACATAGGCCTTTCCCAACTGGTTGACGGGCCCACACATTGTGCTGGTCATACCCTCAATGCAGTTTTTAGTACGGAGCAGGAATATCCGTGGGCGGAGGTTACAAAAACCTCCGCATTGTCATGGACGGATCATTTCCTGGTCAAGTTGGAGCTAAAGGCCACTATCTGCCCACCCCACCCCACCCCCGGGGGTGGCAGGCCCATTAGAATGGTCTGCCCTCGAAGGCTAATGGAAACAATTGGTTTTCAGAAGGCCTTAGAGGGTTTAATGGCTGGTAATGCCGGTGAACACCCGGAACACTGATCTTACCAGGGTCATCGACACAATCGCTCCCAAGCGTCCTTTCCAGCCCGCTTCTAATCGTAAGCTCTGGTATAACGAGGAGCTTAGGAGGATGAAGCAAGCTGGAGAACGAGTAGACTGCAAATGGCAGAAGACTCGGCTCTTATCTGACAGAATTCGCCATAGGAAGTATCTTGATTCCTATCAGGAGGCTTTACATGCAGCGCAGAAATCTTTCTGTTCTGCATGTATTGCATCTCCAGAGTCCCAGCCGGCAGAGCTGTTTAGGGTGGTGGGGGAGTTGACGAAGGTTTCACCTGTGCCAAACCCCCTACTTAACCCAACAATGGCCTGCTGTGAGGTGTTTAACATCCACTTTGCAGATAAAATCTCTCAGATAAGAGCCAACTTGGATGTCAGTGTTTTGGCAGAACCCATAGATGAGGTATCCAGCAGCTCCACTGATGGCAATTTACTGGATCAATTTCAATCTGTGAGTACCGATGACGTGGACAAGCTCCTTGGAAGGGTGAGGAAGACGACTTGCCCCTTCGATCCTTGTCCATCTTGGCTGGTTGTCTGGGGGGGGGGGGGAACGTGTTGACAGTGTTCCTTCGGGATACTGTCAATGCGTCCTTCAGGAATGGCACTGTGCCATCTTGTTTGAAGGAGGTGGCGGTTAGGCCACTCCTGAAAAAACCTTCCCTAGACCTCCTGGATAGAAACAACTATAGACCACTCTCCTTGCTACCTTTTTTAAGCAAGGTGATCAAGAGGGCAGTTGCTTTCCAATTCCAAGCAGTCTTGGATGAAATCGATTATCTCGATCCATTTCAAACCAGCTTTAGGACAGGATATGGAGTGGAGACTGCCATGGTTGCTCTGGCTGACGACCTCTGCCTGGGCATCGACAGCGGTAGTGTGACCCTGTTGGTGCTCTTGGATCTATCAGCGGCTTTTGACACTATAGATCATTCCATCCTCTTGGATCGCCTGAGAGTTGAGAATCAGAGGCACTGTTCTCCAGTGATTCCGTTCCTTCCTCTCGGGCAGATCCCAGAGGGTGAGGCTTGGGGACAGTTGCTCTTCCAAAATTGAGCTTAATTGTGGCATCCCTCAGGGTGCCATCCTGTCCCTGATGCTATTCAACATCTATATGAAGCTGCTGGGTGAGATCATTTGGAGGCATGGAGCACGGTGTTATCAGTACACTGATGACACCCAGATATACTTCTCCATGACCAGATCATCAGCCCAGACTTCAGATGGCATCTCTCCTCTTAATGACTGTCTCAGAGTGGTAATGGATTGGATGAGGAAAAACAGATTGAGACTGAATCCAGACAAAACGGAGGTACTTACAGTGACGGGCCCGAAACCAGGCTTGGGAATACACCTTCCAGTCCTAGATGGAGTCACACTCTCCTTCAAGGACTGTGTTCGCAGTTTGGGGGTACTCTTAGATTCGTCACTTCACATGACTTGTCAGGTGAATGCAGCGGTCAGGAGCGCCTGTTATCAGCTTCGGCTGATACGCCAGCTGCGCCCTTTCCTGGAGACTAGGGACTTGGAAAATGTGGTGCACGCTCTGGTAACCTCACGTTTAGATTTCTGTAACACAGTCTACATGGGGCTACGCTTGTGCCTAACCCAGAAACTCCAACTGGTTCAAAATATGGCAGCCAGGTTGCTCACTGGTATATCAAGGAGAGAGCACATCACACCAGTGTTGAAATCTCTCCACTGGCTACCAATTAGTTTCTGGACACAGTACAAGGTTTTGGTTTTGACCTTTAAAGCTCTACATGGCTTGGGTCCATCTTATCTCAGGGACCGCCTCTCCTCGTATGACCCCGCCCCACGCACTTCGGTCCTCTGGGAGGAACCTGCTACAGCCTATAAAGACCAGGCTTTCGCAGACCTCCCAGAGGGCCTTTTCTGCGACCACTCCCAAACTATGGAATGGCCTGCCGGACGAGATCCGTCTTATTACCACTCTTACTGCCTTTAAAAAGGCCGTAAAGACGGATCTCTTCCGGCAGGCCTTCCCAGAGTAATTTCCCAGCTCTTCCTTTAGATTGTCTGACTTGTCAATCCACTCTCCTTCCCCTAGGCACTATTGTTTTTTGTTTTTGTTCTATGATTTTATTATTGATACTGTTTTTAATATTATTCTAGTTTAATCTATTTTTAAGGGGTGGGAGGGTTAGGGGGAGTATTGGGTAATGCATTTTATTCTTGCATTGTTTTAATCTGTTGTACGCTGCCCCAGTTGTTTCGCAGAGGGGCGGGTTAGAAATAAAAATTATTGTTATTATTATTATTATTATTATTAACTTCATTCAGAAATGTTACAAAACAAAACAAAAAATCCTTCTTTGAACAACACTACCATCTCACTGCTTTTTGCCTACTAGTCACATGACACAAGTGATATTTTAAGTTTGCTGTGCAGGAAGCCCCTGTTGCCTGTAGACTTCAACCTCAGGTCCATTGCTTAATGTGTTTGCTGTTTCCATCCATGAAGCATGCCCTGTGCTATAGAGATGAGTCTTGCCTGCTGCTCCTAGGAAAAGCTTTACAAGGCTCCTCCAGTGTGGAGAGAGTTCAGGCTACTGAGCAGACTTCATTTTTCTAAAATGCAATCTTTATAAATTGCCTATGATAATTTACCCCCCACCACCACTTCCTTTTTCTGTTAAAGTTGGTTCCCATACTTGAAATTGGCTTGAACCCTGACTTGAAAATATCATGGAAGGACTTGCAAGACTCAACTTGAGACTTGGAGTAACAGACTTGAATACGTCACTGCTCAGAGCATGTTTATAAGATCAGGAATGATGATGATAATGGTAATGATAGATGGATACATATTAATTTCAAAGGTAGTTTTTTAATTCATCTAATTCATGAGGAGGCAATACCTACCATATAGACTCGTGTACAAGTCAACCTCATGTATAAGTCGAGGGAAGGTTTTTGGGCCAAAATCATGGATTTTGATATGACCCATAGATAAGTCGAAGGTAAAACCTAGGGGCATCTAATAAAGGATGTAAAGGGGAAACCACCACTTCCCTCCCTCTTTGTCCTTCTCTCTACATCTCCAGACAATCTAACAACAGTCCTCTAGTGCTGGAGGAGAAAGCTTTAACATCGGAATGAAAAGGGAAGGAAGTGGAGTTAAAAGAGGTGTTTGGTGGGGAGAGAGTTCCAGAGTGGCAGGAGGAGGGAGGGAGAAAGTTTTAACACTGGATTGAGAAGGGAATCAACTCTTTCACACACATACACTCCTGCCTGGTCAGCTCTTTCAGAAATCACTGCCGAGGCACAGATAGTGGGCATCATGGTGGAGCTTCTTTCAAGACTTTTTTTAGCAGTCTTATATAAGTTGACCCAGGATTTTAAGATCAATTTTTGAGTTTAGTATATACGGTAAATAATTATTTTGTTGATGCCTGACTAAGCTTGTAGATTGTTTACTGGATGACAAATTTAACATAGGAGAAGAGTAATTCTTCTTCCTAATTTTTCAGAATGAAATTTGAAAATTAAGGATTTTTTTAAAAAAAGAAACGCATTTGCATTGTTTGTCTTCTATTCAGCAATTTTCTTCTGTCAGTATTTGTAATGTTATTTTCCTTCCTTCCTTGTCCTCACAACCAGCCTCCTTCATCTATATTTGTTATGAATCTGATGGCTTTTACTTGGTATTTATTTATTTATTTATTTAATATCCATGATACTACCACAACACACAATAATCTTTTCCAGACCTTGTATGGATGCCTGGTGGGGAAAAACACATTCAATATGACCTCAATATGTTCATAATAAGATCGGGGGGGGGGGGGGGGAGCTCCCAAACATACTGTTGAATAAAGGAAGATCTAACAGGGGCAATCGATGGAAATACTTAACCCAAATCTAGAAGTCAGGGACTGGAATAGACATGGGTTGCTATGAAATACTATGAATGGAAAAATAAATCTAGATCATGGTAAAGATGTTTACACAGATTTATTTAATTCTCAATCTATATACTATGTCCAATTCTGTATGGTTTTATGCAGAATTTCACAGTTCAGTCTCTCTCTTTCTTACCTCTCCCTTCTTTCTCTCTCTCTCTCTCTCTCAATATATATATATATATATATATATACATATACATATGCACACACAATGCAAATTACAGCCATTCTGTACATAGCTCCTGTGGTGAATTAATCACCTTGTGGATAACCTGGTGATGTGTCTGTCCTTAGTTAGCTAGGCTAGGCTGGTCCTCAGATGACAGCAGAACTTTGCAAATCTGTCTGTCATTCTGTCTATCCTCATCTATGCATCTATCCATCTACCCAAAGTTGTGATTGTATAGCAAGCAGCATTATTTACTTATGAGCAAACCTCCATCTAGATCTTTCATTTATTAAATACCATTATTTTGCACAGACCAGGAACAATTCCCAGTGGTAATTGATTTTTCATCACCATCTCTGATCTTCTGACGTTCTTATACTTTCCTAGGTCTCAAGTTGAAATCTTATTGTTAAGAGGCATGATGCTCTCTGACCCTCTGCATCATTATCTTACCTTGCCTGAGGGTATCTAGTGGCCCTTGTTTATTCTCAGTTAATGTGGAGTAGGCCAACACTGAGTAGTCTCATGAGAATGAACCTTTGTAACCTGTTATCTATTGACTTTCCTAGGATTAGAGTTCATCAGAAGAATTCACTGGTAATTTTGTATTTCATTTGAAGGATGTTCACACCAGAAAAAAGTTTTTAGGATATGCCACATATGTCTCTTTTAATAGAACAAACTGTGACTGGGGAGATATGTGTTCCTTTCTTAATAATAGTATGAAGAATGAGTATTTCATTTTTTTTTTCAGCTAGACCACCAAGTGATTAATAGGATACAACTATCCACACCAATAAAAGAGTTTATGACTGTAGCTGGAAAATAACCTATTTAATTTTAGCATAGTGTAAATATATACTATGCCAAATTCCACAACTGAGTGCACAACATATGCCATGGCCTTTAGTGCACTTGTTGTGCAACACTCAGTTTATCTTCCATCTACCAACTAAAAAATGTGAGAGTCTGGACTGTATAGGTGTTTGCAGAAAGATGGACTGTGTTAGGGACTACCTGGGACATTGCCTAAGAAAGCATAACCACTTGTATTATGATTTTCATACCAACATAATGTCTCTAAAGGATTTCAGTCTCAGACTCCACCATTGTTCCTAGCTTCATGACTGTGAAGCCTAGACCCCTGAAGCTTGGCAAGCATAATAAGGAGACTCTCATGATGTGGACCTCAGATTATTTGTTGTTGTTTTAATGGATTAAGTTCAAATAATTACAACTGTCTGTAAAACCATCTTCAGTCACTAGCTAGCAGACAAAAACTTCAACCAATCAAAATGACCTCTTGTAAAGGAGCCATATCCTGTTTTGCACTTGTTCTATGATGTCATCCATTTATTTAAACTGTGGACAGCCAAAAGACAAACAGATGGGTCCTTGAACAGATCAAGCTTGAACTCTCCCTGAAATCCAAGATGATCAAATTGAGGCTGTATACTTTGGCCATATCATGTGAAGGCATGACTCATTAGAAAAGTCAATAATGCTTGGAAAGGTGGAGGGAAGCAAAAAGAGATGAAGGCCACAAGCTAGATGGATGGATTCAATTAGGGAGGTCACAGGTATGAATTGATAGGACCTAAGCAGAGAAGTGGAGGACAGGGAGTCTTGGAGATGTGTCATTGACAGGGTCACCATGAGTTGGAGTCAACTCAAAGGCAGTTAACAACAACAACAACATTACTAATGGTAGTGGTGGTGGTGGTGGTGGTGGTGGTGATATGGGGTAATATGATTCCAATTTCCTGCGCCAGTTAGCAACCTAATTGCATTTTTTACCAATTGAAATTTTTGGATGCTCTAAAACATCCATATATAGAATGCATTGCAATGGTCAAGCCATGAAGATTCTGCATCTTGGAAATGGGTTACAAACTAGACTCAACATATGTGTTGGACCCATGCTCTTGGGCTCACTGTGAATGGAGGTTTCATGGGTTTCCCTTTTCTACAAACATTGTTGTTTTTTACACAATGATTTATCTGTTGATTTCTCATTTGGTTCTAAATGTTTAGCTATGGAAACTTTTGCAAGTTCTCCTGGGGAGAATATAATCTGCTTGAGATCAAGATGAATTTCGTTTTCAGTCATAAGTAAGTGTCAGGGCTGCAAAAGATTTTTGTCTATTAATGAGCTCACACTGAAATCTGGTTGTGTTCCAAGCCATTTAAATTCTGACTGATTTTTTTTTAAGAGAAAGAATGTGCAAATTTCTGATCTGTTACCTCAAAATGTGACCCATTGCACCATAGTGCTCTGCACACAGAGAGAATTTATTTAACATTATGCTGGTTTGAATAGCCTTTTATTCTGACAAATTAATGGACATATCACTGTCCAGCAATGAGCTATTTTCCCTGAATATTTCAATGCATTATACCTCTGCTGAGATTATTTCTCTAACCACTTTCTTGCTATTATGTAAAGGAAAATTACACTATATCCTGACAGAAACATTAAAGCATATTGTACTATCATCATCATGCCTGCTGCTCAATATGTATTGTGGCAACATGATCATGTCTATTACACAAAATAGTTGAATGGAGACAGGAACTGCTTCATCTCCAGGGCATTTGTTTCATAAAACATACTTTTCTTTTAACTTAACCTGAGTATTGGACTAGGACTTTGGGAGACCCAGAGTTCAGATCTCTACTCAATACCAAATACTGTCTGCTCAGAGACATGTGCTTATCTTAGGATAAACAGCACTTTGGATGCTCCCTCCATTCAGGTTTAAAGGATGGCCAACAGTGTTTATGAAACTTGAAGAAGGTATGAAGTTGGGGGTTGTGCTTCCACTCCCTACAAGGACTCATGGATGTGTGCCCAAATTTGAGAATTATTACATTAATGTTATTCTTCTCACCTGCAGCATTTCCCTGCTCTGGAATTAATAGATAACCACCACCACCACCACCTTACCCAGTTAGCCAGATTTTATCTATATTTTAAGCATGCTAGCTAGCATGCATCATCATCATCATCAACAATTTCTTTCTTACCTGCCTCTCTCCGTGGATCAAGGTAGGGGACAACAACAATTGACAACATTTTGAACCATTAGTTGGCCATCAATTTGGATCACTGGTGGATTCCATGCTTAAATAAATAAAATAAAAAAACCTTCTAGCTTTCTGGATGTCACGACAGAAGGCAAAATGTGCAGTACTGCTGTTTCCCATTGCTTTTCTCTATTCATCCAGTGAATGAAATCTCACACATTCATTGAGATTTGAATTTACCATCTCCCAGTCCCCATGTAAAAGTTACAACTTGGAGGAAAATCTTGGTTTGTTTACAGAGAGCCCAGGTCTTAGCTACCAACAAACAGTGCATAAAAAAGAATAAATAGTACAAAGCCATAATCATTAAGAAGGGGGAAATGCAACAGAAAAAAGTAGAAAGGTAAAGCAGGGTAAAATGCTGTGATCTCATAACAAAAATTATTAACATTTAATGTGGTGTGGGCTCTCTTATTTTTCCCTACCAATTATTTGACATTAGATTTCCAGAAAGAAAAGTCAAGTTCCAGAAAGAAAAGTCAAGTTCCTTTTTTATTTTTTAAGAACTTAAATTGGGTGTTACCAGGAATAAAAAAGGAATTCAGAGAATGCAAGATGGAGAAACAGACAACACAACATCTTTGCTCATAAATCCCACACTGCAGCCCTGATCCTCCCTTTTGCTGCCCCCAAAAGAGCAGCAAAATGCCACTCCTTTTAGGGTTGGCAAAAGGTCACCCTAAGAGCCGACGCCACGGCTCTTCAGTGCCCTTTCAGTGCAGGATGTTTAAATGCTGTGCCGGAAGGGTGTCCTGACACTATGTATGGCCACGAGGCATCAGGAAAGCGTTGGGGTGGGGTGGGGTGGCCAGCGTGCAGCTCCCCTGCCCCAACTCTATCCCAGGTCAGCCCTTTGGGCCAGTCTACAACGGCCCTTAGTTAAGGCAGATAGAGGCTTGCTGTGGATCTTAGATTTCTGTTAAGTAGTTTTAGATTATAAAGAAATGACATCCTTTTGAAAGGACTAATCCCATGTTTTTACTCCTTGTGGGTAACTCATGGGTAACATATACACTTACAACAGGAAAACAAATCAACAACTGTAAGACTGTTGGGGGTGTAGAAGGAATTATACTGAGGAGAGGTGGGGATACAATATGCAAGGGCAATGTTAACAAGGAAACACGGGTGTGCCACATTGGATTGGTACTTGCTCTCTGTGTCTATGTTCCTACACAAAACATTCAAACCTTTCAAGATGGGAGCTATGTAAATTTGTCACAGGAAAAAAACAGTCTTATGATACCTTAAGAATGGTATAAGCTTTGGTGGATAGTGGCAGCCTAAATCCTCCCCCTGGAGAGGAGAAAAAGTGCTTGTTGCTCCCCTTATTTTGCATGTATATGTCCAATACTTTCCTGTTGTTGTTGTGGTGGTGGTGGTGGTGGTGGTGGTGGTGGTGTTTTTAAGCCCTGTGGCCAGGATATTTAAGCAATTTGTCCTAACTGCTCTTCCCCAAGAAATTTACTATGCCCTCTGTGTGGACTGAATCCCATTGCTTGAATCATGTAAGACAGGATGGGTAGCTGGATTCAGTACAGGAGTCATTATTCTCTGAGTTCAACCCTTAGGGACTTCAGCCCTCCACAGCAAGCCTAACTATCTCAGTTTTCTTTTGCAGTTCCTCTCAAAATTGTGACAGGAGTTGACATCATATTTGAAGGGTTCTGGGGTGTTTGTACAATAGATATATGTTCATGTATTTTCAAACATTTGTGCATTTTCTGCCTGATTTGGGGGCAGAAATGGTCTGAAAATTGTCTTGAATTATTTTTTTAAAATGGGGGCTAATTAGCAGCATCACAGACTACAAAAGATAGGTCTACAGGTTCCTGTAACCTGCAGAACACACTGAGCCCACCTTTGATGTAGCAGGTGGCGCAAGGATCTACATAGGAAAAGAGTTGTTCCTACTTCCCCTCCCTTTTGCCACTAGAATAAAGGCCATTCCACAAATGGAAGGAACAGTTCATTTGGTGAAAGAGCAACACAGGATTGAAGCCACCATATTGTAATTAAAATTGTGAGAAGAATTGAGAGTTTCACATTTTCTGCTCATGCCTGAAAGGTGGGGCAAACATTCTAGAATGCATTCACACTACATGGTTATAGCACAATTCTTCCATTTTAGCTGCCATGGTTGCATCCTATGGAATCCTGTAGTTTTGTAGTTTGGTGAAATACCAGAACTCTAAGCTCTGTGGATGAGAATTCTGAATGTCCTTCTCTAAACTACAAATCCCAGGATTCCACAGGATGGAAACATAGCAGATTACTGGATTAATAGTGCTATAATTCTCTAGTGTGAACACCCCCCTAGTTAGTTCCAGTGGCATTGATGGATACACAATCTGCCCCAGAGAGTTGTGTTCTGGAAGTCTGCCATGAAGTTGTATGATTCCTCGATGCAGCAGCTCAGCTACACCAGAGTACACTGTGCATTCTTCACATTAATAACATTAAATCTGCCAGAGACCAGCACTGATGTCTACTTTTTAAAAAAAAAGAAAAAAGAAAAGCCTTTGAAGCTGTACTTTTGAGTGGTAATAAAATAATTGTGTGAAGAAATCCCAGAAGTTTCTACTTGATGGATTGTCAGGGAAATGGATTATTCAAAGACCTGTATCTCCCCCTCTCTTAGAATTTTAAAGATCAGGCTGGTATTTAAACTTCTCCTGGGACATGTAAGTAATGCTAATAAAATCTTTTGACTGTTGTTCATTAAAGGTGGTTTTAAATGTTCAGAGAATGAGAGACATTTCGATACTTTCAGAAATACATAGCATACAGGACATAAAGGAAAGTGAGGAGACTGCAAATTAGCTATGATAGTCCAAAACACCAACCATTTAAAAATATACGGCATCTGAGTAGTCAAAATGCTTCTCACAGATGATGAACCATATCCCAAACACTTTGGTGACAAGGTGTGAGAGAAATTTGAGTAGTTTGCATTTGAATGAACTTTAATTAACTTACTGAACTTGGAGAAATGAGGAAGTGGGAGAAAATGTAGTTGATGGATTCATCCATTGTCATTCTGATGCAGCCTTTGATTTTGTCTGAGTCGAAGAAGTGGCTGCGCATGATTTGGGGGCTTCATATATCTTTCCTCTTTTTCCAAGTAGGGAGAATCTCAAAAAAAAAATTAAAACATTCATGTTATTTCGTTATGTAGGTGCAATTGTTCTTTCACTATATAAATGTGATGCACAGCCAGGATTTCATCCTTAGCAATCAGGAAGGTATTGATGGTACAACCTGATTGAATTGAAGGGATGGGAACAGAGCATCGTTCTTTAGGTTGTGATGGGGAAAAACATGGGTTTTGGAAGAAATTGTTTCTTCTTGTTGTTGTTGTGTGCCTTCAAGTCATTTTCAACTTAGAGTGAATGTAAGGCATTCTAGAATGCATTCACACTACATGGTTATAATACAATTCTTCCATGGGGTTTTCTTGGCAAGTTTCTTCAGAGAGGCTTTGGCATTGCCATCCTCTGAGGCTGAGAGATTGTGATTTGCCCAGGGAAGATTGATTTACCTTTAATCAAACCCTTTTCCTATAACAAAGGCGTATCTATATCACATTATGGTAATGGTGGATAACTTCACTCCGTTTACAGTGTAGCCATAACTTTTGATTATTTTTGTCATTATGAGGGTATGGCCTCACTAAAAGATGGGAGAGGAATATCATATGGTTCAAATTTGGGCTAATGCTGTACATTGTGTTGTTGTCTCATGATCTGTTGTGGGTATTGAGACTGAGGCAGTGACAAGATTGTGAGAATGAGAGTATCATCCTCAGACCACAATGGCTTGCAGCAGTCAGTTTTTAAAAAACCAAAAAGGAATCATTATACATAACTTTTTATGGAAGATTTCATTAACACCTCCAACATGGGTAACCATCTTAGTCTGCTGAAGCTAAACAACAGAGCAGTATCTTAAAGATTAGCAAGTTTTTTAAGTTATCTGGACAGCAGCCCACTATGTCTGTGGCTATGTGCCTTCAAGTTGCCTGTTGACCTATGCTGACTCCATGAATTTCATAGAGTTTTCTAAGACAAGGAATATCCAGAGGTGGTTTTGTTAATTCTTTCCTGTGAAATATAGCCTACAGCACCTGGGTTTCATTACCAGTCTCCCATCCAAGTATTAGCCAGAGCTGATCCTGCTTAGCCTCCAAGATCAGACAGTGTCCTATGCCTTTAGGGTATTTAGGCAACCACTATACTGTTAACTTTTTCCAGGTTTTGATGTTTTAAAGCAATGTCCAAACTCTAATTATTATTTACATTATAAGCTTCCATGAATGTCCATAGCTTTGAAAGGTAACTATGAAATGCATTACATTCAAAATCACAGGGTTTTGTTTTTGTTTTTTGTTTTTTAAACAGATTCTCTTCCGGTAATTAATCATCTCATTTTAACATATTTCTGAAAGCAGCACAACACTTCACTTTGGAACTACAAGACCCATAGGAAATCAATGGCAGCTTGATGCCAAACAATTCCACTGTAAGCCATTTTCAACACTTCCAGGCACTTTTTTTTTTTTTTACTAAATATTATAATTTCCCTTCAACTGCTTGCCTGAATGAATGTTTTGAAATATACCTGTTTCTAAAGCTGTTTGTTTTGGAAAAAAATACGGTCTTTTTTATGTCTTTCTAATGATGTGTTGAAAGTGCTTTAATCACAACTATTTCACATTAATACAAAATCCACATAAATCATGAAGCCTTTCATTCCAAGGATAAATATCTCAGCACAAATAAAACCCCATGGATTTTCTGAATTAAAAGCATGGTGTTCACATGCCTAGCAGAACTATGCTGTATAAATTGCAAAATGCACTCTAATACAGCTGAATTAAATGACATGTATATACAGTTTTATTCAGATCAATTGTAAGATTCACCCAAGTTATCCCTGAGTAAGGGCCTTTGCAGACTGCTAGAAATAGTGCAAATTGAGTCCACTTTAACTGCCCTGGCTCAATGCTAAGGAATCATGGGAATTGTAGTTTTTCTGAGACATTGAGCCTTCTCTGTCAGAGAGCTCTGGTGCCACAATAAACTACAGTTCCCATGATTCCCTAGCACTGAGTCAGAGCAGTTAAAGTGGGCTCAATTTGCACTATTTCTGACAGTCTGCAAAGGCCCTAAGAGAAAACAGCAATTGCAGTGCTGATACAGATGTTAAAATAATCAAATATCCCTCAAAGTGTGGATCCTCCCATTGTCCATATTGACTTGATGGTTTAAACTTAATTTAGAAATTAATAATATTGTGAAACTGGGTGGGTTCATTCTATCCCCATACCTCCTGTATGTAGATTAAAAAAGGGAGGGTCATATCATGTTTTGTTCTGGAAGCAAAATATGTTGGGCTAATCCTGTAGAGAACTCATTCTGTTTGTTGTTACTGTTATGTGCTTCCACTCCAAGTCATTTCCAACTTATGGTGACCCTAAGGTGAACCTACCATAGGATTTTCTTGCCAAGATTTGTTTGCCATAGCCTTCCTAGAAAGCTAAGAGTGTGTGACTTCCCCAGTGCCACTCAGTGGGTTTTCATGGCTGAGTAGGAATCTCAACTCAGGTCTCCCAGAGTCATAGTCCATCATTCAAATCACTGTACCATGTTTTCCCATTTCTATTTACACTTTTATTTGATAAACTCTTTGGGCATCAGAAACCCTTGCCAGTCTCCTGGAAATTACCCAGAAATCTGCCAGCAATCTCCTTTCTGCTCACCCTGACCTAACGAATAGATAGTAACCCAAATGGCTATTCTTTTAGCTTTGTTAACTATGGGACAAGAGATATGGGATCACCTCCAAATTTCTGCCCAAATCTTGCAAACATTTTGCAGCACCCACAAAATGGAGTGAATGAATTCCTCAAATGTGAATACCAAAAAAATTCAGTCTCATCTGATTCTTCTCATGTCTGGACAACATTGTGCAATTGTTTTGCAGCATTATATAGCAACATTCTATATTTTGTAGTGCTCCCAGAACTGAGTAATAATCATTTTAATCTGAGGTTCCCATTTAACACCAAATATCCAACATTTTTCTGATTTACTATACATCTGAGTAATTTTCAGCAATTATTTTTCAACATTTTGCAACATTTTGCAGTTCCCTTCAAACATGTGTATTGAGTCTCTCAAATCAGGGTTTGTAACTAACAACAACAAAAATTTCTGATATATTCCAATTTTTTCCTAACCTGAGCCAAAATTTTGTGATCATTTTGCTGTGTTTTGCCATCAAAAAACTTCGATGATTTTGAAGCATTGTGGAAACTGCATAACAGATACTTCAAACTGGGATTTGAATTTGTCCTCTGCATCCAGAGTTCTACAGTTTGCACCAAGCTTGCACCAAGTTTTGTAATTGTTTTGTAGCCCAAATCCTGCATTTTGCTGCAACCTCAGAAGTGAGTACAGTGGGACTTTGGTATCTGCTGAGGTTTGGCTCCAGGACTCCCTGTGGATAACAAAATCTGTAGGTGCTCAAGTCCCATTAAATACAATGGTGTAGTAACATGGTGTCCATTATATATAAAATGGCAAAATCAAGGTTTGCTTTTTAAATTATTTTTAAGGAAATTTCAAACCATGGATGGTTAAATCTGTGGATACAGAGGGCTGACTGTAATGGGTACCTCACACCAGAGGGTGGATGCTCCAATCCACATGATTCAGTTATTTTGTATCCCAAATCCTGCATTTTGAAGCAACTTCAAAACTGAGTAAAGGGTATCTCACACCAGGGCCATGCTAATTCAAAAATAGGAAACCAGAATATGAGGAAATTTTGCCCCAAATGCACTCACTGAAATAAACATTAAAGTTTGCCCAATGTTATACCAAAAAGTACAAGTTCAATTAAGCACAGTTGAATACATAGATGGCTCATAGCTAGTATGTTAGTACTGCACTGAATTTGGTAGAGTGAGCAACCTTTCTCTATTGTCACTAACTGGTACTTTGCATTTGGGTGACTTCTTGTTTGCTTGTTTAACCACATCATCTCTATTCCTGCATCACTCTAACCTGCTTAGTGTTTTTGGAAAACATAAATGTTGCTTTACTTGCAATAGTTGTCCATAATCAAATACATGGTCTAATAGAGGAGAGAAAGGGAAGAGAAAAATGTCTCAAGGTTAATTTTCTCTGCTAGACTGTATGTGCAGGTGTGGAACTGGTTGTTGTTCAGCTTCTGCTTTGCCAATTCATTTACCTTGCTTGAGAGATCTACTACTATCCCTTTAATTTCCCAACAGAGTTCATTTTGATTTTTTGTCTGAGATTTGAAGGATCTATCCAAGATGATGAACTCTATCCCCAAAATAGGTTCAGCACCTATTTTGGGGATAGAGACTAAAACCCAGAGTGGATTCATCACTCCATTAATATGACACCATCATTAGGGGAACATCTGTGTCACGTGATTCCTGGTTAGATCACAGCTGACACTAAACCATTTCATTCCTTCCTTCATTTTTAGAAAGCAGTGGGAAACAGTTGTCTGAATTAAGCCATGCTCTCCAACTAGAGGGGGACTTTTCCCAAGTTAAAGGTTCTTCCTCCACCCCAGCTTTTAATGACATGAATCACAAATGCTTGATTCAGAAAGAATATAGCAGAAGGCAGTAACAGTTGGTCCCTCCCTTGACATTTTGTACTGAAGCGGCATGGCAAGAAAAAGAAAAAGGTCTCCCTTGCATAGCATGATGGCAGTTCATGACAAGAAGAAGGTTAAGGTAAAGGATTGCGTATTATTTCTGATGATGCACATGCTTTTCACTGTGCCAACACATAATTATATTTGTTGCTCTTCTATGGAGTTGTAGTGGATGTACAAGGTAATGCAGGTTAGGTTCTTGGCAAAGACAAAGGCACTAGTGCGGAGCCTCACTGTGTGCTAAGTGTCATTTGTTTTATTTATACCTGCGCAATAATCTTGGAACAGAGGTAATCGCAGGCAGAGGAAAGAACACATCCATCCTTTGAAGATGCTGAGCTCACCATGAAAGCCAGGCAGCCACCTGGCTTGAAGAATTTGTCCTTTTGACAATCAAGCAATAGAGAACAATTTCGTAGACTGAAATCACCAGGAAACACAAGAAACAAAAGGGTTCTATCACCTAGTGAATCTATCTTTTCATACTACTTTATAATTCTGTTTTAATCTATTTACTATTATGTTAACTTTTAATCAAAATTTTGCTTTTACATCTGTGCTTTAATCTTATTAGTCACCTTGAGCACTTCATTTTTTTTTGCCAGAAAGATGGAATATACATTTGGAATATGCAACCACATGAATTTGGGGGGATGGCACACCTACCCCATTGCCCATCCAGTAGATAAATATTTACTCTAGGCCAGGGGGGCACATCAGGTCTGCAAATTTTAGACAGAGGCTGTCTATGTGTGTAATGATTTAGCTATTGTTACTAAGAAAAGGCATTCTTTTTAAAACAAGGGCAATTTTGCCTGTTCAGAAGAGTTTCCTTTAAAAAATAAAGAAAAGGAAAAACAATTTAAATATTTCCATAGTGCTTTAAACATTATTTTTAAAAAGTACAACAAGAGACAATCCATCTTAAACATGAGGAAAGACCCAAACTCACAACCTTGCCAGCATTTGATTCTGTAGGATGCATATTTTCATATTCTCTGTGAAACTGGTGGGGATGAAAATCTTTACTTATTTCATTCAGTTATTTCATGCGATCAGGAATAATTTTAAAGGTGTTCTTCCCACTGGGTGAAATATGAGAGGCTTTGTGAATTTTTGATGATTTGTTACACTTTGGGACTTTTATGCAAAACCAATATGCAAAAGATTATTTTTGTTCATTTCAGTGCATTTTGTTCAATACTGTTTACTGTACAAAAATCCAAGGCCTAGATCCTATTATTAATCTGGACTAGAATAGAGTCTATGAACCAATGAGATTTATCTATATGTTGATTCATTTAGCAATTGATCTGTATGTCTGTATTTACCCAGCACTGTAGCCTGCATGTTGCTGAAGACCTTCTATTGTGTTGATGGCACTGTTACAAGAGTTGCACTTCTTGCACATGTCATTTCATCTATCAGTTATTTCTAGCTTGAGCTGATAGTTTTGACTGAGTGGATAAATCAATCAAAGTTTCATTACCAGTAATTCAGTTATGTGCAGCAGATCCATGCAACACTCTGTTAGACTAAGAAATGGAAATCCTTCTTTCTCTAAGCAGTTCAGGTATAGCATTTCTTCCTTCACACACACACACACACTGCTAAGCCTAATGCAGAGTGCCTTTCCTCCTATCCACTTTAATGTATCAGATGCTAATTTGAACTATATATACATTTTAAAATGTCAGAGTAGTGCTTTTCAAAAGGTTTGCTAGACTGCTCTGGGATGTCTTGGCATGGAAGTTGGTTGAGCATTCTGCAATGAGAAGATCAATAGTGGTGGAAACTATTCCCTGAGAAATGGTTGTCCAGCACAATTGATCTTCCTCATGGCAAAAGATTAAGTGCAACAACTATATTAGAGCTTTGGATGGGATCTAAGGCACTGAATGCATGGGATCTTCCCATGGATCTAGCCACAGTTCTACTTAGTTTGGCACAGTGATAGATGGGTGTTCAGATCTCTGCCCAGCAGTGTAGTGGAGTCATTGTCACCACCTTGTCCATCACCACCACCTCCATTCTACTTCCATGCTCCTGTCATGGCCCGTAAGTATGGAGAGGAGATGCTTTGTTTTACCCACATGGCCAGGCTCCCCTTCTAACATCGGGAATGCACTGTCTAGTCTACAAGATGTCATGGCAGAGTTTCTGGGAAACTCCGCTGAAAACAGCCAGTTTTTAAAAAGTGAGCTAAGGGCTGATTGAGCTGGAATCAGACTGGACCTGCTGGAATGGCATCCAGTCTGCCCAACCCAGGCCTGATGTTGTTGGCCTGAATCATCTAAATAGGATGAGCCCAAGCCAGGGGAAACATGGACCTTCTGACCTGTGTGTACAGGCTCTTAGGTATACTTTCATATAATATAATTGGGGAGGCCCAAAAAAACCTAGATTGTGCACTGGGTAAGGTGACTAGAACACTTGTCAAATAATATTCTACAGTTCATGTTACCACTTCTCCTTAGCCATCCAGTGCAATGTGGCAAGCAGTGCTTTGTATATCTTAAAACAGACAGTGAAAAATGTTCCAGGCTTAAGAACAGGCACTAGACACAGTCCCTTGGCAGTATCACTCCAATCAAGCCTCACTCCAATATATAGGAATTTCAACTCCTTAGAACAGGGGTAGGCAACCTTTCCCTTTTAAGGGCTGAGGGACTTCAGCTCCCAGAATCCCAGGAGCTATTGGCCAACATGGGACTATTGGCCAACATGGCTGAGGCTTCTGGGAGCTGAAGTCCCTCAGCCCTTAAAGGGGAAAGGTTGCCTACCCCTGCCTTAGAATCTGAGCTAGTGTGGAAAGAAAGACTCCTCCCAAATTGTTGGGAGGGTCTTCTTGTTGCGCCGGCCATTTCTTGAGGCTGGAGCCACAATTAGTCCCACCCCTTCTGTGGCTCCCAACCAATCAGGGGGATCTCGCAAGATCCCCCAGCAACCCCCATAATCTCATGAGATTTCATAATCTCGCAAGATTCGGGGCCTATATTAGGCACTACTCCATGTGGCTGTAACCATTATTTGTCGGGTACCCGAGAGAGGAGGACCTGCAGCACCAGTTCTCCTTTGGGCTGGCTGTCGCTGGTCCTTTTGTGTTAGTGGGTTTGGGCCTCCAAGGTAAGGTGGGGAGGGTGGGGGGCTTGATTCTAGGGGATAGGGGCCCAATCCTGGGGGAGGAGGGCATGATCTGGGTGGTTTGTTCCTGGGTTGGGTTTATGACATGATTTATGGTTTGATTTACAGCATGATTTATAATGTGGGCATATACACACATGTCAATGGATAAACAATATGATTGATTTATGGATGTCAAACTGTGATCATTCACCTTTAGTACTGACTTTTTGGATGGCAGTCCTATGGGAACTCATTATCCCACCCCTGCTACCAAATTATGTATACAGGGCCCACACTCTTCTTTGTACCATGTCCCACACTAAAACTTTAAAATGTTAGTAGCATGGTTTATTGTAAAAACGTAGGCCAAGTGATGTTAAATAGGAAGAAAAGTTTATTTTAAAACAGCATGGAATAACTATAACTAGTATCAAAGCTTGTTACTGTAGGCTTGCTTGGTTACATATAACAACGTTTGTTTCCATTTCACTTTTAATACTTCAGCCACACTGGCTAACAATACTTTTCAGGAGAGAACATTGCAGCAACTCCCTTCTTTAGAGTCCTGTATGTGTTCCGAGTCCCTTCAGTCTAGATTCTAACTAACAAAATTACAGTTCCCTCAGGAACTCCCCAAAACACAGCCCTCTCTCTCTGGCTTAACACTCTGGCCACCCTCTTCAACTGTTTAATTCCCAACTCTCCACTCCAACTGTCAGCTTGGTGCTTCCAGCTTGAATTCTATTGGTTGGCCCTCAGCTACCTCCTGATTGGCCAGCTGGACATTATATTCACCACACCCCTGTACAGATAAATAAAATTGTGGCCTTTTATTACCCACTATAGGTGAACGGGCTCCTCTATGCCAGTGCAACTTCCAAGACAGAAGATATTTGCAAAGCAATGAGTTAGAAAGTGGTCTAGTTTAGACATAGTGATGAGGCAGTGCTAAGGACTGCTGAGAGGCATGTGTACACCTCTCCTGGCCATCCTAGCTACCACCCCATCTCCCCTGAGGAGGAGGAGGCAGCAGGGGCAAGAATAGCTGGGAAACGTGCTTGCTTCTCCTGGCTCCTTGCCACTGTCTCCTTCTCCTCTGAGGAGAAATGGGTGGCAGCAAGGACTGCCAGGTGATGCACTCACTTTTCCTGGCTCCTTGCCACCTCCTCCTTCTCCTCTGAGGAGGGGGGTAGAAGCAAGGACTGCTGAGAGGCATACTCTGTTGGAATATGGATGGGTTATACAGTCAAAGGTGAAATGTAGAGATGTGTGTGTGGAATTTTCCTCATGGGAACAACATTTAGAGAAACAAAGAGAACTCGGCTCAGATGGCCAAGAAGTCATAACAATTATAGTTTGGGAGGAATAGAAAATAAGGATAAGTGCTAGAAAAACAGAATTTATAGCATTAAATGAGATAGAGTGGATTAAACAGTTGTTACAGGAATTAAATTTTGAATTGTCAGTTATGATATATGGAAATTCACAGACATGCATTGTCATGACAGAAACAAAAAAATTTAAAGTGCAAATCAGAATAGCAGAGAGTGAGTTTAAAATAAAATTGTGTGCCTACAATATAAAATCAAAACACAACACTACAGATATATTAACAAAGGTTCTAGAGATAGAACAACATAAACAATTGTTACAACAGATTGAGATGTCACCTTAAGTGTACAGGACTAGCCATTGTGCTAAGATAGTTTCACAACAGAAAAATAGTGTAGTCACACATCTATACATTTCGGAGGGGATTGTTGGAATATAGATGGGTTATACAGTCAAAGGTGAAATGTAGAGATGTGTGTGTGGAATTTTCTTCATGGGAATAACATTTAGAGAAACAAAGAGAACTCCTGGTTCCCTGCTGCTGAGGAGAAGAGGCAGTGCTAATGACTGCCTGGAGGCATGCGAGAGCTTCTCCCGACTCCTTGCCTGCCTTCTTCTCCCCTTAGGAGAAAGGGATGGCAGCAAGGATGGGGGATGCGGCAGGGAGGGGCACGTGCATACACGTGCACTCGTCCTCAGTGCCCCACACCTCCTTGTCCTTTCCACCTCTGAAGCACCCCCCCCAACACCAGGTGACCCCAGGGCCAGTGACGCCACTGGCTAGGAGAAGCCACAACAGTTAGCTTTTGTCTGACTGTACTGGGAGGGGCAAGATTCTGCTCCATCCTCTCCTTTCTCTCCTACTTAGATAACTAAGTGCAAACTACTTTTGCACTTTGAACTTAGTTCGCTGTGACTAAAGTAAACCAAAGGCAAAGGGGAGAAGTGGAAAGGGGAAGGAGAAACTGGTACATTTTAAATGCAGCATACATAATGAGGCTCCAGAGGATTAATCAGGACTGTTCCTGCAAAATCAGGACAATTAGAACATATGATAAACTAGTTGCCTCACTCTGTCTATTGGAAAGGTTGGACCTGCAGACTGCCCAAGTCTTCTCTCCTGATGTGCAACAAATACCAAAGGCCAGAAGGAAGTAGGGAGGGGAAGCATGTGGCCACAAAGCTTGTCTTTAGCCTAATGTGTCATGTTTTGTTAGATGAAAATTCTTATGTCAAGAACAGCTCAATAATTCATACTGAAGATGCTAGCAGGTGACATAAGTAAACTTGTTAAAACTTCTCTTTAGAGAGTACGCCTTGCTATGCAGCTGCATGAATAATGCTGTTTTAGCCCAATAATGTTAATATCATTGCTACATTTCCTATTTTGATTATTTTTTGTTAATATTTATCACCTACTAACCTCTAAAGGTTTCAAAGTAGTATGCAGCAATTATAAAACATATAATATCAAGCCATGCATTCATTCAATATGCAGTATCTCCATTATCCATAAAACACATTGTAGACTGAAGTACACCTGAAAGGCTTGTAAAAATAGGTATTAGCTGTCTCCCCAGTATGGGGGGAAAAGTCAGTGTATAAATTCACACATATACACACAATGGGTGTTTTTCAAAATGCACTTTAAAATAAGAATTGTTAGAACACAGTATTGGAGAGATATTAGACTTGGTGTGTATGTTTGACAATCTTCCCTGACTCTCCCTTAAGTATTACTAGTGTGATACACAGAGAGATACACACACAAACGGGCAGTCTTGGAGGAAACCGATTATCTAGACCCATTTCAAACCAGCTTTAGGACTGGCTTTGGGGTTGAGACTGCCATGGTTGCCTTGACTGACGATCTGCGTCTGAGCATCGACAGGGGTAGTGTGACCCTGTTGGTGCTCTTAGACCTCTCAGCAGCTATTGATACAATAGATCACAGCATCCTCTTGGACCGCCTGAAGGGGTTAGGTATCGGGGGCACTGCTTTGCAGTGGTTCCGGTCCTTCCTCTCGGGTCGGTCCCAGAGGGTGCTGCTCGGGGACTGTAGCTCCAATAAGAGGGAACTCACTTGCGGGGTCCCTCAGGGAGCTATTTTGTCCCCAACATTATTCAACATCTACATGAAGCCGCTGGGTGAGATAATACGGAGTTATGGTGCTGGGTGTTATCAGTACACTGATGACACCCAAATCTATTTCTCCATATCTCATTCATCAGTCTCAAATTCCAATGGCATCTCTTCTCTCAATGACTGTCTTCAGGCGGTAATGGGCTGGATGAGGAAAAACAGATTGAAGTTGAATCCAGACAAGACGGAGGTGCTCACGGTAGCGGCCCCGAAACCAGGAATTGGGTTGCAACCTCCAGTCCTGGATGGGGTCACACTCTCCTCCAGTGACTGTGTTCGCAGCTTGGGGGTGCTCCTTGACTCGTTGCTCCTGATGACGAATCAGGTTAATGCGACGGTCAGGAGCGCCTGTTATCAGCTTCGGCTGATACGCCAGCTGCGCCCTTTTCTGGAAGTAAGGGATCTCGAAACTGTCATGCAAGCACTGGTAACCTCACGCTTAGATTTCTGTAATGCGCTCTACATGGGGCTACCCTTGTGTCTGGTTCGGAAACTGCAATTGGTCCAAAATATGGCAGCCAGACTTCTATCGGGTACATCTAGGAGGGATCACATTACCCCAGTTTTGAGGTCCCTCCACTGGCTGCCAGTTGGTTTCCGGGCTCAGTACAAGGTGTTGGTTATCACCTTTAAAGCCCTAAATGGCTTAGGTCCAAGCTATATCAGAGACCGCCTTCTCCCATACAATCCTCCCCGTGCTCTCCGATCCTCAGGGAGGAACCTGCTGCAGCCTCAAAAAACTAGGCTGGCAGGGACCTCCCAGAGGGCTTTCTCTGTTGTCGCTCCTAGACTCTGGAATGGCCTACCGGACGAGATCCGTCAATTAACATCCTTGGACAGCTTTAAAAGGGCTGTCAAGACAGATCTCTTCCAGCAGGCCTACCTGGATTAAATTACTCAGCCTTGAGATTATTGGGATCCCCCACTATTCAGTTTTCACAACTCCCTTAAAGTTGCACTAGCAGGGGGACGATGGTTTGTATTTTATTTTAATCTAATAATAATTTTAATTTTTAATGTAATTGTTTTAACTGAATTGATTTAATAACTTTTTAAGGGGGGGAGGAGGAAATTATTTGGTTTTATGCTGTATGTTATTTTATCCCTGTTCACCGCCCGGATTGGTTCGCCACAGGGCGGTATATAAATAAAAAATTTTATTATTATTATTATTATTATTATTATTATTATTATTATTATTAAGAGATTGCATGTGGCATATTTATGTTTGGCCTGTCACTAATTTGTGATTGTTTGTGTTTCATGATCCTTCAGGTCAACTGTGAAGAATGTAGAACAACAAGCAAGTAAAGAGAGCAGGATTCATGTTCAAAAATATAAATATAAATAAAAATAGTGTACCAAACACATGTATCATTGCTTACTCTTAAATACACTGTAGCAATAGACATGTTTCCTTCCTTGACATGTATATGCAGCTAACATCTGTGCATATTGCCTCAGAGAATATGATAGGAAACTGAGATTAGATTGTTTTTTTCAGCTCAGCTTCATGTAGAAAATGCCAGTATGGCATACTGAATATTAGATCTGCTTCCCCTGCTCCCTTCTATCTATCTATCCCTTCTTGTATCTTCTCTGTGCTTAAAGATTTCTCACCATTTAATGTCAACTTTTCCGTGCTCAGTTTCTCTGGAACCAAGATAACCAGCTTTAACCAAAGGGCAGTGAGAGATATCACCTAGATATGCCCTTTTGTTTGTTCCCTGGTCTGATGGATATCAGGGTCGTCCATCAAATCACTTATTAACATGTTCTTAACTCAGATTATATTGTGGAGGTGATGATTTCCGGTATGGATATTCTCAGGAGGTAAGAGTCACAGACCTAAACTGACATCAAACCAGATCTTCTTGCTCAAATAGAAATGTTTGGCATATCAAGAAAAATGTAGTTAAAAGCAGGAACACAGTCAAAGAAGATAGAAGCATGGTTGTATCCCCACAGTTTCTGAAAACCTCATGGATTTTTTTCCACACTACTGTGTGAAACTATAAAAATTAAAAAAAAAAAAAAAGACCAATGATATTTGACAAACTGTTTTGACAGGGGCTGAAAACAAAAAATAAAGGCATTCTCATACCAGGGCAAATGTTCACTGATCAAGTCCAGAAGGAAGGCATCAAATGATTATAACCCCATATTTATCCCATAATGCAACTGTTCATTCCCTTCGTCTCAAAAATGTTACAAGCAGCATACAGGGGTCAGTTATCGGTACAAAACAAGCACAGTGCTATGTATGAAAATTCAGTGGCCAAAAAAGAGAGAGAGAGAGAGAGAGAGAGAGAGAAGAAAAGAAAAGGACACCCCAATCACAGGACAAATTTGGGACCTCATCAAAAATTAGATAGCAGCAAGCAGTATGTATGTTTTAAGGAGGAAACAAAATCACCTCTGACTTGAAACTTTTGATGAGATCAGGGCATGTTTGCACCTCCTAAGACTTGTTTCAAGAAAACAGCCCCCTCCCACCTGAAGCATTAGCCCATTTCTGAGGTTTCAAGGGTGTCTCACTCATTTTTTAGAATGCAAATGACTAAAATGTATATTTAAAAAAAAACCTTCTGCAGAAATATCCTTTCACTAGGAAAAAGTTGTGTAAATTAGTAGATTACAGAAATAAATCTGTAAATTAGGTGAAATGCAATTAAAATATACACAAATTTTGGTGCTGGAAGAAAACACAGAAATCTCACAACCCCATATAAGCTCCATTTAAATCTGTATCTTCTGTTCATCATAAATAATTTTAAAAAACATTCACAAGTTGTATCTTACCACTATACATTTAAAGTATGTTAGAATCATAGAATAACGGAGTTGGAAGAGGCCACAAGGGACCCCTGCCATGCAGTCTGACCCCCTGCCAATCCAGTCTGACCCCCTGCCATGCAGGAACAGAGTATCAAAGCACCCTTGACAGATGGCTATCCAGCCTCTGTTTAAAAACTTCCAAAGAAGGAGTTTGCAAGGCAGCATACTCCACTGTCAAATAGCTCTTACCATTAGGTGGAATCTCTTTTCTTTTAGCTTGCATCCATTGTTCTGGGTCCTATTCTCTGAAGCAGCAGAAAACAAGCTTGCTCCATCCCTTCAAATATTTGACATCCCTTCAAATATTTAAATATGGCTATCATGTCACCTCTTAACCTTCTCTTCTCCAGGCTAAACATAAGCAGATCTCTAAACCACTCCTCAGAGGGCATGGTTTTCAGACCTTTCACCACTTTGGTCACCCTCCTCTGGACATGCTCCAGCTTCTGTTAACCTTAATTTGAAGAGAAACTGTTGAAGAGGGCGTAAAGAGGTGTGCACATATATTTAGTGTTGATAGAAATGCTTACTTATAGTAAAATTTTGTTCAGAGTTTTTCTCCTGAAATCAGCAAAATCGTAGACCAATCACTTTCAGTCTCATTAGCAATTGTTTTTGGTCTTTGGAAAAGAGAGCTAAAAGAGCAATTACTTGTGAGACTGTTACACAAACATTTTATATATTTATTATATTGCTGTGTCTGACAGCAAGGATAGAAATTGTCAGAGTCTGGAAAGTGCTTAAAGCAGGGGTCCCCAAACTTTTTGATCTGGGGGCTGGTTCGCTGGCCCCCAGATCTCCGGGGGGCTGGAGGCGCGTGCGCACATGCGCACAACTCGGGTGCCATTTTGTGTTCCAAAATGGTGGCAGAGTCGTGCGCATGCACCCGGCATTGCACGTGCATGTGCACAACTCCGGGCCCATTTTGGAACACAAAATGGTGCCTGAGTAGTGTGCGTGTATGCGCAACACTGGGCGCCATTTTGTATTCCAAAATGGCGCCCGGAGTCATGTGCATGCACGCACAATGCCGGGTGCATGTGCATGACTCCGGATGCCATTTTGGAATACAAAATGGCGCCCTGTATTGGAAGTGCATGCACACTATTCCGCCACTGTTTGTATTCCAAAATGGGGCCCGGAGTTGTGCGCATGCACCTGGCGTTGCACGCACATATGTGTGCCACCGGACACCATTTTGTCTTCCAAAATGGTGCCCAGAGTCATGCGCATGCACGTGCAATGGCGGGCGCATGCATACGACTCCGGACGCCATTTTGGAAGACAAAATGGTGCTTGGTGGCGCGTACAAGCAGCGGCGGCGGCGGCAGTGGCGGCGGCGGTGGAAGGACCAGCTGGTAAGAAGACCTCAATGGGCTGGGTCCAGCCCATGGGCCATAGTTTGGAGACCCCGGCTTAAAGGATAGTCATTGGATCAGTGGCATAAACATATTTGGAATGCTGTTCTTAAGGAAAAACTAACAGCAGAAGTAAAAGTTCTTAAAATGTCAATTTCTTAATTAATTTTTATGCTATTTGGATTCAATACTTTGCCTCTGTCAACAATAATTCTGATGTTGCTTATCCTCTGAATTCTCACACAGATTTATGGAATGGTGTACTATCTGTCTGTGACTGAAAAATCACAGGATATATTGTGGTTTTTACATCTGTTGTGGTCACTTTTTAGTTTACGACTAGTTTTAAGACTATGTATGATACCTTTTTTATTTTATTCAAGAATATGATTGCTGTTGCATGGATTTAGTTTTAGTGGGGGTGTTGTTTTTTATAAAAACAACAATCTAATACAAAACAAAGATTGGAAGAAAATACATTTCAGATTCAGAGCAATTCAACAAGAAGCTTTCACATCCCTACTTCATAGGGATCCACAGTCAATGGATATATTATGTAAGAATGGAGGAAAAATTTGACTCCAATTTAATGAATCCTTACCTAATTTCACATTTTAATTCAAAAACACAAAGCTAAACACATTTATCCTACAGAATTTATATTTCCTTGAATTTTGTAACAGAGGTTCTGCTGTCATAAAAATGTTTGCAAAAATGTGTATGTTAGGGGAAAGGACAAACATAAATCTGTGTATTTGGCAAAATGAATAATACAATAAAAATGCAACATTATGCAACTTTTTTGGGGAAAAACTCATATGTAAGGGTAAATCAGATTTATAGCTGGAAAAGTGAGAAACAAACAAACCAACAGATTTGTTCTATCTTAGTATCATGACATATATTTGAAATCACAAGCTGGTGTGAATACAGTATTTTTCCTTAGAGTAATATATAAATGAAGTTAACATTAAAATGTCCATATTATTATCCAAACCCATCAAAATTGGCTGTAATTGTGTCTAAGAGGAGATTCCACTGTCCAATGTCTCTCTGGGTGATGATCCATGTTGATCTGATGTTTAAAAGCCCTGGACAGGGAAAGTTAAAACCCCAAGTTCACATATACCATTCAATCTGTAGTTCACCATAACCAACATCATCTCCATTCTGTTGCATTTCTCCTGGATGCCATCTTGGTGGAAACACCCAACTTGGTGGAATCCTATGGAATCCTAGGATATGCACTTTAGGAGGGAACATTTAGAATTCTCAGACAGAGAACTCTAGCCTCTCACCAAACTCTAAACCCTGGGATTCCATAGGATGGCATCACGACAATTAAACTGGAAGCACAGGGTGCATCCACACTGTAGCAACAATGCAGTTTAACTGCCATGGCTCCATCCTACAGAATCCTTATGTTTGCAGTTTGGTGAGGCACCAACATTATTTGACAGAGAAGGCTAAAAACCTTGTAAAACTACAAATTCCAGGACTCTATAGGAGAGATCTACAGCACTTAAAGTGGTTCAAACTTCATTATTTCTACATTGTACATGCACCCAAAATCTGGAATAAGGCAGGATATAACCCAGGACTGGGTTAGATTATCTCAGGGCCTTTGCAGACTGCTAGAAATAGTGCAAATTGAGTCCACTTTAAGGGTTACGGTTAGGGTTAGGGAATCATGGGAACTGTATTTTATTGTGGCACCAGAGCTCTCTGACAGAGAAAGCTCAATGTCTCAGAAAAAAACAAACAATTCCCATGATTCCCTAGCATTAACCCTAACCCTTAAAGTGGACTCAATTTGCACTATTTCTAGCAGTCTGCAAAGGCCCTCAGATCACAAAAGAGGAATATCCAGTACTATTCCAAATGCTGCACAAATTGTCATGCAATTGATTGACTCCAAATGTAATTGGATCTCCTTTGAAGTGGGTCAGAGAGAGGGGTAAAGGCAAAGTGGTCTGCTCCAAATCCTTCTCACCCCACCCTACCCCTGCCCTGCCCTGCCTTGTAACACAACATGGAAAAGAGATCACTCTTCTTCTTGATAAGGCCATTTGGTATTTAGCTAACTCTATTGATCTAACATAGATTAATAGAATAGTCTAAACCCACCATTTAGATGATTTTGGATTTCCAGTTCCCCTAAAGAGCCCTGGTGGTGCAGTGGTTAAATGCCTGTACTGCAGCCACTCACTCATAGACCACAAGGTTGAGAGTTCAATACTAGCCAGGGCTCAAGCTAGACTCAGGCCTGCATCCTTCCGAGGTCGCTAAAATGAGTACCCAACTGTTGGGGGGCAATGAGCTTACAGTAAGCCACTTAGACATCCCATAGCGCAATATGAAGCGGTTTGTAAATGAAGCTGCTTTTCTTTGCTTTTAATCTCTTAACCTGCATGACCAAATCCTAGTCCAACACACCCAGAGACTGCTGGTTTGGGGAAGGTTCTTGTAAGGAACTGGAGTGAAAATTATCCTGCCCTTCAGTCCTACATGCGTCAGTCAACTTTAAGTCATTTCAGTCATGGGAGATGTAAAGATGGCAGCTGCATATTAAAAATATATTTATGTTGCCTGCTGTCCCTTACAGAGGGAATGCTAAAAAGATGAACAAAACTAGTGGGTGAGTATAATTAAGTCTATTGATACTGGATCTGACAGTCTGGGTTTACCTTTGAGCTAAGGATCATACTCAGTGAGATTAAATGTGCAGCCATAGGGAAATAATTAATAACTCATTGATAGTACATATGTTGCGAAAGCAAAAAGTCCAAGGTTTAATAATTGCTTTCTCCAGGACTTCATAAAGTAAGATGGGGGAACAGAACAGCTTAAAGCTCCTGATGGCAGTCAGTGTTGACCACAGTACTAAGCTACAGATAGATCTAGTAGAAAGTAATTTCCTATTAGTTTCTTAAAAACTGGTTGTTATGTACAGTTGGGTAGGATGAGTATTGTATTTTATGTATTTTACTGATTTTTCCCCTCAACTCATCCTTAGAAACATGTAGATTTGAATAGACTATATATATATTGATTAAAATAAGTTACTACAATAAAATCAATTCTTACATCCCATTCATATCTTAACATAACATAATCATTCTTCCATCTTCCATCTAATAGTTCCTCCATCTTCCATTTAACAATTCTTCCATCTTCCATACTTCCATACTTACTTACATACATAAACATACCATTCATACTACTTAGTCCATCCTCCACTGGTTCATTTCCACATTATGCTTAATTGCTTATCTTCTTTATAATAACATTTTATATTGTTTATATTTTTGACCCCACTTCTTTAACCTTGTTTTTCAATATATTTTACACATTTTCTTATAAGTCAGCTCTTACTTTCTAATTTCTTTGAATCTTTGAATAGTTTTTCTTTCCCTCTGTTTAACTTAATTCAAATATTCAGCCATTTTACCTTTATATATCTATATAAATCTTCCTAACTCCCATTTCCCACATCTTCTGTAACTTTACTATTTTCCTTTAATCTGCTTGATATTATATCTGTTTCTATCATATCCATTAATTTCAGTATCCATCCCTCAATTTGTATTTCCTTCTTTACTTTCTAATATCTAGCGTATACCAATCTAGCCGCTGTCAATGTATAAAACATCATTTTCCCATATTTCTTTTCCTCTTCTTTTCCAACCATATTCAAAAGTAACATTTCAGGCCTAAATGTTAATTCAATTCCCAATATTTCTTTTATTCCATTTTATATAACCTTCCAAAATTTCTCAGCTTCAGCATATCTCCACCATAAATGAGAAAAGGTTCCCTTCTCTTTCCCACATTTTCAACATAAATTTTGGCCCATGCCATAAATCTTACATAATTTATCAGGGGATAGATTCCACCTATATATTATTTTATAATATTTTTCTCTTATATCCTGGCTTAAACTATACTTTAATCTTTATTCCAGGATTTCTCCCATTGCTCCAAATCCAATGCTTTACCACAGTCTTTACCCATGTTATCATATTATCTTTTATTTTATCTTCTTCTAGATAGTATTCTAATAATTTTTTATATAATCTTGAAAGTAAAGCTGGTTTTTCCGTCCATATTATTTCTTCCAATTCACTCTTTTTCTCAGCAATTCATGTTTTTTTAATCCATTTTAAATCTCGACTTCATTTGATTATATAGGAACCATTCACACTTATATCCCTCCAATCTTATTTGCTCTTAAGATTTCATTTCCAAACCTTTTCCACCTCTGCTTAATATTTCCTCATATTTTAACCATTTCTCTCTCTCTCTCTCTCTCTCTCTCTCTCTCTTTTTTTTTTGAAGGTCTGTATTAAATAAAGCCTCATGTGGAGATAGCCACATTGGTATTTGAGGACATATCCATCTTTTATATTTTCTCCAGACTCTATACAGAGCTGCTTTGACAAAATGAGTTTTAAAGTCCTTATTTACTTGCACTTTCTCATAATATAAATATGCGTGGAAGCCAAATCTTAATTCTGATCCTTCTAATTTTAATAGTTTCTTATTTTCTAATTTGATCCACTCTTTCAACCATGTCAAAGCACTGGCATCAAAGTACAAGTTTATATTTGGCACTGCGAATCCACCTCTTTCCACTGCATCCTGCATGTAACTTCACTTTATCCTTGGTTTCATCCCAGCCCAGATGTACTCTGACAATTGTTTTTTTCCAGTCCTTTACCACTTTTTCATTTTTTTATTATAGGAATGGTTTGAAATAAAAAGAGGATTTTCGGTAAAATGTTCATTTTTACTACTGAAATTCTACCTAGTAAATTTAATTTCAGATCTCTCCACCTATTCATGTCTTTTTTTATTTATTCCCACTTCTTCCCATAATTGTTTCTGAATTTTTATTTGTAATGTCTATTCCTAGGTATCTAGCTTTTTTTGTATGGTAAAACCTGTCATTTGTTTTATTTCGATCTCCTCTTTTTTTGTCATGTTTTTAGTAATTACATTTGTTTTCCCTTCATTTATTTTTAAGCCTAATATCAGTTCAAATTCTTTTAGGTGTTTTATTATGTTTGGAATGCTATTTATTGGATCTTCCTCTGTAATTACAATATCATCTGCAAATGCTCTCATTTTATACTGATTGCCTTTAATTTTTATTCCTTTTAACTCTGTTGCATCTCTAATTTTTCTTAATAATATATCTACCCTAATTACAAATAATATTGGTGACAGGGGGCAACCTTGTCTTGTCCCTTTCTTTATCAAAATCAGTCTTGTACTACTTCCATTAATTAATATTTTCGCTGATTGTTTTTTATATATTGCATTAATCCATTTTAAAAAAAAAATTCTTCGATACCAATTCATCGTAATATATTCTCCATTAGTTTCCAGTCCAGATTATCAAAAGCTTTTTCCAAATCCAATAATATTATTTCTAGTTTCCTTTCATTATGTATTTCAAAGAATTCTATTATATTTATTATTTGTCTTATATTTTCTTTCAAATGTCTATTTGGTACAAAGCTGCTTTGTTCTTCTGTTATTATCTCTGTAAGTATTGGTTTTAATCTACATGATAATATATATGCAAATAATTTATAATCTTCATTTAACAAGAAAATTGGTCTGTACCCATTTGGGTCCTCTTTATCTCTTCCTTCATTTAATATTATTGTTACATTCGTTTCCTCCCATGATGGAGGTATTCTTTTTTCTCTAATATTATTCATTGTCATTAGTAATGGGTCACTAATTTCTTCTTTAAATATTTTATAAAATTTTCCAATTATTCCATCTGGTCCTGGACTTTTATCGTTCTTCAGATGTTTTATTGCCTCATATAGTTCTGACTTTCTTATTGGTTATTCTAATTTTTGTATTCTTTCCTTTTTTATCTTGGGGATATTACTTTGATTCAAATAATTTTTTATATCTTCTTCCTTTATCTCTTTTGCTTTGTACACTTTGCTAAAGTGATCAAAGAAAATTTCTTTAATCTTTTTTTGCTCTGTAAATACTTTATCACCTTTTTTAATCTTTGTAATTATATTTTTTTCTCTTTCTTTCCTTAATTTCCAAGCTAGCCATTTTATTAGCAGATTGAAATTGTTTTGTTTTTACTTTTTTCATCACTTTTATTATTTCCTGTTTTTTCTATTGAATATTGTTTCTGTAATATTTTAATCTCTTGTATTATTTTATCTTTATTCATACTTTTTGTTAATTCTTTCTCTTTTTCCATTATTTTATCCAATATTAAATTCATCTTATTTTTCCTTCCTTTTTGTATTTCTTTATGTTTCTGTATAAAGAATCCCCGAATTACCACCTTAGCTGCATCCCAAACTATTTCAATACCAACTCCTTTTCCTAAATTTTCTTGAAAGTAATTATTCAACACTTGTTTTGCCTCTGAAATGATCTTTTCATCACATAATATATAATCCTGTAATCTCCATCTATATTCACTCTCTATAATTTTCAAACTTATCATAATTGGATTATGATCCAACTGGGTTCTTGCCAGTATTTCTGTTTTTCTTTAATATTTGCACACAATGTCTTAGAAATAAAAAAATAATCAATTCTTGCAAATGATCTATGTCTCTCTGAGAAAAAAAATGAACTCTCTTATTTCTCCTTTTTTGTATCTCCATATATCTATCAAATTAAATGACTCCATTAAATCAAAAAAGGTTTTCAGCAGTTTCCCCTGTTTTTCTTTCACTTTTTTACTCAACAATCTGTCTAACTGTGGGTTTATTACTGCATTAAAATCTCCACATATAATTATATCTTTCCCATTGTATTCTTGTAGTTTTTCATTAATTCTTTTATAAAATTTTGCTTTTTTCTCTTGTGGGGCATACATTGTTACTACTATTATTTCTCTTCCTTGTACATTTATTTCTACTTCTATATAGAACCCATTTGGATCATTAAATAATTCTCTTGAAACTAATTTCTTAGTAATATAGACTACAATTCCTCTCTTTCTTTGTTTAAAAGATGAGATATATTCTATTCCAATCTTAGTGTTTCTTAACATTCTTTTATCTTTATTTCAAATATCTGTTTCCTGTAATATGACGACATCATATTTTCATTGAGTAATTCTATGAAATATTTCTTTCCTTTTTTCCATTTAGTCTTTTAACGCTCCAAGATAGGAATGTTAAATCTTTCAATTCAGTCATTTATTTTTATTCTTATTTTCCTTTTTCTGTCTCTATCTCCTCTTCTGATATTTCTCCTTCTCTGTTGTCCTCTCCTTCCTCCTCCTCCTCCTCCTCCTCTTCTTCTTCTCCTCCCTCTCCTAAACCCAGTGTCTCTTTATTTTCACTTTCATCCTTATATTTATTCGCTGATCTCAGTTTCTCTCTATAGATTTGGGATTCTTGCTTCTCTGAATTCTTTTTTATTTCGTTATTACACCTTTTCCAGAAATCTTTTGCCTTTTGAATAGAGTTTAGTCTGTACCATCTTTGTTTGAAGAAGACTGAGATTCCCTCCAACTTTTCTCATTTATAGATAATTCTGTTTTTATTCAATAAGGAAGTCAAGAACTTGTAAGCCTCCCTTTTCCTTAGAATTCTTTTGGGTATATCTTTAAAGATCTTTATCTCCTCTTCATCCACAATGAAAGTTTTCTTATAACCAATTTCGAGTATTTTGTCTCTTGTTCTTTTCCTTATAAATAAATCACTATGTCACATGGGCATCCTTTTTCTTTTGCTACATGAAAGTTTAATCTGAACATTTTATTGATTTCCCAGATTAACTTTTGATTTGGTATTTCTGTGTATTCTGATAACATTGGTAGGAAATAATCATATAAATGTTCCCCTTTCATTTCTTTCAGGCCCCTGATTTTCAAATATTTTTCCTTTTGTTTATATTCTTCTAAAGCTTTTTCATTCAAACTTTTATCAGGAGTGCTTGGAATCAACTTCGGTTGATTCGCCAACTGTGCCCCTACCTGGACCAGAAGGATCTTGAAGCAGTAGTACTTGCCCTGGTAATCTCTTGTTTGGACTTCTGTAACACGCTCTACTTGGGGCTACCTTTGTACCAAGTCCAGAAACTTCAATTGGTTCAAAATGCGGCAGCCAGGTTGGTCGCCGGTACAACTAGGGCGGACCATATTACACCTGTGTTGAAAGCTCTTCACTGGCTGCCGATTAGTTTCCGGGTGCAATAGAAAGTGTTGGTCACTATCTTTAAAGCCCTACATGGCCTGGGTCTGAGTTAGTTGAAGGAACGCCTCTCATTACATAATCTGCCCCGCACTCTCAGAACATCAGGGAAGTACTTATTGGAATATCATAATACTAGACTAAAGATAACTTCCCAGAGATCATTCACAGCAGCAGCTCCTAAGCTTTAGAATAGCCTGCCGGAGGAGATCCGTCTTATTAATACTCTAGAAGCCTTTAAGAAGGCACTCAAGACAGAGCTCTTCCGGCGGGCTTACCCACCTGACCTTCCTAATCTGTAAAAACTAATTGCTTCACTAATACGACCTCCAGGGTGTGTGAAGATGATGGTAACTGGTTTGCTGGATAGGGTATTGGTTCTAGTAGAGGGATTATGGGGTTTTATGTGGGGGGGGGATATTGTTGTTTTGGTTTTTATATATCTTATGTTGTATATTTTTATATCAACTGTTATCCCGCTTCAATCCGTAGGGAGAGGCGAGAAATATAAATAAAAATTATTATTATTATTATTATTATTATTATCTAATTCTTGTTTTTCTCTATTTTTTGTTTTTGTTTTCTCTTCTATATTTTCTGTTTTCTCTTCTACTTTATCTAATCTTCTTTTGATATTATTCACTTCTTTCGTTACTTCTTCCAATGGTTTTTTGATATCCATAAACTTACTTCTCATGTCCTGTTTGATATCCATGTGTAATGATTGAATCTCCTTTTTCATATTCTTCTCCATTTCCATTTGCATTTGAGTTTGCTTTTTTTTTCATTTCTTCCTAAATAAAAATCTTCTCAGTTGATTGTCTCTTCTGTGTTTGTTTCCGTGTCTGCATCTGGGTAGATTCAGTAATTATTCTTGTTGTTGACATATTTCCTTTTTGTTGATGTTTATTTATTTATTTATTACTCTTTTTTAAAAAAATTATAATTTTCTCTTTGTTTATCAGAGTAAAATCTCTCAGCTTGTTTGCGGCTAATTTTTAAATCAATTTCCAATCCAATTTATCGATTTTTTCTTAGTCTTTTCAATTAATTTTCATTTTTTATTTAATTCCACCTCTTTATTTAATTCTTTAGTTACTTCTAATTCTATAAATCAATTCTAGTCCTTTCAATTTGGTTTATTAATGAGTTCGTTCTTGTTTAAAGTTCTAGGATTTCTTATCCTTTATATTCACCAGCTTACAGTTACTTCCTTTAAATTAAGTCCAGTCTTTTATATCAGGTCTCAAATAATTCTTAAATTAGTTCAATCTTTAATTAATATCCATTAATAAGTTGATTCTCTTAAGTATTATTAATTTCTCTTCATATGAATTCTAGTCCTTAATTTAATTCCTATTCTTTATTTTTATTTTCTTTTGTTTACATTATATTACTTACTTAATTTCAGATTTAAATTTATTCCAGGTATCTCACCACTTCAGCTCTTGATATGTTTGTCTGCTTTTACTCTGTCCACTTCTCTGCTTCTGTTCTTTCTCTGTCTCTCAGCTGTTTTTCCCTCTCTGCTTCTCCGTTTCTGCTCTTTGTCTCTCAGCTGTTTCTCCCTCTCTGCTTCTCCACTTCTGCTCTTTGCCTCTCAGCTGTTTCTCCCTCTTCCATAAGTTAAACTTATTCTTTCTGTTTTCTTGTTGTTAACCTTTGTGCAGTCCTCTTTAATTTGCTGATATATTTATGTCTCCAGCCTTGGTGGACTTTATTCTTTAATTATTTCACAGCTTAATGCATTGAAGAAGAAAAAAGGTGTTTGGCGTTCAGCAGCACAGCCGCAACAGCTACTGCTGTGCTGTTGGGATTCTCTCTTCACAAACTTCTAAGCTTTCTCCGAGTGATTCGTCTTCTTCTTTTCCTTTTCTCACTCCCATCATTAGGCTTTCTGCAGGGCTCCTCTGAACTCTCTATACCAAGAGAATTTAGCAACACTCTTGATTTTATAAAGTGTTATTTGTTGTAAATATTCTACAGCACAGAGCTGCATTTCTCTGGAGCTCCTTCAAAATGCTGCTTTCACCTTCCACACCTACTGGAAGAGAAAATCTGAATAGACTATTTTAATTGGGGGATCAACCTCCACCTCAGTCCCCACTTCCACTCCACCTCCATCCCCACTTCCACCTCCACCTTCACCTCCATCTCCATCTCTATTCTATTCAGATTTTCTCTTCCAGTAGGTGTGGAAGGTGAAAGCAGCATTTTGAAGGAGCTCCAGAGAAATGCAGCTCTGTGCTGTAGAATATTTACAACAAATAACACTTTATAAAATCAAGAGTGTTGCTAAATTCTCTTGGTATAGAGGGTTCAGAGGAGCCCTGCAGAAAACTTCATGATGAGGGATGGGATCTGATTTGATGTGACTTGTTTTGATATTTTGAATACTGTACGCTGCCCCGATTGCTTGGCAGAAGGGCGGGATATAAATAAAAATTATTATTATTATTATTATTATTATTATTATCTCTACCTCTATCTCTACCTCCATCTCCATCACTTTCACTTTCTCCTTATCACTTCTCCCTCCTCCCCCTTTTTTGACAACACATGCAGAAAGGATGCTATCCAGATACTATCATTCTGATAAGTGAATGACCATGGAAGAAGATAGTTAATGGATATGCATATCATACTTAGCAAATTGATTAATCTGCTTATTGGTGACTGCATGCTAAGCCAAATGCTTTGCACTTCAGCCAGTACAGCATGTGGTTTCTTAATTAGGCCTTACTTTAAGTTAAAAGAATAGTGTTTCCACAGCACAGAAATAATTCACTCTTAATGTGAATCCATTCAATCCATTCCTACCTATTGTAAGTTAGAGCACTATACATCAATTCTACTCATACAGAAAAATACTTTTCACATCTCTGGGAGGAGGGAAGGTGGTATGAGTTGGGGGGGGGGAGAGAATAACACAGAAAAACCTTTTATCCTCCAACTGATAAAATTCTTGACCTTTTCCATACAAAGTTTAGGTGAATGTAACTGTTGCCTTCTAGTTCACCTCTCACTTCAGTTCACAATCCTGTCCCTGCTGCCAATGGCAGAGAGAGTTTCATGCAGCATGCTGTCAACAGACAGTTTTACAACTAATCCTGTTAGGGATGCATTGAATCTTCTTGATTTTGGATACCCAGAATGGAAAAGGACATATTCTCAGTTTTGAACACACAAACAAAGCACTGCACTTCTAAATAGATATTCACTCATTTAGGGTCGAGGTCAGGGCATGTGTTGGAGCAGGGGTAGGCAACCTAAGGCCTGGGGGCTGAATGCAGCCCCCTGAGGCCTTTGGACTGGCCCCAGGCCGATCCTGCCACCGCCGCTTCTGCCCCCCGCCGTCGCCGCCACCCGCCATGATGATACTGATTATTGTTGTTATTACTTGTTCTTGGGGTTTTCTTGGTAGGGGTTTTGCCATGGCTTTTCTGGCACTGAGAGAGTGTGCATGCATATTTTTTAAAATTTTTAATTTTTTAATTATTTTTATATTTATTTATTTATTTATTTATTTATTTATTTTTGGTGCTTCCCCCCCCCCCCCCCATTGTATAAGGGACAGCAACCCAGCCCCCGGCTCAAAAAGGTTGCTTACCCCTGTGTTGGAGTGATGACTTGCCAAACAAGATGTTTCACAATTAGGCCAGTTATACAGAACAAAATAGGTATCCAATCTGATCTTTAAAACTACAGCATGGCATCAGCTTGGGTGAATCATAGTTTACTCCTGTACATGCAGAAAACCAATTGTAGCGAAAAATCTAGTTAGGGGAATTTTATTTAGCTCAAATTTTATTCAGGTTGGCTACAAGGACCCACAAGACGGTTTCCCTATTTGTATATCAAGAGAAAGGAGTATCCAAGGAATTGAGCAGAGGCAGAATTCTATAATTAAAGTGTTTGTATTATTGAGGGAAAATCACACAGCAAATAACATACACACATGCTATCATACAAGGCTCAGGAAATCAGGGGGTTAGTGTGGGATAGCTTCAAGGCAGAACTAATGCAATACTTACACAAGACAAGACTTGTTTCTGGCTCCAATGGTTGGTATGGCATGAGATGTGGCCATTCTGGTGAGTGATGAGGAATGGGTGCACTGGAGCTAGTCAGAGTTCACAGGGGCAGGGTGTCCCCATGAAATTCAGATCAACACACTGGTGAGGGGTTTCAGGGGTCTTTTATAGGCAAAAACTAGCCATTTGACAAAAGTGTTTACATATCTATGGGTGGAGTCATGTTCTGAAGGTATTCAAGGTGAGAATGGGTGCTTGATTAAGCCCATCAGGCTCATCCGGCGAGACATCCTTCAGATAATGTCCCATTTGCAACTCCCTAACTATCTGCTTAGCCTGCCTTGGGGCATTGTTCTCTTAATGGCATTACCTGCTTGGCAACTTCAGGGTGTGATACAGATGTGTCCCCTCACTCTTCAGGGTCCGTCTGAGGTCATATGGAAAATTAAACACACACCCCAACATTTCAGAATATCTCACTGTTGGTAACACATTCTATTCCCAAACTGCGCTGAGCTAATTAGGGAAAACCACCAATACATTATGGGGATTAAAATAACAAAGATTTAAAGGGCCTGGGAGAACAAAGGTGTTCTAACTAGTAACAAAGCAAAAACAAATTGTTATAGTAATGTGTCTTCAAGTCAATTCCCTAGTATGGGGATTTCCTGGCAAGATTTGTTTAGAGGAGGTTTGCTCATTGCTTTCATCTTAGGCTGTGACTTATCCAAGGTCACCCAGTGAGTTTCCACAGCTGAATGGGGATTCAAATCCTGGTTTCCTGGAGTCCTAGTGCAACATTCAAACCACTACACCATACTGGCACTAGCAAAAACTTGTTCATGACTCATTTTCATTGAGGAGACATTAATTTAAAATGATTTTTTTTAAAAAAAAAAATCATAATTCTACACAAAGACTGAAAAGTTATTACAATTGGTTGTCACTTAAAAAAAACAGGTAAATTCATCAATAAAAGCATATTGATTCCATTAGTTCAAATAGCTTTCCCATTGCATATGAAACAGAATTCAAAAGGGGTTTCCTTCTTCCCTTTCAGCAGCAATTTCTCCCCAAATGATAATTCAATCTAGCAGGATTGACAGTTAAATGGGAACTTTTTTCTTTTTTCCTTTCTTTTCCTTTTTGTCTGAATTACATGAACAAAGGACAACTGCAACAGTTAACTCAGGCTTTCAGAAAAGATCTATCCAAAATGATGTATGCATCCTTGGTAGCTCCCTTTCTTCATGTTCAAGTATATTCTTGAATAAAAGGAGATGAAGGCTGGATCCGCACTGCAGAAATAATCTAGTTTGGCACCACTTTAAGTGCCATCGCTCATTGTTATGGAATTCTGAAAAATGTACTTTGTTGTGGTACCAGAGATCTTTGAAAAAGACAAAATGTCTTACAAAACTGAAATTGCCAGAATCCCATAGCATTAAGCCATGGCAGTTAAAGCAGTGTCAAACAGGATTATATGTGCAGTGCAGATGCAGCCTTACTGTTGCAAAATTAATTGCTTTTGTGTGTCTTTAGTATATTATTGTAATCATACATGTCATTTTTTCACTAGTAGGATCTCCAGAGCTTATTCCTTTTTGGTTCCATTTTGGGGGAAAAGGTGGGCTATAAATCAAGCATATAATCTAAATAAATAATCTAGTGGAAACATGCAAGGGGGGCTTCTGGGTGGTGGCTCCCAGGATCTGTAACTCCTTTCCTAGAGAGTTTGATTGGCACTCACCAAGGTGTTCTTTGTATGTATTTTGTTCTTGTTTAATAGATATGTTTTAAAATTGCTTTCTATCCTGTTCATAGTTCAATTATATTTTAACATTTGACATTTGTAGGTTTAATTATTTAGATTGTTACCTGTACTTGGTTTAACACATTGAGCTTGGAAAAAAGGGGAAAGGGGATTACCATCAGCATCATCAACATCAAATTCAGGGACAAGGAGGAAACAGAAGCGGAGAAAAAAATCACCTTTCTCTCAAACCTGGCCCATGTTTTAAAACCTAATTGTCTGTCTAATAGAAAATACAAAGACACTTGTTGTCTCTTGCCATCAAATTCCTGGCAGATGGAACCAGCAAGTTTGCAATGGTTCAGAGTATCTTCAGAAAGAGTTAGGCTTTGTGTTTTGGTGGCAACGTATCACATTGGTTCCTTGCTTGGCATGTTGAAGAGCTGCACAAACTCAAGTAATAATGTGTTCAACTGCACAGCCCAGAGCTGATGCATAAGAAGGAAGGCTGGATAAACACACAAGCTGCCTTCTGAGAGCCTTTGAAAGCTAATATGCCATTTCATTCTGCTGTTTCTGCCTTTAGGAGCATATGTTGTCTTGAATTGCACAAACAGCATCCTACACCGACTTCAAAAAGAAGCAGAGCTTCCTTGGTTGAAGCACAAGATAGTTTCCCACCTCCATTCCACCTTGGGAAGTTGTCTGGGCTCAGGATGACCAGATGTCCTAACTGCAAAGAAGGACAAGACTTTGCAAAGTGTAGAGCATTCAAGAAAAATGTAGGACATTGCTAAAGAAAAGCTAAAGACACTCATTAATTCATGCTTCTTAGTCATGCTCAAAATGGAAGACATTTTGAAATTCCTCCTAGAAAGGAAGGTTGAAATGGAGGACATGGCCTGGAAAAAGAGGATGTCTAGTCACCTTCCCTGGGGTAGGATCCTGCTTCAGTACTGATGACAAGACAGCACTTGCTATTGTACCTGTACACAGGCTAGTTGACCAGGATTTAGGGTAGACTGGCTCAAAAAGAAAGCTCTGACCTCCAAGAGAATGAAATAGGCAACAGAGCTGCTGATGCTACTTCCTCCACATTCCCCAGCATCAGCTTCTGGATGTCACCACCCTATTAAGCCTAATGATAGGACTGTCCCTGAGAAGGGGTACATACAATATTGAATATTTTTCTCAAACGTGTTCAGATTTTTCTCCTTCTTCTTTCCGAAATACTTCCGACGAAGTCAAGATAATGAGAAAATATGTACCAGAGTTCAAGCTTCACTAAGGCAAACACTTCCAAGTATAGAACTCAGTGAGCCACATATGAGGTTCAATTGAGACACACATCATAATGAAGTGGTTAATGTGCACACCTCAATTAAGATTTCTTTCAGTACTAGCACTTCAGGTAATCCTCATTTTTAGCATCATCTCTGCAAAACGCCACCTAAACTACACCCTCTTCAAAACAGAGAATGTGACAATGTCAGTTATTGTGTGAGCATTTCAGCATTGTGGATTCCTTGCTTATAATGTCAAGTGGGCAGGGACAAAATTAGTTCCAAAATAGCTCTGACGTCTTTGCTCATCTCATTATAGGCACCAAGACTACTGAGGAGAGTGTATTAGCTGGAAGGCATGCAGCAAAAACATGTGATGGCTGCACTTATTTATCCAAAAAAAGAGAGAGACTCTTTTTCAGGGAATGAGATTTTATTCACACATCTGACCGTACAATGTATCTATGCTCCAGTATTTGTGAAGGATGTGCTCCAGTATTTGGGAAAGTCTGTTGTTGAATCTCTGTGTTGATCTGTTGTTGAACCCTGAGGCCTTGCCATCCAACAACAGACCAACAAAGAGATAAACATGTAAATCACTTCCTCCCAACCAAGGGCCACACAAGTATATATATCTCACAGACTCCCATGCCACCACTGTCTGAAGATGCCAGCCACAGATGCAGGTGAAATGTCAGAGATAAATTCTTCCATAACATGACCACATAGCCCAGAAAACCCACAGAAACTATTCTGTAATCACTGAAATTCAAAACTCACTTGAGAACCTTATTAATGTCATTAAGACTGCACTGTCTCTTTTGGTGAGATCTGTCTTCAGTGACTCAACCACTCAAACACAGAAACCTCTGCCAGATTCAGGAACTAGCATCCTAAGAAATTCATCTTTTTAAAAAGCAGGTTTCTAGCCCTTAAGACTGTGGAGTACGTTTGCAAAATCTCTGATACAATACCAGAGGAAATGATGGGCAGAATGGTCAATAGATAAGTCTGGAGGTTCTGATGACTTGCATTGTGCTTTGCTTCTTCACATTACTATAATCTTCAGAAAGTGTTGTGAAAAATGAATATGTGTGACTCGTGACAAGAATCCTGGTCAGGACTCCAGCCAATCTATCCCATGCCTCCTCCTCTTTCTTCCCTATTTCTCTCTAACCATCAGTCAGTGTTCCATGGCTCCTGTGCATATTCATTCCTCATTTGTTTCTGATGGTTTTCTTTATGCTTTTAGGTATATCTTTTAACATTTTTCTTGGGTGGAGTACTTCTGGTACCTTCCACTGGTTCAGGGGTGGCACAATTTTTACTGTTTAAGATGAATAGGAAGTATGGGACTGCTGTATTACTTTGGTTAATCTAGGTCACATCCACACTGCAGAAATAATCTGGTTTGGCACCACTTTAACTGGTGTGGCTCCATGCTATGGAAGCTGTTGTGGATTCCTTGCATCAGAGCAAAACTACGGGGGGATGCAGATGGGCAGCCATGGGCAGCCCTGGGAAGCGGCGGATGGGGCCAAGGCTGCCCCATGCCACAGCCCCGATCCTCCCTTTCGCCGCCTTTAGTGCTCCTTCCACAAGCCGCGAAAGGGGTGCCCGAAGAGCTGCCATGTGGCTCTTTTGTGCCTCTTCCGGCTCAGCGTGTCTGGACGCTGAGCCAGAAGGACATCATCAGAGTGCCCATTGTGTGCAATGGCGTGTGCTCCAATGACATCCTTGGGAAGGGGTTGGGGCTGCCCCTCCCCTTCCCTGCCTCCAAGAGGCCCTACAATTCCCAGAAATTTGATTATTTCTGCCATGCAGATGCCGCCCTAGTAAACTTTGCTTGAGCTAATCAGCTTGCTATTTGAACTCAGGATGCAGTTAGTTCAAATTCATAGTGAGTTATGATGTATGATGGTGGGACACAGATTTATAGTGAGTTATGATTATGATGCTGGGACACAGAGGAAGACCCCCTACAATGAACCTTATTGCCTGGGCAGACATATGCAGGATGATATCTTTATTGGGTGTTTGGCTATAGTTATGTAGCCAAATATTTCTGTCATTTCTTGTTCTCCACTGGGCACAACCTGCATGTTAGAGTTGGGACAGTGGAGGGGCAGCTTGAAAAAGTTGGATTTTCATGGAGATGAAACAGGATGCATGGTGTAGTGCCACCTGGTAGAACTTTATGTGACATCTTTCGGAGGCAGTATCTCAGCCTATATATGGTTATTGTGTGTCTTCAAGTGATTTCTGACTTATGACAACCCTAAGGTGAATTTATAACAGGGGTTTCTAGGCAGAATTTATTTGAAGAGGGTTTTCCTTACCTTCCTCTGAGGCTGAGAGAATGTGACTTGCCCAAGATCATCCAGTAGGTTTCCATGACCAAGAGGGATTCAGACCCAGTTCTCCCAGTGTCCTAGTTACTCAAACCGCTGCACTACACTGATTCATGAAAAAGGTGGATTTTCAGGGAGAAGAAAAAGGACATGTGCTATATTTCTACATGATGGAACATTATGTGACATCTTCTTGAAGCAGGATCTCAGCCTATATATTATAGAGTCACCCCCAGTTGCTGTTAAACACAAAAAGATAGAGCATATGTTGGTGATATCAGGAGGAGGGGAGAGGGATAATGTTCAATCAATTCTTTATTACAGTTCAGAGACCCAGCAAAATCAAATTCACAACATATAAAATAAATTAAAAGCACAAAAACCATTAGTCAAAGAGGGATAATGTTAGGGAAGTGTAGGTGGGTTGAGGATAGTGCTTAGTGCTCTTTTGCTGTACTTTTAAAAAATAAATAAATAAGGTAAATCTCATTTTAAAAGAAAATGTTTTCATACAAGAACAGCATTATATTTATTAAACGAAACTGTCAATTGACATGCACACAGAGAATGTCTATATACCCTAAAGGCTCCAGATCCTGTCTGCTCTTGGAAGCTAAGCAGGGTCAGCCCTGGCTACTACTTGGATGAGACACTGCCAACAAATACCATGTGGTGTAGGCTATAATTCAGAGAAAGGAACTGGCAAAACTACCTCTGAGTATTCCTTGCCTAAGAAAACCCTATGAAATTCATGGGGTTGCCATAAGTCAACAGGCAACATAAAGGCATACACCTTGGTGTGTGTGTGTTAAATGTTACCTGCAACCATGTGGTAGATGAGCATTTACATAACTCAGTGTCATAGACAGGGATACAACTCCTGACAACAAAACCAGCACTTTGCCAGGGGATAGTAGCTGATTCTGAAGGAAAGACCACTACTGTTGGCCCTCCCTAGATATCTCAGTCATTTAAGTGTTACTTCATCCATGCAGGAGTTCTTATCTGAAGAGTGACAAACACACCACTAAAGAAATGTTTAGCAAGTCTCTCTCAGGATTAGGAATCAACGCAGTAAGCCAAGTTGACATTCTCCCTCCCCTGGCAGGATGTATAGGCTTCTTTATCAAGCCATTGGCAGGACTGGAAGCAAGGAGGATAAATTGAAAAACAAAGCTATTATAATCTGAACAGTGATTCTCATTCTTCGTCAACCATGCAGTCTCAGAAGTAATGAAATGTCAGGCATTCTCATTTTACAAATCTCTTTACATGAAGGAAATGAGACTCCTCTATATTTTCCTTCTATATTGGAAAAAAAACCCACAAAAACTCACTACTAAGTTTTGTGAGAACAATTTTTTTATTCTCACATAATCACTTCCTGATATACCCAGATATCAGGCAGTATAAACAGAGTTCAGTCTTACAGGATCTATTTTTGTTCTTTTCAGAGGCAGCCAGAGGATTCCCCACCAGTGGGGCAGAGAATCTTTTCTAGGTTTAAATGAGTTTTCAAAGTTGTTGAGATTATTTGGGGGGCTTTTTCAGCACCTTGGATAGAACCTTTAAAGCTTGAAAAATTAGGGATCAATACAGTAACTGGTGTGTGCATTCACTGCTCCAGTGATATGCAAGCCAGCAACCACCCATGACCCTGAGATCTACCAAGCAGAGTCAAACCCCCTCCAAATGATTCAATATCAAGTAAATTCTCTACCTCTACCCATGAACACTAGGATACATTATCTACATATGAGTTGTTACAGTGATGGATTCTCGCACAACACTCAGCAGACTGTAGAGCCGAAAAGGACCTGGTCAAAAGCAACCAAACGGTACTTCTATTTTGTTCTGTTCCTAGAAGACAAAGTTAGCAGAGGCAGAACAATGCAGATTCCCCCCAATTGCAGCCCTATTTACTTTTGTTAAAGCATTGGAACTCAGAAACCCCCAGGCGGATACTGCAAATCACCCATACATCTACCGGTAGATTCTGATGGATTGATTAATTAGTTACATTTATAGTCCTAGTAAGCCATGAAACTCACAGCATGGCAATCATGGTTTATGATTCAGTGAACTGTAAAGCTAAAGTACTCTTTCCAAGATCTTGTTTAAGGACTTCCAGAAAGATGCTTCAGTTTTATTTCACAGTGATCACCTGCCTTCATCCTCAGATCATTCTGCTTCTCTTTTCACAGGAACTGCACCATGACCTCCTTCCTCTTAGGCATCATGGGTTTTGAAATTGAAACCTTACTTTACGTGCCACCATGGCAGCATTCCAAAGCATAAGGCAACTTGTCTTTACTGGGTTGCAACATTTTTTCAGTTGTTGGGCACAGGGAGATGCTACAGCTGCCAGTTTAGCATGAGACAAACATGATTCTCCTAGTCAGGGGCAACTCATTATGAGGTAAATACTTGTTATCTTTTAGACATCCTACCCAGCTTCACAGCTAGCCTAGTCAGGCAGCTTTGCCAACTAGCTCCCCAATCAATCCATCTTTCCACACTCAGCCTACCCTACACAGCAAATTTGATGTCTATTTGATATAATAGCCATCTTTTAATACCAGGAGGATGTGACGTAGAAGATGGATCAATTTTCTTTTCTGCTTTTCCACAGACTAGAAAACAAACCAATGGATTGAATTACAAGAAGAGATTCTTTTTAAACATCAGGAAAACCTTCTTGACTATAAGAGCTGTTTGACAATGGAATGGACTGCCATGAGTGGCAAGCTCACCTTCTTGATGGTCTTTAAACAGTTGGTTTGCTCTTTCTCACAAGTGATTTAGTTGTGCACAATTTATTTTGTAATTATATGACATAGTTTTATATTTGTATTACACCTTCTTTCCCGTGTGTGTGTGTGTTTATATTGTATGCCTTTGGTTTGACTGGCTGTTTTTTTGTTATTTTATTTGTAAAGTGCCATGTACATTGATGGTTGTTATTATTATTATTATTATTATTATTATTATTATTATTATTCCTGCATGACAAGGGGTTGGAGTAGATGGTTCTTGTTATCCCTTCCAATACTATGATTCTAAAATTACATGACCAATGTTCTGGACAATGTAGGCTATATGGTCCTGCATTTCCCACCCAGGCCTAATTTTGTTTCACACATGCTAATGGTCTTCTTGTCTGCTTTGGTTACAGTCTCAATAGACCAGAGTTTGCCCTTAGAAGGAGGAACAACCAGAGGAAATAAAAAAAAAAAAACCAGCTACATGAGTGAGTCAGATGGTTATTAACAATCAGAGAGTTGCCTACATGCCTCCACCTCTGCAGCACTATATAAATTCATTACTATAATAATGAGCTCTCCAGCTAAATGGAAGTAACACAGTCTATCAGAGGGTAAAGAGATCCTCCAGAAGGCATTTGCAAATAGATTTCAGGCAAGAATACAACATCAGAGTGTCTCTCCCTATGTCATAAGAAATGTTTTATAATCTAATTTCAAGAGTACAGTTCTGCTTAGAATGGTGACACATTGGCACAATGCAAAATTCAACTGATTTTTTTTTAGCCCTTTTTACTCACAGATGTTGCCATGGCAACATCTTTGGCTGAGGAATTGGGAAAAGCCAGCTGTAGGCTGAGAGACAGCATGCAATCAATAATGGGAAAATAAATCAGAAAATTAAGCTGGTAGGCCTGTAATAAGTAAATGGTCCCTTCTGAGGTGCCCCTTCACCTGCACAGTGACACAATATCAAAATGTACTTCTGTTAGAGAGCTATTGGGGGGAGGGATTCCCTAAAGGTACACCAGGATCCAGATCTGTAAGAGGAACAATTAATTTAAAGGGAATCTAGATTAAAACCCTAAATGTACTGTATTTGCACTCCCTTACTTCCATTGTTTCCTGAAACATCATGAAGAGGCTCTGTTGTGTCAGTGCTACAATGAACAACTACGCAGGAACACTAACTATGATATCCTTCACTCAACACCTATTTCATTTTTCTTTGGTTAAGTCAGAAAGATGCGCTTGTAATTGTAATTCCTGGGTAAGCCATTGCCATTCAATCTGCAAACTAGAGTTTTTTGTTCCATACAAAATCTTCTAGAGTTCCAAAACTCTAGAGCTCATTTCACTACAAAATCTTTCAAGTGTGTAACTATAGGAGAGAAGTGCTGTAGGGCTCATTCTTAATTAAGAAAGTGTAGTGTCCAGACCACTCATCCTCTACATTACTCATATGGAGCTGAGAAATTAACTTGGGAATGTGCTTCAAATTCAGTGATGGTTTATGGTTTCCATGTTAGTGGGGCCATGAATCCACTCTGGGGGTGGATTTACACTGGCCAGAATACTCTGGGATGCTCCCAGAGTATTCTGGCCCTGAAGCTGCACCAAATTTCCCCACATGAGTCCCAGTGCTGGTGCCGCTGATGAAAGTCACTCCCTCTATGGTCAAAAACAAGGCATCCAGCATTGATCAAATGGCTGGTTGTCTTCTTATGACCTCAGAGGGAGCAACTCACAGCAGCAGAGATGGTACTGTCTGGCACAGTGGGATGATGTGTTAATAGCTACCTGGCATTGCTCCAGATTTCCCTGAAAGATCTGGAGTAAATGGTGAGTATTTTAAAACTAGATTAAGACAGGGATGGCCTGGAATCAGTGTGGAACTAGCCTCCCTATGTGTAGACATTCCACATTTAAATAGGGCCTTGGGCCCTAACTCATGTGGACAGGGCAATGTGAAGGTGGAGGAAAACTGGTGAAAATGGACTGTGTAGACATGCTCTGGGTTCTAAAGGAGTTGTCCAAGGTGCTGAAACCTATTTCCCCAAATATGTTGCATGCCTTAAATAACTCCTTTAGAGTTTTCATCACTCAAATCTGGCACAGATTAACTGCCCCATTGACATGGGACCAACCAGCAGCCACTGTTCAAATTCTTCAGCAGTATACTAAAGGTTATGAAGATGAAACACACTTCTTTCAAGGAATCCTTTGATACTCAGCAATGAAGTTGCTGTGGTTATTCACACTGAAAATGATGGCCCTCACTTTTATTTCTCACAACCTCTTTTCCATAGCTATCAGAAATAGTAAATATATAGAATAAATGAATTTTAAGTCTTGCCTTATTTTTGGCTTTTTTTTTGCTGTTGTTGTTGTTCCAGGGCTTTTTGGCTTTTTAGCTTCTGTGTCATGGCCAGGACTTATTTAAATACATGTTGGAGTAGGAGGGGAGAACTTTCATCCAAATTAATTAAGTTGGCTTTCAGTCAGGAGAGGACAGTTGAAGAGAAGAGCTCCTCCTCCTGAAATGTTTATCACTCAACCTTCAGCCATAACCTTGGCAATGGATTTGATTTAGATGACAAGCTGCGTCTGAGTGAAGGTTATAAAGAGACCAAGCCCACAATTCTCTACACACACTTACTTTAGCAATAAGTGCCATTGAACTAAGTGAGTCTTCCAAGTATACATGGTTAGAACTGAGCTGAATATAAGTCAACTACTCTTATTGGGAATACTTCAGTTACATATTCAATACCTTTATGGGATTGTATTTCAGTCTTCCCCATAATGCTGTTCCCGAATCAGCACTGAAACTCCAGCAGTAAGCAGAACGAATACTAAGGAGTTGGAGAGGCCACCCACAAAGGAAATATTAGATCGAATAACTCAACAAACTGAACCCCATGAAATGTTGGACATGGAAACTGAAAACAGTGTAATACCAGAAGCTGAAACGGATTCTGAGGAGATGTCAGATGCTGAAACAGACGTTGAAAAAACTGATCCAACTGGGAAGACACCAGCATTCATGCGTGCTAGAGCTTTCCAGTGTACACCGTTGTTGGCCACGCCACACACTTTGAAAGTGGCTGTCTCCAGGTCTCCTACCAAACAGCATTCTGTTAAACGGGCTTCAAAGCGATCTGAGAGAGTGCACAGAACAAAACGTGAGCCAGCACTCCCCAGCAGCTATATAAAAACATTATTTAGCCATTATGTGAGGTTGCCAGTTCCCAAGGATGCTTTCAAGGCTATTGAGAGGTGTGTGAAAATTATCCTGGCCTCAGGTACTCCCACCCCAATGTTCTTTTCGTGGCCCTATCTATTGATGGAATGAAGAATATTGCTATGGGCCAATGTTATGTTTTTGTATTATGTTTTAAATTTTCTGATTGTGATTTTAAATTTTATTGATTTAATACTGTTTTAAGGAGGGGAGGGAAATGTTTTTGACTTTATGTATGATTTTACTGTTGTGAGCTGCCCGGATTGGGTTTCCCAAAGGGCAGGATACAAATAAATTATTATTATTATTATTATTGACTGGCCAAAAGGGCTGGCCTGGGGGTGGAGTCAGGGCAACCACATGCCAGATGTCCTGACTCCACCCTGATGCTGCCATCATGCCATGTGCCCCACCACATGGCAGGAGCCATCAGAGCACTCCCTTGGTGCAGTGTTCAAACATGCTGTACCAAAGGAGTGTGGAAAAGCTGCCACCATAGTGGCAAGGGAGGCTTTTTGCCACTCTATAAAGGAGCAACATTTGCCAGCTCTTTTTAGAGCAGCAAAGTGCCAGATTGGGGCCACTACATGTGGTTGCCATGGCCCTGATCCACTGCCCCTTAGGAGCTGTCTGTACAGCCCCTAAGTCTTACATTCTAAGTATTACATTGCTTTACATTGTAAGACATCTTTTCCCCAACTTCCCATGTCAGCTAGCTATGAGAAGCTTATAAGAAGGATGTCATGACAGTAGCCTTTTCTAATGAATATTCTTTTGAGCCCAGTGATAGCATATATCCAGCATGATTAGTATCTGTTTATGGCCATAACCTCCATTAATTTATCTGAAATCCCTAGTGGCCATCCCCAGACAGTATCTTATGGGAATGAATGCCCTAAAATATGATGTGATTAGTGGAGTGTTTTACAGAACTACATTGGTAACTTCATCAAGATTGCTATTTGTGTTAATATTAGTATTATTCCAATTGTAGCATTGAATCAATGCACATGTTACACTTTGGTAATGTAGAAGTGTGAAATGTTCCAAATAATTGACAGAAAGTGGAAGGTACAAAGTGTTAATTCTCCAATTCTTAAATTAGTTTGGGAAATGAACCAGAATTGAGGAGGACAGAATGCAGTGAGAATGGGGCAGCAGTTAGAGGGCAGAAAAGGAGTAAAAACAGAGATTCTCTCATTCTAGATTTTAACAGCATGTCAGGGAATTCTTTTTGTTTGTCAAAGACAATAAAACATTCTGTCTTATTAAGAACCCTAGCTTTAATTGTTGTTTTTAAAGTAAATAGACTGCAAATCTTTAGCAGAAGTGCATCATCAAAACCTAAACTCTAAATTTCTGCTCATCCCCACCCCCAAAAGAGTTTCCAGGAATCAGGTAATGGGCTTTTTCATTCTTCATGATTTCTGCCTACTCCCATCGATCCAACACCCTAGCTCTACAAATTCACTAACTAGTAAGTACATTGACTTTTCAAATGAACACAGAATTAAGATTTTGATTTTTAAATAAAAGAGAACTGCCTGCAAGTGATGAGGCATTGTGAATTTAATCATTGAATTAACAGTAACTATATACATGTGCAGGCACTTTTATGCTGCCCTTGATAATTGCAAGGATTTATATTTAATTATGCACTTTATCGCTGCCTATGAGAGGTGAGAAGCAGTCAGTCTGTTTCCCCTCAGATCCTTTGACAAATTCAGCTATTGTTCTCCCATTATCTGCTTTACTTTAGAGTACATCCCATTTTAAGAAATGAGGTGATTTATATAAAAAGGTGGTGAGGATTTCCCCCCTCCTCCTTCTCCCAATATGAAGTGTATTTACTGAAGATGAGGTGTAGTGTTTCCTTGAGCAACTTTTATAGCACCAAAATGTATTTGGACAAGAACAATTTAAACCAGATTTGTGTCTACAATTACACATATTTCTCCCTTCTTTTTTCTTTCACCTTGTTCCCCTTGGTTTTTATTTCACTTGTATTGTTTGAAATGGGGTTTGTAACACAGCTTACCTGCTTCAGCTTTGTGGCAAATAAGATGAAGTTTCACTTTATAAGACAGGTACAACATTATCTTGTGACACATACATTTATAATTTGAAAAGAGACCTCCAGGTTTCATTCTTTTTTGTTCTTAGTGGAGGCAGATACCTCCTGGAATGAATCATCACTGGCTTTTCCTTTGGAATTATCCACAGTCTGAAGACATTTTGTTATGGGTGCAGCACTATGGATAACTCAGTATAGGATAATACCCAGAAGAGGTTCATTGCACCTCTGATATGGAAGCCAACAGCCACTAGTGCCTTGGAGGTCTTGTTGGCACCTCATAGACAAGATTGTGTGCAGTTGCCTTCTTATCTTCTGGAGTTGCTTCTGCATTGTCTAGCAAGACAATCTGAGGGATTTACTATAGACTGAATATATCAACCATGCCTAAAGGCCATTAAGGGATGAAGGCAGCAAAAAGACCAGAGTGCTCCAAGTGTTTATGGAAATAACTGGTCTAGACAGCAGGACCACCAGTGGATGACACCAGGACCACAAACAGAGGAGATGACCTGGTATACACATTTCTCAAAGGCTAGAGCCTACTTGGTACCCAAGTCTTATAACTGCTTGTGCAGCACATCTACCAGAAATGGGAGGCATCTTCTATGTCACACACACACACACACACACACACACACACACACAACTACATACTGTTTGTACAGTTCCATCAAAAATTATGCAGATCAAAAAGACTATTTGTCCTGTTGAAAAGTCAAGCTGGTATTATAACAGCTGATGAAAAAAGTGGCTTTTTTTTTTAAAGTGAGTAGTCCAGGCTCCTTTCAGACCTTGATCGCTATTTTCTCAATTCTCATTCCCCTGACGAAAACATTTCCTACTGACTATACAATGACTCTTTATTGTTCTCTAGTGTTCCCATGCAGAGAAAATAATTCTTTAACAATGATACTTTTTCCTGAAAATTTGCAGTTGGTGTTATGATCAGGTGGTGATGCCAAAAAATGTGCAATATGATTATCTTAAGATTGTTTATCCCATGTTTCAATTCCCCCCCTCCCCGGTTTATGTTTTCTTTGTTGTTTTCACTCAAAATAGTTTTGCTAAACTCCACAATGTGGGTGAAGAATCATTCTAATACTCTTTTGCATTCTGCCCAGCTAGAATTTTCTATATCTCTGTGTAGGATAATTTATGTAATGGAGGAGGACTCTAAGCAAAACAAACAAACATATCAACACATGCATGCACACAGGAAAAATGAACAGATGCTCATAACAATACAATACATAAAACAAACCTCTTGGTGCACAGTCTCATATTGCACACCGCTGTACCCCCCCCCCTCCCACAGAAAAATCAGTCAGACTAGTGTTCTGGGCATTGGAATCACTATTTAGTAGATTCCTCTGAGGCTTTGAAGTGAGCTGTTCCCTGCTCAAAACTTTCTTAGGTCCTGGCCACATAATTTTAAATTATATATCATTTCTCTTTTGCAATGTAGTTTGCAATCTTGTTGTTTAACAGAACCAGCCCAATTATGCATTGGGTTGAAACTCTGCTTCTTAAAGTGCAATTTTATTTTGTGGCCAATTTTAAATTTAATAGTAGTAATTTTGTTGATGGCATACATTCCAGTTTTGGATATTGCAGAACGAGATAATCAGTATCTTGTTGCACAACATCTTCTTCCCCTCCATGCCTGGAGCTTGCTGTCATGGATATTTACTGGCTGGAGGTTGGGAAGTACTAGAGATTTGAAAAAGTCACATCAGCTCCTGGCTGCAAAACTGAATGCCTCATTCTCCCTATTCCTCCTTCCACCAGTAAATGGCTCTAACAGTTTGTTCTAAGTTGCCTTCCAGAAGTACAAGGGACATAACAATGTGAGTCCAGAGCATATCGCTGTGTCTGCACAATGTAGGATGCCAACCACAGCCTTCAGTGAGAGAAGTGTCAGAGGTGGTTGCCTTGAAGGTAGTGCTGAGTTAAACACTTCATGATATTTTCTTGGAGTTGTTCTTTAGAACTACCAGCTTTGGAAGCCAACAGAGAAAAGAGGCATGATTTGTATATAGCAGTGGAACTAATTTGGGCCTTGCTGAATTCAGTGCTAATATATCTTTCCCTCTCTGGGATTAAGTTGGGGAAATGGCAAATGGCTGCAGTGAAACTATAAGATCACAGAAGAAAACTGCCTTCAATCACTAAAGAAACATTTAGAAATCAAGTAATAATGTGATAAAGGAGAATTTCACCATACACATGGTGTATGTATAGACATCTAAAAAGTATGTATAGACATCTAAAAAGACAGATAGCCCATGTGAAAAAGAGAGGAGGAACAAGTCTGACAGCATTCACTTTCCTAGTAAATTCCTCCATGATTTTGGTTACATAGCTGTAGAACTCAATGATTGCAAGGCATTATGTGAGTTCACTAACCTCCTTCCACACCCCTGAATATTCAGTCTAAGCCTAAAAAATAATGACTTCCCCAAAGTCAAATCTTGAATCTGTGAATAAGAAAACTAATGGCTTGTCATTCAGAGGCAAGGTTCAACAGTATGTAAACAATACATACATGTCCTATCATCCCAAATCCATCACAATTTCCAACATAGCTTCTGATGCTCCTGAAGGCAATAGCTATGCCTGTTAAAAAGAAGAACATCCAAATGCCAGCTTATTCATTTGCTTAGCTAATATAATATAGACAAGAAAATGCTGCCACTTCAATTACAGCAGCCAGCTGATAATTACTGGAATTGCTCATAGCATATAGGGCTAAACTGTGCATAGTATTAAATACCTAGCATGCAGCTGAGCTTGTCTTTTTTTTCTCATTAATGTTGGTGTGTGCCTTCAAGTCCTTTCCAACTTATGGGAGCCCTAAAATGAACTTATCATAGGATTTTCTTGGTGAGATTTGTTCGGGGGGTGGGTGGGTGTTGCCTTTGCTTTCCTCTGAGGCTGAGAAAGTGTGACTTGACCAAGGTCACCCAGAGGGTATCCATGGCTGAGCAGGAATTTGAACCTTGGTCTCCATAGCCCAACACTCAAACCATTGCACAACACTGGCTCACTTCAAATAAATGCATGCTACAAATCTGATCTAGATTAAGACCAACACACAAAGTAAAAGAAACTTAAACTTTCCTCCCTACCAACTTTTTCCCTTCATTGTTTCTCCATTTATATACACACCAGCTGAGTGTAGGGTGTGGAAGCCATTTTTAAAAAAAGAAAACAATAAATCATGAGGATGGTTTAAGCTACCATCCCTATCTAGGCATCGTGGTCCCAATTTATATTGGGACCATCCATGAGCCTCACCATTTTCTTGATCTGGCCCATCAGTACTCTAATGGGGATCATGGATCTTTGCCTCCAGTTGATTCTGCTGCTGTTGTCTGTTCTCCACCAAATGGTCCTAGGGACCCATTATCCTGTGGCTACACAGCCACCAGCAACACACCTATGCAAGTTCTGCTGTAGATGTACACTTGCTAAGGTCACTTTGAAAGGCTCCCCTTTCATGGTGTAACACTGTCATAATCTGGAGTAGCCTGACCCTTAGGCCATGTCTCTGGGGGTGGATTATGGGGCTCGATAGTTGGGGGGGCACAGCAGGACCAATTATCCTGAGGTCCCACACACACAGATACACAGTAGTTCCCCTCTGTCATAGGACAAAGCTCTGCTTGCCACATAGTCTCTGATTTGCATTCATTCATTTATATCCTTTCTTTCTCCCAGTCCTTCTGCCCTCAGGTACAGTGAAAGACCATCTTTCTGCACATGAAATGAGGAGCATCCCCTTGTCTTTCCCATCATAAAATAAAATACCTTGGGCCATCTGTGACTTACACATGACAATCCCACCCCACTGATGAGTTTCCAGCAGCATGAGCTAACTGCTGAACAGATACACACCAGAACCTTTGCATTTTCTCCAGTTGCCTTTGCAGGAAGAATTGAAATAGTTGGAAATTATTCTATTTATCCAGGATTACCTCTTGTAAAGATAAAGTACCTATCATACTATCTATTAAATGGCCTCTCAAGTGCCTTCTTGGTCAGTTCTTTCTCTTTCTGTCTTTCTCTCTGTCTCTTTCTCACCCTCCACAAATACACACACACATACATTTTCAGAGGATACTTGTCTATGGTGCCTTACTATAAATAAGCTGGGACATGTAGTGGTAACTATGGTAACCCATAAGCTTCAAAAACTGATGTATACAAGGTTTCCAGAAGGCTGCCCTGGAGTTTACAATGGTACCTTATGTCTTTTTTAAAAAATTACATCACTCCAAGATCTGTATTTCTCACTTGACACAATTATTCTTTCTTCAGAGTGTGTGTGCACCATGTATTTTCTTCCCTGCCTCCCTGCTTCATTCTTTATAGAATGTGGAAAGTGTGAATAGCATGTGAAAGATAATTTATGGTATTCCTTTCCCACCTAGGTTCAAGAACACTTCAAAAGAAACTTCTCCAAAGGGAATAAAGCATGCAAGAGTATTTAATTTCTCTTCAAAATTTGCTGTGATGAACATGCTTTTTTTAAAAGAAAAAAAGACTATCTAGTAATTTCATTTATTGGATTACCAGAGGATGAGAGCCTTTTGCCATTTTTATTACTATGCATTACATTTAATAATACTAATATAGATGACCTTTACAGAGTGAAAGATCAATACAAATGAATTAGAAAAAAATATGTGAAGGAAAATCCTAATTGTAGTCAATAAATGCCAGTACTCCTGAGGGACTTCTCCAGTATCATTTGCCTGCTACAAAGAATAATCTCTTTGCTACCCATTTATAAAAGCAGGGTGTGGGTTAGCATTATAGTGATCCCTGCAAGCTCCTCAGTTTTATTCATAAGGAAGATATTCAGATATTTTTTTCCTCTACAAGACTCATTAGTGGGTCCTGAAAGACCAGATTGGATTAGTTAGGAATTCTTTCATTAAAACCTTGTCAGGATAGCCTTGCCCTCTTCAGGCTTAGAGTCCCTATTTAGAAAAGGCTATGAAATCATTTAACCCATTTCCTCAATTGGGGATAAACAGTTGCTACTGTCAATAAATCCATTATCCCTCACAGCCTGTATTTCTTCCATGTGTCGGCATCTGGTCCTCTCAAGTTAGCGTGAGTATTCCCATCAACAGAGTTCATGACACAAAGTCAGGCTGCATCCGCACTGCAAAAATAATTTGGTTTGACACCACTGAATGCCATGGCTCAATGCTATGGAATTCTTGGAATTGTTTTTTGTGGCACCTACCCAGAATTCCATAGCATTGAGCCATGACAGTTAATATGGTGTCAAACCTTATGCTGTGTGGATGCAGCCTCAGAAGCCTGTCTTAGTGTGGTGACCCATAAGTATAGCCCAGGATTCTTTCCCCTTCCTAGCTAGTATGAGTGCAGTGATGTGCTGAAATGGCTACAGTTCTCTCTAGTAGAGAAGGGTTAAACTAAGGTGGCCACAAAGCCCAAATCAATAAAAGAAGCAAATCTGTTTGGTTGCATATATACCAGTTCCATCTAGCAGACTCACAAGAGCACATCTTTCACACCTTGGGAATTCCATCTACTTCCAGGAGGCTAATGATGTGAAGAAATCCATTTGTTTGCATATAAACAGCATAAGAATTTATATTTATAATGACACTATTTCCCCCTAGGCCTTTTAGGGGAAATTCTGAGGCAGACAAAAGAAATAAATAGGTTCCTGCATTACTCCTTGCATTTATCAAAGACATCTGTTCTTACTACTTTCAACAAAACATTTTTGAGGGGACATTTATGGGCTAGAAAGAAGAGCAGAGCCATTCAAAAGGAGCAAATCAGTAACAAAAAAAGGGGGGAGGGAAAGGGAAAGGGGGGGAGAAAAAAGAGGCTACCCATATAACAGTAGCCTTGTGAAGGAACACATTACATGTTAAGCTACAGAATGTCTACTTTTGTTTTCAAGATCTACCACATTTTAAAGGGAGGTACATGAGCAGTAGTTGCACATCACACAGCAGACTGTTTATTTGTCATTTATACTGACAGTTACCACTTTTAAGGTGCTGCACTATTCAAAGTTATCTGGTGCCTCCATAGCAAGTTTAGATTCTTGTAGAAAACACAGCTTAGCTGGAAACTCAGGGATTAGCTGGTAAAAAGATCACCCAGCACAACTGTTCTAATGGTTAAGATAAGATGGCAGAAAAGTCAAAAAGGGAGCAGAGCTGATGTAGAATAAGTGAGTACCCATGCTGTGCCCCCTTTCCTAGACCAGGGATATAGCCACTATGCCACCACAATGTTATGAAAGTCCAAAAGAGGTTGGACCAAGCATCTTCCAGGAGTACTTCCATTGTGTATTTCTGCACAGCAGAGGGTTGGATTAGATCACCCTTATGGCCACTTCCATCTGTAAAATTCTCTGATCCTAAAATATTCAACCTATTTTACAGCAAGAATAAGAGTTATGTTGCAACTAGGGGGATGTCTCTGAGAGTCACCATGAGAGTAACCATGAAGAGTTTGTTGGATGTCAAGTGCTATAAATATTATAAACTTTTGTAGGCTAGAGCATACTATTATTTTTAATTAAATTTTAAACAATGACAATAGATTTTATGATAAACAAATAAGCAAGCAATGATAATCAGGGTTTCCCCTCTACTTTTTAGTCTAACTGGAGTTGTGTCATCTTGAGATTATTTTGAAGTTAAATGGTTGTATTTCTGAAGTTAATGACTTTAAAATATAAACATGAATGACCTGGAGATATGATTTCTCATCAATATGTCTGGGGAGGTAGGTTTTGGCCTGAGAAGGCTTATACCTTTTAAAATGAATACACTTTTAAAATAAGTACATACTGTATTCTTTAAAATGTTACATCCCACATATTATTCTTCTCCTATGATACTATAATAATAATAATAATAAATTTTTATTTGTAACCCACCCCTCTGCACAGCAATCGGGGCAACATACAACAAAGTTAAAAAGACAACAGTGAAAACATTCTTCCATCCCATACCCTAGCCCTCCCACATCTTAAAACTATATTAAACTACGATAGAATTAAAACCAAATTAAACAAAATTAAAATACAATAAAAACAATTTTTGGCAAACATGCCGAGGCGGCAGGGGGATGAGAAGCAGATCACCTCCAATTACCTCCAATTTGCTGGGGAGTTATTCTGGGAAGGCCTGCCAGAAGAGATCTGTCTTTACTGCCTTTTTAAAGACAGCAAGAGTGGTAATAAGACGGATCTCGTCCAGCAGGCCATTCCATAGTCTGGGAGCAGTTGCAGAAAAGGCCCTCTGGGAGGTCTGCGAGAGCCTAGTTTTCATGGGCTGCAGCAGATTCCTCCCAAAGGGCCGAAGTGCGCGGGGGGATCATACGGGGAGAGGCGGTCCCTGAGATAAGATGGACCCAAGCCATGTAGGGCTTTAAAGGTTAAAACCAACATCTTGTACTGTGCCCAGAAACTAATTGGCAGCCAGTGGAGGGATTTAAGCACAGGTGTTATATGCTCCCTCCTGGATGTTCCGGTGATTAGCCTGGCTGCCATGTTTTGTACCAGTTGGAGTTTCCTGGTTAGGCACAAGGGCAGCCCCATGTAGAGTGTGTTGCAGTAATCCAGACGTGAGGTTACCAGAGCATGTACCACAGTTTCCAGATCCCTCATATCCAGATAAGGGTGCAGTTGGCGTATCAGCCGAAGCTGATAGCAGGCACTCCTGACCGCCGCATTCACCTGACTAGTCATGTGAAGAGATGAATCTAGGAGTACCCCCAAGCTGCGAACACAGACCTTAGAGGAGAGTGTGACTCCATCCAGGACTGGAGACTGTGTTCCCAAATCTGGTTTCGGGGCCGTAACTGCCAGTACCTCCATTTTATCTGGATTTAGTTTCAATTGTTTTTCCTCATCCAATCCATTACCAATCTGAGACAGTCATTAAGAGGAGAGATGCCATCTGAGGTCTGAGTCGATGATCTGGTCATGGAGAAGTATATCTGGGTGTGATCAGCGTACTGAAGACACCGCGCTCCATGCCTCCGAATGATCTCACCCAGCGGCTTCATATAGATGTTAAATAGCATCGGGGACAGGATGGCGCCCTGAGGGATGCCACAATTAAGCTCAATTTTAGAAGAGCAACTGTCCCCGAGCCTCACTCTCTGGGATCTGCCCGAGAGGAAGGAACGGAACCACTATGGACTGACATAGCTAGTTCTCTATTTGTACATGAAAATTAGCCAAAAATGAGTTATGTCAAACTACTTAAAAGAGCTCTTAAAAAACAGAAGTGTTGCCACATATCATGAGGTTCTTCATCTGCTCAGCCTGAGCCAACATGAAATAGAATTAGCACAGGCTTTCATAAGGGCACTTTTGAGGATATTTTTTAAATAAAACAGTTAATATACTGGGGTCAAAAGTGACTGTAAGTGGTCCTGATATTTTCCCCTGGACTGTGTGCAGTCTATTGTTCTCATAAATTTACTATGGAGAGTTTTATTATTAGAAAGTGGAAAGTCCATTCTAAGGTCAAATTCACACAGGGTTCATGTGACACTGTGTGCACCTGGAAATAGATTGGCATTCACAGGTTTAAATTCTTGTTTCATATGACTCAAGCACACAGCCAAAGTCATTCCTGCTATTGCCAGATCCTTTTTATTTGCACTTTCAAAGACACAATTTAAATCAGTTCCAATTGCAGTCACTTCTTTGGGATGTCTTCCTTGTTTTAGTTCTCCTCCCATTCTGGAGATTTTTTTTCCCCTCAACACCAAAGTCCTGCCTCCTTTTATTCTCCCAACCACATTTATTGGACACATATTCTGATTAACATTTGATGACCAAGCATGGAATAATGAAACCAGACATAGAAATCTGGGTTGAATAAGGGACACATTATTTGACCTATAACCTATTTAATTTATGTTGAACCTGGAAAGGAGCAAACAGGGAAACAACCTAATCTGGGTCTAGTTGAAGCCAGGTGCCAACACTTGACAAACCCCCTCAGCCTTTCCTTGGATGAAACACCTAGGACTCAAGGGTAATCTAACAATTGGGTTGCTCCCCAGCCAGTCATTTACTGGAAGCTAAATCCAGGGCACTGCCACCCAAGTTGCAGGACTCTAAAACCAAGAGTAAATCCCCAGGTTGGCCTCAAGGGTAGACTCCTTTCCCACTTCTCAGTCTTAAGACCTCTTAAGGCCATTCCAGAACCCCACCCTTTACAAAAAGGGTGCCAAGGTGTACACCAAACTCATATATTTTCCCTGCACTACCTGCCAAGGGGAAGAGTCTGCTTAGTCCGTTTCCCCCATCAGGCCAGCCAACATGGCCCTCACTCCCTGTTGCAAATCCCCCAGGAACAACATGTTACTTCTCCCAACAGATGAATGCATTCAGCTCTGTAGAGCTTTGGCCATCAGAAAGCTATGTTGGGATATGGGAGAAAGTGGTCCAGTGGTTCGATCACAGTGTTACAGACTTCCCTATTCCACTTCCATGGGCAAAGTCTCAATGCATCGGGGTCCCCCACAACAAAATTGGCATGGGAAAATTGTCCAAACAAGACTATGCCATCTGCCTTGAATATCAAGGAAAACATACTGAACCTGTAGAATGAGGGCCTTGCTCCTGAGCAAGCAAAAGTTATTCCCACTGAGGCAAATGACCAGAACATATGGGAGAGGCCCACAGCACTCGTGATACACAAGAGGCCATCCATCATGAATACCATGAAGATCATGCAGAGTCTATACTAAACTGTAACAAACAAAACCAGTTAAACACCAACACTATGTCTTGAATGACCATGTATAAGCCTTGAGTTTGGAATATCTCAAACTGTCCATTGTTGAATGTCTCAAGTGCATAACCAACACAGAGGCTGATCAATCCACCCCAATTTAAAAGGAAATGAGTGACCATTTTTTGCTCATGGAAACCCAGTAACTAAAGGGGAGGCTCAGATAGTCACTGTACAAAATTAGTGTGTGGTCCCTGCATAGCTTTGCTCCCAAAGCCCTCATGGTGTCACTTTGCCAAGCAGAAATCTATTCTGATACTGACTAGATCATCACAACGTCTGATGAGACTGCTCTTTCTGATTGTGAATACTTGCTTACCCCAGCTGATGCTTGCTTACCCCAGTTATACATCTTGTAGCAAACCAAAATAATATACTGGACACCAATAACTGAAATAACTGAATTAGATACCCAAGAATCAAGAAGAACTGGAATTCAGCCACTCACCATCAAAATGTCACCCTCAGAAAAGTTCCAAGAACTACATCACCTGTCTGACACCAAGACCAGCCACAAAGCTTGGCTCTATATATCTGCTAAGTAAACCAACATGTAAATGTCTTATGAAACTTCCTTTTTATATACCACATCTTCCCTCCAACATGATAGTCCATTAAAACTGTGTGTATGTGTGTGTGCAAAAACCCTTCAAAATGTTCATGTAGGCCCTTTCATCAGCTAAAAGCCTAAATATGTGCAACCCTATCACATAGTTTTCATCCTCAAAACAATGCAAGAAGGCCCATCAAGGTCATGCAGGACTTAAGACAACCAAATAACTCCTGTCACTCTTGTAGAATGACCTTTAGTTCAAACAATTTGCCATTTGTAAGATGGCAACATTGTTAAACAAGATCAAGTTGTAACCTTAAACAGATAAAGTAAGTTAGTGATATGCTAGCTCCCAAGAGACAAAACATGATGCCAAGCACCCTGCTGGGGTGACTGGTCCATATAAAAGTTCCCCTTCCAATAGAGAGTAAAATAGCTCGACATATTTGGTGTGAACTAGGGAAGTGAAAGGCTAACTTAATGCCACCTTACAGCAGCCCCCCCCCCTTCCTAGTGTCTGCTCACTGAATAGCTAGGTCTAAGGAGCTATGAAAAACTATGAAGTATCTGCTTAGTCCCTTTCCCCCATCAGGCTAGCCATGTTCCCAATGAATTATGTTGTTTACCCATTTTTTTATTACTTTGGGTAAGACAAATAATAAATACAGTGGGCCCGTGGTATCTGCTGGCGTTTGGTTCCAGGACATGCCGTGGATACCAAAATCCATGAATATTCAAATCCCATTATATAGTTTTTACAAGAGGACCTCAGTGTGTGGAATGGATTGTATGGGAGAAGGCGATCCCATAAGTAAGCTGGGCCCAAGCCATGAAGGGCTTTAAAAGTTATAACCAGCACCTTGTACTGTGCCTGAAAGCTAATAGGCAGCCAGTGAAGGGACTTTAATATAGGCGTTATATGGTCGCCCCTAGATCTCCCAGTGACCAATCTGGCTGCCATATTTTGAATTAATTGAAGTTTCCAGACTAGGTGCAAGGGCAGCCCTATGTAGAGTACATTACAGAAGTCAAGTTATGAGGTTACCAGTGCGTGCACCACAGTTTTTAGGTCTTCAAGTTCCAGAAAGGTGCACCGTTGATGTATCAACCAAAGCTGATAACAGGCACTCCTGGTTGTCATATCTAACTGGGTTGACATCTGGAGCAACAGATCCAGGACCACCCCCAAGCTGCGAACACAGTCCTTTAGAGGAAGTATGACCCCATCCAAGACCAGTTGACAAAGCTCCATATCCAGATTAGGGCCTCTAACAGTGAGCACCTCCATCTTATCTGGATTCAGCTTCAGTCTGTTTTTCCTCATCCAGCCCATTACCACCTCAAGACATTCATTCACAGGGGAGATGCCTTTGTTAGTTGACACTTTGGTCCAGGGCATGTAGATATATCTCGGTGTTATCAGCATACTGATATTATAGCCATGTTGTTGTTGTTGTTGTTGTTGTTAACTGCCCTTGAGTCGATCTCGACTCATGGCGGCCCCATGGATGAGACATCTTCAAGACCTCCTGTCCTCCACTGCTCTGCTTAAATCCTGCAATTCAATAGCTGTGCCCTCCTTAATAGAGTCCATCCATCTAGCATGTGGCCTTCCTCTCTTCCTACTTCCCTCCACCTTTCCCAGCATTATTGTCTTTTCCAAAGAGTCCTCCCTTTTCATGATGTGTCCAAAGTACAACAGTCTCAGTTTGGTCATCTTGGCTTCCAGGGAGCTTTTTGGCTTGATCTGCTCTAGGACCCACTTGTTTGTCCTTTTGACTGTCCATGGGATCATCAGCACTCTTCTCCAGCACCACATCTCAAAGGCATTGATTTTCTTCCTATCATCTTTCTTAACTGTTCAGCTCTCACATCCATACATGGTTATAGGGAATACAATGGCTTGTATCATTCTAACTTTTGTGCTGAGTTGTATTTCTTTGCATTTTAAATCTTTTCTAGTTCTTTCATAGCCACCCTCCAACCAACAATTCATGTACATCAAATTGCTAAAAACACATTGAAAGTCTATGTTTTGTTCACTATACTGTTGTTGTTGTGCACCTCCAATTCATTTTTGACTTATGGCTTCTGCTGGTCTAGAACTGAACTGACTTATGGCAACCCTAAGGAGAATTTATCAAAGGGTTTTCTTGACATGTTTCTTCAGAGCAGGGTTGCCATTGCCATCCTCTGACGCTGAGAGAATGTGACTTGCCCAAGATCACCCGGTGGGTTTCCATGGCTGAGTGAGGATTTGAGCTCTGATCTCCAGAGTCATATTCGAAAACTCAAACCACTATACCATGCCTGCCCTCCTTTTGTTTAATATACATACTGTCAGATCCATATGTATGGTTCTGTCATGATATAAGGAATTTAAGGGATGAATATATGAGGGCATGGTGATATGGTGAAATAATGCTGTATAGTATGCAAACTATTGAGAAGTGGATATAAATTATGCTAAATCCAAGCTTGGGAAACAAATGGGAGGGGGAGATGGCCAGCAGTAGAAAAGAGTTGAAGTTTATGACCACAGTCTTTCTGCCATAGATTGGAGCTGTGAAACAGGGATGATTTTCTTCGAGAAGGGAGATTTAAAGATAACACAGGAGGGGAAAGTGGGAAACATGAAGAACCCTTTGATCTGGATCAAAGGGAAGCGATCGAGGATGGAAAGGGGGGCTGGAGGATGGGAATGCTTTTTTGATGGTCCAAGGGGAATCTTCTTCAGTTCTAACACTGAACTGGGATGGGGAACTTTCTGTTTCAATATCCAGAATAAATCTCTAGTTTCTATTACACTACGATGCTGTCTTGGTTATTGGGAACTGTGCTCTCCAATTCTGACACGTACAACATATTCTCTTTAAACATTAAATAAGTGTGCCTTGATGCTAAGATTAAGAGAAATATTTCAGTTGGTACAGCAGAACCTCTGTAAGCTGGCAAGGACTGCACCACAAAAAGCCAAGCCTGGAAACAAAACAAATACCCAACCCAAAACACATGGCTTACACATTATAAACTGCTTAGGGAGTGCTAGTTCATGGACAAGCAGTATAGAAATGTACTTGCTATTGATAATGCTATTGCTATTGCTATAAAAAGGGCCATGAAAGATCCTGTAATGTGATGTGACCCAAGCAAGGCCCTGTGTGCCCAACAAGGCCTGCTAAGGTTCCATCACATCACGAGATGGTGGCCAGTTGGGCCTAACAAGGCCTATAAAGGTCCTGCTTGCCCCCTATGCCCCCTCAGAACAGGCCCAGACAAGGAGTATGCTATTGCCACCCCAGAAACCAAGCCAGTCAGGGTGGGGGCTTTAAAATAAAAGGGGGGAAATCAGGGATGAGGGGGAGGAGAAACTGATGAATTGACTAAGAGCAACCCAGACCTGGTAGAAAAATGATGATGATGATGATGATGATGATGTAGTATTTCTTTTCTGGGGTACAGCATGTTAAAATATAAAGCATGATTAAAAAGAAAACACATAAAACCAGCAGTTAAAATACAAGACTATAAAACCATTAAAGTACACTCATAAGTTATTTAAAATATACAAATTAAAAAGTCATTTTTAAAATTGACTGGGTAGGCCTGCCAGAAGAGTTGTGTCTTTAATGTTGCTTTTAATGCTGTCCATGTTTATAAATAAGTGAGAAATAAATGGGAGACCAATAAAATAAATCAAAGCCCTCAAAGAAAGCAAGGAAAACGCTAAGGTGCTGTCATGCTGCAGAATTAGTGCAGTTTGATATTGCTTTAATTAGTTAACGTCGCACCATGCTATGGAATCCTGGGGTTTCTAGTTTGTTGTGGCACCAGAAGGCTCTGTCAGAGAAGGCTAAATAACTTGCAAAACTACAAATCCCAGGATTTCATAGCATGAGGCCATGGCAATTAAAGTTGTGTCAAGTTGCATTAATTCTGCTGTGTAGATGCAGCCCTAGAAAGACAAAAGCTTAAAGGAAGGAAAGGAAGCAAACTAGAGAGATAAAAGGAGTGAGTAAATGTGAAGGGCAAATCCAAGACTAACAATCAGAAGCTGATGTCTGTGAAGCTAAATCCAAAGAGGGTGCATGAAGAGGCAGCTGGGCCTTAAAAAGCAAAAAGATAATTTCAGATTCAAGGCCTTCTGATTTTATGATGGCCTTAAGAAAGACACTGTGCAAATACTTAGAAATACCAACATTACCACATAGAATCATAGAATCATAAAGTTGGAAGAGACCACAAGGGCCATCCAGTCCTGCCATGCAGGAATCAAAATCAAAGCATCGCTGGCACATGACCATCCAGCCTCTATCTAGAGACCTCCAATCAAGGAATCTCCACCACACTCTGAAGGTGGTGTTCCATTGTTGAATAGCTCTCACTGTCAGGAAGTTCCTCCAAATGTTGAGGTGGAATCTCTTTTCCAGTAGCTTGCATCCATTGTTCTGAGTCCTATTCTCTGGAACAGCAGAAAAAAAGGTAGCCTATCATACCCCTCTTAACTGTCTCTTCTCCAGGATAAACATACCCAGTTCCCTAAGGCGTTCCTCATAGGGCATGGTTTCTAGACCCTTCCCCATTTTAGTCGCCCTCCTCTGGACACGCTCCAGTTTTTCAACATCCTTTTTGAATTGTGGTGCCCAGAACTGGACTCAATATTCCAGGTGGGGCCTGACCAACACAGAATACAGTGGCACTATTACTTCCCTTGATCTAGATACTATACTTTTATTAATACAGCCTAAAATTTCATTGGCCTTTTTAGCTGCGACATCACACTGTTGACTCAAGTTCAACTTGTGGTCTACTAGGACTCCTAGATCCCTTTCATACATAGTCTCTTTAAACCAAGTGTCCCCTATCTTATATCTATGCATTTCATTTTTTTGCTCTAAGTGCAGTACCTTACATCTCTCTGTGTTGAAATTCATTTTGTTAGCTTTGGCCCAGCTTTCTAATCTATTAAGGTCGTTTTGAATTTTCATCCTGTCTTCTGGGGTATTAGTTATTCCTCCTAATTTGGTGTCATCTACAAATTTGAGAAGCATGCCCCCTATTCTTTCAATCAAGTCATTGATAAAGATGTTGAATAGCACTGGGCCCAGGACAGAACCCTGTGGCACCCCACTGGTCACTTCTCTCCAGGATGAAGAGGAGCCATTGCTAAGCACCCTTTGGGTTCGGTCAATCAACCAGTTACTAATCCACCTAACAGTTGTATTGTCTAGCCCACATTTTACTATCTTGTTTGCAAGAATATTGCGGGGAACTTGTCAAAAGCCTTACTGAAATCAAGATATGCTATGTCTACCACATTCCCTTCATCTAGCAAGCTGGTAATTTTATCAACAACAAAAAAAAAAAAGAGAGAGAGAGATCAGATTAGTCTGGCATGACTTGTTTTTGAGAAACCCATGTTGACGTTTAGTGATTATGGCATTCCCTTCTCAATGTTCTCAGACTCTCTGTTTAATGAACTGTTCTAGAATCTTTCCCAGTATTGATGTCAGACTAACTGTGCGATAGTTGTTCGGGATCCTCTTTTTTCCCCTTTTTGAAGATGGGGACAATGTTTGCCCTCCTCCAGTCTGCTGGGATTTCTCCAAGAGTTCTCAAAGATTATTGCCAGTGGCTCTGAGATTACATTTGCAAGTTCTTTTAATATCCTTCGATGTAGTTCATCTCGTCCTGGAGACTTAAATTCTTTTAGGTTAACCAGGTATTCCTGTACCTCCTCTTTACTTATTCTGTGCTGCATTTCCCCTAGTGTGTCCTCTGCTCCATTTTCCTCTGGTTGAACACCCTTTTCCTTTTGTGAGAAGACTGAGGCAAAGAAGGTGTTGAGTAGTTCTTCCTTTTCTCTGTCTCCTGTTAGAATTTCCCCATTTTCTCTATGCAGTGGCCCTACATTTCCTTCTTCTTTCTTTTGCTACGGACATATCCAAAAAAGCCCCTTTTTATTGTTCTTAACCCCTCTAGCAAGCCTGAACTTATTCTGTGCTTTGGCTTTCCTGACGTTACCACTACATGTGCTAGCTATTTGTTTGAATTCCTCTTTAGTGATTTTGCCCCATTTCCATTTCTTATATATCTCTCATTTAAAACTTAGGACGTTATCACACGTGGGCCAGAAAGTGATAATAAAGTGGAAATGAGGCATTCCGAAAATAAACGGAAAATAAACCTTGATTCCACAAATGGCTTTCACACGTAATTACCTTAATTGCGAAATTAAAGTAAGCGCATTTAACGTTCACACACAAGCGAGAAAAGCCCATAAATGTACTAGAAATTAGCTTCTTGCACATGCGCAGATAGAGGAATGCTCGCTGGAACCATGGGAATAGCAGGGAAATGCTTCCAAATGCGCATTTGCTTTTCACATTACGGTAAATGTGAAATTACCTTAATTTCTCATTTGCATTTCCTCCAAACAAACGAATTTCAAAAGATCTCGGTTAACATGGGCCCAATGGTTACCCCCCAGAATATTACAAAAAAATTATGATGCAATTGGCCGCACCACTGTGCTCAGTGATGAATAAGACAGTGGAAGATAATATACCCCCTACTTGGGGTCAAGCTAATATAGCTTTGATCCCAAAAGAAAAGAAGGACAGACAGAATATTCAAAATTACAGACCTATATCACTTTTGAATTGCGATTATAAAATTTTTGCAGGAGTATTGGCAACAAGATTAAAAGCTGTGTTAAAAGACTGGGTTAATGAAGATCAAAATGGTTTTCTACCAGGCAGAAGGCCTAAAAATAATTTGAGAACAGTTCTAGATATAATAGAATGGCATGAGCGGAGGATTGATAAAAAGATAGCCCTAACATTCATAGACTTTGAAAAAGCATTTGACAGGGTTAATTGGAAATTCTTTATCCAAACCCTGGAAAAAATAGATGCGGGACCCACTTTTATAAGATGGATAAAAGCGATATATTCTACTCAGGAAGCCCAGGTGATAGTAAATGGAGAAAAGACAAAAAAGATTGAAATCCATAATGGAACAAGACAGGGATATCCCTTGTCCCTGCTCTTGTTTCTAATTGTATTGGAAGTTCTAAACAATAATATAAGGGAAAACAAAGAAATTAAAGGTCTGAAATGTAGGGGTTTCGAGTTCAAACTGAAGGCATATGCCGATGACCTGTTGGTCATAATGTCAGATCCAGAAGAAAGCATTGAATACCTACTTAAAACTCTAGATGAATTTGGACAAGTTACGGGAATGAAGGTTAATAAAGAAAAAACCATGGTTTTGACTAAAAACCTTACAGAAATAGAAAAACAAAAGTTAATGGAAAAATCGGAATTTCAGGTGAGCAACAAGGTAAAATACCTTGGAATAACTTTGACCTCAAAAAATATTGACATTTACAAAAACAGCTATGAGAAATTAACCAAAGAAATAATTAAAGACCTCAAAGTGTGGAATAAACTAAACTTGTCTTGGCTTGGTAGAATCACCGTGGTTAAAATGAAAGTTCTGCCTAAATTTTTATATCTGTTTCAAAATATTCCAATTATAACCGATAAGAAGGTACTTAAAATATGGCATAAGGAGATCTCTAAATTTGTATGGAGTGGAAGGAGACCAAGGGTCAGTTTCAAATTAATGCAGGACTCAATAGAAAGAGGTGGATTAGCTCTCCCTAACCTCCAGATTTACCATGATGTCAATTGTTTAGATTGGATTTCGGAATGGCTATTGTTAAAGGATTTTAAGATACTTAGTTTGGAGGGAATTGACCTCAGATTCGGCTGGCATGCCTATGTTTTTTACGATAAAAGTAAAGTGCACAAGGATTTCACAAATCACTTTATAAGGAAATCACTTTTAAAGACATGGACTAAATATAAACTGAGAATCTGCCCTGATATACCACTGTGGGCTTCACTGCATGAGGGATTCTATAATAGGGAAAATATTATGCAAGGGAAATGGTTATGCTATAAAGATCTGGTGAATAAATCTGCAAATAAAGGAACCTTGGAGTTTAAGGATCTTGATGTATTACTGAAAGAGGGATACCCAATAGGATGGTTCTTATATAGGCAACTAAAGGAAAGGTTCCTTGTGGATAATAAGACATCGAGGCTAAGAGAAATAAAAACTGATTTTGAGGAGAATTTATTTTCAGATAATGCCCAAAAGATCTCACTATTTTATAAAATTATTTTACAACTGGATATGGAAGAAGAAGTGATAAAAGAAAAAATGGGCCCAGGATATAAAACAAAATATTGGGTTAAATCTTTTGGAAAAAATGTGGAAGAAATCCTTAAAATATACCGCAAGTTGTAGTTTAAAGGAAAACTTTTATAAGATGCAACATAGGTGGCATCTGACGCCAGTTAAGATAGCAAAAATCTATAAGGGGACTATAAATAAATGCTGGAAATGTGAAAAGGAAGTGGGAACTTTCTACCATATTTGGTGGAACTGTAATAAAGCCAAGACCTTTTGGTCTAATATACATAGGACAGTGAAACGGATGTTACAAATACAGACAGAAATGGATCCTAAATTATATTTGCTAAGCATGTGTAAAGATGAAAGGATTGAATATAAATATGGGAAACTTCTATTTTATGCCACTACATGTGCAAGGATAATATACGCCAGTAGATGGAAAACAAATGAAATTCCATCAGTTACAGATTGGCTTAACAAATTGCTTGATTTAATTAAAATGGATAATCTAACCGCAGTAATGAGAGGCTATGACTGGGATGAAATACGGGAAAATTGGAAACCAGTATTTGATTTTGTGAATAAAGCAAATGGGGAAAATGTGTAGAGATAATACTGATAATGATGTATGATATAGAAGGATGGGGAATTTAGGCGATGAAATAGGAAATATTCTAATTTAATTAGTTTATTGATAAATTTATATAGACATAGATGTGATAAGTTTATACTCCTACCTTAGTTGGAAGAAAGCAGGGCAGAATGTATTTAACAATGGATAATGACTTAGGGCCTCGGCAGAGGACTAATTGGGTTGTCTTCCAGGCCCGGAAGAGGAGGGGCAGCCGCACGTTCGGAGCCCCTTCCTCTTTCTGAGGTCGCCCCTGGAAGCGCCGGCCATCCGCATGGCCAGCACTTCCAGGTTGACTTCACGCCGCGGCGACCGCACTCGCCGCAGCATTTGAGTCAGGGAAAGTGCACCCGCCGCTTTTGGGGCGCACTTTCCCTTAAATCTAAAAGGAGCACCAATTTGGCGCTCCTTTTAGATTCTGTGGGGAAGCACCGCGGTGAGGCTGCCTTGGCCCCACGGCGCTGCGGACCAGGGCGTCTTGGACGCCCTCGTCTGCATCCCTTATTAGTTAAGACTCAGGAAGTCACAATGTGAGAATGTTTCATGTTTTTTGATAATAGTATGAATGATTTTTTTTGTTTTTTTTTTTGTTTTTTTTTGTTATGTTAGTTACCTTTATATGTTAGTTAGTTATGCTTGTTTATTGTTTGTAATGTTATTATGTTGTTTACAATTTCTATGTATTTTAGTCAATAAAATAATATTTTTTTAAAAAAAGATCTCGGTTAACACAAGTTTCTGTCCACTTTCTGTCCAGTTTCTGTGCGATGTCTAGATCAAGAGAAGTAATAGTGCCACTCTATTCTGCTTTGGTCCGGCCTCACCTGGAATACTGTGTCCAGTTCTGGGCACCACAATTCAAAAAGGATGTGGAGAAACTGGAGCGTGTCCAAAGGAGGGCAACTAAAATGGTGAAGGGTCTGGAAAGCAAGCCCTGTGAGGAACGACTTAGGGAGCTGGGGATGTTTAGCCTGGAGAAGAGAAGGCTGATTGGTGATATGATAGCCGTGTTTAAATATTTGAAGGGATGTCATATCGAGGAGGGAACAAGCTTGTTTTCTGCTGCTCCAGAGACTAGGACCCAAAACAATGGATGCAAGCTGCAAGAAAAGAGATTCCACCTCAACATTAGGAGGAACTTCCTGACAGTAAGGGCGGTTCGACAGTGGAACACACTCCCTCGGAGAGTGGTGGAGTCTCCTTCCTTGGAGGTCTTTAAGCAGAGGCTGGATGGCCATCTGTCGGGGATGCTTTGATTGGGAGTTCCTGCATGGCAGGGGGTTGGACTGGATGGCCCTTGTGGTCTCTTCCAACTCTATGATTCTATGATTCTATGATTCTATGATTCTATGATGTCATGTGAAAATGCGAGGCACAAATCCAGTTTCTGTTTGGGATTTGTGTGGATTAACCAGTAGATTTGCCCCCGTGTGATAACGTCCTTAGTTCAGTTGAAAGTTCTTTTGTCATCCAACCCTGTTTCTTGAGACATCTCATTTTTCCTTCTCATTGGAACAGTTTGAGATTATGCCTTCATTATCTCCCTTTTGAGAAACGTCCATCCATCCTGAACTCCTTTCTCCTTTAGTATTCCTGACCACGGGATCTCTCCCAGGGTTTTCCTAAGTTTGTTGAAATCAGCTCTCCTAAAGTCTAGAATGAGTGTTTGACTATGCCTAGCTTCTCCTTTCCACTGTATAAGAAATTCCAGGAGAACATGATCACTCCCACCTAAGGATCCCCCCACTTGCACCCCATTTACCAGGTCATCCCTGTTGGTTAGGATCAGATCTAAAATAGTTGATCCCCTTGTAGCCTCTTCCACCTTTTGGACAAAGAAATTGTCTTCGAGGCAAGTGAGGAATTTGCTAGACCTTGAAGTATTGGCTGAGTTTGACTTCCAGCAAATATCAGGATAGTTGAAGTCACCCATCACTACTACATCTCTCCTTTCTGAGTGTGTGGTCATCTGTTTTAGAAAGGCATCATCCAAATCCTTAGTCTGACAATAACATCCCTGTTGTTTCCTTCCCCTTTAATTTTTATCCAGATGCTCTCCACCTGATTTCCAGGATTTAAGCCCTGGATCTCTTCACAGGTGTAAACATCCCTGACATATAATGCTATTCCTCCTCCTTTCCTGTTTGGCCTATTTCTCTTAAAAAGGTTATACCCCTCTATTCCTACATTCCAATAATGATACCCATCACACCAGGTTTCAGTGATGCCTATTATATTGTATTTTATTTTTATTTTTTTGGACTAGGAGCTCAAGTTCATCTTAATAATAATAATAATAATAATAATAATAATAATAATAATAAAATTTATTTATATCCCGCCCTTTGGGGACCCAATCAGGGCGGCTTATATATCCCAAAACATAATCCCTCCCCCCTTAAAACAGTATTAAATCAAATGAAAATTAAAACTGCAAATTTGAACAATTAAAAAATTAAAAACTTTACAAGCATAAGATTGGCCCAAGGCAATGTTCTTCATCCATCAGTAGATGGGGCCACGCGAAGATCATTGGGGTGGGAGTACCCGAGGCAGGGATAATTAATCTGGAAAGGCCTGCCGGAAGAGATCTGTCTTGATAGCCTTTTTAAAGCTGTCTAACGATGTTAACTGATGGATCTCATCCGGCAGGCTGTTCCAGAGTTTGGGGGCGACAACTGAAAAAGCCCTCTGGGAGGTAGCTGCAAGCCTCGATTTCTGAGGCTGCAGCAAATTCCTCCCAGAGGAGTGGAGAGCACGGGGAGGATTGTATGGGAGGAGGCGATCCCTGAGATAGCTTGGACCCAAGACATTTAGGGCTTTAAAGGTGATAACCAACACCTTGTACTGGGCCCGGAAGCTGATATGCAGCCAGTGGAGGGACCTCAAAACCGGAGTAATGTGGTCCCTCCTAGATGTTCCTGAGACAAGCCTGGCTGCCATATTTTGTACCAGCTGTAATTTCCGAACCAAGCACAAGGGTAGCCCCATGTAGAGCGCATTACAGAAATCAAGGCATGAGGTTACCAGCGTGTGCACAACAGTCTCGAGATCCCTTACTTCCAGAAAAGGGCGCAGCCGAAGCTGATAACAGGTGCTCCTGACTGTCACATTTACCTGATTTGTCATCAGGAGTGATGAGTCAAGGAGCACCCCCAGACTGCGAACACAGTCACTGGAGGAGAGTGTGGCCCCATCCAGGACTGGAGGTTGCAACCCAATTCTTGGTTTCGGGGCCGCTACCGTGAGCACCTCCATCTTGTCTGGATTCAATTTCAATCTGTTTTTCCTCATCCAGCCCATTACCACCCGAAGACATTCATTGAGAGAGGAGATGCCATTGGAATTCGAGGCCGACGAACGAGACACAGAGAAATAGATTTGGATGTCATCAGCGTACTGATAACACCCAAGCACCATAACTCTGTATAATATCACCCAGCGGCTTCATATAGATGTTAAACAACATTGGGGACAAGGTAGCCCCCTGAGGGACCCCACAAGTGAGCTCCCTCTTGCTAGAGCTACTGTCCCCGAGCAGCATCCTCTGGGACCTAGCCAAGAGGAAGGACCGGAACCACAGCAGAGCCATGCCCCCGATACCTAACCCCCTCAGGCGGTCCAAGAGGATGCCGTGATCTATCGTGTCGAAAGCTGCTGAGAGGTCTAAGGGCACCAACAGGGTCACACTACCCCTGTCGATGCTCAGACACAGATCGTCGGTCAAGGCAACCATGGAAGTCTCAACCCCAAAGCCTGTCCTGAAGCCGGTTTGAAATGGGTCTAGATAAACGGTTTCATCCAAGACAGCTTGGAGCTAAAGAGCAACCGCTCTCTCGATTACCTTGCCCAAAAATGGCAACAAAGAAACAGGCCTGTAGTTACTCATATCCAGGGGGTCCAGGGAAGGTTTTTTCAGAAGCGGCCTAACAGCCGCCTCCTTTAAACAAGATGGAACATGTCCTTCCCTGAAGGATGCATTGATGATATCCGTGAGGAATCTCTTCAATGCATCCCCCCACCCCGGATGGCCAGCCATGATGGGCAAGGGTTGAGAGGGCAGGTCATTTTCCTCACCTTACCAAGCAGCTTGTCCATGTCCTCGGTACTCATAGATTGCAGCTGATCCAGGATAACTTCATCGACGGAGTTGCTGGACACCTCGCCTATAGATTCTGCTACAATAGTGGCATCTAAGTCGGCTCTTATCTGAGAGATTTTATCTGCAAAGAAGTTGTTAAATGCGTCACAGCAGGCTGTTGTTGGGTTAAATAGGGGATTTGGCACAGGGGACACCTGTGTCATTTCCCTCACCACCCTAAACAGCTCTGCTGGACGGGACTCTACAGACGCAATACGTACAGAGGAGAAGGCTCTCTTCGCTGCAAGTATTGCCTCCCAATAGGAACGAAGAAAGTTCCTATGGCGAGTTCTGTCAGATAAGAGTTGAGTCTTTTGCCACTTGCACTCTAGTCGTTGACCAAACTGCTTCATCCTCCTAAGCTCTGGTGTATACCATGGTCTATTATTTGAAGCGGATTGGCAAGGATGCTTGGGAGCGATCGTGTCGATAGCCCTGGTAAGATCGATGTTCTAGGTGTTGACCAGAGCATCGACAGGGTCACCGGCATTCCCAACCATTGAACCCTCTAAGGCTTTCTGGAATCCTATTGGATCCATTAGCCTTCGAGGGCAGACCATTCTAATGGGTCCACCACCCCCGGTGGGGCGGATGTTGGCTCTAAGTTCCATCTTGACCAGGAAATGATCCGTCCATGACAATGCGGAGGTACTTACAACCTCCGCCCACGGATATTCCTGTTCCGTACTGAAGACCACATCAAGTGTATGACCTGCACAATGTGTGGGCCCAAGGACCAATTGGGATAGGCCCATGTTTGTCATGGTCTCCATGAACTCCTGAGCCGCACCTGTTAAGCTGGTCTCGAGCGGGATGTTGAAGTCCCCCAATATTAAAAGTCTGGGAGTCTCCAACAGCAGCTCAGAGACTAGCTGTGTCAGCTCGGTCAGGGAGTCTGCTAGACAACGGGGTGGCTGGTAGACTAGCAAAATCCCCAAACTATCCCTGGTCCTCAGGCTTAGGTACATACACTCGAAGTGGACTGTGTTCCGGACAGGTGTCCTGGTCAAGGTCAGGCTGTTCTTATGAACTAGAGCCACTCTGCCCCCCCCCGCCCACTTCCCTTCACCTGCTCACTGACAAGGTACCTGGCTGGGAGGGCCTGCGCCCATGTGACAGTGCTGTCCTCTCCCAGCCAGGTCTCTGTGAAGCAAGCCAGGTCGGCATCCTCATCCATGAGGAGATCATGGATGATATGTGTTTTGTTCTTGACCGACCTGGCATTGCAGAGGAGCAGAGTGAGGTTTTGTGGAATGGTTGGTCTGCTCTCCAAACCATTCTGGGAAACAGAGGGAACTGAAGGCGGGATAGCTTTCAAACAGCGATCCCGTCTTCTTTTGTAACATATGTTCCCTCTGTTGCGACCATACCTTCTGTTCCCCTGCACAACTCCGATAGCCGCCCCTACCACATTCCCGGCCTCAAGGAGAGCAATAAAACTCAAGGCCACTGGAAAACTGAGGTGACTGGAGCATAGAATATTCTAGCCCCATAACCTAATAGTTATGATGGCAGATAACAAATGGTAAATCCCTGTGGCTAGATGTTATACAAACCCGGCCCCTCATCAGATCTAACAGGCAGGGCACACAGTCTTGGCTGAGTAATCCTCCGCCTCTCCTCTGCCGAGGGCTAATAGCAAAATGTTGGCCCCGTCCAGTCCGCTTCCGGTTCCCAGTCGCTTGTGCCGCACTTCTGGCTGGTGTTCCTGGGGGCTACTTAAGTAGTCTTCCCTTGGGCCAGGAGCAAGGGCCGCCACAGATACTTGTTTATTTCCCATGCTCTGTGTAGAGTGTAGTGTAGAGACATCTAAGAGCATGGGTCCTTCACACTTGCTGCCTGTGTGAGGTTTTTTGCCTCCCACTGTTGGGCCCTTGCATCATTTTCCTTGTTCCCTCTATAACCCTTTGACTATTATCTCCAGCACATGATGTACTCCTGCCTTCCAAGATACTTTCCAAGATACTGTCTCCCTCCCCCACATGAGTCAGTTTAAAGCCCTCCTGATCAATTGTTTGAGACTATTGGCAAAAATGTTTCTGCCAAGTGGTGTGAGATGCAGCCCATCTCTTGCTAGAAGTCCACCTCCATGGAACGTCAGCCCATGATCCAAAAATCCAAAGGATTAACTCAGAAAAACCAAGAACTCTGGAGGAAAATTCATGGCAAATTCTTTTCCTTCCCTCCTTTCCTAACATTTCTCACTTCTTCTGAATCAATCTATTCTCAAAACAGCATCTCCACCAATTTTTTCTTTTGTAGCTTTCCCCTCCTCCACCTCCCCAACCAATCTCGCAATTATCCCTCTCTTTTTGGTGATTTTTTTTTCCAACAAAGAAACTGTATTGCCACCCTTAGGTACACTGGACTCAGTAAACAGTTTTGCCTTTTATAAATCCATCCCCTTTGCATTAATCTTCCAGTTAAATTCACAGTGTTTTGTTCTTTTTTCCAGGTACAAGATCCATGTGCATAGAGTCGTGAACTCACTCAAGTGTTTTGATTCTGAATAACTTCTTTTAGGTTTGAACTAAATAAAACCCAGTGTGACTCAAGACCTTGGGTTTCATTCCAAAAGACTGAAATATCTCTTGTAAGGCTTTCGCTACTGGCCATAAGAGGTTTAAGCTAACATGATCTGGTATTTCTGGCCCTTTCTTCTTTTGGATCAATCCACCACTGGAATGTGTCCTCAGAGAATTAATCCAAAGTAGAAGTTGTCCCTTGAGCTGATAGATTTCCCCATCCTTAGACAGACTGATCCTTTATGAATAAGCTTTTGAACATCAAGATTTGTAAACCTTGCTGATTTCCAGACATAATTTCATCCAGTTATTAAGAAAGCTCATTGAAAGGATACGAGGAGGCAAATTGAAGAGAAAAAGGTAAAAGCCAATATGTAACAAATGTATATAAAATTTCCACAAAGCACACTCTTCATCCCAGTTCCACCCTTAGGTTTGATGTATGCAATTTCTATTCACCTTCATTGGACCCGAGCATTCATATTGCAGGCTGAAACATGCCCCCCAGGAACCAGTTTCATGGTGCATTAGTCTCTCCCTCTGGTGTACTCATCTGTAATTGCCTTACCCCTCTCTCCCTTCATTATTCTCCACTTCCAATCTTTGTGAGGATTAATGCATACCAGAAAGCTTCTTATCTCATATGGCAATTATGTCCACAATAAAATGGCTTTGATTTAGAAAGGCAGAAAGAAAGGAAAAGGAAGGGTAGAAAAGAAGAACATCAGCTACAGGGCACATTCAGAGGAAGCACAGGCACATTCAAGTAAGAGGGCAGGCAGGTGGCAGGCAATGAGGGGACTGGATCTCAATTCTTAACTGACATTTTCATCTCACTCTTTCATTTCTTTCAGCTACTTAACAAACCAGTTCAGTGCCTGAATGCATCAGATCAGATTTGTGTGTGACTGGCCAAGTTGTCTTCAGGAACAGCTCCAGTGTCTAGCTCTGAATAGCCTTGAATTCATGGTTGGCGATTTGTTGTGTTGTTGTTTGCCTTCAAGGAATTTCCTATTTATGGTAAGCCTAAGTGACCCTATCATGGGTTTTTCTAGAGCCGACAGTGTATGACTTGCCTAAGGCCACCCAGTGGGTGTCCATGGCTGTCAGGAATCAAAACCTGGTCTACACAGTCATAGTCCAAATCTCAAACCACACCACCACACTGGCTCTTTTGCAATTTAGGGAGGGGCATTTAGGAGTCTCAGCCAGAAGGGTCCATTGCCTCACCAAACTACAAGTCCCATAATTCCTCAGGATGGAGCCATGGCCATTAAAGTGAGATCATAGTGCTATAATTGTAAAAGGGTGCCGGGTCATGCCCCACTTTTTAAAAAATAAAATAAAAAGGTATTTCTGTAATCACAGCTATTTGGCACTTCATTAGCTAATCTGGTACATGAGGCAAAGGATTCAGTATACTACAAGTAAAAGGAAAGATATTAACCAGCTCCAGCATAAATTGGTCATATCAGGTCTTTTGTTTTTTGTTTTTTGAAAATTGCACTAATTTATATTAATATGTAATTGCTTTTCTGGTAACTGATTTAAAAAAAAAAAACCACAACAACCCTTAAAATTATCTTAGGAATCAATAGGTGGTATGAACCTATAGTTTTATGTGCATATGCCCAGATATATTCAATTTCTTTCAACATGTTTCACCTGTAGACTCTCTCTGCAAGTAATTAATTATGGCAATAAATCTACCATACTAGGTTACTTGTCTGCTTTTAATGTCCATTATATCTGTTATCAAGAGCACTGTGGAAGTTGCTTATGCTGCAGTTTTTAGAATTTATAGCAATGAGAAAAGTTCAGGGAAATGTATACCTTTGGGGCAGGGTTTCTCCCAGGCACAGGAGTATTTTCTATGGTTCCACTGTAGTTGCTTCAGACATCCCAGCCAAAGCCCAGATGTGAGCTAAGGCAAGGTAAGAGATTCATTTCTGTGAGCCCTGAATATACTGCAAGCTAATAGTTAAAAACAGAAGGCAAATTGTAAACTAAGGCTAAGGCTGATTATGTATATTGAGTCTTCTGCCACACTGCAGAATTGATGCAGTTTGATACTGCTTTAACTGCCATGGCTCTACCCTATGGAATCCTGTGATTTGTAGTTTGTTGTGGTACCAACTCTGTGACAGAGAAGGCTAAATATCTCACCAAACTACAAAATCCAGTATTCCATAGCATTGAGACATGGGAGCTTATCACACGGGAAAAAATTGGGGGTTTAAAGAGTCATTATCCTAGGAAAGTCACACGATCACGGTGAAGATTTTCATACACATTACAATTAAAGAGGACTTATCCTGAGAACAACCAGGGAATAACCAGCAACAAATTATTCATGGGATTTCCCCATGCATGATTTGTTGCTGGTTATTCCCTGGTTATTTCTGGGATAAACCTTCTTTAATTGTGATGTCGTGTGAAAATCTTCACCGTGGTTGCATGATTTTCTCAGGATAATTACTCTTTAAACCCCCAATTTTCCCTGATTTTCCTCATGTAATAAAGTCCATGGCTTATTAAAGCTGTCTTAGGGGGGTTGCAGACTGCCAGAAATAGTGCAAATTGAGTCCACTTTTAGGGTTAGTGTTAGTGCTAGGGAGTTATGGGAATTGTTTTTTTTTTTTCTGAGACATTGAGTTTTCTCTATCAGAGAGCTCTGGTGCCACAATAAATTACAGTTCCCATGATTCCCTAACCCTAACCCTAAAAGTGGACTGAATTTGCACTATTTCTGGCAGTCTGCAACCCCCATGAAACTGGGTTAATTCTGCACTGTAGATGCAGGCTTACTTTCCTTCACTGCAGGAGTAATATACTTTAGATTTTTTTAAAATATTTTTAAATTTTATTAATATATAAAAGAAAAATACATACATATAGATACACATACAATTACATACATCAACAGTGGAAGCATTACATACATAAGAAGATTAAAAGGAAAAACAATAACAACACCTAGCTTGAAAGGACTTACAAACACTAATCTATGCTAACTAACTTTCAGTCCATGCGTTCTTTTATCAACCCCCCTCCCCTCCCCGAACCCTCCCCCCAAACCCTTACCAACTGCACCACACCCACACCTCATATATACAAAAGACAGTGGCTTTCTGTCTGTCAGTGAAGCATCATGATTGTAGTCTCTTGGCTTCCTTTTATTTGTCCTTAAGGACTTTATATATTATCTTTTCTACAAGGACCACTAGTCATATTTAGTTTGGCTTGAATAATACAATCTTTCCCCATTCTTGTTTAAAAAAGGTTATCACTTTCTTCCAATCGTCAGCCACCTTAAATTCATAATCATTTTTCAATGCTTGGGTTAGCATATCCATTTCCATACCTTCAAACAGTTTAACTAACCAGTCTTCTTTAGTTGGTATTTGTTCATTTTTCCATTTCTGGGCAAAACAGATCCTAGCCAAAGTTATCATATAAAATATTATCTTCTTTTCATCCTTTTTAATATCTCCATTCATCATTCCTAATAAGTATAATTCAGGTTTTAGGGTTAAATTTGTACCCATTATTTTATTAATTGAGTTATTAATCATTTTCCAATAAGATTTGGCCTTTCCACACTCCCACCAGCAGTGGTAAAAAGTTCCCTTTTTTGATTGCATTTCCAACAAGCCTCTTTTTTTGTTTTGTATATTTTGGCCATTTTGTAGGGCAACAAATACCAAAAATATAACATCTTATAACAATTCTCTCTTATATTTTGGGAAAGAGTTAATTTCCTAATATCCATCCATACCTTCTCCCACTGATCCATTGAGATAGTATGTCCAATACATTTGGCCCATTTCAACATTTGGTCTTTCACAGTCTCTTCTTCGTTATCTAAACAAATAATTTGTGTTTAGTAATATACTTTAGATTTTGACAGATTCTGAATCCAAAACCAAACACGACTAATTCACAGATTCAGAGTAGCCACTGTAAGAGGTCAAAAGTGGACTCTACCAAAGTGGATTGAATCCATATCCAAATGTTTGCTAGCAATTTGGATTCAGATGGACACAGAGTTAGAGTGTTTTTCTCAAAACTGAGGAATTTTCCCCACATTCTCCATGGAAGGAAAACAACAGGTAGAATGAGTAGAGAGGGAGAAGACTATGGACCTTATCACGCGGGGGAAATCCCATGAAGAAATGGGATTTAAATTGTGCAGAAAACTGTTGGGAAACAAGTCTATTTTGGGGGGATTTATAATCAGCTCAAATGCGCGAGGGTGAAATGCCCAACTCCTTTTCATGGGGCCGAACCAGGTGTACACGGGAGTCCTAAGGAATCTAGCGGAGGATGACGCTGAGACGGACCAAACTTCAGTTAAAGTCTAAAAATATTTATTAACACAATAAGCACTGGGGCAGCTTACAACGTTAAAATATACATCCATATCCCACAATTCAACCCCCCCTTAAAATACAATTAAATAATGATGATTTAAAATGCATTTAAAATAATAACACAAAAAAACAAAGAAACAAATAATAGTAGCAAAATTAAAATCCATGTTTAAAACAAGCAGAACCAATTTGAATGAATTTTTTCAAGTCTCATCTCCTCTGAAAGATCTAGACTCCTGCAAAATATCATTCAGTTTTAACAAACAGATGTGTGTGTTTTGGGGAGGGGAGTTGTATCATAGTCATAGCCATTTGTTGCTCCAGTAGTAACCTAGGGAAACCATGAAGGTTTGGATTCTGAATCAAGCTTGGGATTCGGACCTGAGTCAAATGAGTTAGCCTTCAGATTTGTCCAAACTTGATTGTTTTCTGAAACAAAGGATCAGGATTGAAAATGAAACTTGTGATCAGTTTACACTCCTACAGCTAATATAAGAGGCTTTAAAGGACAGTAGGTAAGAAATAAATTATGACAGTGTTTAAAAGTTTCAAAAAGAGCAGAGAACATGAATACACAATCAAGAAAAAGAGATTTTAAGAGAAGCTGGCAATTAACCTATAATCAAGTTGAATTTTCCAATTCCCCTCATTTTCTCTAATTACATTGCTAGCATGGTGTCTTTCTTTTTTTAATTAAATTGTTAGTTCATGCCAGACAGAGAGTTTAAAGGGATTTTTAAAGTCAATTTTTATTCTTTCTTTCTTTCTTTCTTTCTTTCTTTCTTTCTTTCAACAATGTCACATCAGCAAACCTCCGATCCTAATCATAGTACCTTCTGGGTGTTTTTGAAATGTAATTATGATTCACAGTCCTTTGTACCAAAAACTGATACCACATCTGTACCAGTTTCTGCTATTTAGTCATGGGTCCAAAACACGCTGCAGAAATAATCCAGTTTGAAGCCACTTTAAGTGCCCTGGCTCAATGCCTGGGAGATCTGGGAACTTCAGTTTTGTGAGACATTTAGCCTTCTCTGTCAGAGAGCTCTAGTGCCACAACAAACTACACAGTTCTACAGTTCTGGTACAAAGGTCCAAAACACTGTAGAAATAATCCAGTTTGAGACTGTTTTAATTGCCTTGGCTCAGTACTAGTATGTCATACCAGAAACTGGTACAAAGACTAAAAAAGTAGAAACTGATACAGAAACAGGTACAATAGCACAGTTGCATGAGATGTGGTATTGGACCAGTCCAGTGACACACACAACTACCACCACCACCCAAAAATTCTTACCTCTGGTACAGACTTCCCACCAATCTAATGGCCTAATAATGTACTGGACTATAATCAGATCTTGGGAAAGTTGCTTTTGGAGTACAGTTTCCCAGATCCCTCAGCCAACATGGTCATGCACTGCCTGGGGGAATTAATGTTTCCACATTATGAAAGCAGCTTCCACTTATATAATGGGACTTTTATCATATCTTCCAGCATTTCACAGATGAAAATTAGGGCACATGTGGCAAGCAACATCATAGTGTTGTCAAAATGGGGAACAGTTATTAATGAGGAAGAATGCACGAGATAGAAGAGGATGCAGCAGTTTGCTTTTGGCTTAGTCTACTGAGAAAGGGGGGTTGCAGACTGTCAAAAATAGTGTGAATTCAGTCCACTTTTAGGGTTAGGGTTAGTGCTAGGGAATCATGGAAATTGTTATTTTTCTGAGACATTGAACCTTCTTTGTCAGAGAACTCTAGTGCCACAATAAAATACAGTCCCCATGATTCCCTAACCTTAACCCTAACCCTAAAAGTGGACTGAATTCACACTATTTCTGACAGTCTGCAACCCCCCAAAGACAAGATACCATCTCACCTTCTCACTATTGCACTCCAAAGTCAGTTTACAGCAATTGAAGTAAAAGAGGAAAGTGGGAGGCAAAGAGACAAGCTGGGGCATTTTAAAAGCAGCTGAAAAAGTGGGATGACAAAGGAATAATTAGGACAGTACCTGCAAAATCACCACAGTTGAAGTTTTATCTCCCCCTCCTCCCACCACCAAATTTCCCAGATATCCTCCAGACCAGATTGGAAGCTGGGAATATTCAGTCCACTGGTGGATACCACATGATTGGTGGACAGACATCATTTTAAAAAAAAAACCTGGGTTTTAGCCCTTATTTAAGACCCACTGAGTACAATGAGGTCTACCCCCAAGTACATAGATGTGGATGGCATGTAAGCCTTCATTACAGTGAAGAAGGAATCGTAATGAATGAAGTCATGCACAGTCAGCCTAGTTCCAGATCTGTTCCTGCACTGCTGCCTTACTACAATTTGTAGGGTATGATTGCCAAAATAGACTGCAATTTCTGAAAGTACATTTAAGCTGATTAAAGTGCCTTATATTGATTTCTATAGCTGTCAAACAGGTTTGTCTGCACACACATACACACACACACACACATAGATACACCTCCATTTTGCTAAGATATTGTGAAGTCAGCCAAATTCCTGGTTGCATTGCATCGGACACAAATGCAAGGAACAAAAGTTCTCTGTAGCACTAGCCCACAGGCCTATCTCAGCCCCATGAGGTTTCTTACAAAAAAGTTCGCTATGACAATTCTGTAGTGTCCCCCACCCCATTCTGTGACTTTGCCAACCTCGTAACACTTATATCACTCTCTCATTGGAACATATGACTTTCCAGTATACCATCAGACCACCATTCCTTTCAGTGCATTCAGAGCTTAGAAGAAACCAGTTAACAATAATTAATTACTTGAAATTACTCCCCCTCCCCAGTAATGATGCTATCACTATGCTGCATTGAATGGCAAAGCCCCACTAGTGGTGACACACAGCTCCCAACTGAGACCACTCAGATGTATCATCAATGAACTACAACCTATTCTGGACAATAATGCTGCTCTCTCGAGGGCTCTTGGTGACAAGCCTTTACTCACCTACTGACAGCTTCCAAATCTCAAACAGTTGCTTACCTACAGGAGAACACACAACACATGGGTACAAAGCCTTACCACAAACCCAGATACCAGCTCTGCCCACACATCTATTTAGGAAATGTCATCACAGGACCTAATGACGTCACCCACAATATTGGAGAGACTTTCACTTGCTCATCCTCCAGTGAGATTTATGCCATAGTATGTCAGCAATGCCCTTCAGTATTATACATTGGGGAAACAGACTGGTCTCTGTGCCAAAGGATAAATAAATCAGACATTAGGAATGGGAATACACAAAAACCAGTTGAAGAACATTTCAGTTTTCCTGGGCATTCCACCTTGGACCTCAGAACAGCAGTCCTTGAATGAAAAGACTACAAAGGAAGACTGAAGTAATATATCAACAAACTGCAGTCCGTCAGCAGTGGGTTGTACAGTGACAATGGTTTCCTGGCACACTACACATAACACGAGCTAACCCCACAGCACCATGGGGGCTCTCTTGGTCAGTTCATCACATCCTCTTTTCAGCTCCCACTCACATCCCAATACTCATTCATATGGTTATCTACTAACCTTGGGTTTAGGCAACATCCTTGCCTTGTCTCACAACAACCAATATTAAAACTGAACTTGTCACCTCATCCCCACACCCACAAAGCTTTGCATTCCTATGGACATTCTTGCACACAAACTGCTATATAGGTCTGTCCCTGGGCTTTCCACTCCACCAAATGCATCTGAGGAAGTAGGCTCAAGTCTAGGAAAACTCATGCTACCGACTTCTATCTTTTGGTTAGTCCCAAAGGTGCTGCAAGATCCCTTTGCATATTGCATTGTGGTTGCAACTTACCAAGGGATGAACAACCTTGTTCCTTTTGTGGTACATATGTAACTCCTAAAATTTACTTTTTATATTTAAAGGAAGGTGCAGAACATGGAAGGCCACACTTCCATCCCCTCTCTATCCCCATCATATCCCCTCAGTTTCTAAAAAATCTATTTATTTATACAAATACACCCATTCCCTCTGGGGGGAACAATTTTGCTTTGTTTGTAAGCCTTCTTGGCTCTTTCAAGTTCAGGAGAGGCCTTTACTTTATCAGAAAATAAACTGGGGCTGCTACCACCCTGAGAATTAAAGCAGTTTGACACCACTTTAACTGTTATGGCTCCATCCTATGGAATCATGGGATTTGTACATTTTTGTGCCACCAGAGCTTTCTGACAGAAAAGGTCAAATATCTCACAAAACTACAAATCCCAGAATTCCATAGCACTGAGCTATGGCAGCTAAAATGGTGTCAAAGTGCATTAATTCTACAGTCTAGGTGCAGCCTGGAAGTTGGTGGAGGGGATGGGCTAGGAGGATTCAGAAATGGACTGGTATTTCATTGTTTTCCCCAACCTAAATTCTCCCTGACTAGCAGTGGTTCTTTGACTGTAATGGTTTTCCAGGGTTTCAGACAAGGATCCTTCTCAGCCCTGCTTAGAAATTTCAGGGACTTAAACCTGAGCCTTTTGAGTGCAGAGATTTGCTCCACCACTGACTATTAGCCCTCACTGTTGAGGGAGCTCTATAGGTAACAAAATACCAACAGAATAAAGGTAGATAGCACCAGATCAACCACTTTCTGGCGGCTTCCTGGTGCAAAATTAATGTTGTTATGACCCTTCCCCCATAGAAATCTTGGTGGTTGTTGCTGCTGCTGCTGCTGCTGCTGTTGCTTGCCAAGTCATTTCTGATTTACGGTGACCATAATGCAAACTTATCATGGGGTTTCCTGGCAAGACTTGTTTTTCCTCTGAGGCTGAGAGAGCAGGATTTGCCCAAGATTTTCATGGCTGAGCAGGGATTTGAACGCTGTTCTCTCTGGAAGGGCCTAAATACCCTAAAGGCACCAGATTCTGTTTGATGCTGGAAGCTAATAATGTCAGCCCTGGTTAGTACTTGGATGGGAGATCACCAACAAAAACCAGGTGCTGTAGGCTATATTTCTGAGGAAGGAACTGACCAAAAATAAAAACAAAAAACAAACCTCTGAATATTCCTTGGCTACGAAAATGTCCTATTAAATTCATGGGGTCTCCATAAGTCAACAGGTGACTTGAAGGCAGAGAGAGAGAGAGAGAGAGAGTCCTAGTCCAGCTCTCAAACCACTACATCATGCTGGATCTCTGTAGAAATATTTGGTTGAATATAAAAACATGGGGAAAGGGAGTGTTGTTAAAACTATAATGTCTGATTCAATATTTGTTTTTCTTATTAAATTTATAGATGGCCATGTGTTTCCCAGCCCTGCTGTATGAGATCATGGGGATAATACTTTGAGGTTTAGCACTTTATAGCAAAACAGAATTCTTGAGATCAATCTTGCCAGACATTTAATTACCACAGCAGCACAACTTATGGGTTGCACTGGTGTGAAGGATACATTGGATATGAGGCTGGCATTTACTGAAATAATTCCTTAGTCTACTCAACCTCCTCTGTCTACTCTGACTAGCAATGGCTCTCCATGGTCTCAGGTCATCTTTATCAGAGCTGTGAAGAGTTAACCTTTTTGGAAAAGTTAAATGCTGGCTGGGGTTTTCTGGGTGTTACAGTTCAAAAAGTAGCTTTCCCCAGGTCTCAATAGTGTCTGGTCCCACATGTTCCATTGAACCAGAGATGCCATAGTTAGAACTGAGACTTTATGTCTATGGACGTATGTTATATCACTGAACTTTACTCTTCCTCACAATGTTGATACTTTACAGTGATACAAATTTTTGGAGTCCAGAGGAGTGAGTACTGGAGCTGCAACAGGGCTGTGCAGAATTCTTCTACATTTAAAAAGAAAGAAAGTTCTTCTGGAGTGCTTAAAATCATGAAAGTCAGCAGAATGCCAGAATACATTGCTATCCTCCATAATCTTATCTACAGATCCTTTCTTTTGGGAATGTTGCCAAGGTACTTATCTTTCCAAAAGAGACAGTGCTGCACTTTCTTTTCCTTGTATATTCTAGCAAAGAGACAGATGTACCTACATAATTGAAATTCTTTATTCCAATTCATAGATTTCATGAAAAATTCATTGTATTTACAGAACATGCCCAAGGGGCATCAGATCCAGTATAGAAAGTTTTAGGATTAAGCTGTCAGACTACTGTCTTCTGTCCCTTTTGATTTCAGCATCTCAGTCCCTCCTATTGCTTGCAACAGGTATAGAGTAGAGTTGCAAATGATACCATCAGTTAGCCCAAGTCAAGAAGCAGAGAACCTATAGCCAGCCAAGTTATTTGGGTATTTGTGGCAAAATACCTCTTTACTTCTCCCTGGCAGTAAAAAATAAAATAAAAATAAAAATAAAAAAATGATTCGATACCCTTTCATGATGCCCCAAATCTGTAGCCTGAGTGGCAGCCTCATTCTGTCTGGTGGAGAAGGTAGCATGGGAGAAACTTAGTTGGATCCTGGCATTATTTGACAAAAATTCTGGAGCATCTAATGTGGAATCCTGTTAATTTCATATAGCAATGTGTATTTCCTTAGGCTTGTGTTTGTATGGGATTTTAGGTCCATTGATGCACCTGATTTTAAAGTTCACAGGTAGCTGTGTTGGCCATTTAGCAAATTCAAACAAAAATCCATCAATGATATATTTATTAGCCAACCAAAATGCACAATATACTTGTTGCAAGCTTTTGAAACTCCATAGGCTTCTTCATCAGGCAAGATGTTACAAACCAATAGGAGAAAAACAATTGGAGATGTTAATCAGATGTCTGCTTGTTGTTTCAGTCTTTAGTTACAGCTACCCCTGAATGTTTTCTATATTGTGAGATACCATATTGTAGCTGCAACAGGGGAACCAGGAACAATAGCCTGTGGACTGGGAACTTCAATCAAGGTAAAACAATTTTTTCTTCTTAAATTTGGACTGAATTTGCATGTTTTACCTCTACATCCACCAAAATATTCCTGATGCAAACACATGGAGACTTCATGAGGAATTCATTGTTCTCTGCCACAAAGAGGCCTGTGGCCTCACTGGAATGGACACATATTGGATTGCAAAAGAGGGGTCCCTGTTGAAATGCAAATGGATTTTAAATTTCCTGGGCTTTGCAAACCTCCTTATAGCCACAGGGCCAGAAGGAGGAGAAGCTGCCTACAAAAGATATTCTCCCCACCATATACCATCTTAAGTAAAGACTGAAACAACATGTAGGCATCTGACCAACATCTCCAATTGTTTTTCTCCTGTTTGGTTTGTAACATCTTGCCTGATGAAGAAGCCTATGGAGCTTCAAAAGCTTGCAACAAGTATACTGTGCATTTTGGTTGGCCAATAAAGGTATCACTGATGGATTTTTGTTTGATTTTAAAGTTGTTTTAAATTGTTTTGAGCTGTGGTACAGAACCTGTGGTTCTCCAAGCATTGTTGGATGTCCTCTTCCATCATCCCTGGTAATTATTCATGATGAGAGTTGGAGCCCAGCAGTATGAGAATACCTCAATTAATGAAGTAGATGTGCTCCTGGACATTACTTCTTTAGCAGAAACTTTGGCACCAGAGGCAGAAATAACATGAAAAGAATTAGGATAGGTTCCCATGCCACAAAAGAAGAGCAGTTCAGCAAGTTTCAGCAACTTTTATTCAAAAATGGGAATATGAATATATGTAAGTAAGCCTTGCCTAAATAAGCAAAAACATTCTAAACTTTCTAGAGAACACTTGAAAGCTTCCTCCAAAATGCATCCAGGAAGTTATTTTTTAAAAATTCATCAGTCTCCAGTTTCTTAATGATTTTGGTGGTCAAACTTACAGATCTTTGCTTTTTTAGCATTCTGGGTGTAACTGGTGAGACAGGCTTATCTGATTTCTCCTTTCCTCTCCATTTTACTGCACATATGTTCAGTAAGAGATTCTGGAAACATCTGCTGTTTACTTTGTTGCAGGGAGGCACTCACATCTAGAGTAGGGTCATCTAAAGTAGAACCGTGTTCTTTCGTAGCTCAAGTTTTACAGCATTGTTTTCATCAGGCATGCTGCTGCAACCAGACACTAAAAGTTTATGTTTATCCAGCCCTACTTCACCATTTTCCCAGTGCCGATGTATTTCCAATTATATAGAAAACGAGGAAGAAAGAGGGGATGAGCAAGTACAAAAAGACTTTGCAAGAGGGATCTTCTTTGTTAAAGGCTTTGTTAAGTGGGGTATGCCTGTACCTGGAGGGTCACAGCTTCTCTACCCCATTTTAAATTAATGTTTTTGTTTTGGTATTGCTTTTGTTTTTAGGCTGCCATTTTAGAAATGGTTTTCAAATTATTCTTCATAGTATTATTATGACTTACAGCTTACAACATTGTTTTATTTACCCTACCATAGTGGTCTTTAAAAAATTCAATCAAAAGCCAAGGAGTATTGGTTTAAAATTAATAAATGCATAATAAGATTTTGGGACTAGAGATAAACTTGAACTCAGAGCTATGTTTATTGAATATGATTAATGTGAATATGAATATGACAATGGAAAGGAAATTGTAATTTAATTAGGTATATGGCTACAGCAGCTAGGGCGGTATATTCAAAATATTGGGAAAGTGAGGAATTGCCAAACTGCATGGAATGGTTGGTGAAAATGATGGAGATATCAGAAATTGACAAATTAGCTTATTTGATTAAAAACAATTCATTGAAAGGTTTCTTAGAAACATGGGGTCCATTTATGGATTATATAAAATGCCAAAGAGGGGATATAGAGATCTTAGCATTTGAGTTATTGGTAGAATATGAATTGGAATAGAAAGGATGTAGTAAGTATTAATATATATACTAATACTCTCTATTAGTATACAGATAAATGTTAAATAATAGAAAAGCTTGGGGTAATTTAGATTTAGTGAGTTTGTATCTATTGTTAGGAGTGTATCTAATGAGAAATAATATAGAGACAATCTGAGAGCAACGGAAAGTCTTTTTTTAAGGCATGGGGATGGAGGGATAAGATTAAAGGAGGAAGTTATTCTATATGTTAATAATGTTATAATTTAGTTTTATATGTATCATTTAGGTTTATGTTTTAGTTTAAATGGTATTTAAGTGTGTAATTGTATCATCTTTTTTCCTTTTTCTCTCATTTTTGTTTTTGTCATTTGTATGGTGAATTTTCTTGTTATATTTTAAGGTTATGAAAAATTAATAAAATTATTTTAATCAGAAAAATAAATGAATAATAGTTCAATCAACAAATGGATTGATTACATCCAAAATAAATATGCCAGATATTTTTCTGTCTCTTATAAATAAATAAATTACACACTTGTTATGCCAAGCTCTGAATCAGGGATGAACACTTCCATTAAATCTGTTTCAGAGAGATTTCCTCCTTTTCCCAGTCTTAAGTCATCTCCATAATGCCTTCATGCCATTGGCAACTGATGGCTTCCATGTTGATGGAGCAGCAAATCAACACTTATATTTTAATCTGAATTTTAAAGGAACTGTCCAAGGCACTTGAATATATTTGTGGTGATATATTTCAGCACCCTGGATAGCTCCTTCAGCCCCTGTTCTGTTCAGATTCCTCTCCCTCCCTGCTCTTCTGTTGAGAGCTGGAGGAAACATTTATTATTTGTCACCAACCTGATGATGGTATCATTGGAGAGAGGCTCAGGGCTACTTTTCCCATCAGTGTAATCTGTAGATGCTGTTGATTTTTGTTTGTGCATGTTTTTAATGCTATAAAATGTATACTTTTAAAAAGCAGCCAACATCTCAAACTATTTCTTGTGAAGGTTCACTAGGTCTGCTACTCACCAATTAGGGAGGACATGATACATTGCATTTTCCTGGGCATCCCCTTCATTTGTGCATTAGGCTACAACATCTGGGAACAGAGTTGCTATGGTGTGTTCACATAATATCCTCTGCTAGAGGTAGAGAGGCATAATAAAAAGGAAGGCATAAGAGGTCATATTTTTACACTTTAGCATAATGAGATAATTTAATGAAGTGCTAATGGCTTTAGCTCTCTTGCATGCTTTCGCTAAGCTGTTGTTTTAGCAAAGTGAGCTGAGAGGAAACCAAGAGGCTGATAGAGTGGCAGTCTCTATTGTCCAACATTATTACAATTTGTAGTGTGTCTATGATGTGCATCTGCACATCTAGTATTAGAACTATCACTGTTCTTTGTTGTCCTCAGGCCTTTGTATTGATAGGTTTTACAAGGCAGAGAGAGAGAGATTCTTGGGGAATACTTTTCACATTGATCCTTTCTAACCTCCCCCCTCTACCAATCATGAGTCTCTGGGTGGCAACATGGTAAATCTACATGAGTCTACAGTGCAGAATTCATGCAGTTTGACACTGCTTTAACTGCCATGGCTCCATGCTATAGAGTATTGGGAACTGTAGTTTTGTGAAACATTTATCCCTTCTCTGTCAGAGAGCTCTGGTGCCACAACAAACTACAAACCCTACCATTCAATAGGATGGAGTCATGGCAGTTAAAGAAGTGTCAAAGTGGATTATTTCTGCAGTGCAGATGCAGCCTTAGATGGCAGATGCTAGGAGGTGGCAGCAGAGCTTTGGAAGAGAGAGCTGTGTGCCACCTTGCCACCTTATGCCAACCTAATGCCCTCAAGGATGGTGGGGAGTGCTCATCATGAGTGGTCAAGAAAGACTAAGCTGTCAGTCCAGTTGGCCCTTCCACATGGAATGGGAATGGGCACCATCTTGTTCCTTGCCTCAGTAGAATGTCTTGGGCCAGCCTTGCTTTCCTTTCCCTTTGAGCGAAGATACTGCTCAGGGAAGTCAGACCATTAGTCTATCAAGCTTGATGTTATGTACTCTTAATGACAGCTAACTATTCAGGGATTAATGGAGAAGTCTTTCCAAGCCCTAATCAAAGATTCTGGGGATAGAACCAGATAATTTCTGTATGCAGGACTCATGTTCTTTCCCTGATCTACATTTTCTCCTTATTAATCAGTCATTTATCTCTTTAAGACTGAGGCCCTGACTCGGCATATTTGTGCTGGGTACAAAGGGTGAAGTCCTGGCTTTTTCCTGGTTTATTATCTATTTTGACTATCTCTGTTCTTATTATCTGACTGTCTGTTTAGTAGACTGTTTTTAAAAGCTACTGGCCTGTCAGCCTAACAGAGGAAAGATGTGCTTTTCAGAGGAGAGAAGGGAGACACAGTTTCAGGGAGCAGCTATTGGAGTCATACAGGGGAGAAGGAGATATGGAGGGAGGAGATAATTAAAATATCAAGGTAGAGGGGAACACAAGAAGGTGCTTGTCATTCCCAAATTGTCTCCCAATCTAAATAGTTTGGATAGCCTTGGTGACAGCCCCTCTGGGTTGAAGATACTGCTTCTGAACGCCAGATCAGTGAATGGCAAAGCAGCTGCCATTCAGGACCTGATCCTGGAGGAACAAGATGACCTGGCCTGTATTACAGACACCTTGTTGGATGGGGGAGGGTTAATCTCTCTCAGCTTTGCCCACCTTGCTTTTGTATGCAGCCGCAGGCAAAACCTGGGGGGAGGTGGAGTTGCAGTAGTCTGTCATGATTCGATCCCCCTGACCAGATGCCCCCTCGCATCGTTTGCAGGTTTCGAGTGTTTGTACCTAAAGGTGAGTAGCCGGGACAGAATAGGGATTCTGTTGATGTACCGCCCACCCTGCTGCTCAACAGTCTCTCTTCCTGAGCTAGCTGGGATGATCTCGGTGTTGGTGTTGGAGTCTCCTCATCTATTAGTGCTGGGGGACTTCAACATCCATGCTGAGACTGCCCTTGCAGGTGTGGCTCAAGTCTTCATGGCCTCCATGACAACCATGGGTCTGTCCCAAGTGGTATCTCATGCTGCTGGGCACACTCTGGACCTTGTTTTCTGTGCTGGGTGGAGTAATGAGGATCTCAGTGTGAAGGAACTCTCCACAGTTCTGTTGGCATGGACAGATCATCATCTGGTCAGATTTAGACTCACTGGGACTCATAACCTCTGCAGGGGTAGGGGACCGATTAGGATGGTCCGCCCCAGGAGGCCGATGGATCCAGATCAATTCCTGAAAGCTATTGGGGAGTTTCCTGTCACCTCAGCAGGCGATTCTGTCAAAGCTGTGGCCGACCTTTAGAATGGGGAAATGGCAAGGGCTGTGAACACAATCATTGCTGAGTGTCTCTTCTTATGGAGTGGAGCCAAACCAGCCCCCTGGTTCTCCAGGGAGCTGATGGTAATGAAGCAAATGAGATGAAGACTAGAGCAACGTTGGCAGAAGACTCAAAGTGAATCTGACTGAACACAGGCTAGAGCTTATTTGAAGACCTATTCTGTAGCAGTACAGGCAGCAAAGAAATTAATTTTTGCTGCCAGCATTGCATCTGCATGAAGTCATCCAGCAAAGTTGTTTTGAGAGGTCAGGGATCTCTTACACACTCACCCTCAAGTAGAAAATGCAGACCACTTGGAGGCCCACTGTAAAGAATTTGCACGGCATTTTGCAGATAAAGTCACTCAGATCAGCTCCGACTTGAATGCTACAGTTGTTACAGTCCCAGTGAATGTAACCTTGGCACCTGTCTGTCCAAGGTTAATGGATACTTTTCAGCTGGTGCAGTCTGATGATGTGGACAGGATTCTCGGAGAGATAAAAGCCACCACATGTGTCTTGGACCCTTGTCCTTCTTGGCTTATTAAACAGGCCAGAGGGGGACTGGCTGAGTGGGTAAAGGAAGTAAAGCAAAGCAAAGCAGCTTCATTTATATACCGCTTCATATTGCACTATGGGATGTCTAAGCGGTTTACAACTGTAAGCTCATTGCCCCCCAAAATTTAGGTACTCATTTTAGCAACCTCGGAAGGATGCAGGCCTGAGTCAAGCCTGAGCCCTGGCTAGTATTGAACTCACAACCTTGTGGTCTGTGAGTGAGTGGCTGCAGTACAGGCATTTAACCACTGCACCACCAGTGGTAGTGGTAGTCAATGCCTCCCTACAACAAGATAGAGTTCCATCTTGCCTGGAGGAGGCAGTTGTGAGGTCTTTGTTTTAAAAAGCCATCCTTAAATCCCCAAAAAATGAATAATTATCTACCAGTGTCCAACCTACCATTTTGGGACAAGGTTTTAGAATGTGTGGTGGCTTCCCAACTCCAGGGATTTCTGGATGAAATGGATTATCTAGATCCATTTCAATCTGGTTTCAGATCTGGCTATGGAACAGAGAAAGCCTTGGTCACCTTAGTGGATGACTTACGCATGGAACTAGACAAGGAGGGTGTCTCCCTGTTGGTTCTGCTGGATCTCTCAGTAGCTTTCGATACCATCTATCATGGTATCCTTCTGGACCGCCTGTCTGGGATGGAACTTGAAGATACTGTTTTACAGTGGCTCTGTTCCTTCCTGGAAGGGTGAACTCAGAGGGTGGTGTTAGGGGATTCCTGTTTGACCCCCTGGCCATTGGCCTGTGGGGTGCCTAAGGATTCTGTGTTGTCCCCCATGCTATTTAACATATACATGAAGCCACTGGAAGAAGTTGTCAAGAGTTTTGGGGTGCGGTGCCATTAATATGCCGATGACACTTAACTCTATTACTCCTTTCCACTCCAATCCAAGAAGGCTGTCCTGGTCCTAAACCAGGGTCTGTCATCAGTAATGGACTGGATGAGAGCAAACAAGTTGAAACTTAATCCAGATAAGACAGAGGTGCTCTAGGTTACTCAGAAAGCAGATCAGGGAATAAGGATTCACCTTGTGTTAGATGGGATCACACTTCCCCTGAAGACATAGGTTTGCAGTTTGGGGGTACTTCTGGACTCCGTTTTGAACCTGGAGGCCCAGGTCTCTGCAGTGACCAGGAGTGCTTTTGCACATTTAAAACTTGTACAGCAACTATGCCCATCCCTTGAGATGTTGGATCTGGCTCAGTAGTACATGCCTTGGTTACATCTGTTTTGGACTACTGCAATGCTCTCTATTTGGGCAGCCTTTGAAGAGGGTTTGGAAACTTCAGCTGGTCCAAATAGCTGCAGCCAGGCTGCTAACAGGGATAAGTTACAACTTCCCTGTTGAAACAGCTCCACTGGCTGCCAGTTTGTTTCCGGGCACAATTCAAAGTGCTGGTGATGACCTTTAAAGCTCTATATGGCTCAGGTCCAGGCTATCTGGCAGACCGTATTTCCCTTTATGAGCCAGCCAGGGCTCTGAGATCCTCAGGAGAGACCCTTATCTCCATCCCACCACCATCGCACCTCAATATTAGGAGGAACTTCCTGACAGTGAGAGCTATTCAACAGTGGAACACATTCCCTAGGAGTGTGGTGGAGTCTCCTTCTTTGGAGGTCATTAAACAGAGGCTGGATGGCCATCTTTTGGGGGTGCTTTGATTTTGAGTTCCTGCATGGCAGAGGGTTGGACTGGATGGCCAATGAGATCTGACCATCCATGGATTTTGGTATCCAGAGGGCATCCTGGAACAAAACCCCAGAAGATATCAAGAGCCCACTGTATTCAATTGCTCAGCCATTCTCCAACCAGTCCTGTTTCAACTGCCTTCCCACTCTCCCACCCTATTCTTATTCTTGAATTATACATTATATATTATATGTACAAAACATGCTTTCATGTTACTTGTATTATGTTACAATGGTAATGGTGTGGCATGGATTCTAGAGCCAGTTCCAGGAGGGGACAGGGCTGGTGTGTCTTGTGGCCTCCCTCTTTTGGGGGTTCCCCTCAAGGGATCTTGGAGTGCAGCAGTAAGGCTTAGACTCACCTCAAGGGGGCCAAAGGGCATGCCTCACCACCAGCTGGCAGGGAAACACACAGTGGCTATGCATCCATATGAATTCTGCAGCAGTCACTCCAGTTTTCCTCCAACAGTCAGCTCAGAGGTGGGTATAATCAAATAATACTTGGTTAACATCAATCAGCAGATCTGCCAGCCAACATGTATGGCTGTTATAAACAATTTTATGACCTGTTATATACCCAAGAAACTATTTGTGTGTACATGTATAAATCTGACTCCTCCTCTTTCTCTGTGACAACATTAATGCTAGAGCTGCACATGTACACCTCAGAATTCCATAGGATGGAGCCTTGACAGTTAAAGTGGGATCAAACCACTATAAGTACATAGTGTAGATCAGGGGTAGGCAACCTTTCCTCTTTAAGGGCCGAGGGACTTCAGCTCCCAGAAGCCTCAGCCATGTTGGCCAATAGTCCCATGTTGGCCAATAGCTCCTGGGATTCTGGGAGCTGAAGTCCCTCGGCCTTAAAGGGGAAAGGTTGACTACCCCTGGTGTAGATAATACATGCCAGATGTTACATGGACCTGCTGAACCCACATTCTCATGCTACTTTGGATATGTGCTTTGTGGATCTGACAGATGTGGGACAAAGGTCTTAGGGATGGCACCTCTGATATCTTTAAGTTGTAGGTGCCTTCATTTTACATCTATCATGTCTGGATTTACAGTGATTTCTCCTGTTTAAAAAATGGTATCAACTGAGGAATGGTCTTATTTTCCTTCTCATTGGGGGGAAGCAGACAGTGCAAAGCGCCATCTTCAGGGCAAGGAAGGGGAGGGGCAGCCACACGCTGGGTGCCCCAACCCCTTCCTGAAGACATTGTCGGAGCGCCGGACCCTCTGCACGGCCGGCGCTCCGAGGATGCCTGTCCGCTGCAGTGTCCGCACACGCTGCGGCGGAAGAGGTGCTGAAGGTGCGCCGGCAGCCTTTTGCGGCACACCTTTGGAATCTTGTGGAAGGAGCACTATTTTAGCACTCCTTCCTGGGGCTGGGACGCTGCGCTGCAGGGCCGAGGTGTGCGGATATCTCGGCCCCAATCCACAGCTTCCCGGGGCGGCCCACGGCCGCCCGTCTGCTTCCCCCCATTGTTTCAGCAACACTTGTATATTCTCCACTGATATATATGTTATGTCCACTCTTTCCTAGGCATAGAAACATATAAATCTACATCCACACTATTAGTCTTAACTAGAGTAGACCCACTGAATCAATGGAAGCTTGGTAAATTAACAATTGCATAAATTTTATTGATTTTCTGAGTTTGTCTGGTCAGGTCTAATGATTGGATTTAGGCCATAGTAAACTTTAACCAATCCTACATCAGTGTGCATAAAGGAAACATCCAATATAAGTGGTGATTATATTGTGAAGTGATTCATCATGCATTTTTAAAACAGATTTTAGATCTGAACTAAAATTAAAACCAGTTAGTCTTAAATGTGCTGGGCATTTCTTTTTTTCCTCTCCCCCACCTCCTCCTTTTTATGCTGCAAAAAACCTGATATGGCTACTTCTTTGAAAACTATCACTTGAGATAAAAAAAAAAATTCTAGGAGTAGCCATGTTGGCCATGTAGCAAAGTATAATAACATCCAAACTTCACAAAACAATG